>CM039734.1:24211065-24959815 GCA_022539455.1 Dendrobium nobile
TGATCAATCTCTTTTTCTTTACAAAAATTTTCAAATCTATCATTTTTAAATTCTCCTCCACGATCACTTTATAAAGAAATTATTTCACATCCTAGTTTTCTTTGAATCCAAGTTAAAAAATTTCTGAATTCCTCAAATGATTCACTTTTATGAAAAAGAAATCTAACCCAAGTGAATATTGAGAAATCATCCACTATAACAAATCCGTATACCTTCCCTCCTAGACTTACAGTTCCTACTGGTCCAAAAAGATCCATGTGAAGAATTTCCAAAGGTTTACTGGTCCTGAGATCCTTATTGGCTTTAAAAGAGGACTTCACTTGTTTTCCTAATTGACATGCATCACTTAGGTGGTCCTTAGTAAAGTCTAGTTTGGGTATACCTCTCTCTAAGTTCTTTTGGGTAATTATTCTAAGGTTTTTCATACTAGAATGACAAAGTCTCATATGCCAAAGCCATGATTCATCAGAAACAGTTTTCAAACAAAAAGCATTAGGAGTTTGAGTAGAATTCAAATCTAGCATGTAAACATTGTTTACCCTTTTTCTATTTAAAACTTCTTTTCCATTTAGGCTTAATATGTAGCTAGTAGGTAAAAATTTTATATTATATCCCTTATCACATAGCTGACTTATACTTAACAGATTATGTTTTAAGCCTTCAACTAATAACACATTGTCTATGAAAAGTTTTTCAAATTTCCAATCATACCTGATCCAACCACTTTCTTTGTGGTATTATCTCCAAGTGTAACCTTGCCTCCACTCCTGGCATCCAGCGTTATGAATTGAGCAGTATCTCCAGTCATATGCTTTGAACATCCGCTGTCCAGGTACCATATGCTCCCACGAGATCTTGTGTGAGAGCACTCCTGCAAAACTCACAAATGTTAGACCTGGGAACCCAAACAAGTTTGGGTTCACCTTTTAGCAATTTATAATCAGATGCATGTATGATATATCTAGGTTTATGCATCTTAGTTCTCCACACCAAATTAGATTTCATCTTCAAAGTACAGGTGTGAGCTATATGTCCCAAAAATCCACAATTATTACATTTAACTTTAGGAAAAGTATTCCTAAGTTTTCTTCCATTTGTTTGTCTTCTAAGGGATTCCATATATTTAGGATAATATTTAAGATTTGTAAAATCTTCAATTTTGGGGGGTATCCTATTATCCTCAAGAGTTCTTATTATCAATTTATAAAATGAATTCATTTCTTCCAAGAGTCTATTCGTATAATTGATTCGATATGTTTTCCTCTCAGATTCATCCTTAAATCTTTTAAAATCTTTTTCAAGATCAGCATAGGATGATTTTATATTTTCAAAATTTTTATTCAAGTCATCATATTCATCAAGTAGTTTCATGTGGTTGTCATCTATTAAAGCATGATCTTTCCTAAGGATTTTGTGTTCCTTCTTGAGCTCTTCCAGTTCTAAACTTATACTAGCATGTATCTTTTTCATTTTCCTATATACATCATGCATGTGTTCAGAAACTTCAAATAATTCATCATAGGTTAAGTCACATACCTCTTCTTGATCTGAGTGATCCACATTGTCTGCCATCAAGCAAAGATTGGTGACTTCTTCTTCTTTTTCAGTCTCAGATGAGTCTGAAGCTGAGTCTGCCCAGAAAGCTCTTTGAAACTTCTTCTTGCCTTTCTTTACCATAGGTTTCTCCTCCACCTTCTCCTTGCCAGGAGTGGCTTTGAGTTTTGGGAAATCAGTCTTGATATGACCTGATTTCCTGCATTCATAACAAATCACTTCATTAGAAACCTTGTCATTTCTGTTAAACTTACCTCTATTCCATTGCTGGCGTCTCTTCTTCTTCCTCTTTAAAAAGCTTCTGAATTGTCTAGTCATCAATGCAATATCATCTTCATCCTCAGGTTGTGAGTGTTCACTCTCTGACTCTTCCACTTTTAGTGCTATATTCTTCTCCTTTCGTGGTTCACCTGCATCAATCTTTCTTTGACTTACTCCTTGCTCATAAGAAATGAGTGAACCAAGAAGATTGTAAATAGAATAAATGTTTAGATCTTTAGACTCTGTAATTGTAGTAATTTTTGCATCATAAGCAGTAGGTAAACAACGAAGAATCTTATTAACCATTTCAGCATTAGTTAATTCCCTACCAAGTGCATGCAAAGAAGTGACAATTTGTGTGAATCTTGTGTACATGTCAGAAATAGATTCATTAGGTTTCATGCGAAACAACTCATAGTCATGTAACAAGATATTGAGTCTTGATTGCTTAACCTCATTAGTCCCTTCATAAGTTATACAAAGTCTATCCCATATATCCTTTCCACTTTTGCAAGTGGAAACCCGCATGTAGTCTTCAGATTTTAAAACACAAAAGAAGCTATTTAGACATTTGGCATTTAGTTGTGCTAAGTCACGTTCTTCTATAGTCCAATCTGCAAAAGGTGTTTCTACCCTAACTCCATCAACTAATCTAGTTGGTTTGGTATAATCTTCCTGAACTAGGATCCACATGCGATAATCAAGTGACTGTAAGAAAGTAGACATGCGTGTTTTCCAGAAATCAAAAGGAATATTGTCAAACAGTGGAGGTCTAGTAATAGAGTAACCCTCAGGTGTGTTTCGGTTTCCGAATGTAGCCATCTACGTTAATCAAAAAGTAGTTCAAACTTATGATTTTGAAATGATGCTCTGATACCACTTGTTGAATCTAGTAAATAGGTTGTTAAACCTAAGTTAATGTACCAAGGCTACCAAGAGGGGGGGTGAATTGGTATTTTTTTTTAAAAATTAAGCCCTCTTTAATTTATGTTGAACCGAAATGAAAATTTTCTTTTAAGTTTTTGTAGAAAACATTTTTCAACCACAGAGTTTTTAAAATCAAAAATAAAATGTGGAAAAGTAAAAACAGTAAAGTAAATGACACCAGATTTATAATGGTTCGGTCTAAACCAGACCTACATCCACTCCCTAGAGGCACCCTCTGAGTATTGCACTAATACCAATAGTGACTCTCCATTTTCACCACAGCAAGGCGGAGAAGCCTTTACAACACACTCTTTTCACCACTCCCTGGTGCGGCATAGAACTGTCGTCCTTTTACACAATCCCCAGTGTTGGTAGAGAACCGTCATCCTTTCACACTCTCCTAGTGTGGGCAGAGAATCCTTCGGCTATTCACACTATCCAAGTGTAGGTAGCGAACCCATCGGCTATTCACACTCTCCAAGTGTCGGCAGCGAACCGTCATCCTTTCACACTCTCCTAGTGTGGGCAGAGAACCCTTCGGCTATTCACACTCTCCAAGTGTCGGCAGCGAACCGGATCTCCTTGACAGATCTTCTCATAAGAAATCTAGAAGGAAGAAAGAAAAGAGTGAAGTAATCTCAATTCACAAGTAGAGATTCTTACCTTTGAACTTCAAGTGAAGCCTTCACGCTCTAGTGGTAGGAATCCTCCTTTGAATGCACTCTCACACTCTCTCCTTAGCTATTCTCTCAAGAGGCACGAAGATCAAATGACAAAAAGATTGGGTGGCAGTCTAATTTGGACTATTTAAACAAAAGACAAGAAAAACAGCCCAAAAACTGCAAGTATTCAATTCTGTACGCAGTGGATCGTCCCGTACGATCGTGGATCGTCCAGGACGATTTTACTTAAATGCTTTGATACGACCCTATTTGTATATGTGTACGAAATGTCATCGTACACGCTGATCATCCCGTATGAATTAAGTTCGTCCGGTACGAACTGTAATTACTAGGTCGGTTCTAGAAACTGCTGAAAACCATTCTAAGTCGGTTAATCATCTGGACGAAAATTGGTTCGTCTGGACAAAATTTTTACAGAGGACCGATCGTCCCGGACGATTATTAATTTTGTCTGGACGAAAATTTTCCAGAGGACCAATCGCCATGGACGATAAATTAATTTCGTCTGGACAAAAATTTTCTACAGACCAGATCGTCCTGAATGATTATTAATTTCGCCTGGACAAAAATTTTCCAGAGGACCAATCGCCTTGAATGATAATTTAATTTCATCTGGACAAAAATTTTACAGAGAACCA
The DNA here is from genome assembly GCA_022539455.1 of Dendrobium nobile. Lineage (NCBI taxonomy): Eukaryota > Viridiplantae > Streptophyta > Magnoliopsida > Asparagales > Orchidaceae > Dendrobium > Dendrobium nobile. The sequence continues at coordinate 24,215,129 of CM039734.1, forward strand.
ATCGTCCTGGATGATTGTAAAATTCGTCCCAGACGAATATGACTTTGAAAATTTTTCAAGCAAGTTCCTATTCGTTCCATATGCTCAATAGGAGATAACTGTCTGATCGTCTCATACGAACGGATATCGTCCAGTACGATCAGTATAAAATTTTTATGATCTCCTTATGTGTGTGTGTATGTTTTTATTCACTCAATTACAATCACTCCCTTTCAATTTAATTTCAAAGAAGTGCAAACTTCAAATTTTACAAAGTATCTCATTCTGAATTTGATTTGAAGTCTTCGTAGTCTGGAGTTCATTTTTCCTGAAATGTTAGTACACACAAGAGCAAATACAAATCTTCTAAAATTGTTAGGAGATAACTACACATTTGAACAATAATGTTTGGAATCATCAAAACTACATAAGTTGCAAAATGTAAAGCATTCAAATAGCAACTATCTTAACAAGTAGAGGAGGAGGTAGCTCCTGCACCAGCTCCGCTCCGCCAACACTCTCAGATAGATCAACTATTGGAGCGGTTCAAACAGTGGGAGGAATGGTTAGAGTCCTATATTTCTGCACATGAGCAACAACATGCGGAGGATGTTACTTGGTTTGACTCTTTTGTGGCTTACCAGCAGCGCTAGTATGATCAGGATATGGCCTGGTTTAGGTAGCAATTTGCTACTTTTTCTAGTTTTTTTCTACCACCACCACCACCTCCTTCGGATAATCAAGGACTGTCCAACTTATAGTTTATTTTCTTATTTTGTTTATTCTGTGATGTACATTATCCCATTTTGTAGTTTCTTTTTTAGTTCCCTCCTCTTTTTTTGTGATGTCAAAAGTGGGAGTAGTTGTACTATTTTTTGTTGTTTAGTTTTCATCCTTTATGTTGGTTAGTTATACTATAATCATCTTTTAGTAAAATTTGAACTTCATGATTCGCATTATTTTTCCTTATGTTATTTTAATTGAATTGTTTAAATTGTTTTTGTTTGCAATAATCAAAAAGGAGGAGATTGGTATCATTAGTTGTACTATTTTTTGTTGTTTAATTTTTGTCCTTTATGTTGGTTAGTTGTATTATGATCATCTTTTAGTAAAATTTGGACTTCCTAATTCACATTGTTTTTCCTTGTATTGTTTCAATTAAACTGATTAAATTGTTTTTGTTTGCCATAATCAAAAAGGGGGAGATAGTTGCAAATTTGATTTCAGGGAATATAATTTATATGATAAGAAATATTTCTATTTTTCTTCGACTACCTTATCTACAAACATTTTAGGACCATAAGATCAAATTGCAAATTCAACTAGCTCAAGAATGGGTAGATTAGGATTGAGTTAGCTTGTAATATATGTCAAGTGTTTTTTACCTTTTCTTAAGTCCATTGTAATAATGTGGGACCTGATGCTAAGTAACCTTGCACACATACAGTTGGGGGAAAAATTATATTTGTTTTTAGTGTTTTTTATTTTTGATCACATCATTCAGGATGATCCAAAATCATCCTAGACAATCAGCTAAAAATAGAAACCCTAATCAGAGCATCTTGGTTAATACAGCCGTAATTAAGCAAATCATCCTGTATGATATTATCATCATTCGGGATGATAGGATCAAATCAAAAAGAATCAGTCACCACAACCTTTTAGATATATTTTATTTTTTGACATTGTCGTAGATGATGCACTATAGTTATGCATAAATTAGTTTGATAATTAAAGTTTGATTGCTCAATCATATCATCCTGGATGATTGCAAGATCATCTGAGATGATCAGTTAATAAACCTTAGTTATTCCTGGATGATCTATAATCGACCTGGCTCCATCTTGGGTGATGTTCTTGTCATATATAATGTTTTGAACTAATCATCCTAGATGATCGTGAGATTGGCCTGGACGATCAAGTTATTTTTTTATTGTCTAGACATCCATCCAAGGTGATGTTCTGGATGATATGTGCCTTTTTGTACTAATCGGCCTAGATGATCGTGAGATCCTCCCGGACGATCAAGTTACTTTTCCATCATCCAGACATTCATCAAGGATGATGGTTTGGATAATATTTGATGAATTGAACTAATCGTATAGGATGTTATATTATCATCCTAGATGATCTGAATAAAGGACATTCTAATTATCCAGACTCTCCTAAATCTCCTTGGTTAATTGAGCTAAATTTGAATTGATCGTATAGAATGATCGGTCGATCATCCTGGATGATATTTGACGATTAGTTGCAAATTAAGGCATATTTGGAGCCCTTATTTAAAAGATCTCTTATTTTTCTCAAGTGGAAATCTTTGCTACTGTCCTGACCTGAGAGAGCCAAGAAGAGAGCGAGGGTAAGGGAGAGAGAAAGAGAGAGGATCTTGTGAGGGGGAGTTTGTGAGGGGTTTCACAAAGGTTTCTCCAAGCAAGGATCCGAGTCATCTTCTTTAGTCATCGTCCATGGTTCCTTGGAAGTTTGAGAGAGGTCTACTTTAACAACTGATTGAGGTTCTCTGCCTGCTTAAGGAGGAAGCAAAAGGAGTTGGGTTCTCTGCCTGCTTCAGGAGGAAACAAAAGTAGTTGGGTTCTCTGCCTCACCAAGGTCGATGGAAAGGAGTTTTTGTACAGGCTTCTCCGCCTTGATGTGGGGAAAAAAGGAGGGACACTGAGTTTAGTGTAATACCTGGAGGAGAGGCTCCATGGAGTGGACGTTGGTCAAGTTGGCCAAACCACTAAAAAATATGGTGTATTCTTTCTTATTATTTTTCTACATTTAATTTCTGTACTTTAATTTCTGTGGTGATTGTTTGGTTATATTTGTGATTTTGTTAGGAGAATTTCTAAAATAACAATTCATCCCCCCTTTCGGTTAGCCTTGGAACTAGTTCATAAGAGCTTAACATCCCTGACAAACTTTCAAGTGGTATCAGAGCACTTTCATTTCTTTTTTAATAAAAGAAGATGGAACTTGGAGAAAGGAGAAGTTGAACACATACTTCTCTGAAGAAATGGGAAAGCTGATTCTACAAACTTTTATAAAAAATGAGGAAGTGGAAGATAAGGTTGAATTAATCAACACTAACTCAGGTAGATTAATGACCTTTCTGTTATGAAACCTACAGTCAAGTACAAGGTGGTAAGGTAAAAAACATAAGATGGATGAAAAATCTTAAAGTATATCAAAGGGAAGTTTTTTTTTGGTGGAGATTATTAAATGATGCTTTGCCTACCAATGCGTGGTTATACCCAAGAAGATTACTTTGTAATAGAGATTTTTCTAAGGATGCCAAATTGTGGAAGAAACATAGCATGTTATCGTAAGTTGCTCTAAATTAATTAAAATATTGCAAAGATTGAGATAATGAGGGATCAGCATTCCTTTGTTCCAAAATATGTCACATTGTGTAAATGAACTAAAGAACAGAGGAAGAACAAATTGTGGTCTATCCAGAATTTATGTTTCGACAGTTTACCATAATTGGAAGTTTCAAAATTTCTCAAAGAATGGAAAAACTGTTCCTCCTACAGCATAAATAGCGACTAAGATATTATCTAATTCTTGTTGTCTACATACAACTCCAATCGAGAAGAACTGGGATACAAATCAGCAAATGTTGTCTAAAGCTTAGTGCCTCCCACCTGAAGTTTGGATCAAATTGAATGTATATGCGGCAATCTTATCGAATGCCTATTGCAAGAGTGCTAAGAGTCCATAAAGGGAGAATAATGTCTGCTTATGGAAAAAAGTTGATACCTTGGGATATTGCTTTTTTGAGCTAAAATCGATAGTTATTTTCGAAAATTTCATTCAAGGATGGATGAGTGAATATAAAGGAATAATTGTAGAAGGAAACAATGTAAATATCATGAATAAGCTCCAAAAGTCGATAAAGAAGAACTCAGAGAAGAATAATAATGCTCAAAGGGAGGACCTCTCTTTTCTTGAAGTTTTTAATAGTATCCTTTTTATTTTTTGTTCCAAGAGATTGTAATAAGGTGGCAGATTATTTCTCCCATCTTGCTTTATTAGGCGATTTTTATTGGGAAACTTTTTTAGATACAAAACTTCCATCAAGCTTTGTTGACTTTCTAGGAAGGACTCGGATAGACTTATCTTCTTTTAGTAGTTTGTACCTATTTTCTTTTTAGTATTAATGCAATATGCATCCTATATTCAAAAAAAAAAAAGTTATTAGTAACATTTGTAGAAGATTGCAAGAGGTTTCAAGTTAATTTTGGACAAAAATAAACTATCCCTTAATTATTTGAATTAATTAATTCCTTAAATTTGCTGAACTAATAAAAATCATAACTAATTACAAAAAAAAAATTCAAATGACATAAATTGAAAGACATTGAACTCATAATTGGGTCTAATATTCATAAAATATATAAAACTTAATGAATTTTATATAAATAAAAATGTTAAAGATTGGTAAAAAATAAATATGAAAATAATAAATTCAATAAATTACCAAAAATTTAGAGAATGATGAACATATTAAATCAAATGCAACAAAAAATAGTAAAAAAATAAAAATATTAATAATGAGGTTATTACTTGATAACTTAGGCCCACGAGGATACTAGATAGCCCTAAGGAGGGTGAAATAAATCTTATAGCACTAGTTCAACAAAGGTGATTGCTATCCAACCTAAATAACTTTGAGAAATTCATTAAAGAATATATATATATATATATATATATATATATATATATATATATATATATATATATATATTATATATATATATATTATTATATATATATATATATATATATATGAAAAGAAAATAAATTGCAAATACTTTAAAAAAAGAGATTATTACAAACTACTACCCTCCAGAACTAGATTCCTCCTTTAACAAACTAGAAAACATAGGAGGAATGTTATTAGATGACAAATCATCCCAACAAAAATTACTAAAAAGGGCACAGTTAGCATATAAATATGCTAACTTATTACAACTTCTATTAACCCAATTAAAAAAAAACAAAATTATGCTCCTTTAAGAAAAATAGTTCGTCTATCCACTTGCCACCCAATTCTTGCAAAAATTTAATGACATTGTGATTGTCTCCTTCTATGATGATACCTTTGTAGCTCAACATCTAATCTTTTTTTATATCACCTATAAAATGAATCGCATGAGTTCTAGATGGGAAACATCCTAATGAATACAAGAATGTCCAAACACAAGAACAAATCTCCCTTTGCTGTCACAAACAACACCTCCAATTCCAACTTCAAATGATTTTAATAAGGATGCATCGACATTTATTTTAATCCAATCGGGAGGAGGACTGTACCAACGATCCAACAGTCTATTTGACTGATTAGTACCTAAGTGTCCCAATTTTCCTTATATCATATATAAAATAGAACCATAAATTGCAAAATTAGTAGCAATCACCATTGCACTATCATCCTTCCCTTCAAGTAAGAACATGTTCCTTGCTCTCCACGAGAGATAAATTGCATTGCAATAAGAATTTATAAGAAATCCATAGACTTTACTAAACTTCTCCATCCAACTCCATCAATCTTGAAATGATTCAAAAATAGGAAACCCAAACCCACATTTTTGAGATAACATATAACCTCCACCAACTTCACATTTAATAGTTATATGTTCCAAATCCTCTCTCGCTTCATAGCCCCTCAGACAACCAAACTCACATTAAAATCTTCTCTGATTAAAAAACTAGAATGTCAGAATTGCATTATTAAAAATGTGCCACTAAAATACCTCCACCTGAGGCCTTAGTTTAACAATATTCAAACATTTCCAATAAAAAATAGTCAAAATTCTCTTGAACCGAGGCCTTATAATCAAGTGCTGAGATTGAAGAACCAGAATTTTGATGAATCAGTTCTAAGTCATCTTTTTCCTGATCTTGTTGAATATGAATCCCATAAATTAAGTTTATGAGATCTTCCCCAAAAAGATTTTTTAACTCTTGAACATTCCATTCGCCCTTAATGATTAGCACATCTACAGTTTGATTCCCATATTTCGGAATAGACACAAAAGTTGGCCATTTATTCAAAATTTTGTCAAATATCCACATATATCCTCAAAAATATCAATAGAGTAACCATTTATAATCTTCCATCTAACCACTGTTTTAAGAAACTTCTTACCATTTGATAAAATTTTGCAAGTAGATGAAGCCCCTCTTCTATAGCCAATCTCACCACAATACAACCCATATTTAGCTCCCAAAACTTTGTACAACAAAGAATCTTTATCTTGAGGAACCTTCCATGCCAATTTATCCCTCAAAAGACCAACCACACTAGCACACAATCGAAGGCCATGTCCACCCCCTCTAAATAGTTTACATAAATTGTTCTAGCTCACATAATGAAGACCCAATTTCCCATCCTACTTATTCCAAATAAATCACATACACAACTTATCCAATTCATTAAGACCCCTTTAGGGACCAAGCAAAATGTACAATAGAAGGAAGGATGTGAAAGAAACTCGAACCTAATTAGGGTGAACTTCCCTGCAAAGGAAATAAACTTGCTACCCCAAACATCAAATAACTTTAAAGCTTTCTCAGTTAAAAAGTGAAAATCAGCAGCCACTAACCTCCTCAACACGACATTCACACCATGATAATTGAATTCATTTACCACCTTAAAACTCATAATATGTTCTATGGATTTCCATTTCCTCATCTTAATATGTTTACCAAATATAATGGCTGATTTTCCAACATTAATCCTTTGACCTGTCCAACTACAAAAATTAGGTATAATAATCTTAATTCTCTTCACTTGTTTGAGAGTAGCTTTTGAAAAAACTATGATATCATCCACATATAACATATGAGAAATCCTTGGCACATTATGAGCAATCTTGATCCCAATAGATTCGTCTCTTTATTTAAAAACATTAGAAAAAAGCGGGGAGAATAGAATGAAAATAAAGGGGATACCAGACATCCTTGACGAAAACCACTTCTTGCATGAATCCAGCTAGAGATTCTACCATTTATAAACAAAGAGAACTTTGGATATTCAACACATTCCATTATCCAACCAGAAAATTTCTAAGGAAACCTGAAGTATTCCAAAACATTCCTTAAAATTTCCCAACACATACTATCATATGCTTACTCCATATAAATTTTATAGGAAACAATCCCTTTGGAAGATCTAGAAATCCTAAATTTTTGAAACACCTCCTGAGCCACTAGCATGTGATCTTCTAATGACCTACCATTGATAAAAGTTGCTTGCTCCATTGAATTAACTTCTAAACTATAACCTTCATCCTTTTTAATAATATCTTAGCCACCACTTTGTATATTGATCTACACAAGCTAATAGGCCTATATTGGCTCAGAACATTAGGGTTAGATACCATAGAATAAGCAATAGTAACATTTCTTTCCAGTCCACATTCATCTCTACCGAGTAGAAAAAATGATCAGTTGAATTCCAACAATCTTTTTTAATGATGCTCCAATAAGTTTTAATAAAGGAATAAGATATCCTATCATTACCAGGTGAAATGTTTCCTCCAAATTACAACACAACCGACTCAACTTCCTCCATTGTCAGCATCTTATTTAATAATTCCCTGTCGTTCTCATCAAGTGAACAAAGTAGTAGAGGCCAACCACTTAGATTACAATTCCTGTCATTCCAATTACCATGGAGGAATTGTTAAAAAACATCAGCAATTTGACTTTCATCTTCCACCACCGAACCATTCTCATCTTTAATTTTAAAAATCCAATTTGCATTTTTTCTAGTAGAGGCATTAAAAAAATACTTAGACATTATTGTTATCAAAGGCTAATGCTTGACTCTTTTTAAGAAGGGAATGTTATATTGAATTGAAAGATTAAGAACTAAAACACTTAAACTAAATAAAGGATTCTTTTCAACCTAGCTACCCTATTTTTGGAGAATTGTTAGCATTACAAGTATGAGCTTAGGAGTTGCTAATCAATGATTTATTGCACTTAAAAGTCATCTAGTGTTATATTCTTCAAAATCTAAAGTAAAAACTTTAACAACCAAATTATTTTCTAAAATAAATTCAAAATTTATAAAAAATAAAGTTTTAATTTAAACCTACCTTCAATGACCATAAATAAATAAATTTAATTTTAGATAACATCAAACTAATATAGCATATGATCTGTCTAAGCTACATAACCTCATAAAAACACTTTAGATTGTTAACTTAGACAATTAACTTTAGCTTAGGCTAGGCAAAAGGTTTGGGGTGATTTGTTTAGAGTGTCTTACCTAGAGGTTACTTATGTTTGATGTGTTTACTTTATGTACATTAAATGTCATGTTACAATTTATGGGTTCACTTTTAGATATTACAAATGGAAATGATTCTTCTTCCTTTGAAGATCATTATCTTTTTGAATTCTCTAGAAGGATAAAAAGCCAGAAGATTCTAATACAAAAATAAATAATCTTGTTTAAATCTATATTGTATAGGAGTAGATATTAAGGCTTATTTTTTGGTAGAGCCTATCCAACTTTACTTTGTAGGAGATCCTAGTTCATATTTTATGAAATTATCATTAAATTAAAGTTTTTATGTATATAATATTTTTCATGCATCATTTCATTGTGCAATCATATACATATTGTAAAGAAATGATTAAAATTTATTATATTATAATTATGTGATTCCTATCAAAGAGTTATTAAATCTTGAATTCATTCGATGATTATTTAGCGCTTATGATTAAAAATTTATTATTGAAATCTTGATACCCAAAGCTTTTATTTAAATTTGTAATAATTTGAAAATTTTAGTCTTTAATTTAATCAAGAGTATTCTCTTTTAAGATGTAATTAACTATAGGTGCTTTTCCTTTTAGGATGTAGTAACCAGTAAAAAATAAACCTTACCTTAGTACATTTATATGATAGGGGAAGAATCTATGGACACAAAATTAACTTTAAGCATTAGTTTACTTTTATTAAAAAAGGGTATGTTTTTCATCCATTGAGATGAATTAAATATTCCTTATATTGGTTTAAATATGAAAATGAATACATTAGCTTATTTTCATGATAAAAATGATACGTGAATGTTTATTTTGTCCATTAGGATAAATTGAACATTCCTTATTTGTGTTTGATTATGGAAATAAATAGACTTTATCTTTTCAAATTGATAATGAAATATTAATTTTCCACTTAGGATAGTATAATGTTAGTCTATGTAGATTTGACTAAAATAACATTTTAAAGGTAAATTAGGTGTTGCAATAAGTAACATTTGTTTGTAGATTTTTCTAGCGACTCCATTAGGGATAGACTTCTTTTTCAATCTTTAGTGAATATTAATGTTTTTAAATACATATATATATTATATTAGAAGTTTCAGCTTATCTAATTTCAAGTGTAGGCATATTTACTTAAAATTTAATTCCAAGCCATGGTAACTAGTTTCAACTAAAAGCCAAGAAAATTAGTATAACAAAATACTAAAATGGTCTTTATCCTTATAGGGGTTCTACTCTTGTATAGTCTTGTACAGTCTTGTATATATAAGTTTATTTAAAATTAAATGTCAAACCCATTGTTACTTTGTTTCTCCTAATAACCAAGAAAACTAGGCTAATAAAAATGTTGATTTGGACCTAGATCTCATAGAGGTTTCACTTATTTGTAGCCTTGAATTTTTATATATTTATTTAAAATTTGATGTCTATCCAATGGTATTTCTCATAAAAACCAAGCGGACTAGGCCAACTAGAATATTGATTTGGTCCCAGGTCAACTTGGGGTTTTACCAATTTTTAGTCTTGCTTTCTTGTATGTTTATTTAAAATTTTATCTCAAACCCATGGTTTTTTTTCTCCAAGAAAATCAAGAGGATTAAGCCAACCAGAATGCTAATTTCTCCCCAGTTTTGGTAGCGGTGCTACTCGTGTGAAGTCTTGCATGTTTATGTTTAATTTAATTTTTAAATTGCAAATCTTATAGCTGTCTCCCTCCTTACATAATTTTTTTATTTAAAATTAACTCATTATTTAAATTTTTTGACTGAACTTATTTTCTAAATCTAAATCTAAATCTTTTCACTAAATTAATTTTCCAAATCCAAGTCTAAATTCTTTCAAATATCTATCACCCCCTCTAATTCAAAATCATTTAGGTTGGAGTTATTATCAAATATTTAAAACAAATTGAAATTCCAACTTTAACTATTCTTCTAATCAATGTCTTCATAAATTTGGTCCCTATTCAAAATCATTGAAAACCAAATTTATTTATTTTTTTATTCATTTCAGTTTAATCAAGCTTTGGGGATTCAATAAACTTTACTCGGTATATTACTTAGACTCATATCATACCAATAGGTTAGTTAATTTTGAAGATTAGTAAAAAATTATGGTCAATTATGGAAAGATGGATAACAAGTTTATTATATCTTTCAATAACAATGTTATCATGATAGTCAACTATGGCCCATCTATCGAGGGTACTATAATTCAATTTTGATTAGTTGACAACATTAAGTTCAACTTCCGTGGTTCACAATCTAAGGTTGCCATAATCTAATTCATTTCAATTGTGTTTACTAAATCTCTTCTACTAAAATCACAATTGAAGGTGGGTTTGCATTTACCTATGTAGCCGCTAAACATTTAGTATTTTCTTGACACACTTTCCAAAGACTATCTGCTAGTTAGAAAGGAATACATATTCTAATTATTGAACTCCCATAAGTGGGAATTTTGAGATGGGGTATCTTTCCAATACCATGGAGAAAACTAAATGTAAAAGAAGAAATAAGAATCACTATCTAAGGCATAGGGCTAAAAAGGTGAAGTTGAATGAGAATTTTTTCCTATTTGTTGCAACTGAGGTATCTAGGAAACAATCAATTGAAGTGATAATTGAAGAGTTTGAAATCCTATCCAACTATCTAAAAGCAAGTCTAAATCAATACCACCCTCTATCTTATGCTATTGAAGAAGAAAATTTTCTCTAAATAGTGAAATCCTCACTGCTTACCTTGTCTAAAGTACTATGTATAATCTCTCTATCAAAAAGAAAGAGGAAATTCAAGAACTTATTTGATATATTGGTTTGGAATAATGCCTATAGTTTTGGTAAATCTAACTTTAATATTCTAAAGTACTGAAGTTGGTTATCTATACTAATGATGAATCAAAATTATGTAGATAGAGAGTTATTCCTCCATCTTAAAAAAGAATGATTCAAGAAAGGAATCTAAAATATGTAATGTTAGTAGTAAAAATTAATCTTCAAAGAGAGTCAAAGGGAATATCTAAATTCAATCACTAATCCATTTTTATTAGTGATCGAAGACATAAAGAAAAGATTGTTGAAAGATATAATCCCATCAATCCTCCAAAATCATTTCAAATAACAAAGAATGTTACTAAAGTATCTTATCTTTGGCTCATCAATATCCAAGAATTAATTGGTATCATGCCAAAGGTAGTGAATGATATTTTTGTCCTGACATGATAAGGCTGAAACTAATAAATCAATCAAACTTACTATATAGTGAGAAAAGGGTTTGGCAGTATAAAGCAACTACTATTTCAATGACATTTATCATTAGAAAAGAACTTTTTTTTGAGGAAACAAGAAAGAAAAATAAATCTCAAGAAGATTCTTCTACTAAGGAGTATATCCTAACTGTCCCATATAATGTGTCAAAAAAATCCATTAAAGAGATGATTAATCATCTAAAAGAATGTAATAATAAGATAGACAAATAGGAAGATAATGAAATAGCAACTTTTAATGTTCAAGATGTGGAGATGATTGAAAGTGTATACATGGCGAATACATGATCATCAATATTGAAAGAAAGTTGAAAATTAAAATTAAATTTGGTAGATGTTGAAAATAAGCAAGAAGAAAAAGAAGATAAAGAGAATGTTCCCAATCTAACTACTAGTCCTCTAGATTAGCTAAGTCAAAAAGATGAGCAAATAAGAATGTTAGAAAACAAAATTGAATAATTAATTATTTCTATGGCCACTCAACAAAGTAAAGCAGTCCCTTCTACTAATACTCAGATAGATTTAGTACTAGTAAAGTTTATTGAACATTATGGAAAGCCTAAACAGGTAGTGAAATAAAATATAATCAGGGTTAGTAAATCAGATAAAGAAATGGTTCAAATAGTAGCATCCAATAGATGATAGAAAAAAGAAGTCAAAGAGGGTCTAGCACAGTCTAAGGGTACCTGATCTAATTTAGGAGGTAGAACCTACTAAGAAGAATTTGAATTGGTTCCTTATCCCAAAGGATTCATTCCACCCTCAAATGAAAACATTCATGGAACAAAAAATCTTAAACAGCACATAGCACATTTCAGGGCTAGTTATTACAACATAGGATGTATTGATGTAATTCCTATTCAGATAATTCCTAAGTAGTCAATTTGGTATAAGCTTTGGATGGTACACTAAATACCCAATGGGGCAAAGCACACCTTTGTAGAGTTAGAATAAGAAAGTTCGTTAGGGATGTTAAGCCCTAAAGAACTGGCCCAAGCTAACCAAGAGGGGGGGGGGGGTGAATTGGTATTTTAAAAATTTCTTTTCTCAAAGAACAAAAATCACATAAACCAAAATCACACCACGAGAAAACTAAATGCGGAAATTTAAAGTGCGGAAGCAAGAAAAAAGAACACAAAAATTTATAGTGGTTCGGTCAACTTGACCTACGTCCACTCCCCGGAGGCGCCCTCCGAGTATTGCAGTACAAACGTGACTCTCCTTTAGCCCCCACAGCTAGGCGGAGAAGCCTTTACAACGAACCTCTTTTTTCCACCCCGGCAAGGCAGAGAACCTATCTCCTTTTGCTTCCTCCTGAAGCTGGCAGAGAACCACAACCAGACGCTGACTCCTTACCTCTACCGACCCTTCCATGGACGAGAAACTCTAGACGAAGAAGAAGCAGAGCGATCCTTGAAGCAACCCTTATGAATCCCCTCACAACCTCCCCCTCACAAGATCCTCTCTCTCTCCCTCTCTCTGTTTCTCTCCTCAAGGCCTTCTCAGGTCAAGGCAGCAGCACATAGGTTGTTCAAAACGTTGAACAAGAGCTCTTAAATAGAAGAGATTCAAAGGAGCTCATTAATTGCAAGTTGCCGACTATATCGTCTAGGCCGATATTGACATCGTCCTGGCCGATCAGTACAAAACTCTGAAGATCAGCCTGGGAACCGCCCTATTTTGGGTGCTGGACGATTAAAAATTGGCTTTATCGTCCTGGCCAATCTCACGATCATCCAGGCCGATTAGTTCAAATTAGATGAAAATCGTCCTGAACACCGCCCTATTTTTAGGCTGGCCGATCCCAATCATCCTGGAGTAACTAAGGTTTTTGAATATATCATCCTTGCCGATCCTGCGATCGTCCAGGACGATGTGATCATAGCAATCATCCTTAATTTCTTCCCTGATTTGTCAGATTAATTAAGGCATAAGTGTGAATATCGTCCACGCCGATCAATGATCTTCCATGCTGATCAATGATCATCCTGGCTTATAGTTTAAAAATACAGTATACCTTAATTGTCTATGGTGGAAACTTCTTTCTGTTTTGAGCTTATCGTCCTGGCCGATACACGTATCGTCCAGGCCGATCAGTTAATGACGGCTGCCTTAATTAAGAATCCTTATTTAGACTTTTTGTTTTAAGCCTGATCGTCCAGGACGATGTAAATATCGTCCTGGCCGATATGAGTAAAAACAGAAGTTCTAAGTCTCTCAAGTGTGTGTGTGTAGGGTTATTACAAATAGACTCAAGAAGAGAAAAAAATAAAGTACAGACTGACTTAACCCTAGACCTATGCAATCTTGAACTGGCTTCGCTTGTTCGACCGATCTTCGATTCCTGAAAAGTTAGAAGCAACATGCAGTCCAAGAGAATCAATAGTATTTGTCAATCATCAAAACATAAGCCATGAAAATAGATTTGCAACAGAATATATGTTTATAAAAAGGTTTGCTTAAGCAAGTCATCGTATCAGAGTAGGGGATTTGGTGGTATAAAAGAAAAAAACCATATGAAAGTGATTATGTTTTAAGATGAAGATATATTAGCATGAAATGTAAATCTCAACTATTGGAGAAGCATAATATTGAGATTCTCTTAAAGAACAACTACATACCAATTACCTTCTTATTAAAAGGATTCATGATAAAAAATTTTAAGAACTTATTCAGTAAAGCCTCCAATATTTAAGAAGAAGTATATCTATTAACTTACTTAAAAGATCAATCTTTTATTTAAATGAGAAAATGAAACCTCTTAAGGTTTAACAAAAGAAGTCTTTGTTAGTGTCTGTAGTTGATAAAGGGAAACAACCAATATAAATTTAGGCAGAAAATCTAAATCATCCACCTTAGTAACATTAATATAATAGATAGTACAATGATAAGTAATTTTGATCTATATTTTCATTAACTCTAGATGGAAATTTGTAGATGTTTGATGAACTTAAAAATATTAGTTAGTCATTCAAAAGGGAAAATTTCAAAAGAATCTATAAAAACCTCTTAAAGAAATTGAATTTAATTACCTGAATCTAAGAAGGTGAAAGATGGGGGTATGGTGGAGCAACCCAAGTATTACCTATTTCATAAAATGATTAATTACCTATGGTGAGCAACCCAAGTAACCTTCAAGGAATGACTTGAAAGAAATATTAAAGATGGATCGATTGTGATACCCAAGGAGTATTTTGCTGATTCTAGTCAATGTTATGCTAAATACATAATTCGTGAACCTTCTATATCACTCTAACTTTTGAAATCTAGGGATGATTGGAATATAACTTTATCCTAATCCTTAAAGAATATTATAAAAAAACTTTATCATTCATCTACTCAAGGAGTGTAGAGTCCTCTTCGGGTAGATTTAAAAACTCTTAAGGAATAAGTCAAAAATAAAATTCTAGTTAAAGAACTTAAGAAGATGCCAACCATTCAATCTTCAGTAATTCAGAAAAAGGAACCCAAAAATAAAAGTAATGATGTAAATATTTAAGTTATAGTTTCTTTAAATGGGAAAACGAAAGATCTTGCACCCCCTAAAATATATGATTATGATTTTATTGCTCTAGGGGCTAAGAAAGCAATGAAGAGTGATTCTATATATTTTTTCTATATATCTAAAAATGATGAAATAAATAGTAACATAAACTAATAAATTAATTCTATAGAATCTAAAATAAACTTAAATGATATAAAAAAAATATCTTCAATATTTCTTTGATAGTGATTCCCCTATCTTTGATATTAAGGGTGAAACTATTTATTTAAACATTGAAATGTCTAATTCTGATAACTCGTCAGATGAAGTTTTAAAAGTGAAAAATAATCTACAATTAAATAAACCTATTATTTGTTTGTTATAAAGTATTACCACCATCTACATCTAACAATGAAAGGCAAATTGCTAATAATCCAAAAACCTAAACACAAATTCAATCAGAATTTGATGAAATTAATTCATATATTCCTAAAGTGGATTATAATGCATTTGCTCATCCCTAAAAAGTTCTAATGAAGCTGAGTATATATGATGATTGGGTTCTTTTTAAAGAAATGAGGGAGGCTTTAATTAAAGTTTTACTTAATCAAGAGATCTATAGGGCTCAGCTAGTATTAACATTGTCTAAAGAAGTAATGAAATATATAGATGTTTCAAAAATCACATTCACAAATGAAGATTGGATATTGGTAACCATATATCACCGTCAACCATTATATATTAGTATAAATGTTGATAACTTCAAGTTATCTCATTTTGTTATTGATTCAAGTTTTTTTTTTTTTATATTAACCCACAAAGTGGCCTACGCATTTATATAAAAACTGATTACACAATTTTTAAAGGGAACTCAAGCTCTCTACTGCTCCGAAGAGCTTCAAAAGTAAAAGTAAAAAAAAACCAACAAGCACGAGTTCCCTATTAAGCAAAAGTACACATAAACCTAGGTACATTCTACGGTGCACAAGAGAGAGCACCAAAAAAATCATAAAGGTACAAAAAATAGTATTCGGATCCACAATCCTCCTGAGCAGCTCAACAACACGATCACCTGCATAGAAAACACTCTCCAGAAGAGAGTAATTAACAGAAAATAATAAAAGTTGTAGAGAAAGAAAAAAATGCAGTTATAGCACCAATGGCTGTCAAAAGTACCACCAAAGTTTTGACAAACCATCCCAAGAGTATAATGTCTCTTAATCCACTAGTTGATAAACATATAATACAGTAAAAGGAATATAAGAGGATCCTTGATCCTTAAAGCCAAACCCAACCACATTCACCAGCCAAGAAAAGCAAAGTGGGAAATACCAATCACTAAATTCAAATAGCTGGTACACAAACCAACAATAGGCTCCAGGGAAAGAAAAGGCCAAGACATAGCAATAAGCTCCCACAACGTGTACCAACACAGCAGGCAGCAAAGGTAAATCGAAAAACCAAAGGAACAAAAAAAGCTCCCAGGCAACACAAGGCCCTGACGAAATAACCGGTGCCCAATATAGAACAATTAAATAACCACCATCAGAACACACCCAGCAATACAATAGAAAGAAATTAAATAACAACCAACCATCTTGAAACTAGCAAGACCCATAAAAATTTAAGAAGCGCAACCAATCCATGTTGGTAACACATCGACCTCATAGAACAAACAATTCTTAACAGCACACTACCATAATACAATTGAGAACAATACTGAAATAGCCATAACCACCAGGCCACATAGAACCCAACAGCACACTTTGAGAAAAAAGAGAACAAATGAAGAGAATACAAAGCCACCTCCAAATCTATGGAATTAGCCAGAAACACACGACCATCCCAAAAGAGAAAAATGAAAAGAACCCAACAGCAACAAGATTCAACACAGGCAGTGAAAAAAACACAAGTAACCCAGTAGAAATGCAAACAAACTGTCCAACCAAGAAAAACCCAAAGGAAAAAGTAGCAAGCCAACAAAAAAACAATATCCTCAACCACCATAAGAAATAATATAAGGAACATAATGCTTGTCCAGATTCAAAAGATCCCTAACATGAAGAGGAAAATTAGAACAATAGATATCCTTCATGGAATACAAACCACAACCCCTCCTAGCCATGGCTTTAGCACAAGCTTTACCATTCCCCTCGATAGTAGAAAAAGAGAAATTAAGCATGCTTAGCACCTTTTAAATTTCCCTCCTCATATAAAAAAATTAGAAGAACAAATTTTGTCATAACTCAAGATAGAGGACTGGAAGCAATAAGAGGAGCTAACTTCCACCATAATATTAATGCAATCAAGAGATAAACACAACCTTAAACCATAGAAGATAGCAAAATTAGTAGTAGTACTAACATCACAATTGTATATAGGACCAGCTAAACCAAGAATGCAGTTTTCGTTGGAATCCCTGATGGCTCAACCACAACCAGTCATAGACTTATTGAAAAAACCATCAACATTTAACTTAAAAAATTATCAGGAGGTTTCAACCAAAGGATACTTCTGGGGACTTTTTGACAGATATCCATAGCAAGATTAATCCCAAAATCAATAGTAGCTATGTGATACTTATTAAAATTCTTAGCAGAGATTAACTTAGCACAAAAAAGGTCCCTAATTTTATCTTTAACATTTTGAATAATTCTATGATGATTCATAACCACCCAATTATAACTGGAATTATTCTTATCCAAGTATAAAAACTAAAGGATAAAAGAAGGGATAACATTCCCGATATGACCTTTGGAACTAACAAACCAGCAATTCAATAAAGTGTAAATAGAAACCTTAGCATGGAAGCAGTTAAAGTGAAAAATATCCTCAAAATACATCCAAGCCTTAATAGCACAAGGGCCAGAGACAAAAACATGGTGCATATTGTCCATATAATAATAACACTAGCATTTAGAGGGAGGAATGAAACCATGTTTAATCAAATTGTCATCCGTAGCTATGAAATTATGTAAAATCTGCCAAACAAAAATAGAATTCATAGAAGGAATACTTTTTCCCATATCATCTTGAATATATTAGAAACCTCTTTCATAGTTCTAAAGGAATGCCATGCACCCTTTAAAGAAAATTTATCGCTCTAGTTAAAGCACAAATCTAAACATCAAGAAAGTTCATATTTAAAGGGATCTGCAAAATTTGCTAAAACATTAGAGAGTTTCTCAATATCCCAACCATTATCAGTGAAAAAATAATTAACCTTCATAGAAGCTTTGGAAGAAGTATTAAAAATAGAATCAATGGATTGACCAGCTAACGAACGATCCTGCCAAAAGAAAATATTACCACCACCCAGGCCCCAATAGATAGACTGTTCAACCACTAATTTCAGTTTGCAAAGATGATGCCAAACTTTAGAATTACCTTAACTAAAACAACCCATGGTGGGATGCTTCTCCCCACAATACTTAGCATTCATAAATATAGCCTGAAGGCTCACATTAGCAGAAAAATTAAACCATAATTTAAAAGAAAAAGGCAAAGCTAAATCCTTCAACGACATACACCCAAAAGCCCCATTATCCAAAGTGCCACAACATTTATTCCAGGATGACCAATGAATTCTAGAACTGCTACTAGCCCCTTCCAAAAGAATTTATTAATAATTTTGTCAAGCCTGATTCACACAGCCTGAGTAGAAAGTAAAGTTTAAAAGCTATAAACAGGGATAGAGCAAAGGACACTTTTAATAAGAGTTAATCTACCACTAAAACTAAGAATGTTAGAATCCTAAGATAAATTTTTTTTGTACAACCAAAATTAAATCATCAAAAAGAAAGGATTTCTTCCTACTCTTATAAAGAAGCACACCAAGGTACTTTAATGGTAAACAAACATGACTTAAACCAGTTAAATTCTTAATAGCCGTAATGCAATCCAAGGGAACATTCTTAGCAGAAATAAAGCCACATTTATAGTTATTAAGGATCATTTCACTCTCCAATTCAAACTTTTGAAAAACCCCAACAATTTATTAATCCTATTTAAAGAGGCATTAGTAAAAATAATGAAATCATCCGCAAATCATAAATGAGATATATGTAAATCACCTAATGTTTTAAAATAAAGGCTAGGAGGCTTTTTAAAGAGATTAGCCATACCTCTAGAGAAGTAGTCAACTGCAACAATAAAAAGGGTTGGAGAAATGGGATCACCCTGTCATAGACCATGAGAAGCCTTAAAGAAACCAATAGACTTATAATTAACAATGATAAAAAAATAAGGACTTTCAATACAAAGTTTGATGAGATTAATAAACTTAAAATCAAAACCAAATAACTTCATAATATCATAAAGGAAATTCCAAGCAATATTATCAGAAGCCTTTGCAATATCAGGTTTCAAAATCATGTTTCCACCTCTCACTTTAGCATCCAAATCATGAAAAATTCATAAGCAAAAAGAATATTATTAGCATGGCACGACCTTTGACAAAACCCATTTGAAAAGGAGAAATCATCTTAGGCAAAAAATTTGAAACACAATTCATCAAAAGTTTAGAGATCAATTTATAGTAAAAGGTGCAAAGATTAATAGTTCTAAAATCATTCCAAGTAGTGATAGAATTATTCTTAGGAATAAGCACAATATAAGTAGAAGTAAAAGATTTAGGTATAGCATTACCCTCAAAAAAATCAAGAATAATATAAAAAAGATCATTACCAGTGATATGCCAAGTTTTTTGGAAAAACACGGAGGTGAAGCCATCAAGCCCAACCACCAACTCAGAATTCATACCAAAAATAGTATCTTTAACTTCCTCTAATGAAGGAGGCATAGACAAGAAAACATTATCCTCATGAGAAGTAAGGGATAAAATAATATTAGATTATCAATAGTACAAGAATTGAAATATTTATTTAAATGATTCTGAAAATGTTGAACAGCTAAGCTAGCAATTTCAGTGCCATCTTCAGAAACAGAGTGATCAACCCACTGAATTTTATTAATACAATTAATATTGCATTTCATATTAACCAAGGCATGATAATATTTTGTATTGTTGTCAACTTCAATAAGATATTTAACAGCCACTTTCTATTTCCAAAACAATTCTTCCAGAGCTTGTAATTCATAAAGCTTCTAATTCATAAAGCCCATCTTTAGCCTCTCTAAAAAGAGAAAAGTTAGTCTTAGAAGAAAATAATTGGCTTTGGGACTCCTGGCAATAAAATTTATCTTCCGTAATTAAATGCTAGAAAGAATATTCTTAAAAATATTATGATTCCACCAATTCAGAATAAACTTAAGCCTTTCATCTTGTACCACAGTCTACGCATACCAGAAATAGCATTATCTGGATGTAAAGGGGCAAACCAATTTTCCTTCACCACATTCATAAAAGAATCATAAAGTAACCACATATTATGAAACCTAAATTGAGAAGGCACATCTATCAATCTAGGCTTAATTTTAATGCGAAGAGGAGAGTGATCCGAAAGGGTCCTACTTAGATGTTCAACATTAGTAGAATCAAAAGAATGTAACCAAAAGTAATTAAATAAAACTCGATCTAATATTTTCCATAAAGGCCCACGATGCCAAGTAAAATCATCACCAGAGAATCCAATATCAATAAGATTACAATTCATAATCATGTTATTAAAATCCTCTACAGATTGATAGATAGAGAGAGAGAGAGCCCCATATACACTCCAACGGGTTAGAAATTGTATTAAAGTCTCCTCCAACAAGTCATGGAAGAGAACAAATACTATGAAATTGAATTATTTGGTCCCATCAAATCTTTCTAGTGTATCTAGAAGAAGCATCATAAACAAAGGAAGCACAACATTGCATATTAAAACTCTAAATATTATAATGAATGACTTGATTAAAATCACCAATAATGTCAACCCTAACATAATCTTTCCAAAAAAACACAAATTTTATTACAAACATTAGATAAAGCTTGCCCTTATCCTTTGGTTTCTTTGGTTGGAGAGAAATGATTCTCATTTCAATGGGGTTAATATGAATCATCAGAGAGTTACTTAGAAAGTTAAGGATAAGGGGGTTGCCTTTTTTCTGCAAATGTACTCTCTGTTAAGAATTTTAAGAAATTCTTTTTTATTTCATCCAGCTTTGGCATTAACTTAGACATGAATTCTTCTCAAACAATTTCTAGGAGCATTAATTGGGTGAAGCCTAACACTTATTCTTTAAAGTTAAATGTGGCTTATGTTGTTTTGGGCACAATTGTTGGCTATGGTGGTGTCATTAGAGCTCATAATGGCATCTACTTATTAGGTTTTGCTGGGCCTATTACTAATGGTGATGTTAATTATGCTATTTCCTATGCTATGCCTCGTGGCTTATTTACATATCTGACTTTAGGAAATAGAATTTTGCTGATAGCAAACACTTCTATTTCTCTACAAATGCCTTGTATACTAACATTTCTGGTCCACAAGATCAAAACTGTAATTTGAACTAGCTCAAGATTGGGTAGACTAGGTCTGAGTCAGTTTGTAAATCTTTTACCTTTTCTTAAGCCAATTGTAAACAATGTGGTTCCTGATGCTAAGTAACCTTGCACACACACACTTGAGGGAAAATTTTTGAGTTTTTAAGAGTTCTCTATTTTTGATCACATCATCTTGGACATTCTCCATATCTTCTTGGATGATCAGTTAAAAATAGAAACCCTAATTAGGGCATCCTGATTAAGGCAGCCATCATTATACACAACATCCCAAATGATGTTATTATCATCCTGGATGATAGGATCAAATAAGAAAGAATCAGCTGTCAGATCAGTTAAGGCAAGTTATATTTTTGGACATCATCCAGGATGATGTCCTAAACAATGAAGCATAATTATGCCTAAATTAATTTTTTTATTAAGGAAAATAATTAAGGTTTGATTGACCAGCATTATCATCTTAGACGATCTTAGTATCGTACAGGACGATCATATAATCAAACCTTACATTCATCCCAGAATACTAATGCGATATTCTGGATGATATATGATATTTTTTGCTAATTGTTCGGGATGATCGTGGGATCGGCCTGGATAATCAAGCTATTTTTTTCTTCATCCAGACATCCATCCAGGACAATGTGCTGGATGATAGGCAACATTTTGTGCTAATCATCTTGTACAATTAGGCTATTTTTTCATCGTCCAAACATTCATCTAGATTGATGTACTGGATGATATTCATCAAATTGAACTAATCATACAGGATGATATGAATAAATTTTCTTCTATTCATCCCGGATCGTACTGGTTGATAGAGCTAATTTTGTACTGATCGTACAGGATGATCAGTTGATTGTCCTGGATGATAAAGTTGGTTTGTGGTAATTAAGAGCTATTATGAAGCTCTTCTATTTAAGACCACTTGTTTACTCAAGGAGAGCATCTTTTGTTGTTGTCTTGACCCGAGGGAGCCTAGAGGAGAGGGAGAGAGAGAGAGAGGATCTTGTGAGGGGGAGTTTGTAAGGGGTTTCATAAAAGTTGATCCAAGAATTAATCCATATTGTCTTCTCTAATCATAGTTCCTTATCCTTGGAGGGTTAAGAGAGGTCCACTTTAACATTTGATTAAGGTTCTCTGCCTACTTTAGGAGGAAGCAAAAGGAGTTGGGTTCTCTGCCTCACTGGTGTAGGTGGAAAGGAGGTTTTGTATATGCTTCTCCACCTTACTATGGGAGAAAATGGAGAGTCACTGAGTTTAGTGAAATACCTATAGGGCGCCTCTGGGGAGTGGACGTAGTTCGAGTTAGTCGAAACACTATAAATCTCTATATTGTCTACTACTACTTTTTTCGCATTTAATTTCCA
This sequence comes from Dendrobium nobile, assembly GCA_022539455.1. NCBI lineage: Eukaryota > Viridiplantae > Streptophyta > Magnoliopsida > Asparagales > Orchidaceae > Dendrobium > Dendrobium nobile. The sequence continues at coordinate 24,237,954 of CM039734.1, forward strand.
AACTTTAAATCTCTTTGTGGTGAATTTTGGTTTGGTTTTGGTTTTGTTTTGATTATGAAATATTTTTTAAAAATATCAATTCACCCCCCCCCCCCCCCCCTCTCGGTTAGCCTTGGGCTAGTTCATAAGGGCTTAACATCCCTAAAGAACTTTCAAGTGGTATCAGAGCAAGATTCATAAAATGAAGTTTTTGAAAACATTTGAATTTCGATCCATGACTAACTCCGATAATCATAATATTGTGGAAGGGTATTCTATTACCTGACCACCTTTTTTTGATAATATTTCATTTAATTTTTAGAAAATTCGCATGTCTAGATTTTTACAATCAATTTAATATCGCATGTGGGTGCTTGTTAAAGAAGGTTATTAACCTCCTTCACGTGAAATTAATGGCATTAAAACTGAACTTCCTTTTATTGAATGGACTTTTGATGATAGAGATTTAGCATAACTTAATGAAAATGTTTGAACTTTTTTTTTGCTTAAAAATCTAAAGAATACAAGCATGTTTCAACTTGTACTATTAGTGAAGAGATTTGGGATAGATTGTGTATTACTTATGAATGAATAAATGAAGTTAAGCAATCTCATTAGAATATTTTATTGCATGATTATGAAGTTTTTTATATGAAATCTTTTGAATCAATTTCCAAAATGTATACAAGGTTTACTCAAATTATTACCTCTTTGCATGCCTTAGGACGAGAACTCACTAACTATAAAAAAATGAATAAAATTTTAAGATGCTTGCCTTGCTCTTTTGATACTAAGATTACTGCAATTATTGAATCTAAAGCTTTGAATACTTATTTAATTGATAACTTAGTTGGATCACTCATTGCTTACGAGCTAGGGGTGAATCAAAGAAATCTTGACTAAGGTGAGAAAAAGAAGGAGAAAACTGTGGCGCTGAAGGCCAACAACACGGACACTGACTCTTCTGTGTCTAAAAGCGATGATGTTGCTTTAATCACAAGGAAATTCAAAATCTTTCTAAAGAAGAGGCATAAGAACAATAATAAGTGGAATAAAGTTAAGGGTAGAAAAAATTTTAAGAGTTATAATAATACTATCCATTTTGAATGCAGGAAGTCGAGACATATAAAGCTGATTTCCCTACACTTAAAACTCATCTTAGCAAGGAGAAGGGTGAGGAGAAAACCAAGTTCAAAAAGGACAAGAAGAGGTTCCAAAAGGTGTTCTAGGAAGATTCTACATCTGACTCCTCTAAGACTGAAGCTGAATGGAAGAGTATAAACTTTTGCTTGATGGCAGACAAATATCTTGGACAAAGTGACCAAGAAGAGGTATGTGATCTAACCTACGAGAAACTACTTGAAGTTTTTTAACAAATTCATGCATCATATAGAAAACTTAAGAAAATACATGCTAGCTTGAAATTAGAAATTTAAAATTTGCAAAAAGAGCATGAAATTTTACTTAAAGATCATTCTATAATTGATAGCAATCACATGTCATTACTTGATGAGTTTGATGCATTAAACAAAAGCATATTGAATTATCTGATGCAAGTGATTCCTTAAGAACATCTCATGATGAATTAGAAAAAGAGTTTAAAAAATTAGAAAATCTCAAAGCTTTTGAAAATAAACCAATAGTGCATGCATCACATAACTTTAAAAGAAGCATCACCACCTGAGTAGATTAGCAAATCCTTTTCCTGGTTTTAGATGTTTTTGTTGTGGCATGTTAGAACACATCTCACACATTTGCACTATTCACCATAGTACACATTAGATGTGGAGACCCAAATTATATGATTCACAGCATAACATACATATATTGCATTCTACTTTCCATAAGAAGGGACCCAAATATGTTTGGGTTCCTAAATCTGATGTTTGATGATTTTGTAGGCTTGCACTCACAAAAAGCCTCATAAGAGCATGTGGTACCTGGACAATGGATGCTCATGACATATGATTAGGGATGCTAACCAATTCATTTTGCTAGAGGCCAGGGCTGGAGGCAAGGTTACTCTTGGAGACAACACCACAAGGAAAGTGGTGGGCACAGGTATAATTGAAAACTCCAAGAAACTTTTGATTGAAAATGTTTTGCTTGTATATGAACTGAAACACAACTTGCTCAACATCAGTCAGCTTTGCGATAAGGGCTTCATCATAAAATTCTTATCAAATATTTCATTATAAGCTTAAATAACAACACTATTTTGCATGGAAAGCGGATCCATAATTTTTATATGCTTGACTTAAATATTATTAAATGTGCAACTTTATTTTATTTAAAAATTACTACTGATAATTCATGGTTGTGGCACAAGAGGTTATGTCATTTAAGTATGAAAACCTTTAGAAAAGTGACCTAGAAAGACCTAGTTAGTGGTGTCCCCAAACTTAAGTTTTCCAAAGACCTCCTTTATGATGCCTGTCAATTAGAGAAATAAGTCCAATCCTCTTTTCATTCCATTAAGGACATTAGCACCTCTAGACCTTTAAAAGTCCTTCACATGGATTTGTTTGAACCCATTAGCACTGCTAGCTTAGAGGGGAAGTTTATAGTTTTATGACTATCTATGGCTACTCAAGATTTACTTGGAATAGATTTTTATCATATAAGAATGAGTCTTTTAATGAGTTTAGATCCATCTTCACTTCGATTCAGAAAAAGCTAGGTTGTGAGATCTTAACAATCCATAGTGATCATGAGGAAGAATTTGAAAATGAGAGATTTAAAGACTTTCATAAGGATAAGGGGATTAGTCATAACTTCTCAGCTCCTATGACCTCTCAGCAGAACGGGGTAGCTAAAAGGAAGGGATTGATTTTTAGGAGACCTTTACCTCTGTAGCTAGATTGGAAGCCATTAGAGTGCTATTATCCTTTGCCTGTTATAAGAGATTTAAGCTTTTCCAAATGGATATTAAAAGTGCCTTTTTAAATGGGGTAATAAAAGAGGATGTGTTTATAGAGCAACCCCCAAGTTTTGAGAGTTCCCAATTTCTAAATTATGTTTTCAAATAAAAAAAAAAGCCTTATATTGATTAAAGCAGGCACCCAGAGCTTGGTATGAGAGGCTTAACACATTCTTACTAGAGAGGGAGTTTGTTAAGGGGAGCATAAACACCACCCTTTTTTGAGGAAAGTTGGGGATGAATTACTCATTGTTCAAATCAATGTCAATGATATACTTTTTGGATCTTTTGAAAAGAGGCTATGTGATGAATTTTCTAAAATAATGAGTAAGGAATTTGAGATAAGTATGATGAGAGAGTTGTCTACTTTTTGGGATTTAACATAAGATAATTAGATGATGGAAGCTTTTAAAATCAATCAAAATATAAAAAGGACATCTTGAATAAATATAAAATGGATAAAGTCAAGCAAATTAATACTCCCATGACCTCCAGTATTTAGTTGGATAAAGACCCAAATAGAAATTATGTTGATCAAAAGAAGTACAAAGGGATGATTGGATCTTTACTTTACCTGACTACTAGCCGACCTGATATAATATTTAGTGTTTGTCTCTATGTTAGATTTCAAGCTGATCATAAAGAATCCCACCTGACTGCAGTTCAAAGAATTCATAGATATCTCTTAGGGATCCAAAACTTAAGAATCTAATATCCCATGCACATCACTTCTTTTGAGATTATTAGATATTATGATTTGAATTTTATAGGATGTAAGGTGGATAGAAAGAGCACTTCTGGGACTTGCTAATTCGTAGGACAGTCTTTAGTCTCCTAGTCTAGTAGAAAGCAAAACTCTATTGCACTTTCCATTATTGAAGCTTAGTACATTGCTTTAGGAAGTTGCGTGGCCTAGGTCCTTTGATTGAAGCAACAAGTTCTGGATTTAGGATTACTTGTTGGCACAATTTTGATCCTTTGTGATAACACCAGTGCCATATGCATTTCTAAGAATCCTATTCAATATTGAATGACTAAACATATAGACATAAGGCATCATTTTATTAGAGATCATGTAACCAAGGGAGACATTGAGTTACACCATGCGGCAACTGAGAATCAACTGGCTGACATCTTTATTAAACCACCAGCATTCGACATTTTTAGCACTTTAAGGAACAAATTTGGTGTGATTGACATAAATTCATGAACTTGATTCTTATTGATTCTTATTTTTTTGTTTATTTTTTATCTATATTTTTGTAGTTTTTTCTTGATTATTTTTCCATTTCTGTTATTTTATTTTTCTTCATATGTTTTCATTTATTTTTCTTTTTATCAATGTTGAATTGATATCTTATGCCTTATTTTTATTTTTGAAAATTTATAATTAATGTTGACAGCTCTAAATTAGTTAAAGGGGGAGACACCGTTGATTGTTTTCTTTTCTCAAACTTCTTTTAGTGATGTAATTTTTTTTCTATACAAAAGTCTATCTGAAATCGACAACCGGACTTTGTAATTGAGATATTTTCAATCTTAGTAATCTATCTTATATATATAATATTCAAAGTCTTTATTTACCTTCAGATTTTTTATAATCTTATCATTATATTTGTCTTGAGATTTTTTATTCTATTTTGTGATTCATTCTTACTTATATTAAGAGAGTGAGTTTTTCTTCTCTAATATCTAGAAGATATAATCACAACTGAGAATATTTATGAATTTTAAAAAATGGGTCTAGCTTATAAATAAATGAAAAAAAAGTGGCCAATGATGCCAAAATCAAAAGATGCGCAATGATGCCAAATTGAAAAAAAAATATACACAAAGCGTATCAAAAATCAAAAGATGCGCAAAGAGCACCAATCAAATTGGCAAGAGGCATAAAATGAGCTCACCAAAAGAATGCTTCTTCCCTTTCAAAGTTTTTAAATCTTAAAAGAATTCATGTGTCACTTGATATTTTTCAAAAACTTCATTTCAGAATTCATGATCGTAACTAATTACTTTGATATATTATTTTGTAAAATATTTTATGAAACCAAGTTTTGAATGGATCTCTTTTTCTTATCCAAATGATTTTTCTTATTTAGATCTTTATTTTCAAAAGACAATTTCCCTGGGAGAAGTCCGAGCTAGGACAAACAGGATCGATTATTTTACCATTTTTTGAATTTTGATGATGTTAACTCAATGATTCTTATAAATTTTTAATTCAACCACATAAAAAATTTATCATATTCAAGCTTTGATAAAAAAATTAAGTCTTTATGTCTTATTTGCGTATTTTGTTTTTTATTCTTTTTATTTGATTTTCATGTTTTTGGTCCTTCAATGATCATCTCCATCCATCCTCTGATTTTAAACTTTTTTTTCACAACATCCTGGACAATCAATTCAATTCACTCTTAAAACTCCATCTGCTAGCTGTTCTGACCTTTCTGCTTCTAATCATCCTGGATGATGCATTATCGTCCTGGATGATCTGATCATATACTACTTCAATCATTTATGATCATCCTGGTTTATCCTTTTTCATCTTGGATGATGCTCATACTCTTTACTTAATTTTAGTAATCATCCCTTATGATCCACCTATTCGTCCTAGATGATACACATGATAATGTGTTTAAAACCTTTAAATTTGGCTAGTACGATCAATTATTCGTGATTGTCCTTGATGATCCATCGGTTCATCCTAAATGATACACGTCGAAATGCTTTTAAATGTTTTAAATTCTACTGGTATGATCCATTATTGTGCATCATCCTGGACGATTCACCTAATCATCCCAGTTGATATGCTTTTCAACGGTCCTCTAGATTGTCTCCTTGGGACAATCGCACGTGTCTTATCATCTTGGACAATATTAACACCTTTTTGACCAATCATCCCAGATGCAATTATTGCACCCAATCGTCCTAGACAATTCTACGATCGTCCTGGATGATTGGGGTGATTCTTTAAAATCAGAGGATTACAAACATTTTTTCTCACACATTCTTCTTCCATCAGTCTTGCACTTCCTATTTCCTTATTGTTCTTGATCATGGCAGGAGGAAAGAGGTCTCGCCATCCATCTGGAAGTTCCTCAAGGGTGAATCTGGACCCTCGCTTCATCGAGGCAAGTGAGCAAGCTTCCTATTTGAGGTACAAAATAGTCAGGATCATTGTATCCTGGATTGTCAATCCATACATTCATTCCTACCCTATCCTTGATCTATTTGCGGACACTACCCTCACCTTCCTCCTTACTCTCTCTATCCCATTCAATTTTGAACTTCTTTTTGAATTTTTCGCTAGCCTCCACATAAATTCCTCTTTCACTGCTCTCAGGTCCTATGTAAATCGATGTCCCATCAAAATTATATATCAGGACTATCAAGAGCTTTTGAAACTTTCCACCACAGGGGACAAACTCCATATCCTGTGTTTTGATCCTGACTATGACTGGGCTCCGGCCAATCACTTTTTAAGGAACACCAATGCTCACTTTTATGTTGGAGAGACTAGCAGTTTTCTCAAAGATGCTAGGACAATCAAACATGTCCTTCGTACTTCTATTATTCCAAAAGTAGGTGATAACATTCATATCACTCCACTTCTTTCGATCACCACTTTTTACATTTTGGCCCACCGTAAATTCAATGCCACTGATTTGGTCTTTTGCTACATTGAACATCTGACTACCATTCGAGAACTAGGACATAGGAGGAAGCCCAATCTTACCCTAGGACATATAATTGCTTATATCTTAGTATTGGTGGAATTTTGAAAGATGGTTTTGAAAAGCTTGATTTTCTTTGGGAATTTTAAAATTAAAGTTAAATTATAATTCTAAAATTGAATTGTCCTATTAGGAAAGGTATATCACCTCAAAAGGTGAAAATAAAATTTTAGAATGGGATTCAGATTTAAAATTATAAATCTCATCTTGAATATTGTGGCCGGATGCTAAAGAGAACTTCGTATGGCCCCGAAGGAGCAAGATGAGGTTCAACTAAATATCCGACTACGATAATCAAGGAGGCTAATCATTAAATTCATATCAAAGGCTTCATAAGCAAAAGATATATCTCCCCAAAGGGAGAAAATATCATCCGATAATAATTCTTTGAATATGATGATGATGATCATTAATATTTTAATTTTTCCAAGGAAATCAATTTAAATTTTAAAAAGATCAATTTTGAAAATCACATGTATGTGGTTCTAAATCTCCTACGAGGGAAAGCCCTCGTAGTTAATTACATCGTAGGGAGACAGAGTCCCCTATGAAAACTCTCGATTAAAATAATTATAAAATTTTATTAGATTTTCTAGGAGCGATATCAAAGAGAATGAATTTTGGAATCACATAGGTGAATGTATCTAAATTGAATAGTTATTATCAGAATCATGGGAGAAAAAGTAGGGGACACTTTATGAATCCAGTACCATCAAGAAGTATCTCAACTTAATCTAAGTGTCGGGCTTTAAATTTTGGATTGAAATGAAATTTAGTTAGAGTTGAGAATTTTATTAGAAATTTGGGATTATATTACTGATGGTTGGGATCTTATAATCAAAGATCTTCCCCAGATCCTAAATATAAATTTTGGACGCTGGACCACAGTTGTCCAAACCTAACTAATGTAGTGTAAGATCTGGAATTACCCCGGCCTGCATTGGGGAGCCAGCTAACCACCTAATTGATTTAAAATAGATGAGTCCGATCTTTTATGAAAGAGTGGTAGGGACATTTTATTTAAGATTTTGGAGAGCTGGGGCCAACATCTAGAGATTTTTCTAATGGATCCCTTTGACATATGTTGGGTGCAAAATGCTAAAGACTAAGACAATTAAAATTTTTACTCTTTTAAATATATTTCTAATGCAATGCATACTAGTCAAAAACTTCAAATCATGAATGCTTGAAAGTTAAAAACAGGCTTAAAAAATAGTTTTTTAGAAGTCTAGGCTTCCCCAGGTCCGGCACCTCGTCCTCATAGGTTAGACTATGCGGACTCTACCCTTAGGCGGGGAAGGGTCTAAAGCAAGGAGAGAAGTGCACAAATATGCATGCGACCTCAGGGTCGATCCCTGGCTAATTCTCTAAATTCATTATCTTTCTATGTTATTTAGACTCGCTAAATTTTAAACTTTAAGATTATGAGTATAAAAATTTTCACACCCTTATGAGTCTCACAAGTCTAGGCGAAAATAAAAGCCGCACACGAACACCAAAAAATTAGGAAAAATAGGCAATCACATCAAAGCGTCAAGAAAAAATGATTTAATTAATAAATGTTCATAGGCAAAGTTGCCTTGCTTATTACAAACTAGAGTCTACATAAAGTAAAGTGGCCGGACACCACTAACAACAACCTAGATTCTAAATTTAGTAATGAAGCAAGTGGTTTTGAGTGGGATATTTTTAGTCTTCAATTCTTCAATCTTGTCCTCCTTCGGGCTCCTTTCCTTCAAGCTCCTTGGATTCTTCGTAGTAGGCTACCCAAATGGATAAAAGGGCACTTCCTTTGAGGGGAAGGCCACTCTTTCCTCTTTGGGTAAGGAAGTAGTGATCCAAATTTGGATTTCTAAATAGAAAAGGGCTACTCTCCTAAGGGTTATCCTTTTCTCTTTGGAATCCAACCTTTAGATATAAGTATCCCAACTCAAAACTACACTTTCACAACACTTAACACTTACACAAATTATATTTATATATAAAAAAAAATTTTAGACTCTCCTGCAGGGTTATCCTAAGTAGTTAATAAATCAAAAACATTTATTCCCAAGCAATTATATATGAAAGTGCAGAAAAATAAATAAATTCACTAGCCACGCTCTTTTTTTTATTACTTGGGGGCTTAGCAGCTGAAGCACATGTGCAAGCATATTTATAATTGAATTTTATTGATTTAACCCCCTTTTTATTGCCCTACATGAGCATGGCCACCTATAGAAAACTATGCGAACATCCAGATCGCTTCTATCCTAAGGTTATCTAGTTGCCAAACACATCAATCATCCACAGAGTACAGTAAAAGTAAGCAAACATAGCAGGAAATTTCGTCCACAACATGCAATAAAACCACAAAAACTCTGGCACACAGAAGAAAAGTAAACACCAGCCTAACCTAAGTCTAGAGTTGGTTATCCTAGCAAACCATCTAAAGTGTGTGTAGGAGGTCGTGTGGCTTGGGTAAATCCTAAGCTGGATAGTTAGTTAAAGTTATCTAAAATTTAGGATTTGTTAAGGCTTAAGGAGAGGTTTATGTTCAAAATTTAAATATTAATATATTAAGAACTCAATTAAATAAATTTTAAGAGTTAAATAATTACTAACTCTATTTTATACTGAGGCCATGAAGTTTATTTCACCTTCCTTGGGGCTAAGCTAATAGCCTCGTAGGCTTGGGTTATCAAGTAGTAATCGGGGTTGATCAAATTTATTTTGGTTAATTGTATTTAAAGGATATATTAATATCAAATATTTTAGTTTGTGACTGATTTTAAAACGTTGGTTGATAATTTTATTAACAAAATTTTGAAATTCTATAATTTTTATGAATTAACAGATTTTAGAAATTATCTGAGTGTGCATTAATTAAGGGGTCAAAAGTTTACTTTTCAAATTAGAGTTAATCTTAGAGGTTTAAAATTTTTAATAAATACTAGACCTTAATACGAGTTTTTAGACTGTTAGCATGCTCAATTTGTAGTTTTCTATAAAAAGTTATGAACTTCTAAAGTTTGATCCAAGATTTGAACTACAATTGACTAAATTGTTGACTTGTTTGTTGACCATATTTTGGTGGTTTGACATTTTTAAAAAATACTAGACCTTAATTGGATTTATTCACCTTTGAGTTTGACTGATTTTGAATTTTCTACAATTAGTTATGATTTTTGGAAGTTTTGGTATTTAATTGAATTTTAAATTTATTTAATTATGGAGGTTTTGCATGTTTTGATCCAAATCAACTCCAAACTACATGGAATCACCATAAAAAGTCAAAAATGACCTAAGGGGTTATTTCCAAGAGTTTGGAAGTATTTTTAGGATTTTTAATAATTTTTAGTTTATTAAATTAATTAAATATTGATTTCTACTAAAAATCAAATCAAACTCAAATTAAAGGTCTGATGATAAGGATTTTATTTTTTCAAGATGAGAGACTAAGTCCTGGTCTTTTTGAGATATTTTTTGTATTTTTTGGATTAAAATTTGATTTATTGAAGTTTTTTACATTTTTTAGTCTTTAAACGGGCTGAATTTTGAGATGGCTAATTTTCTAACCTAATGAGCTCCAAATTCAGTCAGATCTAAACCTATGGTTTAAAATGTCACTAGGTTTACTGTGTTTAAGTTTCACCACTATTGGATGTGTGTATAGCACCTTAGAAATTTTCTAATTTTCTAGACATTTCCTTAATTATTTTTTTTAGGTGTTTGTACTATTCAAATGGGCATGAAACTTGGTGTGTCTAACCCTGGTACACATGCATTCATATCATAGAGATTTCACATAAAATAATTAAATATCTAGGGAGTTATGAAATTTTAAAGTTTAGGGTCCAAAATGGACCCTTTACCTTTAAAATTCATATCATAGAAATCCATTGGGTATCTGACCCTAGAAAAATTAATTAACATGCCTAAGACACCCAATAAACTTTCACCAAACTTTGGACTCCATTTGACCACTAGATTGTGATAAAATCATAAAAAACCAAATTCAAACAAATCTGGAATATCTCACAATACAAAAAGCAAACCAACCTCAATTTAATTTTAGTAAATACTACATTAAAATATCTTTCCATCAGCCCAAGAACGTTCAATTTGGTGGACAATTCAATTTTTTGTGAATTTTAAATGGTCTGGGCATTTTTCTGAATTATTTTTGACCAAATTTGGTCAAATCGGCTGTCGGCACCAATGATTCGCACCAAAATGGAGGCGCCGAATGGCGTGGCGATACGTGGCTGGATGGGTTCGCCACTTAAACATGTTAGTGGTCCATCAGGACTGCTAATCTGACCCCGCATGGATGGACGGCCAGGATTCCGCCACATCACCACCTGGACTGCGCGATGACCTGCGCTCAAATCCTGAGGGAGGAGCTGCATGGTATGGTCAGATCTGGGCTGTCTGATCTTTGATCGGACGGTCTAGATCTTCTCTAGTTCATTTTGAATAGAAAACTTCAAATGCTCATATCTCCCAAAATACTTAACAAAATTTAACAAAATCTAAAACACAGCTAGAGGGCAATGTAATCTTCCAAAACCTGAAGTTTGGAGGATTTATGTGATTTAGACTTGCTGCAGTTTTAAATAGAAGTTTAAGAGAAAAGTTGCAATATCGTACCATCCTGTGGATGGATTTTGATGATCTTGGGCTTGATGGAAAGATTTTGATATCCTCTAATACTTTGATGAAGGGCCTACAAACTTTTAACAACCGGATTAAAAACTGTTATAGGAATATCATTTTCTCTCTCTTTCTCTCTCTCTCTTCTCAGTTTGGGTTTTTAGCTCAAGCAAGCAGCCTTCTAATGGTTGGAAGAAGCCTAGTTATATATGGAGAAGCTTGTTAATGCCTTGGGGGATGTTTTGAGCTATTGGGATTGGAGTTTTTGGAAGGTAGAGGGGTGAGGACAAAATCTTGAGTGAAGAGTGAAGTTCTCTCCACCGCTTCTCATGATTACTATCTAAAACATGATAAAGGGGAGAAATTGAGTGCTATCAAACATCCTCTCCAGCCATCAATCTGCATAGAACTTGATTTATCAAGTGGGCTTGGCTTACCAAGGTGATAAAGCCATTCATTAAGTTAGTTGGACCACTTTGACTAGTCAAAATGCCACATAAGTTGATGAGGTGGCATGGAGAGTGTTTTGAGCTGCTGTTGGATAACTTAAAGGGGTTTAAACACTTAAGGGCAAGATTTTAAGTGCATTTTAGGGAACTTTGAATAAGTTTGACCAAGTTAAAATGGAATGACTTGGTCAAAATGACCATGGTATGATTTGTTATGGGTAAGTAGGTGTCCAAAGCTCTAAATGGAATTGAACTGAGAATATTTAAATAAATGGGTTTAGAAATCAAGTGGGAGAGCATATGTAATGAGAAGGTTTAACCATGTTTTAGAGTTTGACTAAGTCAAACTGATGGTGACTTAATCCAAATGATTTTTATATGTCTAAATCAATCGTTGAAGGGAGTCTAAGAATTTAAAGGGCTTGATTTGGTTAAATGGGTTAGAATAACCCATTTAGACCCTTAAGGGATGATTGGGTCAACCTAGGTTCACTGGGTCAACCTAGGTTGACTGGGTCAACCAAGTTGACCCAGAGGGTCCCAAGTTTAACATGTTTGGTTTGATATTTGAAAATTGTCAGAAGAGGGTCCAAATAATTTGGTAGTCATTTGGTTTGAAATTAAAATTTGAATCCCTAAGGGGTATTTTGGTCAAAAAGGTCAATCTTGTCAACCTGACTTGACCAAGGTCTGAGCTTGAATTCACTGCACTCCTAGTGGTGATTAGGATGCATTGGAAGATGTCTTGAAGTTTGACTTGAAAAGGGCATATTGAAGTCTATGAAAACTCCAAAATTGCCCTTAAGGGGCATTTTTCATTTTGACCCCTGATCAACTAGTAGTCAAAATGGGTCCAGCAAAATGCAATTTACTGCTCAATAGGTCAGGATCAAAGGTCTGGAAGTGATTGGAGGCTTTGAAGAAAGCTCCAAGGCCAATATCTACTAGGTGAAAGGTCTAGTGGCATGGACTATAAATATTTGAAGATTTTGCAATCTTTGAAATTGGATTTAGTTTATGGTGTTAAAGTCCTCCAAATGAGTTCAAATTTGGAGGGTTGTCCCTAGAGACATGTCATATCAATATAGAATTGACAGACCCTAAATCAGATGCCAATTAACTAGGTTTCACGGTGATGGAAAAATCACCTAGAGAGGGTTTTAGGACCTCGAATTTTGGTTTGAATTTATATATTTGAAATGGACTTTAGGTTTCAAAGTTTTAAGTTTGAATCATCCAAATCATTTATAATCAATTGAATGATTATTAATGATTGGATAAATCCTAAACTAGGTTTGATATTGATTTGAAGGTTAAATCAGGACTTGAACTAGAGTCCTGGTTTTGAGCTGGATTGAGTTAAAGTTTGAATGGGTTTAAAACTTGAATTAATTTGAATTAATATGAATATGGATTAATCATAGGGTCTAAAGTCCAAAAAGGGGTTAAAGTGACCTCATTCAAAAATGAGGTCAACACTTAGAATCAAAATACAACCTCCAATATCCTGCTTCTCCCAACTTCCAACTTGCCTTATACTCCAACAACTCCTTCCATATCCTTCATAGTACTCATCTCCACCTAGGGCATGAGGAAGCCGAGGGAGTTGAGGACGAGGAGACTCCCACTCCTGTTCCTGCACCTACTCCGCTCCATCAGCACTTTCAGTTGGATCAACTAGTTGAGTGATTTGACCAGTAGGAGACAATTTGAGACCTACATTGTTGTACAGGAGCAGCAATATGCTGACGACATAGCCCACTTTGACTCCTACATGGCACACTAGTAGCGCCAGGATGAACAGTATATGGCTTGGTTTGGAGAGCAGTTTGCCACTATTTCTAACTACTTTCTCCAGCCACCACCACGACCACCTCCTTCAGATGATTAGGGGTCATCATTCTTTTAGTTTGTTTATTTTATATTTTTTTATTATAGTTTGATTCTATTATGTAGTCTCTGCTTTGTTTCTTTTCTACTTTCCTCCTCCTTTTTGTGATTCTATTGTTGATAGTTGAACTGTGTTTGTTTCTTCTCACTTTTCCCTTAAACTACCTTGAACTATTTTAATTATTTTTATGTTTTCCATGATAAAAAAAAGGGGAGATTAATGTGTATCTGACTTCGGGAAATAAAATTTTGATGATAGCAAACACTTCTGTTTCTCTACAGCTGCCTTGCCTACTAACATTTTAGGTCTATAAGATCAAAGCTGCAATTTGAACCAACTCAAGACTGGGTAGACTAGGTCTGAGTAAGTTTGTAAATGTTTTACCTTTTCTTGAGTCAATTGTAAACAATGTGATTCCTGATGCTAAGTAACCTTTCACATACACACTTAAGAGAAAAATTCTGAGTGTTTTAGAGTTCTCTACTTTTGATCACATCTTCCTAGACGATCTTCATATCATCCTAGAGGATCAGTTAAAAATAGAAACCCTAATTAGGGCATCCTAGTTAAGGCAACCGTCATTATACACATCATCCTGGATGATATAATCATTGTCCGGGATGATAGGATCAAATCAGAAAGAATCAGCTACCAGATCAGTTAAGGCAAGTTATATTTTTGGACATTATCCAGGATGATGTCCTGGACGATGAAGCATAATTATACCTAAATTAATATCGTAATTAAGGAAAGCAATTATGGTGAGATTGACCGATATTATCATCCTGAATTATCTTAGTATCATACGAGATGATCATATAATCAAACCTTAGATTCATCCTCAACTACTAGTGTGATGTTCTGGATGATATATGATGGTTTATGCTAATCGTCTAGGATGATCATGAGATCCGCCTGGACGATCAAGCTATTTTTTCTTCGTCTAGACGTCCATCCAGGGTGATGTGCTGGATGGTATGTGACATTTTGTGCTAATCATCCCAGATAATCCTGATATCATCTTGAATGATTAAGCTATTTTTCCATCATCCAAACATCCATCCAAGGCAATGCGCCGAAAGATATTTATCGAATTAAACTAATTATACAGGATGATATCTTGATGATATGAACAAATATCCTTTTGATCATCCTGGATCGTCCTAGTTGATTGAGCTAATTTTATACTGATCGCACAGGATGATCAGCCAATCATCATAAATGATAAAGTTGATTTTTGGCAATTAAGAGCTATTTTGTTGCTCTTCTATTTAATACCACTTATTTACTCAAAGAGAACATCTTTTTCTACTGTCTTAACATGAGAGAGCCTAGAGGAGAGGATCTTGTGAGGAGGAGTTTATGAGGGGTTTCACAAAGGTTGCTCCAAGCATTGATCTATCTTCTCCGATCGTAGTCCCTTATCCTTAGAGAATTGAGAGAGGTCCACTTCAGCAATCGATCAAGGTTCTTTGCCTGCTTCAGGAGGAAGCAAAAGGAGTTGGGTTCTCTGCCTCACTGGTGTCAGTGGAAAGGAGGTTTTGTAAAGGCTTCTCTGCCTTGTTGTGGGAGTAAAAGGAGAGTCACTTAGTTTAGTGCTTTACCCGGAGGGCAGCTCCGGGAAGTGGATGTAGGTCGTGTTGACTGAACCATTATAAATCTTTGTGTTATATACTACTATTTTTTTCACATTTAATTTTTGCACTTTAAATCTCTTTGTAATGAATTTTGGTTTGGTTTATGTTTTGTTTTGATTGTTAAAGATTTTTTAAAAATATCAATTCACCCCCGCCCCTCTTGGTTATCCTTGAGCTATTTCATAAGGGCTTAACATCCCTAACGAACTTTCATCTCAAACCTCTATGCTAACCTTCATATCAATAATGTGGTGGTGGAGGTGGAATCTTTTTTTTATTACAATTGTATTAACCATAAGGAGGATAGGATTTTACCTTCTACTTTATTTTACATTCGGAGGGACATTAGGGATATAATGAACAACCTGAATTGCTCTTTTTTTGCTATTCTGGAGGATGGGATTGTGTGTGCTCAGTCTATTACGACTTTAGGTTATGATTTAAATGGTATGTTTGAGCTGGCTTTTTATCAGTTGCCTTCTAGTATTAAAGGCCTTCTTAGACTGGATCAAATTGGTATTCCTTATGTTAAGAATTAGTCGCTTCATGTTTTGGTTGTGGTTGTTTTGGTGGCTCCTTTCTGCTTTGTTACCTTATTGCTTTTTTTGATGTTCTATTACTGTCCAGTTTTTTCTTATTGGGTGCCATGGGGCTCCTATGTTTAGTTTACTGCCCGGCCCTTATTTGGGTGCTTATGTTAATTTGTTCTTATAATGCTGTGGCTTTGTTTCTTATCTTTATTGTTATTTTTCTTGTATTCTTTTGCTGCATTATTTTCTATTGCTGCTATATCTTGTGGCCTTTCTTATTTGGTCATGTATTACTTGCGGGCTATTATACTGGTTTCTATTCTATTTCTAGGAGGCTTGGGTTTGCCTGCCAGGCCATTTGTTTGCGTATAGATTTTTCTATTTTTTTTGCTGCTATTTTAGTTGTGGTACCATTACTTATTGTGACCCTTTTTTACTAGTTTCTTATCATGTATTTTCATGGATGGGAGTGCTTTTGCTGGGGCCATGCTGGGGGTTTTAGGCTGAGTAATAATTGTATCTTTCTTTTGAAGCTTAACCTTTTTGTTGCACTCCTTCCTACGAACCGGGTGGTGTTGGTTTCTACTAGTTGTGGGGGCTTTCGGTGGTTGTTTTACTGGTCTGGGTTAATTTTTTGGCAATTTTGTTGGTGGGTTTCTACTAAGGTCTTTTGGTTGTGGGTTTTTTGGGTTGGTGGTGTTCTTGATGAATAGAACCCTTACGGGCTGGTAGCTTCTTACCTGGGCTTGTTCTGCTAGTTTCATATTGGCTTTGCTTGGTGTATTGAGGGGGTGGGGCTCTTTGCTGGGATGGAGTGTCATAAGATTATTCCTTGTGATTCTTGTGATAATATCCTGAGCTCTATTTGCCGATCCCCTCATTGTCTGTGCTACTACTCCTCTAGCTTGTGGATTAATGGTGTTGCTCTACTTGAGATCTCCTTCTTCCTGAATACTTTCTATTGGGTGGTTTTTTGTTTGGTGGCCTATTCTATTTTCTATTAT
The DNA here is from genome assembly GCA_022539455.1 of Dendrobium nobile. Classification (NCBI taxonomy): domain Eukaryota; kingdom Viridiplantae; phylum Streptophyta; class Magnoliopsida; order Asparagales; family Orchidaceae; genus Dendrobium; species Dendrobium nobile. The sequence goes on from CM039734.1 coordinate 24,254,733, forward strand.
GCTGGCATTGGTTGTTTCCATTTTGGTAATTGTACTAAGGCCTGTAACTTTGGTTGGACTTTGGTGGTTCCTATTTTTTGGCTGTCCTTTGGTGGGGATATGACATACTGGTGGTTCTCTTACCACTCTTTGAGCTTATTAGTTTTTTGGGTATATCTTGTGCTTTGCTTCCTTTTTTGCAGGTTTCTTTGTTGTGAAGGTCTGTGCGCGTTCAACTTTTTTTGATAAGGAGCCCGTGTTGATCGTAATTTCTTTACTTCTCTCCTTTTTTAGGTGCCCTTTCTTGTGTACTGTAGAATGTACCTAGGTTGTTTTGTATTTCTAGGTAGTAGGGATGTTGAGCTCATAAGTTTTTTTGCTTTTTTCCTTGTAGCACTTTTGAGCATTAGTGAGCTCGAGATTCCTTTAAGAACCTAGTACATTTTGCTTTTAATCAACACGTTGGCCCCTTTAAGGGTTTTCCCTTAAAAAAACATTTTAAACCCAAAAAATTAGCAGTACTAAGTAACTTGTCAGCTGGGATAAGAGGCTTAAGCAAAACAATAAGAGAAACATTATAGATACGACATAAGTTTTTAACTCTAACTTTATATGAAGGGCATCCAATACCCCTAACATTCTAAATAATAGCGTTAAACATAAAAACAATATTAATGAGAAGTGAGTGAATGTGTATTTCGAGGTGTTTTTATGACAATAGATTAAGGCTTCCTACCTCTCCTACCACGTCCCTTAGTAAAACTAGTATCATTATCGTCTCTAGCATAGCATTTAATCAACATATCCATATCATCCTTATCAGTAAAGCATCACTATTGTAATTACTATTCAAAGGAAAATTACTATCATTACCCATACATGAATCTACCCTAAATGATATGGCTCATTTTGACACCTACATAGCAGAGTAGTAAAAACAATATGTAAATAATGTGGCTTGGCATATAGAGCAATTTTCCAACATTCATCAATTTTTCCAACTACTACCAACACCACCTCCACCAGATTACTCTTCATAATTTTAGGTTATTATGTGTTCATGCTTGAGTTTGTATTGTTTTTATATCTTTGCTCTCTGATGTTTGTGTTATTTTGGCATCTTTTATTTGTTTTCCCTCCTTTTTGTGATGTCAAAAGGGGGAGTAGGGTATTGTTGATTATTTGTACTTCATGTTCTATTATGATTAATTCACTATTTTTGTATTTATTTAATCCCACATTTTTTCATGTTTCTTTCATTCCTTATTTAAAAAAAAAAAAACTTTCCCTAGTATCAAAAATTTAGTTAGTAAGGGAGATCTTAGGACATACCAAAATTTTTTTACTTGTATTTAAAACCAACATTTTTTGCCTTCATCAAAAAGTGGAGATTGTTGCAAATCTTGATTAATTTCTGGGTTTTTGATGATAACAAATAATTTGTTTTCTTACTATGCTATCTCCTATTAATTGATATTATTACATATTTACTTTTACTATGCACTAACAATTCAGGTCCACCATACACTATAAAAAATTCATCATCTCAAGACTAGGTAAAATAGGGTTAAAGTGTTTGGAATACTCTATAATTATTTCTTGTACTTGTTTACATATTTCTTGAGTCAAATTATATAGTTGGAGGATACTAAACTTGGTGACCAAGCCCATACACTCAAGGGAGCGAGATAGTGACAAAATTTTAAGTTGAGTTTTCTAAACTAATTATATTATACAATCAGCTAATTAGAAAATAATTAAAATGGATAATTATGCCAATTAAAGAAATTTGAACTAATCATACTGTATAATAAGATCATATAGTACCATTTTTTGAAATTAAGATCCCAATGGCCAATCACAATTTAATCAATATTTTGAAATTCAAATTTATACTAATTGCACTATACGATTGTATTGTATTATACAATGTAATTAAATCTTTCTTAAATAAATCTTGTAATTAAGGAAATAATTTGGTTAATTTTCTCAATCAGATCATACTAGATGATTGGAGCCAATCATATAGTATAATTAGATCCCTGCATGGGACAAAAATTTATTATCTCCAATCATATAGGACCAAAAACCAAGTTGTTTTAACTAAGCTTACTGAAAAGCTCTTTATATCATACTAGTCAATCCGAGCAAGACATTGAACTAATCGTATAATGCTTCACAAATCATACAGTAGTAACAAGGTATTTTGAATTAATCGTACCATACAATCTTTGGTTGAATTGTATGATCATTGTTGATAGAATTAAAATTTAGGGCGTTTTATGAGGCCTTGTATTAAATCTCTCTCAATAAACTTTTTTGAGGTGTTTGGCTACTGAGTGTTCCTAAGAGAGAGCTTAGAGAAGAAGATCCAGGATTGCTTCAGGAAGAAAAAAAGAGAGTTTGTGTGTGAGGGAGAAGTCGTGTGGGGGCTTCACTCAGTTATTCTAAGTAAGTGTCTTGCCAAGTTTCCTCCAAGTTCCTGTATAAGTTTCTCAGGTGGCTATGGGAAGAAGTTCTTCATCACAAAGTCATGCTTCTTTGCCATTACCTGGAGGGTGAGAAATAAGTTTGTTGTTCTCTATCATCACCTGGAGGGTGAGAAAGGGGTTTATGGTTCTCATCCATTACCAGGAGGGTGGGAAAGGAGTTCATGGTTCTCTTCTATTACCAGGAGGGTCAAAAAGGAGTTTGTGACCCTCTACCTTCCCCGAGAGGGACAAAAAAATTCAAAGGTCCACTACCATCTCCAAGAGGGTGGAAAAGATTTCGGTTCTCCATTACACTGGTTTTGGTGAAAGTGATTTGTGTAAGGTCTTCTCCAACTTGTCTTGGGGGCAAAAGGAGAGACACTATAGTGATAGTGCAATACTTGGAGTAGAGGAGTCAGGGGAGTGAATGTAGGTCATTGTTTTACCAACCCACTATAAATATCCAGTATGTTTATGCTAATTTTATATTTTTTTGCATTTTACTTTTCAATATTTAATTTTTTATGATAGCTTCTTAGTAAAAAATCATAATTGTAAATTTAATTTTTGATAACATTAATTGCTTCTACATCAAGTAACAATAGTTTCTTGTTTTCAATTTTTTGAAGAAAAAATTCAATAATATAAGTGCTTTATTTTGAATTAGTCTATTAGTTTTTAAATTCACCAATTCATCCTTCTTATAGTGTGCCTAGGGATAGTTCACAGATAGTTCACTTAAGCTTAACATTCTATATTGAACTTTCACTCTTTGTATCTAGCTTGACCTTGGTTCATTGACTTGGCATGAGATTTAAGAGACATAATTCCTTACACACAAAAAATAGCCAAATGGTAATTCAAATTTTTTTTTTTGAGAAGAGAAATTTAATTGCATTAAATAAAATAAGAAATCTATTACAATCTAGTACCCATCATCAGATGATTCCTCCTTTAACAGTTGAACAAATGAAGGAGGAATCTTATTCGAAGACAAAACATCCCAATAAAAGTTATTAAGAAGAGCGTACTTAGCACACATGATTGCCAACTTATTACAACCTCTATTTACTCAATTAAAAATGACATAATTATATTCCTTTAAGAAAACAAGATCTTCCCTCCAATTACAACCCAAATCTTGTAAAATTTTGATGATGTTGTGGTTGACACCTTCAATAATTATCCCTTTGTAAGTTCACATCCAATCTTTTTTGATATCCTTTATAAGCTGAACACCCATAAGCTCTAGGTTAGAAACAACCCAATGAATTCAAGTATGATTATAAGCTAGAAGAAATCTCCCTTTGCTGCCTCGGATTTCACCTTTAACTATTGCTTTGTACGATTGCAACCAAGATGCATCCACATTCATTTTGATCCAATTAGGAGGAGGAGTGTGCCAATGATCCAACAGTCTATTCGATTGATTAGTGGCCCAATTTAACTTTGTCAACCATAAATGACATAGAAGCATAGCTTACAAAATTAGTCGCAATCACTATGGCACTATATCTTTCCCTCAATGTAGAAAATTGTTTCTAGCATGCCAAGTAAGGTTGATTAAATTATAGTAAATATTAATAATGAATCAATGTTCTTTGGTATATTTATTCATCCAATTCCAGCATTCTTGAAATGAATCAAAAGTAGGAAACTTGAATCCCCATTTATTGAGATAATTTAAATCCTCCATCAGCTTCACACATTTAATTGTTACATGATCCAGATCATCCCCATTGTAGCCCCTCAAACAACCAAACTCCTCTTGGATCCTTCTTTGACAAAGAAAAGGGAATGTAGGAATAGCATTATTGAAAATGCACCACCAAAATACTTCCAACTGAGGCCTATGTTTAACTTCTTTAAAGCACTCCCAAAATAAGCAGGAAGATTCCTCCTAATCTTAGGCCTTGTAAGCAAGAGATGAGATGGAACAACTAGGTTTTAGATGAATAAGTTCCAAATAATCTTCCTCCCACAGATGAATCAGAACTCTACAAATTCAGCATATAAGATCATCCCCAAATAGAATTATTAACTCATCTACATTCCATTTACCATAAAAAATTAGCTTATCCACTATCAAGTTTTCTTGTTTAAGAGAATCCATAAAAGTAGGCCATTTGTTCAAACTTTTATATAAGATCCATGTATCATTATAGACATCAATCAAGCATCTGGTTCTAACCATCCATCTAACCACTTATTTCAAAGAATCCATACATTTTCAATAATTTTGCAAGAAGATCTCCTCTTCTACCACCAAGCTCTCCACAGACAACACCATACTTAACTCCTAGCATTTTAAATAGCAAGGATTCTTTATCCTGGATTAACTTCCGTGCTAAATTTGCCGTCAAGGACCCAACCATACTAGAACATGAACAAAGGCCACGATCATCCCATCTTAATGGTTTGCACAAATTACTCTAGCTCACATAGTAAAGACCAAGTTTCCCATCTTTCTTGTTCCAAATGAAATTCCTACAAAGCTTATCCAATGCATTCAAAACACCTTTTGGAAAAAGAGAAAGCGTACAATAGAAGATAGGAATAGACAGGAAAATTGATTTGATAAGAGTGAACTTCCCTGCCAAAGAATTGAATTTGGACCCCCAAACATCAACTAGCCTTAATGTTTTTTTCAATAATGAATAGAAAATATGCCGCCACTAACCTCCTCAATGCCACTTTTACCACAAGATATTTGGACTCCTTAACCACCTAAAAGTCCATGATTCTTTTAATGGATTTAAAGTCTGACAAGATATTTTTTATTTCCTTCACTTCTTTTTTTATTGCTTCAGAGAAGATTAGAATATCATCTGCATATAGCAGATGAGAAATTCTAGGTCAATTTGGAATAATCAGAACTCTTCTTTTTGTTTAAACACATTAGAAAGAAGCTGAGAGCAATGAATAAAATGATAAGGGGATAGAGGGAAACCTTGTCAGAGTCCACAACTTGCATAAATCCATCTTGAAAGCCTTCCATTAATCAACAAAGAGAATTTTGGATCTTTGGCACACTCCATAATCCAACCAGAGAAAATTAGAGTAAATCCAAAGTGCTCCAAAACATTCTTTAAGGTCTCCCAGTACATACTATCATATGCCTTCTCCATATGAATTTTAAATGAGACCAGCCCGTTGAATGCTTTTGAAAACTTGAATTTATGAAACACCTCCTAAGCAACAAGAGTGTTATCCACTAAGAACCTACCATTGAGAAAAGCTACCTGCTCCACCATTAGTAATCTATGAATAGCAGATTTCATTCTATTTAACAGGATCTTAGTCATTAACCTGTAGATAGTCCTACAAAGGCTATACGCCTGAAGTGGCTCATAGTAATTGGGTTGTCAACTTTAGGGATTAGCACAATTAAAGTTTCTTTCTATCCATCATTCATCTCTCTCGAATGGAAAAAATGGTTAATTGCATTCCAAATATCATCTTTGATAATACACCAATAAGCATTAATAAAAGAGTAAGAGATACCATTATTCCCTGGTGAAATATTGCCATTAGTTTGGTGGACCACAACTTTCACTTCCTCCAATGATAGTTCCTTATTTAAACTCCACCTATCATTGTCATCAAGGGAACAAATAGGAGAAGGCCACCAATGTAAATTACATAGTTCTTATGCTTAGCTTTTCTCCAAAAGAATAAAGTTTTCAAGATTCTCATTAATTTTTTGTTTAGCAATTTAGTAAAGACTCCCCCAATTTTCTTACACCAAGCTGACTTCACAATAGCCATAGATGCTGGGTAAGAAGCCCATACTTATTCAAACCTGATAATTCTTTTCGTAGTGAATCTATGCTCCAAGATATTTATTAAAATAGGACAATGGTTCGATGCCACTCTAGCAAGATGTCTCACCACCATCCGAGTAGAAGAGTTCATAGCATCAGCATTTTAAAAACATCTATTTAATCTTTCTAAGATCCAAGCTCTACCAACTTTGTTGTTGCACCAAGTAAATTTAGGCCCAATAAAGCTAATCTCATGAAAATCATGATTCACCAAGAACGGCTTCATCTCTCAAAAGCTTGAGAGAAACAAAATTTCTCCACACCCCCCCCCCCCCCCCCCCCCCCCCCCCCCCCCTTAGCTTCATTAGACAACAAACAATTAAAGTCCCCTCCTAACGCCATAGGGACATTGTTTGAAGAAAACACATCAAACTTCTCTAAAAGGACCCTCCTCTAAACAACCTCCTTACTATCATAAATAGTAGTAATCCTCTATATACCTTGATTTTCAACAACAATGTCCCCTATGATCACCTTGTGAGAAGATTCCACTATAGAAAAGGATGCAACCTTAACTTTCCAAAGAATAAGAATTCCTCCAAACATGCCATCTGAAGGAACTTAGAAGAAATCCCAATCCTCTCCAATAGGAGAATTGAAATCTGACCTACTAATTGAAGACATTTTTGTCTCTAACAACCCCACAAAAAACCTTCATTATCCCTCACTACTTCTTTGAGATATATAGAAGCTTGCTTCTTTCTAGCTCCTCTACAATTCCAAAACATGATTGAAGCCATTAAATAATCAGAGGGGAAGAGTTCCCCACCTTATCTTTCCAATCTCCATCATTCTTCCTACTCTTAGAAGCCAACATAGTGGGACCAAGTCCTCTATGTTCCTTTGCAAGTTTAAATTTTTTATTGGAGGAACCCCCTTCCATGTATCCCCCTACCATCTTCAACTCTGGATCCTGAGCAATTGTAGAGCAGTCTCTTTCAACTTTGTCTGAGATTCCAATAACAACTTCCTCCACCTCCTTGGAAGTTATAAGTGGATTGCTTATTTCCTCAGCAGCAAGAATAATCTCACCTTCCTCCAATAATTTAGTTAGCACCACAAACTTGTTACCTCCTTTTAGGGAAGACATCTTATCCACAGCCCAATCCATCTCCTCCTTCCTGATAGTTTCAACTTGTTTAGAACCTATATTGCCAACAGGATTATCCTCCTTTGAAGCATTTCCAACTCGGACAAGATCAGGTTTACCACCTACCAATGCTCCCTTATTCTTCTCACCAATAGGCTTGGCCACATATTCCTTCAAAATAGGTTTCCCTTTCTTGATGCAGACATTCCTTTGCTTTAATTGTTCTTCCTCCCACAATTAACATGAATCAAAGGGCCATAAGTAGAACCTACCTCCTTAGAAGTTCCTCCCACCTTACCATCAGAGCTTGGGAAAGAAATACTACCCGATTAGATTGACATCTTCTCACTAATCTCGAAATTTTTGGAACCACCATGACTGGTTACACTCCATCTCTGAACAACTACTTTTAGAATGCCCAATCCTACCACAATTGAATCAGAGATTAGTAACTCTCTCATATTCAATTTTTTGATAAAATCTTCCTGAGCTCCCTTCCACCGAGACTCCAAGCAGCAGCTTATTTTATAATTGAATATGAACACAAATCCTTGCAAATTCCTTCCTCCCCCATTGGAACATATTGTCATCAATTAAATAAGGCTTACCAATCTTAGAAGCAATCCTATAGACATTAATATCATCCCAGCATTGCAAAGGAAAACTAGGCATTCTAATCCATATCGGAGTAGTTAAACCCTTTAATGAATTTGGGGAGAACAATGGCGACCACTTATCTACACCAATGATATTCCCCTTGACTTTCCATGGTCTGTTGGAAAGTACCAGGTCCACAGACTCATCATCATCAAAAGTAGAAAGCATTCATCCCTTACCAAGCCAAGTAAGGTTAAATTTACCAAATTGTGACCATTATCTCCTCAGTTCAGAATTTATAACATAAGAAGGAATGTTATCACCAAATACTTTGACAACCAGTGCAGTTGGAAGCTTTTTAGTGTTTTCCAATTCATTATTCTCATACAGCTTGATAACTTCACCATCCTCCATTAAGTAGCTTCCAATCTCCAACTTAGAAACTCTTATATTGGATTTCTTATTCCAAACATTAACCAAAAAATTCCCTGCCGGATCTTTAGCCTTGGGAACCCCAGCTCCATCTTCCAATTATTTGCAGGAATCCCATTCACCATAAATAAATTAATGAACCACCTCCAAATCTTTAATCAAATTTTTATTACTAACTTATCTAGATATGTCAGAGACGTTAACAAAATGAAATTTTAAACATTCATCCCTAACCTCATCTTCCCTCGGCCCTTAAGATGTCATATGTCCCTTAAAGATTTCATATGAAGCCTTGTTCAAACTGTTTTCCACACCCCACTTTTTTCTGATTAGACGATGATGATGCTCCAAAATAGAATTTTTGACACCTCTAGATTCTTTGGCAATTTGAATTCACCACCTACAATCACATTCTTACCTTTCCCAATATATGGAATAATCTTCTTTATATTTAACAACCCTCCTTTATTGATCATTAATGGTTTGACTTTGTTGGAGTTCAATTGAACCCCATTGGTAGTAGAATCTCCAATCAAAGAATTTCCACTAAATGCTGGAAGAGAAGATTTGAGAAACCGTTGTGGATGAATTGAAGAACCTTAAAATGTTAATCAATGATCAAGCATTGGTCCTAATTCAACTGATGATCGACGATCATTCTCCATCATAAAAAAATCCAACAATCACGACAAATTGAAATTTGCAAAAACAATCTTCTCTCTCTAGAAAACCATAGCTTCTCTCTCTATAATCCCATTCTCTAGAATCGTCCACTCATATTAATTAATTGAAATATACCAATTCAAGTATTACATAAAGTTCCTTCTTTGAGGAGGAGAAGCTAGAAAAAACTTTTGGACTTTCCTTACTTCAACATCCAAATTTGGAGAGTCCTTAATTGCTAACTCTGCAACCTTGCCTGCAGGCAATGAGTTTAACGTTAAGGCTTCAATTATCTTAATTAACTTTTCATATATAGTTAATTTATGCTCATTACTTTGAACTTATGGAGTATCACCATATAGATCACTAAGTTTTTTTAAACTGAGATAAAAAATTTGGAGGATGATTTATGTTTGGGTTAACAAATGAAATTTGTGCACCCCATACTTTTGAGTCGATATACAAACTTGACTCTAAATAAATGAGAATAGCTTATGTTTTTCTTTCAAGTGAAGTACGGCCTTTTCCACATGCTCTTTGGTCAATCCTGCAACCTCTTTGAGGTAAAATATTTGGAGGACTGAAGGATCATTCCCTTGACATCATCTTTACTATCTGATTCTTTTCTTTCTTTCATTTTATCTTTTTCTTCTTTTGATTTTTTATTTTCTTTTCATCTTCGTTCATTTATTCTTTCCACTTTTTTGTGATCTATCTTTTAGGACTGGCAGTCAACCCTTTAGGTATTTAGTATGCAACATCTTCTTAGATCTTGATCTGATGAATAGAGAATGGTTGAAGACAACCCTTAATCATGTATTCAATGTCATCTCATTGGTATTTGATGCATTGGTGTAAGGTACATGGAACCATCCTATACTCATGGATATAGGGCCTACCTAGAAGTTTGTTGAATGAGGTTACTAAATAAATTATATGAAATTGTGTTTCTTTTTCAACTCTTTTATCTTTAACAGAAGGGTTATTGAACCTTAAGCCTTCTCTCCCTTCTAATTAAACTTTTATAAGACTATTTTATCAATGGAGAGCTTACATGTGTCCACATTAAAGTATGTGAAAGTCTTTATATTCATCATATTGATTGATGCACCCGGATCAATATGGACTCAAGATAATAAAAAATTTTCCACGTTTATAGTAATGTGAACTGGGTGATTTTGATCGACAATTTTCAAAAGTATATCCTCATCAAAAAAGGTTATCTCAAAGATTTCCTTGAAGTATAGAGCTTCATCTTGTGAAGTTGCATCTAACTTATCTAAGTAACTCCCTAGGTTGAGAAATGATTTAATTAAAGATTCCATCTTCTCTTTCTAGAGAATGAGGGCATCATAGATACTCAGCATAGTTGGCAACTTCCTAAGATAAGCTAAGATGTTGTAATCGACCTTAGGAACATCATGAACAGGACTTAGCGGATTGGAAGGAAGATTTGATTGTTGAGGAGTACTTTGAATTGGATCATTACACATGATTCATTTGCCCTTTTCCTGAGGAAAGAGCCTAAGGGTTAAGACTTTTCCACCACGGAGTTCTACCTCAATGAGCTCCTCGGGAGGATAAATTATAGTGGGGTCTATTCTCTCCTAAGGCGATATAATTTTATTTTTTGATCGAGAGTCTGCATGTGAAAAATCTATCATAATGGGACTCCCTTAGAAGTTAACTTTGGGTTTGTTTTCATCTGGCAATATCTAAGATTCATCTCCCCCTTTTGAGGTCAAATCTTAAGAATCTAGTTTTTGAAGATCTTGAATGATTGCTGCTGAGTTCAAATTTTCTTCTATATAAGATTCATTTTGTATTTCATTCTCATTACTAATCATTAAAATATACGTGGAAGGATATTTTTTCATTAATTTTTGAGACTTTGCATTTGATGGGGCAAAGTAAAAGTCAAATAACATCAATGGAGATAAGGGTTTTATACCACCATTTATTTCCTGGATACAAATCTCATGAACATCTTTCCTTTATAAAAAAATTTCATTATTTTTCTTTTCATATTTTATAGTAGTTCATATAACTAATGGAGAGGAAACTATCTCAGTATCCTAATGTGATGCCTCTAACTCAGCCTCGAAGATTGGGTCCTGGCCTCCCATCACCAACTATTGAGAAAGATGAAAATTTTCTTAATCTACTTATTAAATGCCAGCAATAGATCAATATCCCAACCATTATCAATTATCAAAGATATGTTAGAGTGTTTACCTGAGATTGTTTTGATGGACCCCTAATATGGATCAACCAAATAGTCATTCAGAATTATGATGTTTCCCTATTCATAGTTTCTCTCAAGCTAATCCTTGGCCTTAAAAACAAGGAAATCTTTAATTGTGTGGCCCAACATGCAATGGTAAGGGAAAAAATTGGGATCTTCCCTCTTGTTTGTCTCTTCTAGCTTCTTGGACTCTAGAAATCTAAAGTTTGGTTTGTTTAATAGACTATGCTCATCCTTTCTGAATGTTTTTTTAATGGATAGAATTTTACCAATCTCTATTTAAAAGATTTTGAGTAAATCTCCCTAGTAGATTAAGGGGTTACCTAAAATGGTTGATTTTGAATTGTTTGTACGGGAGGACAACTAAATTGAATATTAGATGGTTTCTTCACTTTATCTATTATGGATACTATTACTTCGCTCTTTTCAAAATAATTCTAAGGCTTACTTATTTTCTTCACATAAAAAGAATCCTTTAAGAATGGCATCCTAAAAGTTTCTTTCAGCATGTTATTCACCTTATTGAGTAGTTTTAAAAGATATTTATGGCGAACCCTTTTAGAAGAAAAATAATAGGCTCGTGGATATTCTTTAGGAGAATTTCCACTACATGTTGCTCTTTTTACTGAGACTCAAACTTTATTGAAAGATTTATCTATCTCAAGATGTACTCAACCAGAGTCTCTCCCAGCTTCTACTTCTCGATGACCAGATTTCCTACTTTTACAATGCTGAACTGGAGAGAATCTCTTTAAGAATAGACCCTCCAACTCGATAAAGGTTCTGCCTGAATCATTCTATAGATTGATGCACCATTCAAAAGTGATTTCAAAGAGACTACTAAAGAAATGGGAAAATTATAGAGCATCTAACCTTGTTGCATTGCATCATCTTGCATGGAAGTGGGATAGGTACAATCTTTGGTTTTTAATACAATTAAAAACTTTAATCGAAGGTTGCACAAAGCCTTTTAGATATAGAACAAAGTCATATTCCTTGGGGTAGGTCCTGCCCTTTAGATTAGATGGCATCCCTTTAGAATGTGCATCCTCTTCATCCATTAAAATATTATCAAGATCCAGGTTGAATACTTCTGCAGCCTTTTTCTTCTTAAGGATATCCTGTATTTGTTAAACCACCTCATTGATCGGTCTTCCTGTTGCGACTCATTGCTCATGATTTTGTATTTTTGATTATAACAAACATTATGGATAACATCTTCATGTTTCATAGTATTTTTCATTCTATATTTGTTTTGTGTGTATACTAATATTTTAGGAAAATCATACTCTAAATTGTTGAAGACTTCAAATCAGAATAGATTAGGGTTCATTATAATTTGAGTCCGTATTTTTTATTTTAATTGAGTCTGAGAGAGTGTGATTGTAATTGAGTAACTGTACACACACACACACACTTAGGGAGAGTTTAAAATGTACTATTTTTAAATTGATCGTACTACAAATTTATTTCATACGTCATGATTTATTTAGCTATAAACTCCTATGAACATTTAAACAAATGAAAGGATAAAAATTTTTAAGTACAGCTGGTATTATACGAAGTGTTCTTCATAGAGATGACATCCATAGTACGAATTGGATAGATCCCTTTTCATCCCGACAAACTTAAAAATTTTCATAATTGATCATACTGTATGATGTTGTCATTATACGCACGCCATCCAAGGTATGAATTGGACGGATCACTTTTTGTCCCTATGATTTTGAAGATTTTTATGAACTATTTGTAATATATGATGATTTATTTATACAGATGAATTTGAACTATTCATACGAGGAGGGTTTGAAAGGATGTCAGTTCTCTACCAACACTTAGAAGGTGTGAAAGGACGATGATTCTCTGCCAACACTTGAAGGGTGTGAAAGAATGACGGTTCTCTACCGACACATGGAGGGTGTGAAAGGATGACTGTTCTCTACCGCACTGAGGATTGGTAGAAGAGAGGATTTGTAAAGGCTTCTCCACCTTACTGTGGGACCAAAAGGATAGACACTTTGGTAATTGTGCAATACCTGAAGAGGGAGTCTTCAGGGAGTGGATATAGGTCATGTTTGACCAAACCACTATAAATCTTTGCCTTTTAATTTCCACATTTATTTACTGCAAGTTTTTTTCTATGGTTGAAAATTTTATTTTAAAACCTTTAGTAAATTTCTACGAGACTCAATGATTTTCCAATTTAAAAATCCAAAAGAAAATTTTAAATTCCAATTTACCCCCCTCTTGGTTAGCCTTGGGATAGTTGCATAGGTCTAATAACCTATCCAGAATTAATAAGTGGTATCAAAGCGGGATTCATAAAATAAAGTTTTAGAAAACTTTTGAATTTTTATCCATGGCTACTTTTAGAAACCGTAATACATTAGAAGGATATTCGATCACTAGACCACCTTTATTTGAAAATACTTCTATTGATTTTTGGAAAATTCAAATGTCTACTTTCTTGCAATCAATAGATTATCAAATATGGAATATAATTCAAAGTGGTTATTCTATACCGTCACATATTATAGATGGAATCAAAACTAATATCCCTTCTTTTGAATGGAGTAGAGTACAATAAATTTATGCTGAATTAAATGCTAATTGTATGAATTATTTGTTCTATGCTTTACATTTTGAAGATTATATGAGAATCCCTACATGTCCTATCGATAAGGAAATTTGGGACAGTTTATGCATTACATATGAAGGTACTAGTAAAGTCAAGCAATCTAAGTTGAATATTTTTATGCAGGACTATGAACTCTTTAGCATGAAACCTTATAAGACCATCTTAGATATGTTTAATAGGTTTTCACAAATAGTAACTTCATTGAAAGCTATAGGTAGAGAAGTTACAAAATTTAAAAAAGTAAATAAAATTTTACGATGTCTACCTGAAAATTTTAATGCTAAAGTCACTGTTATAGTTGAATCAAAAGATATGAATGATTATACAATTAATGATTTAATTGTCTCACTCATTGCTCACAAATAAACTATGAGTCAAAGACTTTTGGATGCAGGTGAAATGATAGTGCTAAATGTTAAGATAGTTGCTATTTGCATGCTTTTCATTTTTGCAACTTATAAAGTTTTGATGATTTCAAATATTATTGTTCAAATGTGTAGTTATCTCCTAACAATTTTGGAATAATTGTATTTGCTCTTGTGTGTACTGACATTTCAGAAAAAACGAACTCCAGACTACGAAGACTTCAAATTAAATTCAGCATGAGATACTTTGTAAAATTTGAAGCTTGCACTTTTCTTAGAAATCAAATTGAAAGGGAGTGATTGTATGTTGAGAAAATAAAAACATTCACACATAAGGAGATCATGTAGAATTTATACTGATCGTACAGGACGATCTTCAGTTCGTACTGGACGATCAGACAGTTATCTCCTATAGAGCATATGGAACGAATAGGAACTTGCTTGAAATTTTTTCTAAGTCCTATTCGTCCAGGACGAAATAAATTATCGTCCAGTACGATTGGATCTCTAGAAAATTTTCGTCCAGACGAAATTAATTATCGTCCAGGACGATAGGGTCTCTGGAAAATTTTCGTCCAGACGGAAACAAATTATCGTCCAGGACGATCAGTCCTCAGGAAATTTTTCATCCAGACGAAATAATTTATCGTACAGGACGATCAGTCCTCTGTAAAAATTTTGTCCAAGCGAATCTATTTTCGTCCAAACGATTAACCGACTTAGGACAGTTTTCAGCAGTTTCTAGAATCGACCTTGTAATAACCGTTCGTACTGGACGAACCTAGTTCGTACAGGACGATCAGCTGTACGAAGACATTTCATACACATATTCAAATAGGGTCGTTTCAGATCGTTTAAGTAAAATCGTCCAGGACGATCCACGATCGTATAGGACGATCCACTGCGTACAAAATTGAATACTTGCAGTTTTTGGGCGGTTTTTCCTGTCTTTTGTATAAATAGTTCAAATTAGACTGCCACCCAATCTTTTTGTCATTTGATCTTCGTGCCTATTGAGAGAATAGCCAAGGAGAGAGTTGAAGAGAGCATTCATGGGAGGATTCGTACCACTGAAGCGAGAAGGCTTCACTTGCATTTCAAAGGTAAGAGTCTCTACTTGTGAATTGAGATTACTTCACTCTTTTCTTTCTTCCTTCTAGATTCTTGTAAGAAGATCTGTCAAGGAGATCCGGTTCTCTGCCGACACTTGGAGAGTGTGAACAGCCGAAGGGGTCTCTGCCCACACTAGGAGAGTGTGAAAGGACGAAGGGTTCTCTGTCCACACTAGGAGAGTGTGAAAGGACGAAGGGTTCTCTGCCCACACTAGGAGAGTGTGAAAGGACGAAGGGTTCTCTGCCCACACTAGGAGAGTGTGAAAGGACGAAGGGTTCTCTGCCCACACTGGGGATAGTGTGAAAGGACGGACGGTTCTCTGCCAATACTGGGTATTGTGTAAAAGGACGGACAGTTCTCTGCCGCACCAGGGAGTGGTGAAAAGAGTGTGTTGTAAAGGCTTCTCCGCCTTGCTGTGGGTGCAAAAGGAGAGTCACTATTGGTATTAGTGCAATACTCAGAGGGTGCCTCTGGGGAGTGGATGTAGGTCTGGTTATAGACCGAACCACTATAAATCTGGTGTCTTTTACTTTACTGTTTTTACATTTCCGCACTTTCTATTTCAGTTTTAAAAACTCTGTGGTTGAAAAACCTTTTTCTACAAAATCTAAAAGAGATTTTATTTCGGTTCAATAATATTTAAAAAGGGGTCTTAAATTTTTACTTTGTTTTTTTAAAACTACCAATTCACCTCCCTCTTGGTAGCCGTGGGACATTCACTTAGGCTTAACAACCTAATTACTAGACTCAACAAGTGGTATCAGAGCTTCGTTTCAATATCATAAGTTTGAACTACTTTTTGATTAACGTAGATGGCTACTTTCGGAAACCGGAACACACCTGAGGGTTACTCTATTACTAGACCTCCACTGTTTGACAATATTCCTTTTGATTTTTGAAAAACACGCATGTCTACTTTCTTACAGTCACTTGATTATCGCATGTGGATATTAGTCCAGGATGGCTACACAAAACCAACTAGATTAGTTGATGGAGTAATAGTAGAAATACCTTTTACTGATTGGACTGTAGAAGAACGTGACTTAGCACAATTAAATGCCAAATGTTTAAACAGTTTTTGTGCTTTAAAATCTGAAGACTACATGCGGGTTTCCACTTGCAAAAGCAGAAAGGTCATATGGGATAGACTTTGTATAACTTATGAAGGGACAAATGAGGTTAAACAATCAAGGCTCAATATCTTATTACATGACTATGAATTGTTTCGCATGAAACCTAATGAATCTATTTCCGACATGTACACAAGATTTACACAAATTGTCACTTCTTTGCATGCACTTTGTAGGGAATTAACTAATGCTGAAATGGTCAATAAGATTCTTCGTTGTTTACCTACTGCTTATGATGCAAAAATTACTGCAATTACAGAGTCTAAAGATTTAAACATTTATTCTATTGACAATCTTCTTGGTTCACTCATTGCTTATGAGCAAGGAGTAAGTCAAAGGAAGATTGATGCAGGTGAACCACGAAAGGAGAAGAATATAGCACTAAAAGTGGAAGAGTCAGAGAGTGAACACTCACAACCTGAGATGAAGATAATGTTGAACTAATGACTAGACAATTCAGAAGCTTTTTAAAGAGGAAGCAGAAGAAACGCCAGCTATGGAATAGAGTTAAGTTTAACAGAAATGGCAAAGTTTCTAATGAAGTGATTTGTTATGAATGCAGGAAATCAGGTCATATCAAGACTGAATGCCCAAAACTCAAAGTCACTCCTACTAAGGAGAAGGTGGAGGAGAATCCTATGGTAAAGAAGGGCAAGAAGAAGTTTCAAAGAGCTTTCTGGGCGGACTCAGCTTCAGACTCATCTGAGACAGAAAAAGAAGAAGAAGTCACTAATCTTTGCTTGATGGCAGACAAAGTGGATCACTCAGATCAAGAAGAGGTATGTGACTTATCCTATGATGAATTATTTGAAGTTTCTGAACACATGCATGATGCATATAGGAAAATGAAAAAGATGCATGCTAGTTTAAGTTTAGAATTTGAAGAGCTCAAGAAGGAAAATGAAATCCTTAGAAAAGACCATGCTTTAATAGATGACAACCACATGAAACTACTTGATGAATATGATGACTTGAATAAGAATTTTGAAAAACTAAAGTCATCCTATACATATCTTGAAAAGGAATTTAAAAATTTTAAGGATGAATCTGAGAGCAAAGCATATAGAATCAATTATACCAATCGAATCTTGGAAGATATGAATTCATTTTACAAACTAACAATAAGAGCTCTCGAGGATAATAAGAAACCCCCCAGATTTGAAGATTTTACAAATCCTAAATATTATCCTAAATTCATGAAATCACTTAGAAGACAATCACATGGAAGAAAACTTAGGAATATTTTTCCTAATGTTAAATGTAATAATTGTGGATTTTTTGGACATATAGCTCACACCTATACCTTGATGATGAAATCTAATTTGGTGTGGAGACCTAAGATGCATAAACCTAGACATATCATACATGCATCTGATTATAAATTGATAAAAGGTGAACCCAAACTTATTTGGGTTCCCAGGTCTAACATTTGATATTTTTGCAGGATTTCTCTCACACAAGACCTCGTGGGAGCATATGGTACCTGGATAGCGGATGTTCAAAGCATATGACTGGAGACACTACACAATTCATATCGCTAGAATCCAGGAATGGAGGCAAGGTTACACTTGGAGATAATACCACAAAGAAAGTGGTTGGATCAGGTATGATTGGTAATTTCAAAAACTTTTTTATAGACAATGTGCTATTGGTTGAAGGCTTAAAGCATAATTTGTTAAGTATAAGTCAGCTATGTGACAAGGGTTATAATGTGAAATTTTTACCTACTAGCTGCATATTAAGCCTAAATGGGAAAGAAGTTTTAAATGGAAAAAGGGTAAACAATATTTACATGCTAGATTTGAATTCATTTCATACTCCTATTGCTTTCTGTTTGAAAACTGTTTCTGATGAATCTTGGCTTTGGCATAGGAGACTTTGTCATTGTAGTATGAAAAATCTTAGGAGAATTACCCAAAAGAATTTAGTAAGAGGTATACCAAAACTAGACTTTACTAAGGACCATCTTTGTGATGCATGTCAATTAGGAAAACAAGTGAAGTCCTCTTTTAAATCCAATAATGATCTTAGAACTAGTAAACCATTGGAAATTCTTCACATGGATCTTTTTGGACCAGTAGGAACTGTAAGTCTAGGAGGGAAAGTATACAGATTTGTTATTGTGGATGATTTCTCTAGGTTCACTTGGGTTAGATTTCTTTTTCATAAAAGTGAATCATTTGAGGAATTCAGAAATTTTTCAACTTGGATTCAGAGAAAATTAGGATGTGAAATAATGTCTATACAAAGTGATCATGGAGGAGAATTTGAAAATGATAGATTTGAAAATTTTTATAAAGAAAAAGGGATTGATCACAACTTTTCTGCTCCTAGAACCCCTCAACAAAATGGGGTAGTTGAAAGGAAAAAAAGAACATTAATAGAAGCCGCCAGAGCAATGTTGGCAGAATACTCTCTTCCTAAATATTTTTGGGCTGAGGCGGTTAGCACTGCATGTTATGTTCTGAATAGGGTGAATGTGAGATCAAATTTAAATAAAACACCCTATGAGTTACTAAAAGGTAGAACACCAAATTTGTCTCATTTGCATGTTTTTGGTTGCAAGGTGTTCATTCATAACAATGGAAAATCTGCCTTAGAAAAATTTGATCCAAAATTAGATGAAGGAATTTTTGTTGGATATTCAAGTGTTGGAAAATCTTATAGGGTATTCAACAAAAGAACTTTAGTTATTGAAGAAACCACACATATTGTATTTGATGAATCTGGAAATTTAGAAGAGCCAAATATTGTTGAAGAAGAAATTGAGGAAAACTCCCAAAAGATTGATAGATTAAATTTGGAAGAAAATGTGGAAGAAAACTTTGAAAGAGAAAACCTTTTGCCTAGAGATTTGAGATTTTCTAAAAACCACCCAAGAGAATTGATTATAGGAGAACCTAGTGAGGGTGTTAGAACTAGGCGTGGATTAAATAAGGAAGTCAATCATTCAGCCTTTATTTCAACTATAGAACCCACTAATATTGATCAGGCACTTTCTGATGAATTTTGGATATTGGCCATGCAAGAAGAGTTAAATCAATTTGTAAGAAATAAAGTTTGGGAATTAACTACAAGGCCAAAAGATCAAAGTGTTGTTGGAACAAAGTGGGTGTTCAAAAATAAAATGAATTACTCAGGAGTAGTCATTAGAAATAAGGCTAGATTAGTTGCTAAGGGGTATAATCAAATTGAAGGAATTGATTTTGAGGAGACCTTTGCCCCTGTAGCAAGACTTAAAGCAATTAGGGTTTTACTTGCCTTTGCCTGTTTTAAAAGTTTTAAATTGTTTCAAATAGATGTCAAAAGTGCCTTTTTGAATGGTGTTATTGAAGAAGATGTTTATGTAGAACAACCTCCAGGATTTGAAAATTCAAAATACCCAAATCATGTTTTTAAGTTAAAAAAAAGGCATTATATGGATTGAAACAGGCACCTAGGGCTTGGTATGAGAGATTGAGCACTTTTCTTCTTGAAAGATCTTTTGAAAAAGGAAGTGTGGATACAACTCTCTTCTTAAAGAAATTTGGAAAGGAAATACTCATTGTTCAAATTTATGTGGATGATATCATCTTTGGATCTTCAAATAAAAATCTTTGTGATGATTTTTCTAATACAATGAGTAGTGAATTTGAAATGAGTCTAATAGGAGATTTAAATTACTTTCTTGGTTTTAGCATCAAGCAACTTGAGGAAGGGACATTTCTTAGTCAAACCAAATATATTTAGGACATCCTCAAGAAATATGAAATGGACAATGCTAAACCTGTTAGTACACCAATGAGTTCCTCAGTTCAGTTAGATAAGGACCTTAAGGGAAAATCTGTTGATCAAAAGAAATATAGAGGGATCATTGGATCTTTGCTTTACTTGACTGCTAGCCGACCAGATATTATGTTCAGTGTTTGTTTATGTGCTAGATTTCAATCAGATCCAAAAGAATCACATTTGACAGCAGTGAAAAGGATTTTAAGATACTTACTAGGAACTCAAAACTTTGGAATTTGGTATCCTAAGTTTAGCCTTCATTTGAAATTATTGGTTATTCAGATTCTGACTTTGCAGGCTGTAGAGTGGATAGGAAAAGCACTTCTGGAACATGTCAATTCATTGGAAATTCATTAGTTTCTTGGTCCAGTAGAAAACAAAATTCAGTAGCACTATCTACTGCAGAAGCAGAATACATTGCATTAGGAAGTTGTGTGGCACAAGTACTTTGGTTAAAACAACAGTTGATTGATTTAGGATTATCTGTAGGCACTATTCCAATTTATTGTGACAATACTAGTGCTATTTGCATTTCCAAAAATCCTATTCAACATTCTAGAACCAAACACATAGATATAAGACATCATTTCATAAGGGATCATGTATCCAAAGGAGAAATTGAACTCACACATGTTTCAACTGAAAATCAACTTGCAGACATTTTTACAAAACCTTTAGCCCTTGATACCTTCAGTACTTTAAGAACAAGGATAGGTGTTATTGATTTAAATGCCTAAACAAAATGTCTTTGCAACATTGATGTTTATGTTTTTTTTTTTTTTTTTGATTATGTGAATTTTTGTGTGTTTTGAATGAATTTGTTTTTGAGTGTAAGTTTTTTATTGTATGTTTTCTGTGTTTTTTAAAAGTTTGGTTTGATTTTCTTAAATTAAAATTCAAAAATTTAAAAATTGGAGGAAATCGTCGGGGATGACTTTTGGTTCGTACTGGACGATGTGAGAAAAATTGGTTTGCGTGCATTTTACCTGTTTTGAGAGCAGTTTTTAATTAAATCGTCTGTACGATCTGAATATCGTCCAGGATGAACTTTTTCCTTTTCTCAAACGTCGGGACGATTGAATGCAGCAGTTGAGTGGATAAGACAGTTTTTAATATGGATTTCGTCTGTACGAAATTTTGGTTCGTCCAGACGAACATATGTCGTTTCAGTGTAGGGGACGGTTTTCAAAAGACATTTAAACGAGTTATTTCTATATCGTCTGTACGAACTTTTGTTCGTATGTACGATCGGTCAAGTCAAAGGTCTGTACGAAGGGACGCATCGTAAGTTGTGATTGATTACGAAAAGCCGTTACATTTTGGACGAATTTGATCGTCTGTACGAAATAATTTTCGTCCAAACGAACGATGATTTTCATCCAGGACGAACCTTTTTCATCCAGGATGAACGTATCATTTTCTTTAAATATGAAGGCTTTCTAACTCAACAATCACAATTTCAAACTTCTCTTTCAATCCCTTTCTACTTCAAATTGTCAATGGCCTCCTCAAGCAAATGATAAAAGGTGTTAGCGAAGAAGCCGAATAGGAATGCCTCGGAAAACTTCCTTTCTAAGGCAAATGAGGAATCATTTTCTCGTTTTGCTTCCGCAAAAATAACTCCATCTCGCATCTTAATCCAAAGCGAGATAAATTTTAAGGTAATACACCTTTTTGCCTCAACCCAATTCCATTTCATACTTTCTCTCGTCCATTTCTACAACAAGCAAACATTTCTCTACTTTCTAGCCAACATGAGTTTTAACTCCGACCACTCTTCCATTAGTTCCTATGCATTCAAGCAAAAAGTAGAAATCATCAAGCATGACATTGGTGCATTTCTAAACCTAAGGACTGAAGGATATAGAGCTCACACCCTTATGACCGAAAACACAATCAGATGGGAAGATGTCAATATGGTAATTAGAAAAAGTGGCGTAACCTATCATATTGCTAGAGTATCTGGGATGACCCAAAATGCCTGTATCATCCAGCATATCCTTAGATCTTCAATCATTCCTAAAGCTGGTGATAGGATAAACATTACTCCTCTCCTTTCTGTTCTAACCTTTTTGATTATGGATCGTCGCCCTATCGACGAAGCCCAACTTATCATAGATCATCTCTATAGGCTTTCAGAAATAGGACATGCTGAACAGAAGAGGAAAAAGAATATTTCTTTGGGACATTTAATTACCTATATTTTGGAGAAGAAATATAATTTGGTGCATCCTGATGAAGAATATGAATAGCCAGTTTATTATAATGATGCATCCTTCAGATTGCTCTTCAGGGAGGAAAAAGAAAAAGAAAAAGCGCATGCCAGTGCTTCAGAAGAAGAAGAAGAAGAAGGAGCGCAAACCTCTGCACCTCAGTCAGATTATCAGAATCTGATTGAGAGATTTGATAGATTAGAGACTCATATTGATCAAAGGTTTGATCAATTTGATGCTCAACTTGTGCAGCAACAACATGACATTGGTATAATTAGAAATGAAGTACATGATATCAATACCAATGTAATGTTGATGGCCTCCTACTTTAACCTTTTTGGTGGCATTCCTCCTCCTCCTCCTCCAGAACAGTAGAGATGAATTTCTGTGTCTTTGTTATACTCATGTTGTAGTTTTTTTTTTATGTCTTGTTGTGTTAGTGTTTATGTTAAGTGTTTGTTTGTCTTTTCTTTTAAGTTGTGTTTAGATATTGTGAAATGTGTAATCCTTTCATAAATATCAATGCATTTCGTACTTGTTTCAATGTTGATTTGTTATTGAAATGTGGTTAATTTTTATGAATTTCATTAGTATTATTTAATCTTCATAGTGCTTAAATTAGATTGTAATTTGAGATTAGCTACATTAGAAAATCTAGTCTTTCTAAATTTAAAAGTTGTTTATAACTTATTGTAATTAAAACTTTTAAATTCATGTCTATTCATTTAGACTACATAAAAGTTAATATTATTATTGCAATTTAGATGTTGTCTTATTTTGTATTTCCTAGCTCAATTAATATTTATGCACTTAGAAAATTTGAGATTCTAGATTATTGTCTTTGGAAAGAATTCAATTACTCTTGAAAATTGTACAAATGTACAAAATCAAAAGGAATGCGCAACAAAGTTGCAAATGTGAAAAAGAGGCACAAAATAAGCCCAACAATAAAAAAAAAAAAGATGCGCAAAGCGCCACTTGTGGTAATTCTCTTCTTTCCAAATTCTTTCAATCTCTTAATTCAAATTGATCTTATGTTCATTTATATTCTTTTGAACTTTGAAATATCGAATTTTTCTTCATCTCTCTAGTAATGATTTTCTATATTGGAATGTCTAAATTGAATCATGTCTTTGCTAAATTCTTCTTACTTACAATGTTATATCACTTTTTAAATTTAATGAATTTCTATGATTGACCTAATGTTTTTAGTTTAAAATTGCATACCTTGTATCAATCACCATTTAGATTAAATGTTCAAATGAATTTCATACAATTACTTACATTTCTTGTCTATTTCTTCTTCACTTTTTGTTGTTGTCAAAAAGGGGGAGAAATCATGTTTGTATGTTTTGTTTGTTCATATGTTTTATGTTTTGTTTGTTTGTATGTTTGGGTTTCTAGTTTATTTTTTTTGAAAAAAAAAAAAAAATTTATGCTTCAAATTGCCTCCTTATTTTCATGTATTCATCAATTCAGGGGGAGTTTAGGAGATAGAAAGATTTGTTTAAATTGAAATCATACAAACAATAATTATTTTGCCATCATCAAAAAGGGGAAGATTGTTAAGATAGTTGCTATTTGCATGCTTTTCATTCTTGCAACTTATAAAGTTTTGATGATTTCAAACATTATTGTTCAAATGTGTAGTTATCTCCTAACAATTTTGGAAGAATTGTATTTGCTCTTGTGTGTACTGACATTTCAGGAAAAACGAACTCCAGACTACGAAGACTTCAAATTAAATTCAGCATGAGATACTTTGTAAAATTTGAAGCTTGCACTTTTCTTAGAAATCAAATTGAAAGGGAGTGATTGTATGTTGAGAAAATAAAAACATTCACACATAAGGAGATCATGTAGAATTTATACTGATCGTACAGGACGATCTTCAGTTCGTACTGGACGATCAGACAGTTATCTCCTATAGAGCATATGGAACGAATAGGAACTTGCTTGAAATTTTTTCTAAGTCCTATTCGTCCAGGACGAAATAAATTATCGTCCAGTACGATTGGCTCTCTGGAAAATTTTCGTCCAGACGAAATTAATTATCGTCTAGGACGATAGGGTCTCTGAAAAATTTTCGTCCAGACGGAAACAAATTATCGTCCAGGACGATCAGTCCTCAAGAAATTTTTTGTCCAGATGAAATAATTTATCGTACAGGACGATCAGTCCTCTGTAAAAATTTCATCCAGACGAATCTATTTTCGTCCAAACGATTAACCGACTTAGGACAGTTTTCAGCAGTTTCTAGAATCGACCTTGTAATAACCGTTCGTACTGGACGAACCTAGTTCGTACAGGACGATCAGCTGTACGAAGACATTTCGTACACATATTCAAATAGGGTCGTTTCAGATCGTTTAAGTAAAATTGTCCAGGACGATCCACGATCGTATAGGACGATCCACTGCGTACAGAATTGAATACTTGTAGTTTTTGGGCGGTTTTTCTTGTCTTTTGTATAAATAGTTCAAATTAGATTGCCACCCAATCTTTTTGTCATTTGATCTTCGTGCCTATTGAGAGAATAACCAAGGAGAGAGTTGAAGAGAGCATTCAAGGGAGGATTCCTACCACTGAAGCGAGAAGGCTTCACTTGGATTTCAAAGGTAAGAGTCTCTACTTGTGAATTGAGATTACTTCACTCTTTTCTTTCTTCCTTCTAGATTCTTGTGAGAAGATCTGTCAAGGAGATCCGGTTCTCTGCCGACACTTGGAGAGTGTGAACAGCCGAAGGGTTCTCTGCCCACACTAGGAGAGTGTGAAAGGACGAAGGGTTCTCTGCCTACACTTGGAGAGTGTGAAAGGACGAAGGGTTCTCTGCCCACACTAGGAGAGTGTGAAAGGACGAAGGGTTCTCTGCCCACACTGGGGATAGTGTGAAAGGACGGACGGTTCTCTGCCAACACTGGGTATTGTGTAAAAGGACGGACGGTTCTCTGCCGCACCGGGGAGTGGTGAAAAGAGTGTGTTGTAAAGGCTTCTCCGCCTTGTTGTGGGTGCAAAAGGAGAGTCACTATTGGTATTAGTGCAATACTCAGAGGGTGCCTCTAGGGAGTGGATGTAGGTCTGGTTATAGACCGAACCACTATAAATCTGGTGTCTTTTACTTTACTGTTTTTATGTTTCCACACTTTCTATTTCAGTTTTAAAAACTCTGTGGTTGAAAAACCTTTTTCTACAAAATTTAAAAGAGATTTTTTTTCGGTTCAATAATATTTAAAAAGGGGTCTTAAATTTTAACTTTGTTTTTAAAACTACCAATTCACCCCCCTCTTTGTAGCCGTGGGACATTCACTTAGGCTTAACAACCTAATTATTAGACTCAACACTAAACACTAACGACACAGAGAAAAGTATGTCAGTAGATGATGAAAGTAAGGAGACAGCATCGACAATGAGAAAATTTGAAAATCTACTAAAGCGCAAGCATCAACATCAACAAAAGAGAAATAAAGATAAAAATGGTAAGGATATTAAGAATTCATTTAAAGTAATTTGCTTTGGGTGTAGAAAATCTAGTCATATGAAAAATGAGTGCCCAAACTTAAAAACTTTTTATGCAATGAAAAAAGGTAAAAATATACAAATTACAATAAGGGAAAATAATAAAAAGCAAAAAATCTCCTAGGCAGACTTTGCTTCTGAAACATCAGACCAAGAGCAAGATAATGTTTAAAATTTTGTTTGTATTTGTTTTTGTTCTTTGTGTGTTTATATTTTTATTTTTGAATTTTGATATTTTTTGTGAATGTGTTTAATTTTCTATATATTTTTTTAGGATATGTTTATTTATATTCTTTCTATCATTTGTAAAGTCACCCTGATTAACACATACACACACATTTTATATTTTATTTTCTATAAACTTTAAGGAATCAAATCAATTTTCAAAAATCATTTCTTCTAAAAATGAAAATTTACCTCATATTTTCTTCAATTTTTATGTAAGTTGTGGTTGACTTCTATAAAAATGGTGAAAGGAATAAAACTCATGATTTTATTTCTCTATCTCCTTTTTTAATGAGGATGTTTTACTTTTAATTCAAAATATTCATCAAATTATAAATTAAATTTTGAAATAAAACTTTTTTCATCTCCTCGCATTTTTTCTATCTCATAGGAATCTTTTGCAAGTTGTTGAATCCACCTCATTATTTTCTTAATCAAGTAGTTTTTTTTTTCACTAGATTGAGTTTTCCTTTATTTTTAAAATTACATAAATGAAGCATATTTGTTAAAACAAAAATAGGCACAAAATGAACCCAAAGCTAAAAAGATGCGCAATGATGCCAAATTTGAAAAGATATATAAAGTGTATAAAAAAATTAAAAGTTGAGTAAAGTGATCCAAAAAATAATGAAGAGGCACAAAATGAGACCACAATAATTTTGCTTATCTTTCTTGTATTTCTTAAATCCTAAGAAAACTCTTATATCTAATGATATTTTTGATACTTGAGTTTAAAAATCATGATTCTAGATTCACCCATTTTACCATTAATCTTCTATTAGATATATTTTATGAAAGGAGTTTTGAAAAGATTAGTATTTCTTTCTCTAATTTGTTCCTTAATTTAGATGTTGACTTAAAAAGTTTTTGAGCCTTTGAAGGAACCTGAGCTAGGATTAACAAATTTTGAATCTCTAACCTTTCTGGATTATGTATTGTCAATTCATGACTTACTAAGTTTTTGAATAAAATTATGAGGTAACTTTCTCATTCCAAGAAAACTTATAAAAATTTCAAATTGATTCTTCTATAACATCACCTTCACCTGATCAGGGTCTATTTGATCTTTAGTTCTTTTTTTTTTGTTGTTATTTATTTTTTATGCTCCTCTTCTTTTTGATAATGTTAAAAAGGGAGAATGTACTGTTGTATTTACTTCTTACTAGTGCTTTATTTTTAGAAATCTTTTTGTTATTTAAAAAAAAATTAGCTTTCCCTATTTTTAAAATGATTATCTTAATAAGGGGGAGATTATGAGAGAAATAAAACAGTCATGTTTGTCATCATAAAAAATGGGGAGATTGTTGCTCACGAGTTTATATTTTTTATGTTAACAAATATTATGGCTTACATCTTTATATTTCATAATATTTTTCATTCTATACTTATTTTGTGTTTATACTAATATTTCAGGAAAATCATACTCCATATTATTAAAGACTTTAAATCAGAATAGATTAGGTTGCATTATAATTGGAGTCTATATTTTTTATTTTAATTGAGTCTGAGAGAGTGTGATTATAATTGAGTAACTGTACACACACACATTGTGAGAGAGTTTAAAATCTACTATTTGTAAGCTGATTGTATTCTATAAATTCATTTTGTACGGGATGATTTATTTAGTTATAAACTCTACGAGCAGCTAAACAAATAAAAGGAGAAATTTTTTTTAAGTATGGTTTATACTATACGAAGTGTCCTTCATAGAGATGACGTCCAGAGTACGAATTAGATGGGTCCATTTTCATCTTGATGAACTAGAAATTTTTTTTTTGCTAATCATATTGTATGATGTTGTCATTATATGTATGCCACCTAAGGTACAAATTGGATGGCTCCCTTTTCATCTCTATGATTTTGAAGATTTTTATGAATTATTTGTACTGTATGATGAATGGTTCATACAGACGAATTTGAACTATTCATAGATGACACTATATATTCATATAGATAATTCATATGGGACACTATGCATTCATACGAGTGATTTGTATGGGACACTATGCATTCAAACGAGCAATTTGTATGGGACACTACATTTTTGTGTGGGACACTATTCATTCATACAGGTAATTCATATGCGACATAATATGCAATCGTATCGTATGATTAAGGTTTGTTTTCTTATAATGTTGAGTATTTGGATAGTTTTTCATTTCCTTTCTATATAAGGAGTCCTATAATCTGACACAAAACTCCTTTGTTATGAATTTCTCTTGAGAGTGGTCATTGAGTGTGAGTGTTTGGGAGAGATTTTGAGAGTGAAGTGTGAGAGATCTAGTGAGGGGGAGTTTTGAGGGATTCACAAGGTTGCCTATAGCGAGGATCTCTTTGACTCCTTCAAGTTTCTGCCCATCTCCTCTAGAGGCTCCTAAGTAAAGCTCTTCAACATTGGTCATGGGTTATCTTCCTCCACCAGGAGGGTGAAAAAAGACATCAGGATCTCTACCGACACTTGGAGGGTGTGAAAGGATGTAAATTCTCTGCCGATACTTAGAGGGTGTGAAAGGACGATCTGTCGACACTTGGAGGGTGTGAAATGATGACAGTTCTCTACCGCACCGGGGATTAGTGAAAGAGAGGATTTGTAAAGGCTTCTCCACCTTATTGTCGAGGTAAAAGGAGAGACACTTTGGTAATAGTGCAATGCCTGAAGAGGGAGTCTTCAGGGAGTGGATGTAGATCGTGTTTGATTGAACCACTATAAATCTTTATGTCTTTTAATTTACGCATTTTTTTTACTACAAATTATTTTTTGTGGTTGAAAAGTTTATTTTAAAACCTTAATTAACTTGCTATGAGAATCAACAGTTTTCCAATTTAAAAATCCAAGATAAATTTTTAAATTACCAATTCACCCCCCCCCCCTCTTGGTCAGCCTCGGGACAATTGCATAGTGTTGAGTCTAGTAATTAGGTTGTTAAGCCTAAGTGAATGTCCCAAGGCTACCAAGAGGGGGGTGAATTGGTAGTTTAAAAAATTTTAAGTCCCCTTTTAGAAAATTATTGAACCGAAATAAAATTTCTTTTAAATTTTGTAGAAAAAGGTTTTTCAACCACAGAGTTTTTAAAACTTAAATAGAAAGTGCAGAAACGTAAAAACAGTAAAGTAAATGACACCAGATTTATAGTGGTTCGGTCTATAACCAGACCTACATCCACTCCCTAGAGGCACCCTCTGAGTATTGCACTAATACCAATAGTGACTCTCCTTTTGCACCCACAGCAAGGCGGAGAAGCCTTTACAACACACTCTTTTCACCACTCCCCGGTGCGGTAGAGAACCGTCCGTCCTTTTACACAATACCCAGTGTTGGCAAAGAACCGTCCGTCCTTTCACACTATCCCCAGTGTAGGCAGAGAACCCTTAGTCCTTTCACACTCTCCTAGTGTGGGCAGAGAACCCTTCGGCTGTTCACACTCTTCAAGTGTCGGCAGAGAACCGGATCTCCTTGACTGATCTTCTCACAAGAATCTAGAAGGAAGAAGGAAAGAGTGAAGTAATCCCAATTCACAAGTAGAGACTCTTACCTTTGAACTCCAAGTGAAGCCTTCTCGCTCTAGTGGTAGGAATCCTCCTTTGAATGCTTTCTCCAACTCTCTCCTTAGCTATTCTCTCAAGAGGCACGAAGATCAAATGACCAAAAGATTGGGTGGCAGTCTAATTTGGACTATTTATACAAAAGACAAGAAAAATCGCCCAAAAACTGCATGTATTCAATTTTGTACGCAGTGGATCGTCCTGTACGATCGTCGATCGTCCTGGATGATTTTACTTAAACGATCTGAAACGACCCTATTTGAATATGTGTATGAAATGTCTTCGTACAGCTGATCGTCCTGTACGAACAAGGTTCGTCCAGTACGAACGGTTATTACAAGGTCGGTTCTAGAAACTAGTGAAAACTGTCCTAAGTCGGTTAATCGTTTGGACGAAAAATTGATTCGTCTGGACGAAATTTTTACAGAGGACTGATCATCCTAGACGATAATTTATTTCGTCTGGACGAAAAATTTCCTGAGGACCAATCGCCACGGACGATAATTTAATTTCGTCTGGACGAAAATTTTCCAGAGACCCAATCGTCCTGGACGATAATTAATTTCGTCTTGACGAAAATTTTACAGAGAACCTATCATCCTGGACGTTAATTTATTTCGTCTGGACGAAAATTTTACAGAGAACCAATCATCCTGGACGATAATTTATTTCGTCCTGGACGAATAGGACTTAGAAAAATTTTCAAGCAAGTTCCTATTCGTTCGATATGCTCTACAGGAGGTAACAGTCTGATCGTCCAGTACGAACTGAAGATCGTCCTGTACGATCAGTATAAATTCTATATGATCTCCTTATGTGTGAATGTTTTTATTCTCTCAAAATACAATCACTCCCTTTCAATTTGATTTCTAAGAAAAGTGCAAGCTTCAAATTTTACAAAGTATCTCATGCTGAATTTAATTTGAAGTCTTCGTAGTCTGGAGTTCATTTTTCCTGAAATGTCAGTAAACACAAGAGCAAATACAATTCTTCCAAAATTGTTAGGAGATAACTACACATTTGAACAATAATGTTTGAAATCATCAAAACTTTATAAGTTGCAAAAATGAAAAGCATGCAAATAGCAACTATCATAACAATCTCCCCCTTTTTGATAATGGCAAAACAATTATTGTTTGTATGATTTCAATTTAAACAAATCTTTCTATCTCCTAAACTCCCCCTGAATTGATGAATACATGAAAATAAGGAGGTAATTTGAACCATAAATTTTTTTTTTCACAAAATAAACTAGAAACACAAAACATACGAACAAACAAAACATACCAAACAAAACATACAAACACAATGATTTCTCCCCCTTTTTGACAACAATAAAAAGTGAAGAAGAAATAGACAAGAAATGTAAGTAATTGTATGAAATTCATTTGAACATTTAATCTAAATGGTGATTGATACAAGGTATGCAATTTTAAACTAAAAACATTAGGTCAATCATAAAAATTCATGGAATTTAAAAAGTGATATAACATTGTATGTAAGAAGAATTTAGCAAAAACATGATTCAATTTAGACATTCCAATATAGAAAATCATTACAAGAGAGATGAAGAAAAATTCGATATTTCAAAGTTCAATAGAATATAAATGAACATAAGATCAATTTGAATTAAGAGATTGAAAGAATTTGGAAAGAAGAGAATTACTACATGTGGCGCTTTGTGCATCTTTTTCAAAATTTTTGGGCACATTTTTTGTGCATCTTTTGATATTGGGCTGATTTTGTGCCTCTTTTTCATATTTGCGAACCTTTGTGTATTCCTTTTGATTTTTGTACTTTTTGTACAATTTTTTCAAGAGTAATTGAGACCAATTCTTTCCAAAAACAATAATCTAAAATTTCAAATATTTCTAAGTGCATAAATATTATTTGAGCTAAGAAATACAAAATAAGACAACATCTAAATTGCAATAATAATATTAATTTTTATGTAGTCTAAATGAATAGACATGAATTTAAAAGTTCTAATTACACCAGGTTATAAACAACTTTTAAATTTAGAAAGACTAGATTTTTTAATGTAGATAATCTCAAATTACAATCTAATTTAAGCACTATGAAGATTAAATAATACTAATGAAATTCATAAAAATTGACCACATTTCAAAAACAAATCAACTTTGAAACAAGTACGAAATACATTGATATTTATGAAAGGATTACACATTTCATAATATCTAAACACAATTAACAAAATACACTTAACTTAAACAAAACAAAAAACAAATATAAAGACAAACACTTAACATAAACATCAATGTTGCAAAGATATTTTGTTTAGGCATTTAAATCAATAACACCTATCCTTGTTCTTAAAGTACTGAAGGTATCAAGGGCTAAAGGTTTTGTACAAATGTCTGCAAGTTGATTTTCAGTTGAAACATGTGTGAGTTCAATTTCTCCTTTGGATACATGATCCCTTATGAAATGATGTCTTATATCAATGTGTTTGGTTCTAGAATGTTGAATAGGATTTTTGGAAATGCAAATAGCACTAGTATTGTCACAATAAATTGGAATAGTGCCTACAGATAATCCTAAATCAATCAACTGTTGTTTTAACCAAAGTACTTGTGCCACACAACTTCCTAATGCAATGTATTCTGCTTCTGCAGTAGATAGAGCTACCGAATTTTGTTCTCTACTGGACCAAGAAACTAATGAATTTCCAATGAATTGACATGTTCCAGAAGTGCTTTTCCTATCCACTCTACAGCCTGCAAAGTCAGAATCTGAATAACCAATAATTTCAAATGAAGAGCTAAACTTAGGATACCAAATTCCTAAGTTTTGAGTTCCTAGTAAGTATCTTAAAATCCTTTTCACTGCTGTCAAATGTGATTCTTTTTGATCTGATTGAAATCTAGCACATAAGCAAACACTGAACATAATATCTGGTCGGCTAGCAGTCAAGTAAAGCAAAGATCCAATAATCCCTCTATATTTCTTTTGATCAATAGATTTTCCCTTAAGGTCCTTATCTAACTGAACTGAGAAACTCATTGGTGTACTAACAGGTTTAGCATTATCCATTTCATATTTATTGAGGATGTCCTTAATATATTTGGTTTGACTAAGAAATGTCCCTTCCTCAAGTTGCTTGATGCTAAAACCTAGAAAGTAATTTAAATCTCCCATTAGACTCATTTCAAAATCACTACTCATTGTATTAGAAAAATCATCACAAAGAATTTTATTTGAAGATCCAAAGATGATATCATCCACATAAATTTGAACAATGAGTATTTCCTTTCCAAATTTCTTTAAGAAGAGAGTTGTATCCACACTTCCTTTTTCAAAAGATCTTTCAAGTAGGAAAGTGCTCAATCTCTCATACCAAGCCCTAGGTGCTTGTTTCAATCCATATAATGCCTTTTTTAACTTAAAAACATGATTTGGGTATTTTGAATTTTCAAATCCTGGAGGTTGTTCTACATAAACATCTTTTTCAATAACACCATTCAAAAAGGCACTTTTGACATCCATTTGAAACAATTTAAAACTTTTAAAACAGGCAAAGGCAAGAAAAACCCTAATTGCTTCAAGTCTTGCTACAGGGGCAAAGGTCTCCTCAAAATCAATTCATTCAATTTGATTATACCCTTTAGCAACTAATCTAGCCTTATTTCTAATGACTACTCCTGAGTCATTCATTTTATTTTTGAACACCCACTTAGTTCCAACAACACTTTGATCTTTTGGCCTTGTAGTTAATTCCCAAACTTTATTTCTTACAAATTGATTTAACTCTTCTTGCATGCCAATATCCAAAATTCATCAGAAAGTGCCTGATCAATATTAGTGGGTTCTATGGTTGAAATAAAGACTGAATGATTGACTTCCTTATTTAATCCACGCCTAGTTCTAACACCCTCACTAGGTTCTCCTATAATCAATTCTCTTGGGTGGTTTTTAGAAAATCTCAAATCTCTAGGCAAAGGGTTTTCTCTTTCAAAGTTTTCTTCCACATTTTCTTCCAAATTTAATCTATCAATCTTTTGGGAGTTTTCCTCAATTTCTTTTTCAACAATATTTGGCTCTTCTAAATTTTCAGATTCATCAAATACAATATGTGTGGTTTCTTCAATAACTAAAGTTCTTTTGTTGAATACTCTATAAGATTTTCCAACACTTGAATATCCAACAAAAATTCCTTCATCTGATTTTGGATCAAATTTTTCTAAGGCAGATTTTCCATTGTTATGAATGAACACCTTGCAACCAAATACATGCAAATGAGACAAATTTGGTGTTCTACCTTTTAGTAACTCATAGGTTGTTTTATTTAAATTCGATCTCACATTCACCCTATTCAGAACATAACATGCAGTGCTAACCACCTCAGCCCAAAAATATTTAGGAAGTGAGTATTCTGCCAACATTGCTCTGGCAGCTTCTATTAATGTTCTGTTTTTCCTTTCAACTACCCCATTTTGTTGAGGAGTTCTAGGTGCAGAAAAATTATGATCAATCCCTTTTTCTTTACAAAAATTTTCAAATCTTTCATTTTCAAATTCTCCTCCATGATCACTTTGTATAGACATTATTTCACATCCTAGTTTTCTCTGAATCCAAGTTGAAAAATTTTTGAATTCCTCAAATGATTCACTTTTATGAAAAAGAAATCTAACCCAAGTGAATTTAGAGAAATCATCCACAATAACAAATCCGTATACCTTCCCTCCTGGACTTACAGTTCCTACTAGTCCAAAAAGATCCATGTGTAGAATTTCCAATGGTTTACTAGTTCTAAGATCATTATTGGACTTGAAAGAGGACTTCACTTGTTTTCCTAATTGACATGCATCACAAAGATGGTCCTTAGTAAAGTCTAGTTTTGGTATACCTCTTACTAAATTCTTTTGGGTAATTCTCCTAAGATTTTTCATACTAGAATGACAAAGTCTCCTATGCCAAAGCCAAGATTCATCAGAAACAGATTTCAAATAGAAAGCAATATGAGTATGAAATGAATTCAAATCTAGCATGTAAACATTGTTTACCCTTTTTCCATTTAAAACTTCTTTACCATTTAGGCTTAATATGCAGCTAGTAGTTAAAAATTTTACATTATAACCCTTGTCACATAGCTGACTTATACTTAACAAATTATGCTTTAATCCTTCAACCAATAACACATTGTCTATAAAAAAATTTTTGAAATTACCAATCATACCTGATCCAACCACTTTCTTTGTGGTATTATCTCCAAGTGTAACCTTGCCTCCATTCCTGGCTTCTAGCGATATGAATTGTGTAGTGTCTCCAGTCATATGCTTTGAACATCCGCTATCCAGGTACCATATGCTCCCACGAGGTCTTGTGTGAGAGCACTTCTGCAAAAATATCAAATGTTAGACCTGGGAACCCAAACAAGTTTGGGTTCACCTTTTAGCAATTTATAATCAGATGCATGTATGATATGTCTAGGTTTATGCATCTTAGTTCTCCACATCAAATTAGATTTCATCATCAAGGTACAGGTGTGAGCTATATGTCCCAAAAATCCACAATTATTACATTTAACATTAGGAAAAATATTCCTAAGTTTTCTTCCATGTGATTGTCTTCTAAGGGATTTCATAAATTTAAGATAATATTTAGGATTTATAAAATCTTCAAGTCTGGGGGGTTTCTTATTATCCTCGAGAGCTCTTATAGTTAGTTTGTAAAATGAATTCATATCTTCTAAAATTCGATTTGAATAATTGATTCTATATGCTTTGCTCTCAGATTCATCCTTAAAATTTTTAAATTCCTTTTCAAGATCAGCATAGGATGATTTTAGATTTTCAAAATTCTTATTCAAGTCATCATATTCATCAAGTAGTTTCATATGATTGTCATCTATTAAAGCATGGTCTTTCCTAAGGATTTCATGTTCCTTTTTGAGTTCTTCCAGTTCTAAGCTAACACTAGCATGCATCTTTTTCATTTTCCTATATGCATCATGCATGTGTTCAGAAACTTCAAATAATTCATCATAGGTTAAGTCACATACCACTTCTTGATCTGAGTGATCCACATTGTCTGTCATCAAGCAAAGATTGGTGACTTCTTCTTCTTTTTCTGTCTCAGATTAGTCTGAAGTTGAGTCCGCCCAGAAAGCTCTTTAAAACTTCTTCTTACCCTTCTTTACCATAGGTTTCTCCTCCACCTTCTCCTTACCAGGAGTGTCTTTGAGTTTTGGGCAATCAGTCTTGATAAGACCTGGTTTCCTGCATTCATAACAAATCACTTCATTAGAAACTTTGCCATTTCTGTTAAACTTACCTCTACTCCATTGCTGGCGTCTATTCTGCTTCCTCTTTAAAAAGCTTCTGAATTGTCTAGTCATCAGTGCAATATCATCTTCATCCTCAGGTTGTGAGTGTTCACTCTCTGACTCTTCCACTTTTAGTGCTATATTCTTCTCCTTTCGTGGTTCACCTGCATCAATCTTTCTTTGACTTACTCCTTGCTCATAAGCAATGAGTGAACCAAGAAGATTGTCAATAGAATAAATGTTTAAATCTTTAGACTCTGTAATTGCAATAATTTTTTGCATCATAAGCAGTAGGTAAGCAACGAAGAATTTTATTGACCATTTCAGCATTAGTTAATTCCCTGCCAAGTGTATGCAAAGAAGTGATAATTTGTGTAAATCTTGTGTACATGTCGGAAATAGATTCATTAGGTTTCATGCGAAACAATTCATAGTCATGTAACAAGATATTGAGTCTTGATTGTTTAACCTCATTTGTCCCTTCATAAGTTATACAAAGTCTATCACATATGTCCTTTCCGCTTTTGCAAGTGGAAACCCGTATGTAGTCTTCAGATTTTAAAGCACAAAAGAAACTGTTTAAACATTTGGCATTTAATTGTGCTAAGTCACGTTCTTCTACAGTCCAATCAGTAAAAGGTATTTCTACCATTACTCCATCAACTAATCTAGTTGGTTTTGTGTAGCCATCCTGGACTAGCATCCACATGCGATAATTAAGTGATTGTAAGAAAGTAGACATGCGTGTTTTCCAAAAATCAAAAGGAATATTGTCAAATAGTGGAGGTCTAGTGATAGAGTAACCCTCAGGTGTATTTCAGTTTCTGAAAGTAGCCATCTACGTTAATCAAAAAGTAGTTCAAACTTATGATATTAAAACGAAGCTCTGATACCACTTGTTGAGTCTAGTAATTAGGTTGTTAAGCCTAAGTGAATGTCCCAAGGCTACCAAGAGGGGGGTGAATTGGTAGTTTAAAAAATTTTAAGTCCCCTTTTAGAAAATTATTGAACCGAAATAAAATTTCTTTTAAATTTTGTAGAAAAAGGTTTTTCAACCACAGAGTTTTTAAAACTGAAATAGAAAGTGCGGAAACGTAAAAACAGTAAAGTAAATGACACCAGATTTATAGTGGTTCGGTCTATAACCAGACCTACATCCACTCCCCAGAGGCACCCTCTGAGTATTGCACTAATACCAATAGTGACTCTCCTTTTGCACCCACAACAAGGCGGAGAAGCCTTCACAACACACTCTTTTCACCACTCCCCGGTGCGGCAGAGAACCGTCTGTCCTTTTACACAATACCCAGTGTTGGTAGAGAACCGTCCGTCCTTTCACACTATCTCCAGTGTGGGCAGAGAACCCTTCGTCCTTTCACACTCTCCTAGTGTGGGCAGAGAACCCTTCGGCTGTTCACACTCTTCAAGTGTCGGCAGAGAACCGGATCTCCTTGACTGATCTTCTCACAAGAATCTAGAAGGAAGAAGGAAAAGAGTGAAGTAATCCCAATTCACAAGTAGAGACTCTTACCTTTGAACTCCAAGTGAAGCCTTCTCGCTCCAGTGGTAGGAATCCTCCTTTGAATGCTTTCTCCAACTCTCCACTTGGTTATTCTCTCAAGAGGCACAAAGATCAAATGACAAAAAGATTGGGTGGCAGTCTAATTTGGACTATTTATACAAAAGACAAGAAAAACCGCCCAAAAACTGCAAGTATTCAATTCTGTACGCAGTGGATCGTCCTGTATAATCGTCGATCGTCCTGGACGATTTTACTTAAACGATCTGAAACGACCCTATTTGAATATGTGTACGAAATGTCTTCGTACAGCTGATCATCCTGTACGAACAAGGTTCGTCCAGTACGAACGGTTATTACAAGGTCGGTTCTAGAAACTAGTGAAAACTATCCTAAGTCGGTTAATCGTTTGGACGAAAATTGATTCGTCTGGACGAAATTTTTACAGAGGACTGATCGTCCTGGATGATAATTTATTTCGTCTGGACGAAAAATTTCTCGAGGACCAATCGCCACGGACGATAATTTAATTTCGTCTGGATGAAAATTTTCCAGAGACCCAATCGTCCTGGACGATAATTAATTTCGTCTGGACGAAAATTTTACAGAGAACCTATCGTCCTGGACGTTAATTTATTTCATCTGGACGAAAATTTTACAGAGAACCAATCGTCCTGGACGATAATTTATTTCGTCCTGGACGAATAGGACTTAGAAAAATTTTCAAGCAAGTTCATATTTGTTCCATATGCTCTATAGGAGGTAACTGTCTGATCGTCCAGTACGAACTGAAGATCGTCCTGTACGATCAGTATAAATTCTATATGATCTCCTTATGTGTGAATGTTTTTATTCTCTCAAAATACAATCACTCCCTTTCAATTTGATTTCTAAGAAAAGTGCAAGCTTCAAATTTTACAAAGTATCTCATGCTGAATTTAATTTGAAGTCTTCGTAGTCTGGAGTTCATTTTTCCTGAAATGTCAGTACACACAAGAGCAAATACAATTCTTCCAAAATTGTTAGGAGATAACTACACATTTGAACAATAATGTTTGAAATCATCAAAACTTTAAAAGTTGCAAAAATGAAAAGCATGCAAATAGCAACTATCTTAACACATAGGTCTAATAACCTATCCAAAATCAACACTTCCTTCTATGGACTAGATGTTGATGGGAAATTATCCACTATAATCCTTCATATCATTATAATCTTGCTCGCCTAGCTTAGATATAATATCCTGTAACTTAATATCCTCTACATAATCAAGATATTCTTCCACTACTTGAGCAATCATTTAATCATTGGATATAGCTACCATCCTTTCCCCTTTTAATTTTTTGGGGTCCGTAGCCAGAAGGGTGGCATCCACAATAGGTTTAGGGGCATCCTTTTTTAGAAGGTGATGTAGGAGCTTATGGAGTAGAGCCTCATGCATTAAGTGGGGTGGAGTCCTCACATCTCTAAATAAGGAGCCAAGGGATATATATATATGGAGTTGAAGGTCCTCACTCTT
Source organism: Dendrobium nobile (assembly GCA_022539455.1). NCBI lineage: Eukaryota > Viridiplantae > Streptophyta > Magnoliopsida > Asparagales > Orchidaceae > Dendrobium > Dendrobium nobile. The sequence continues at coordinate 24,293,869 of CM039734.1, forward strand.
ACTAAGCTTCTTAGGAACATAAATCTTTTTGGGGATTTGGAACTCTTTCCTTTCTCTTCTGCCAGTTTCTTATCTTTTTCCTCTTCCTAAGGCTTAAATTTAATTGAGGCCAGCTTTAACATTTTCACATAAGGGATAACTTGCCTACAATTATGATAAAGTCCTTTTAAAGATCAAACTAGAATAATAGACTCTATCTTGGTAAACAAGAGGCAAGGAACCCAATAGTAGCCTTCCATCAGTATAGACATTGTTAGCTTACTGTCCTTAGTAGACAGGTCTACTACTACTCCATTAATAGCAACTTAAGGGTTTGGAACCCAAATTCAAATTGTATTAATTTATTATAGATCAATTCATCAACATACATCTCCTAGTCTAGGGAGAAGATTAAATTGCCAACCATTTTAGTGTGTGATTTTTTGAGATTGAGAAAGTTGATTTAAATTAGTTGATTTAAAATAGAATTTGAAATGTCATGGGTAATTTTTTCTCTTGTCAAATTTTTTGAATTATAGGATATACAACCTAACATATGATGGTAAGATGCAAGAACCACTTACGACTTAGAGAAATTTTTATTCTCATTGCATATGTCAACTTACAAGAAAATCTTATGGCATAACATATGACAATGATATCCAAGACTGATTTTAATCTATTTTAAAAAAGAATTTTGAATTTTGAATTCAATGGATCTTCTTCAAATTGTGAAACTCAACATGTTCAGTTTTCACTTAACCTGAAGGTACACAAAATTAACTAGAAAATCTCAATACTTAGAATTGACTCTGTCATTCCATACATTAACATGGGGTGAAAGGTCAAAGCCTAAATTTTCTTAGTGGTATTCTCACTCACACCTCTTTTTAATTTTTCTTTTTTATGTTAGCCACAATTACCCAAGAAAGAAATAGTGAGAGGGACCAACGAAAGGAGGGTAGTCAAAACTATATATGTAATAAAACTTCTACAATTATTAAAGATAGATAGATAGATAGATAGATAGATAGATAGTTAGAGAGAGAGAGAGAGAGATTATAAAAGTGCTTTGATGGTGCTAGAAAGTTCGTTAGGGTTGTTAAGCCCTATGAACTGGCCCAAGGCTAACAAAAAGAGAGGAGAATTGGATAACTTTAAAACTAAAGATAAAACTCAAACCAAAATCACCACAGAAATCAATGTGCGGAAGTAATAATAAGAAAGAACACACCGAATTTATAGTGGTTCGGTCAAACCTTGACCTACGTCCACTCCTTGGAGGCACCCTCCAAGTATTGCACTAAACTAAGTGTCTCTCCTTTAGCCCCCACAGCTAGGCGGAGAAGCCCTAACAAAATCACTTCCACCTTCCCCGGTGCGGCGGAGTCGCCGGGTCCTTTGACACTAAAGTGAACTTCTTCTTTGGTGAACTTCCCTCAAGACAAGCCTTGAATCCGACGGTATTAAGATGCAAGCCTGCCGGAGTAACTGTGTGGAATCCCCTCCACACTCCCTTGAGTCCCCCCTCACAGGATCTTCTCCCTCTCAGACTTCACCCGTTCCTCACTCCCTTTCAAGCTCTCTCTTCAAGTCTCCCCTATAAGAACGAAGCTACAATGGCTGCCAAAGACACTTACAAAAGTGCCTTGACAAAGCTTAAATAGAAGCTCTCAAAACAAGCTCATTAATGCAAGTTGCCGACATTATCATCCAGGACGATAGGTATATCGTCCTGGCCGATCAGTTCAAATTCAGCTCATCAACCCGGGACGATTTGGGATGATCAGAAGAAAATTGGTTACATCGTCCTTGACGATATCATGATCGTCCAGGCCGATTAGTTTAAAATCTATTTCAATCGTCCTGATCATCGCCCTGAATTCGAGCTGTCCGATGTAGATCGTCCAGGACATCGTCCCAGCCGATCCGGCGATCATCCCGGACGATATGATAGTATCAATCAACCAATAATGCTTTTCAAAAGATACTAGATCAATTTAGGCATAATTGAGTTAGATTGGCCTAGACGATATAAAGATCGTCCTGGCTGATTTCCTAAAACAAAGAATTCCTAAACTGATTATGGCAGCTGATTCTTTCTAAATTGAGACTATCGTCCAGTCCGATCAGCTAATGACAGCTGCCTTAATGAGGATGCCCTAATTAGGGTTTCTGTTTTTGGACAGATCATCCCGGACGATGTTACCAAAAATAGAAATCTTTAGGGTACAACAGAACATCTTTCAGGATTACAAATCATCCAGTACCACACCAAATACAATAGACTCAAGAAAGGAAAAAGAGTACAAACTAACTCAGACCTATCTACCCAATCTTGAGCTGATTCCAAATTGCAGTCCGATCGTGTGAACCTGAAATGTCAGTACATAAGGCAGACGTAGAGAAATAAGAATGTTTGCTATCATCAAAATCATAAACCATTGATTCGCAACAGATTAATCCCCAGTGTAGTCACAAATTTTGTTCTTTTGCTTTAGCTTTGGAAAGAATGCAATGAATCAAAAAGTTAATTTATTTTGGGTAATTTTAAAATTTACTTTTTAATTTTAGTTATGAAATTGAATATACCATCGAAAATGATGTACCATCTTTAGATGTGGAAATCTAATTTCCTAATGGGTTTAGATTTAGAATTATAAATTTCTTCTTGAATATCATAACCAAATTTAGGAAGGAACTACTTATGATCCTAGAGGCATGATTGTGTTTGATTAAATATTTAGTTATGATAATTTAGATGAGCTATCATTAATTTCATAATCAAAATCATCGTAATAAATGATATATCTCTCCAAGGAAAGAATATATTATTTATTGTTAATCATTTGAATATGATGAAAAAGGTTGTATTTAATTTTGATTTTCTACAAGAATTAATTGATTTTAAAATTGATCTAGGGTCTTAAATCTCCTACAAATGCAATCCTTTGTAGGTAATTATATCATAGGAACTTGAATTTTTATGAATACTATCATTTTAAATAATGGTAGAAATTTTATTTTTAAGATTTCAAGGAGTGATATTAAAGGCATGAGGTTGGACTTCCAATTGGTGTTGGATAAAATTTTGAACACTTATTCTTGGAGGTCAATAGAGGAGTAGGGGCACTTTGGGACTCTAAAAATAATTTTAAAAGGCCCTATTTTATCCTATGTATTGGGCTTTAAATTTTAGATTAGAAAAGATTTTAATTGGAGTTTTTTAGTTATTAAACTTATTGGATTATATTCCTGAAGGTGGGGTCTTATGATTTTTGAACCGCCTCAATATCTTAAATCTTATTATGGATCTATGGCTTATGATTTTGATGATAGCAAACATTCTTTGTTCTCTACAACTGCCTTATGTACTGACATTTCAGGTTCACACGATCGGACTGCAATTTGGAATCAGCTCAAGATTGGGTAGACTAGGTCTGAGTCAGTTTGTAATCTTTTTCCTTTCTTGAGTCTGTTGTATTTGGTGTGGCATGTGATGATTTGTAACCTGGAAGATTTTCTGTTGTACCCTAAAAGATTTCTAATTTTGGTAATATCATCCGGGACGATATTTATATCGTCCGGGACGATATTTATATCGTCCGGGACGATATTTATATCGTCCGGGACGATATTTATATCGTCCGGGATGATATTTATATCATCCTGGACGATCTGACAAAAGTAGAAACCCTAATTAGGACATCCTCATTAAAGCAGCCGTCTTTTTGCAAAACACATTGTCCTGGACAATTTTGTATCGACCAGGACGATCGGCTCAATTCAGCAAGAATCTGCCGCCATATCTACTTAGGAAAATCTTATTTTTGGATATCGTCCTGGTATATTGGCCTGGACTATAAAATATCGTCCTGGCCGATCCAGGTCAATTTTTCCAAACTTTCTCAGGCAATTTTGGAAAGCAATTAATGGGGATTTCGTCCAGGCCGATCGCAAGATCGTCCGGGATGATTAGACATCGTCCAGCTTTATTTCAGGGTGATATTCAGGACGATTTTCCTCATATTTGTGCTAATCGGCCAGGACGATATGCATATCGTCCTGGACGATAATGGCGGCAACTTGCATTAATGAGCTTATTTTGAGAGCTTCTATTTAAGCTTGGGCATGGCACTTTGTAAGTGTCTTTGGCAGCCATTGGAGCTTCGTTCTTATGGGGGAAACTTGAAGAGAGAGCTTGAAAGGTAGAGAGGAAAGGGTGGAGTTTGAGAGGGAGAAGATCCTGTGAGGGGGAGGAACTCAAAGGAGTGTGGTGGGGGATCTACATGGTTGCTCCGGCGAACTCGCACCTTAGTACCATCGGATTCAAGGCTTGTATCGAGGTAAGTTCACCAAAGAAGAAGATCTCCTTGGTGTCAAATGTTAAAATAGTTACTATTTGCATGCTTTACATTTTTGTAACTTATGTAGTTTTGATGATTCCAAACATTATTGTTTAAATGTGTAGTTATCTCCTAACAAATCTAGAAGATTTGTATTTGCTCTTGTGTGTACTAACATTTCAAGAAAAACAAACTCCATACTACAAAGACTTCAAATCAAATTCAGAATGAGATACTTTATAAAATTTGAAGTTTGCATTTCTTTGAAATTAAATTGAAAGGGAGTGAATGTAATTGAGTGAATAAAAACATACACACACATAAGGAGATCAAAAAAAATTTATACTGATCGTACTGGACGATATCCGTTCGTACGGGACGATCAGACAGTTATCTCCTATTGAGCACATGGAACGAATAGGAACTTGCTTAAAAATTTTTCTAAGTCCTATTCGTCTAGGACGAATTTTATAATCATCCAGGACGATTGGTTCTCTGTAAAATTTTCGTCCAGACAAAATTAAATTATCGTTAATGGCGATTGGTCCTCCAGAAAATTTTCGTCCAGACGAAATTAATAATCGTCCAGGACGATCTGGTCTCTGGAAAATTTTCGTCCAGATGAAATTAAATTATCGTCAATGGCGATTGGTCCTCTGGAAAATTTTCTTCCAGACGAAATAAATAATCGTCCAGGACGATCAGTCCTCTATAAAATTTTCGTCCAGACAAATATATTTTCGTCCAAACGATTAACCAACTTAGAATGGTTTTCAGCAGTTTCTAGAACCGACCAAGTATTAACTGTTTGTACTGGACGAAACTAGTTCGTATAGTACGATCAGCTGTACGAAGTCATTTTCGTACACATATAAAAATGGGGTCGTTTCAAATCGTTTAAGTAAAATCGTCCAGGACGATCCACGATCGTACGGGACGATCCACTGCATAAAGAACTGAATACTCGCAGTATTTGGGCGGTTTTTCTTGTCTTTTGTATAAATAGTCCAAATTAGACTGCCACCCAATCTTTTTGTCATTTGATCTTCGTGCCTTTTGAGAGAATAGCCAAGGAGAGAGTGGAAGAGAGCATTCAAGGGAGGATTCCTACCATTGGAGCGAGAAGGCTTCACTTTGATTTCAAAGGTAATAGTCTCTACTTGTGAATTGGGATTACTTCACTCTTTTCCCTCTTCCTTCTAGATTCTTGTGAGAAAATATGTCAAGGAGATCCGGTTCTCTGCCGACACTTGGAGAGTGTGAACAGCCGAAGGGTTCTCTTCCTACACTTGGAGAGTGTGAACAGCCGAAGGGTTCTCTGCCTACACTTGGAGAGTGTGAACAACCGAAGGGTTCTCTGCCTACACTTGGAGAGTGTTAACAGCCGAAGGGTTCTCTGCCCACCGTAGGAGAGTGTGAAAGGATGACGGTTCTCTGCGCACACTAGAAGAGTGTGAAAGGACGACGGTTCTCTGCCAACACTGTGGATTGTGTGTAAACATGGATGGTTCTCTGCCTACACTGGGGATTGTGTAAAAGGACGACGGTTCTCTGCCGCACTGGGGAGTGGTGAAAAGAGTGTGTTGTAAAGGCTTCTCCGCCTTGCTGAGGGTACAAAAAGAGAGTAACTATTGGTATTAGTGCAATACTCAGAGGGTGCCTCTGGGGAGTGGATGTAGGTCTGGTTTTAGACCGAACCACTATAAATCTGGTGTCATTTACTTTACTGTTTTTACGTTTCCGTATTTTAATTTTAATTTTAAAAACTCTGCGGTTGAAAAATATTTTCTATAAAAATCTAAAAGAAACATTTTTATTTCGGTTCAACATAATTTTAAAAGAGGGCTTAAATTTTTAAACTACCAATTCACCCCCCCTCTTGGTAGCCTTGGGACATTCACTTAGGCTTAACAACCTACTTACTAGACTCAACAAGTGGTATTAGAGCTTCGTTTCAAAATCATAAGTTTGAACTACTTTTTGATTAACGTAGATGGCTACTTTCGGAAACGGAAACACACCTGAGGGTTACTCTATCACTTGACCTCCACTGTTTTACAATATTCCTTTTGATTTTTGGAAAACACGCATGTCTACTTTCTTACAGTCACTTGATTATCGCATGTGGATACTAGTCCAGGAAGGTTACACAAAACCAACTAGATTAGTTGATGGAGTTAGGGTAGAAACACCTTTTGCAGAATGGACTATAGAAGAACATGACTTAGCATAATTAAATGCCAAATGTTTAAATAGTTTCTTTTGTGCTTTAAAATCTGAAGACTACATGCGGATTTCCACTTGCAAAAGCAGAAAGGACATATGGGATAGACTTTGTATAACTTATGAAGGGACAAATGAAGTTAAGCAATCAAGACTCAATATCTTGTTACATGACTATGAATTATTTCGCATGAAACCTAATGAATATATTTCTGACATGTACACAAGATTCACACAAATTGTCACTTCTTTGCATGCACTTGGTAGAGAATTAACTAATACTGAAATGGTCAATAAAATTCTTCGATGTTTACCTACTGCTTATGATGCTAAAATTACTGCAATTACAGAGTCTAAAGATCTAAACATATATTCTATTGATAATCTTCTTGGTTCACTCATTGCTTATGAGCAAGGAGTATGTCAAAGAAAGATTGATGCAGGTGAATCACGAAAGGAGAAGAATATTGCTCTAAAAGTGGTAAAGTCAGAGAGTGAACACTCACAACCTGAGGATGAAGATGATATTGCACTGATGACTAGACAATTCAGAAGCTTTTTAAAAAGGAAGTAGAAGAGACGCCAGCAATGGAACAGAGGTAAGTTTAACAGAAATGGCAAGGTTTCTAATGAAGTAATTTGTTATGAATGCAGGAAACCAGGTCATATCAAGACTGAATGCCCAAAACTCAAAGCCACTCCTAGCAAGGAGAAGGTAGAGGAGAAACTAATGGTAAAGAAGGGCAAGAAGAAGTTTCAAAGAGCATTCTGGGCAGACTCAGCTTCAGACTCATCTGAGACTGAAAAAGAAGAAGAAGTCACTAATCTTTGCTTGATGGCAGACAATGTAGATCATTCAGATCAAGAAGAGGTATGTGACTTAACCTATGATGAATTATTTGAAATTTCTGAACACATGCATGATGCATATAGGAAAATGAAAAAGATGCATGCTAGTGTAAGCTTAGAACTGGAAGAACTCAAGAAGGAACATGAAATCCTTAGGAAAGATCATGCTTTAATAGATGACAACCACATGAAACTACTTGATGAATACGATGAATTGAATAAAAATTTTGAAAACTTAAAAACTTCCTATGCTGAACTTGAAAAAGAATTTAAGAATTTTAAGGATGAATCTGAGAGCTAAGCATATAGAATCAATTATACCAATCGAATCTTGGAAGATATGAATTCATTTTACAAACTCACAATAAGAGCTCTCGAGGATAATAGGAAACCCCCCAAACTTGAAGATTTTACAAATCCTAAATATTATCCTAAATTCATGAAATCCCTTAGAAGACAATCACATGGAAGAAAACTTAGGAATATTTTTCCTAATGTTAAATGTAATAATTGTGGATTTTTGGAACATATAGCTCACACATGTACTTTAAAGATGAAATCTAATCTGGTGTGGAGACCTAAGATGCATAAACCTAGACATATCATACATGCATCTGATTATAAATTTTTAAAAGGTGAACCCAAACTTATTTGAGTTCCCAGGTCTAACATTTGAGAATTTTGCAGGTATGCTCTCACACAAGACCTCGTGGGAGCATATGGTACCTGGATAGCGGATGTTCAAAACATATGACTGGAGATACTCCTCAATTCATAACGCTAGAAGCCAGGAATGGAGGCAAGGTTACACTTGGAGATAATACCACAAAGAAAGTGGTTTGATCAGGTATGATTGGAAATTTCAAAAACTTTTTCATAGATAATGTTTTATTGGTTGAAGGCTTAAAACATAATCTGTTAAGTATAAGTCAGTTATGTGATAAGGGCTATAATGTGAAATTTTTACCTACTAGCTGCATATTAAGCCTAAATGGAAAAAAAGTCTTAAATGGAAAAAGGGTTAACAATGTTTACATGCTAGATTTGAATTCTATTCTATCTCCTACTGCTTTTTGTTTAAAAATTGTTTCTGATGAATCATGGCTTTGACATAGGAGACTTTGTCATTCTAGTATGAAAAACCTTAGGAGAATTATCCAAAAGAACTTAGTGAGAGGTATACCAAAACTAGACTTTACTAAGGACCACCTTTGTGATGCATGTCAATTAGGAAAATAAGTGAAGTCTTCTTTTAAGTCCAATAAGGATCTTAGGACCAGTAAACCTTTGGAAATTCTTCACATAGATCTTTTTGGACTAGTAGGAACTGTAAGTCTAGGAGGGAAGGCATTATATGGATTAAAACAGGCACCTAGGGCTTGGTATGAGAGATTGAGCACCTTCCTACTTGAAAGATCTTTTGAAAAACGAAGTGTGGATACAACTCTTTTCTTAAAGAAATTTGGAAAGGAAATACTCATTGTTCAAATTTATGTGGATGATATCATCTTTGGATCTTCAAATAAAAATCTTTGTGATGATTTTTCTAATACAATGAGTAGTGAATTTGAAATGAGTCTAATGAGAGATTTAAATTACTTTCTAGGTTTTAGCATCAAGCAACTTGAGGAAGGGACATTTCTTAGTCAAACTAAATATATTAAGGACATCCTCAAGAAATATGAAATGGACAATGCTAAACCTGTTAGTACACCAATGAGTTCCTCAGTTCAGTTGGATAAGGACCTTAAGGGAAAATCTGTTGATCAAAAGAAATATAGAGGGATTATTGGATCTTTGCTTTACTTGACTGCTAGCCGACCAGATATAATGTTCAGTGTTTGCTTATGTGCTAAATTTCAATCAGATCCAAAAGAATCACATTTGACAGCAGTGAAAAGGATTTTAAGATACTTGCTAGGAATTCAAAACTTAGGAATTTGGTATCCTAAGTTTAGTTCTTCATTTGAAATTGTTGGTTATTCAGATTCTGACTTTGTAGGCTGTAGAGTGGATAGGAAAAGCACTTCTGGAACATGTCAATTCATTGGAAATTCATTAGTTTCTTGGTCCAGTAGAAAACAAAATTTAGTAGCCCTATCTACTGCAGAAGCAGAATACATTGCATTAGGAAGTTGTGTGGCACAAGTACTTTGGTTAAAACAACAATTGATTGATTTAGGATTAACTATAGGCACTATTTCAATTTATTGTGACAATACTAGTGCTATTTTCATTTCCAAAAATCCTATTCAACATTCTAGAACCAAACACGTTGATATAAGGCATCATTTCATAAGGAATCATGTATCCAAGGGAGAAATTGAACTCACACATGTTTCAACTGAAAATCAACTTGCAGACATTTTTACAAAACCTTTAGCCTTTGATACCTTCAGTACATTAAGAACAAGGCTTGCTGTTATTGATTTGAATGCTTAAATAAAAATGTTTTTGCAACATTGATATTTATGTTTTCTTAGTTATTTGTCTTTGATTTTTGTTTTGATTTTTGTGATTTTTTTAGTGTTTTGAATGAGTTTATTTTAGAGTCTATGGTTTGTCTTTATTTTCTGTGTTTTAAATGTTTTGTTTGATTTTCTTCAATTAAAATTCAAAAATTCAAAAATTGGTAGAAATCGTCCGGGACGAATTGTTTTCGTACTGGACGATGTGTGGAAAATTCAGTTTACGCGAATTATAACCGTTTTGAGAGCAGTTTTAATGAAGTTCGTCTGTACGATCTTATAATCGTCCATGACGAAATTTTTTTTCTCTCAAACGTCGGGACGATTGAATGCAGCGGTTGAGTGGATAAGGCAGTTTTAAATGTGAAGTTCGTCCGTACGAACTTTTGTTCGTCCAGACGAATAGACGTCGTTTCATTGTAGGGGACGGTTTTCAACTGACATTAAAACGAATTAAATTTTGATCATCTGTACGAAATTTTTTCGTCTGTACGATCGGTCAAGTCAAAAGTCTGTACGAAGGGACGCATCGTAAATTGTGTTGATTACGAAAAGCCATTACATTTTGGACGAATTTGATCGTCTATACGAAATATTTTCGTCCAGACGAACGATGATTTTTGTCCAGGACGAACTATTTTCGTCCAGGATGAACGTATCGTTTTCTTTAATTATGAAGGCTTTCTAACTTAACAATCACACTTCCAAACTTCACTTTCAATCCCTTTCGACTTCAAATCGATAATGGCCTCCTCAAGCAAGAGACAAAAGGTGTTGGCAAAGAAACCCCACAGGAATGCCTCTGAAAACTTCCTGTCAAAAGCAAATGAGGAATCCTTTCCTCTTTTTGCCTCTGCCAAAATAACTCCCTCTCGCATTTTAATTCAAAGCGAGATACACTTTAAGGTAATGCACCTTTTTGCCTCTACCCAATTTCAATTCATTCTTTCTCTCGTCCACTTTTACAACAAACAAACCTTTCACTATTTCCTAGCCAACATGAGTTTTAATTCCGACCACTCCTCCATAAGTTCTTATGTTTTCAAGCAAAAAGTTGAAATCACCAAGCACGACATTGGTGCCTTTTTGAACTTAAGAACTGAAGGATATAGAGCCCACACCCTAATGACAGAAACCACTTTCAAATGGTATGATGTCAATAGGGTAATTAGACAAAGTAGTCTTAACTATCATGTCGCTAGAGTCTCTGGTATGACCAAAAATGCCCGAATCATCCAGCATATCCTTCGATCTTCAATCATTCCTAAAGCTGGTGATAGGATTAATATTACCCCTCTTCTTTCTGTTCTAACCTTTTTTATTATAGAATGTCATCCTGTTGAAGAAGCCCAACTTATCGTAGATCATCTCTATGGGCTTTCAGAAATAGGAACATCTCATTAGGACACTTAGTTACATATATTTTGGAAAAGAAATACAACTTAGTGCATCCTGATGATGAATACGAAGAGCCAGTATACTATAATGATGCTTCCTTCAGATTGCTTTTCAAGGAGGAAAAAGGAAAAGCACATGCCAGTGCTTCAGAAGAAGAAGAAGAAGGAGAGCAAACTTCTGCACCTCAGTCAGATTATCAAAATCTGATTGAAAAATTTGATAGACTTGAGACTCATGTTGATCAAAAATTTGATCAACTTGATGCTCAACTTATGCAACAATAACAGGACATTGGTAGCATTAGAAATGAAGTACATGAAATCAATACCAATGTTATGTTGATGGCCTCCTACTTCAACTTTTTTGGTGGCATTCCTCCTCCTCCTCCTCCAGAAGAATAGAGAATGAGAGATGAAATTCTTTGTATTTGTTGTACTTGTGTTTTGTTCTAAATGTTTAGTTGTGTTAGTGTTTATTTTTGTATTTGTCTTAGTTATGTTTGTTTATGTTTGTTGTTTTTATTGTTGTTTTGATATTATGAAATGATCATGTAATCTTTCTTATTGATATCAAAATATGTCGTAGTTGATTTAAATTTGGTTTGTTTTTGGAATGTGCTTAATTATTATGAATTTCATTAGTCTTATTTAATCTTAATTGTGCTTAAATTAGATTGTAATTTAAGATTAATTACATTAGAAAATCTAGTCTTTCTAAATTTAAAAGTTGTTTATAACTTGTTATGATTAGAACTTTTAAATTCATGTCTATTCATTTAGACTAAATAAAAGTTAATATTATTATTGCAATAAAGATGTTTTCTTATTTTGTATTTCTATGCTCAAGTGATATTTATGCACTTAGAAATATTTAAAATTTTAGATTATTGATTTTGGAAAGATTTGGTCTCACTTACTCTTGAATATTGTACAAAGAGTACGAAAATTAAAAGGAATGCGCAAAGGTTCGCAAATATGAAAAAGAGGCACAATATTAGCCCAATGTCAAAATATGCACAAAAATGTGCCCAAAATTTGAAAAAGATGCGCAAAGTGCCACATGTGGTAATTCTCTTCTTTCCAAATTCTTTCAATCTCTTAATTCAAAATGATCTTATGTTCATTTATATTCTATTGAACTTTGAAATATAGAATTTTTATTCATCTTTCTTGTAATGATTTTCTATATTCAAATGTCTAAATTGAATCATGTTTTTAATAAATTCTTCTTACTTACAATGTTATATCACTTCTTAAATTCTATGAATTTCTATGATTTACCTAATGTCATTAGTTTTAGATTGCATACCTTATACCAATCACCATTTATATTAAATTTTCAAATGAATTTCATATAATAACTTACATTTCTCGTCTATTTCTTCTTCACTTTTTGTTGTTGTCAAAAAGGGGGAGAAATTATTGTGTTCGTATGTTTTGTTTGTGGTCTTGTAATATTTTTTTTGAAAAAAAAAATTGTTCTATGGTTCAAAATGCCTCCTTATTTTCATATATACATCAATTCAGGGGGAGTTTAGGAGAATTGTTTAAATTGAAACCATACAAACAATAATTGTTTTGTCATCATCAAAAAGGGGGAGATTGTTAAAATAGTTGCTATTTGCATGCTTTGCATTTTTGCAACTTATGTAGTTTTGATGATTCCAAACATTATTGTTCAAATGTATATTTATCTCCTAACAATTTTAGAAGATTTGTATTTGCTCTTGTGTGTAATAATATTTCAGGAAAAACGAACTCCAGACTACAAAGACTTCAAATCAAATTCAAAATGAGATACTTTGTAAAATTTGAAGTTTGCATTTCTTTGAAATTAAATTGAAAGTGAGTGATTGTAATTGAGTGAATAAAAACATACACACACATAAGGAGATCATAAAAAATTTATACTGATCATACTGGACGATATCCGTTCGTACGGGACGATCAGATAGTTATCTCCTATTGAGCATATGGAACGAATAGGAACTTGCTTAAAAAATTTTCTAAGTCCTATTCGTCCAGGACGAATTTTATAATTTTCCAGGACGATTGGTTCTCTGTAAAATTTTCGTCCATACGAAATTAAATTATCGTCAATGGTGATTGGTCCTCTGGAAAAGTTTCGTCCAAACGAAATTAATAATCGTCCAGGATGATCTGGTCTCTGGAAAATTTTCGTCCAAACGAAATTAAATTATCGTCAATGGCGATTGGTCCTCTAGAAAATTTTCGTCCAGACGAAATAAATAATCGTCCAGGATGATCAGTCCTCTCTAAAATTTTCGTCCAGACGAATATATTTTCGTCCAAACGATTAACCGACTTAGAACGGTTTTCAGCAGTTTCTAGAACCGACCTAGTATTAACTGTTCGTACTGGACAAACCTAGTTCGTACAGGACGATCAGCTGTACGAAGTCATTTTCGTACACATATACAAATGGGGTCGTTTCAAATGAATCATTTAAGTAAAATTGCCCTGGACGATCCACGATCATACGGGACGATCCACTGCATACAGAATTGAATACTCACAGTATTTGGGCGATTTTTCTTGTCTTTTGTATAAATAGTCCAAATTAGACTGCCACCCAATCTTTTTATCATTTGATCTTCGTGTCTTTTGAGAGAATAGCCAAGGAGAGAGTGGAAGAGAGCATTCAAGGGAGGATTCCTACCATTGGAGCGAGAAGGCTTCACTTTGATTTCAAAGGTAATAGTCTCTACTAGTGAATTGGGATTACTTCACTCTTTTCCCTCTTCCTTCTAGATTCTTATGAGAAGATCTGTCAAGGAGATCCAGTTCTCTGCTGACACTTGGAGAGTGTGAAAAGTCGAAGGGTTCTCTGCCTACACTTGGAGAGTGTGAATAGCCGAAGGGTTCTCTGCCTACACTTGGAGAGTGTGAACAACCGAAGGGTTCTCTGCCGACACTTGGAGAGTGTGAACAGCCGAAGGGTTCTCTGCCCATACTAGGAGAGTGTGAAAGGACGACGGTTCTCTGCCCACACTAGGAGAGTGTGAAAGGACGACGGTTCTCTGCCAACACTGTGGATTGTGTGAAAGGATGGACGGTTCTCTGCCTACACTGGGGATTGTGTAAAAGGATGACGGTTCTCTGCCGCACCGGGGAGTGGTGAAAAGAGTGTGTTGTAAAAGCTTCTCCGCCTTGCTGAGGGTGCAAAAGGAGAGTCACTATTGGTATTAGTGCAATACTCAGAGGGTGCCTCTTGGGAGTGGATGTAGGTCTGGTTTTAGACCGAACCACTATAAATCTGGTGTCATTTACTTTACTGTTTTTACATTTCTGCATTTTAATTTTAGTTTTAAAAACTCTGTGGTTGAAAAATATTTTCTATAAAAATCTAAAAGAAACATGTTTATTTCAGTTCAACATAATTTTAAAAGAGGGCTTAAATTTTTAAACTACCAATTCACCCCCTCCCCCCCCCCTCTTGGTAGCCTTGGGACAATCACTTAGGCTTAACAACCTAATTACTAGACTCAACATCAAAGGACCCGGCGACTCTGCCGCACCGGGGAAGGTGGAAGTGATTTTGTAAGGGCTTCTCCGCCTAGCTGTGGGGGCTAAAGGAGAGACACTTTTGTAGTGCAATACTTGGAGGGTGCCTCCAAGGAGTGGATGTAGGTCAAGGTTTGATCGAACCACTATAAATTCAGTGTACTCTTTTCTTATTATCGCTTCCGCATTTATTTTTCTTCTGCACTTTGTTTGTGGTGATTTTGGTTGGAGTTTTATCTTTGATTTTAAGGTTTTCCAATTCACCTCTCTCTTGATTAGCTCGGGACTAAGTTCAAGAGGGCCTAACATCCCTAACGAACTTTCAAATCTATTTTTGGCATTAAATTATATTGTCCTAAACCTAGCTAATAAAATTCAAATCTGAACTTATCCAGCCTTTATTGTGGAACCAGCTAACTACTTAACTCTTTAGAACTATGAGTCCAATCTTTTATGAAACTTGTGTAAAATTGTTGTTTAAGTTTTAAGGAATTAGTACTATTATATAGAGAATATCCTAATTGGCCTCTTTACATATGTAGGGTGATTATACTCAAGTGCAATCAAAATTCTAATTCTTTAATTGATTTCAAATGTAATGCATGTTGATTGACTTTGTATGCATAAATGATATGAAGTAGTTAAAAATTTTTCATAGATAAAATGTTTTTTTCCTAGAGAATACACAACTTCCCCTAAACAAAGCTATACCCTAATAGGCCAAGTAGTCCATCATAACCCTGGAGACATTCTGAAGGCAGGGATATGCCTAACAAGGAAGAGAATATTCAATTTGTTGTAAGAGACCCTAGGCTAACCCAATCTTAGTTATTTAAATTGTTTATACTTCTATATTGCTCTAAATATTTAATTTAATTATAAGTAAAAAATTTTAGTCCATAAGGAGTCCAAACACATCCAGGATAAAGCAAAAATGTCATGGAATAGTCAGAAACCTAGATTGATTATGAAACCAGTATTACATAGATTTAAATACATCAATCAAATCAAATAATTAAAATAAATCAAATAGGTGTAAAGGTCCATATAGTAAATACCACTTAATTACAACCCAAGGTATGCATAAATTAAAAGTTGTTGAACTCCACTAATAAAAAAAATTGGATTATAATCCTAAAGATGATGTAAGTAATTTTAAAATCATATATTTTTCTCTTGAAGTCGTCATTTCTTCATCTTCCTCCCTTATGTGAGCTTGTTGGATTCATCGGGTCCAAGTAACCAAATGGAAAGAATTCCTCCAAAAAGAGGTGTTTCTTTTCTCTTTGATTTTCAAATCATCCTAATTTGAATCCCCAAATAAAAGGAACTATCCCCTAAGGGATGCTTCCCTTCTCTTTGGAAAAAAAATTGGATGGGTAATGTCCCATTTAAATTTGAGTTTCATAACACTTTGAATTTTAAATCACATATATAAAAAAAACTCTCAAATAACTTACATGGTTATCCTAGGCAGTTATAATTAAAAACTGAAAAAATCATCCCAAGCAGTAATATCATCAATTTTCTCAAATTAGAGCACAATAATACTTGGTCATACTCCTTTATTTTTAAGGTGGACTTAGCACATTTATCACCTGCAAAAAATTTTTTAGATAAGTTTTAATTTAGCCCCCTTAATTTTATTCCTGCAATAACAAAAACACCTACAAAAAATCTTAAGAGCATGAAGATCATATCTAACCTATGGTAATCTAATGCCCACCACATCAATTCATATATAACATAATTAAATTAACACATTATAAGGCATCACATCAATCAATTCATTACAATTAGCATGTAACTAAATAAATGGATAACCTCAGCACATATTTAGCAAAAGAAGAAAATACTGTTCTAGCAAAAAATATGGATTGGTTGTCCAAATAAACCATCTAAAATATGTGCATCAAGATGTACTCCTTGTATGTTTCCTACGTTGGTTAGTTATTGAAGTTATCTAATGTTTTAATATTTATTATAGGATAAAGGAATTTTAATTTGAGTTTAAGTATTAATATTTTAATTTCCATTTATTTACACCAAGGTCGTGATATTTCTTTCACCTTTGTAGGGGCTAAGTTAATAGCCTTGTAGGCCCGTGTTACCTAGTAGTAAGGAAGGTAATTTAATTAATTTAATTGGATAAAATTAAAGGGTTAATGATTTTTTAAGTAAATTGCTTGGTTTTTAATTTGAGCCATTAAATTAATTATTTTTCAGCCAGCAACCAATTTGTTGTGTTGTCACAATGGGCTTGAGGAACCAGGCCTCCTTAGGATACATAGCCCTACAACTTAAGGTAGTCCATCCTAAAAACCAGGTTGATGCAATTGTATAAATGTTTTAATTTTGGTTAAGTAATTAATAATTACCTATTTTTTATTTTTTACTCTATTTAAACCATTCTTGGCATTTTCCTAGTGGGCTTGAGGAATCGGCCTTCGTATCACTACAAAAGATAATGTCTTTTAGGGCACCTTAAAGTGCCCTAATATATATATATATATATATATATATATATATATATGTATATATATATATATCAAGTTCCCTAATATGTATCTATTAAGGCGCTTGATGTATTAGGGCATCAAACTATGGTGTCACTTAGGTGGTTGTTGGCATAGGGGTAAGGGCATCTTTATGTGCCCTAAAAACTAAAACTTCATGACATTTAATTTTGATGTAATAGCCTCTTTAATGACACCTGTAATGTGTCCTAAAAAACAAGCTTTTATAACACCTTGATATGATGGAAATTGTGAATAAATATGACAAATATTAGGTGTCATAATAGATTAACTTTCCTAATGCATTTATTTAATGGAACATGTTTAAGAATAAGGCACATTTAAATTGACCTAAGATACATAATATCCCAACACTTCAAATTATGAAAATAATTTTAATAAAATGACACTATTATATGCCTCAATATATGCTTTATTCAATTTAAATTATATTTAATTATCAAAAAAAAAAATGCCAACTCATAATATTTCAATTTCAAATACTTAATCTCCAATCGACTTTCTAAAAATCTCATGTATGAGAGCTTACATAAGATTTTTTTTCAAATAAAAATTTTATTTCATAAATCTAAAATTAAATGAATTTTTCACCTTAAAAAAAAGGCTACTTAAAGCTTCATATATGTACATAATCAATCTATTACAATAAATATCATCACAAAATATTACATGAAAATTCAAAAAAATAGCCCTTATCATGAGGGTGATTTCCTTACACAATAGCAACCAATTATTTAGATCTCTATTTCCATACTTCATTGTCATCCACTTTTACTTGTAGCCAAAATGTTAAATTGGAATCTGGAATTGGAAATCATGAAATACATTTTGGCATTAATATTTATATTTTCATTCCAACAGAATCTTTTAAAATATTTGTTTACTTCTTCTAAGCAAGCTAATTATGTAGTAAGACAAAATTTCACAATTCTCACTAAGTTTATGATTGCCAAATGATTACAACTGAGAAACTATGAAATAAGAATAGCCTGTACCTGCAACTAGAAGCCTCGTTAAGTTTTTCAGTATCCTCTTGTGTTCGGAGATTCAAATTCAGGAATCATCTCAAAGTCTGGAATTAATGGAGCAAGGATTTCTTCTATTTATGCCAAACCATTGGTGATTAATGAAGGAGGACTGAAGGAAGAAAAACCTTTACCGGTTGGCAAAGGTAAAGGAATCACAATCTCAGAAGATCCAAAGTCGCTTAATTTTAAGAAGTTTATCACGACTCTGTTGACGGATACAATGGAAGATGGTTTGAAAAATACTGGATTTCAGGAGAATTCTAATAATGACATTATTTGCTAAAATAATGTTGGGAATAAGAAGTCTGCATTGGAGGCTAATTTGTGTTGCAAATCTTTTTTTCATGTCTTATGTTTTGATGATTGACAAACACTGCTTTTCTTGGACAGCTTGTTGCTTCTAACTTTTCAGGAATCGACGATCGGACAATCAAAAAGGAGCCAAGTTCAGGAATGCGTAGGGTTAGGGTTGAGTCAGTCTGTACTTTTATTTTTACCTTTTGAGTCCACTTGTAATAGTCAAAAAGACTGATACTTTGTAACCCTTCACACACACACTTGAGAGAATTAGAAATTCTGTTCGGCCAGGACGATATCTTGTATCGGCCTGGACGATCAGCTTAAAACAGAAAGTCTAATTAAGGGTTCTTGATTAAGGCAGCCAACGTTAACTGATCGGCCTGGACGATACGTGTATCGGCCAGGACGATAAGCTCAAAACAGAAAGAAGTAGCCGCCATAGACAGGTATGGTATAGCATATCTTTAAATTATCGGCCAGGACGATCCTCGGATCGGCCTGGACGATATTAACAGATTATGCCATAATTGTTCAGGAAATCAAGGAAGTAATTAAGGATGATTGATACGATCATATCGTCCTGGACGATCGCAGGATCGGTCAGGACGATCTAGTCAAAAACCTTAAGTTACTTCAGGACGATCAATATCGGCCAGCCCATATTCAGAGCTATTGTCAGGACGATTTTCGTCTGATTTGAACTGATCGGCCAGGACGATCGTGAGATCGGCCTGGACTATCAAGCTAATTTTCAATCGTCCAATCTGGCATCCAGGGCTATGCTCTGGCCGATCTTCATTAATTTGTACTGATCGGCCAGGCCGATGTCCATATCGGCCTGGACGATAAAGTCGGCAACTTGCAATTAATGAGCTCTTTTGAAGCTCTTCTATTTAAAGAGCTCTTGTTCAACGTTTTTAAAAGACTTTTTGGCTGCTGCCTTGACCTAAGAAGACCTTGAGGAGAGAAAGAGAGAGAGAAGAGAGAGAGAGGATCTTGTGAGGGGGATCTTGTGAGGGGTTTCACAAGGGTTGCTTCAAGGATCTCTCTGCGTCGTCTTCGTCTAGAGTTTCTCGTCCGTGGAAGGGTCGGTAGAGGTAAGGAGTTGTGCTTTTGGTTCTGGTTCTCTGCCAGCTTCAGGAGGAAGCAAAAGGAGAGAGGTTCTCTGCCTTGCCGGGGTGGCAAAAAGGAGGTTCTTGTAAGGGTTTCTCCACCTAGCCGTGGGAGCTAAAGGAGAGTCACTTTTTGTGTAGTGCAATACTTGGAGGGTGCCTCCAAGGAGTGGACGTAGGTCGAGTCGACCGAACCACTATAAATCTCTGTGTTTCTTTTCTTGCTTCCGCACGTTTAAAATTCCGCATTATTTCCGTTGTGTGATTTGGTTTATGCAACTTTATTTCTTTGTTTAAAAAACGAAGTTTTTAAAATACCAATTCACCCCCCCCCCCCTCTTGGTTAGTTTGGGACTAAGTTCATAGGGCTTAACATCCCCATCGAACTTTCAAGTGGTATCAGAGCGCTTGATTCGAAAATTAAAGTTTAAAAACTTTTTGAATTTGATCCATGTCTAACTTTGGGAATCGCAACACTACGGAAGGGTATTCTATTACCCGACCTCCTCTGTTCGATAACCTACCTTTTGATTTCTGGAAAACTCGCATGTCAACTTTTTTACAATCTACTGATTATCGCATGTGGATGCTTATACAAGAAGGGTATTCTCCACCTTCTCGTGAAATTAACGGTTTTAAAACGGAAGTTGCTTTTACCGAATGGACTTTTGATGAACGAGATTTAGCTCAACTAAATGCTAAATGTTTGAATTGTTTTTTCTGTGCATTAAAATCTGAGGATTACATGCGTGTTTCAACTTGCAAAACTGGTAAAGAAATTTGGGATAAATTGTGCATTACTTATGAAGGCACTAATGAAGTCAAACAATCCCGTTTAAACATTCTCTTGCATGACTACGAACTTTTTCGTATGAAACCTCATGAATCGATTTCTGACATGTACACTAGGTTTACTCAGATTGCTACCTCATTACATGCACTAGGAAAAGAGCTTTCGAACTATGAAAAAGTTAACAAGATTTTGAGATGCTTGCCTTCAACCTATGATGCAAAAATTACTGCAATTACTGAATCTAAAGATTTAAACACCTATTCTATTGACAACTTGCTTGGCTCACTCATTGCTTACGAGCAAGGGGTGAATCAAAGAAATCTTGATACAGGTGAAAAGAAAAAGGAGAAAACAATTGCATTGAAGGCACACAAATCGGATTCTGAATCTTCTGGGTCTGAAAGCGATGGAGTTGCCTTCATCACAAGGCAATTCAAAACCTTTCTAAGGAAGAAACAAAAGCATCATCAAAGTTGGAGAAAAGGTAAGGATCATAAACATATTAAAGGATCTTCTGATGTTGTTTGTTTTGAATGCAGGAAACCTGGACATGTAAGAGCCGATTGTCCTACACTTCAAGATCATTCAAGCAAAGAAAAGGAAAAAGGTGAGGAGAAAGCTAAGTCTAGGAAGGACAAGAAGAAAATCCAAAGAAGCTTCTGGGCAGAATCTGGCACTGATTCCTCTGAGACTGAACCAGAGGAAGAAACAACAAACTTGTGTTTCATGGGAGAAAACCAAAGTGATGAGGAAGAGGTATGTAAACCAACATATGATGAATTGTTTGAAATATGTGAAAAAATCCATACATCATACAAAAACCTTAAGAAAACTCATGCTAGCTTGAAATTAGAATTTTTAAATCTACAAAAAGAGCATGAAGTTTTTCTCAAAGATCATGCAACGATTGATTCAAATCACATGGCTCTACTTGATGAATTTGATGAATTAAACAAGACGCATTTGGAATTAATTGATAAAAGTAATGCATTAAAAGCTTCACACACCTCACTTAATGATGATCTTAAGAAATCTAAAGAGATTGAGAAAAATCTGAGGATTGAGAATGATGCATTAAAGAGAACTAACTTGAGAATTCAAAATAATTTGGAAACATGTAAGAAAGCTAGGATGACACCAATGTTTAATCAAAGGCCAGAACCTAGGAAGAGGCATTTTTACTCAAACCATTTAAGAAAACCTTTTCCTGGAATTCAATGTTTTTCTTGTGGCATGTTAGGACACATCTCACACACTTGCACAGTTCACCGCAGTACACATTGGGTATGGAGACCTAAGATGCATGATTCAATACATACCACATCTGCATTGCACTCTACATTTCCTAAGAAGGAGCCCAAATCTGTTTGGGTTCCTAAAACTAACTGTTGTTGAATTTTGCAGGAGTGCTCTCACCAAAGACCTCGTGGGAACATAGGATAACTGAACATAAGGAGGCTTACAGCTCAATTGCTAAAATCTGTTGTTTTATCACTTGCTTGATATCTTTAGTTTTTGTGTGACTTTTATTTTTAGTCTTTGTGTTTATTTTTTTTTTTTTTTGTTGTCTTTAGTTTGCTTATTGTTTGTTTTTGTTTTTCATTTTAGTCTTTATTTATTTTTTTTTTTGGGCTTCCATATGATAAAACTTCTCAAGCTTTTAAATATTAGAGTTTTTTGTTTTGATAGGGTTTAGCTTTTCTAAATTAGTTAAAGAGAGTAAACTGGTGATGTTTTTCCTCTTCTGACTTTGTTTAGTGGCATGATTTTTCTTTTATAAAACAAAAAGTCTAAACTCAGTTTAACCAATGGCTTTTTAAGATATCCTTCTAATCTTGCTACATTAAGTCATCTTATGCATAATAGTCAAAATTCTTTGATATCATTCAAGCTTTTGAAATCTTACCATTGCTGTCATCACGTGATCTTGATTTTGTGTTGTGGATTGTTCTTCCCTATGTTAGAGAGAGAGCCCCTATTCTCTAATATTTGGAGGATATACTCACAACTAAGTATTTTCCTTAAGGGTATATTAAAAAAGTTATTAGCTTGCAAAAGATAAAAAGGAAAGAGGCCAATGAAGCCAAATTGAAAAGAAAAATACACAAAAGTGTATTAAAAATCAAAAGATGCTCAAAGAGCCAATAAAAGTGAAAATAGGCATAAAATTAGCCCACTAATTGCAAGCTATCATCTCTTTGATAAAACTCTTAAAACTTAGAAAACTCATTGATTAGGTGATACGTTCAAAGATTTGATTTCAAATTCCATGATTGAGAAAAACCTATTTTGGTTTATTATTTATAAGATTCTTTAGTTGTTAACAAGTCTTGATTGGATCTTCTTAAAACCTCTTGTGTTATTTCATGTTAGGACTCTGTTGTTTTTAAAAGATTTTTTGTACCCTGAAGAATGTCCGATCTAGGGTTAATAGAATCAGTTTTTCAATCTTCTTCTAATTAGATTTTGTTAAACCTCTTGATCTCCTAAAAACCTTAAATGTTTAAATTCATGAAAAGAATTCTCATATGATGCCTTCATAAAACAAAAAAAATGTAGAAAAATTAAAATCCAAAAATATTCGATGTTTGTTTTATTTTTTCTTTTTGTGTCTTTGACTGTCTTTTCTTTTGTTTTATTTTTGAGGGTCTTGATCATCACCATTCCTTTCTTGATTTCAATTTCAAGTCACATCGGCCTGGCCGATAGGACAAATTCTTTCCAAAATCCATCTGCTGACCTTTTTCTGTGCTTAATGAAAATCATCGTCCTGGACGATACATTATCGTCCTGGACGATTTGATCAAAACTCATGATAATAGTCCTGGCCGATAGTATATTTGTCTGGCCGATGCATTCTATGTACATCGTCCTGGCCGATACACTGGACCGTCCCGGACGATCCACGTGTCAGTACGTTTTGATCTTTAAATTCGGCCCCGGACGATCCATTATTGGACCATCGGCCGGGCCGATCCACTGTTCGTCCCGGACGATACACGTGGCAAGCATTTAAAACGTTTTAACTTCGGCCGGTACGATCAATTATTGTGCATCGTCCTGGACGATACACCTAATCGGCCCGGACGATCTGCTTTTTCAACGGTCGTCCAGACTGACTCCTCGGGCCGATAGCCTGTGTCTAATCGGCCTGGCCGATATCTGATCGGCCCGGACGATTGGACCGCCTTTTTGACCAATCGGCCTGTACGTAATTATTGACACATATCGGCCTGGACGATTCTGCGATCGCCCAGGACGATATGAACGTTTCTTTAAATTCAGGCCGATCCAGCCATGTTTTCTCACACCTTATCCTTTCTCCTTTGATTTTCTGCTTAAAGTTCTCTCATATGGCTGGTGGGAAGCGCGTCCGTCAGACCTCTGGAAGTTCCTCGAGGGCAAGGGTTGACCCTCGGTTCCGTGAAGCAGAAGATGAAGCTGCTTATCATCGCTATAAAGATTGTGGAATTACGGTCTCCAGAATTATCAATCCGACCCACATTTCCTACCCGGTAATGGATCTCTTCGCACACACTTCCTTTTGTTTCATTCTATCACTTGTTTTTCCTTTCAATTCTGAGTTCCTGTTAGAATTCTTTGCAAACCTCCGCATAAACTCTACCTTCACAGCCCTGTCCTCCTATGTGAATCGACGCCCTGTCGAAATCACATATCAGGACTGTGTTGAACTTTTACAGCTATCCACCACCGGAGATAAGCTGCACCTTATTGCCTCTGACCCTGATTTTTGACTGGTCCACGGCAAACCACTTTCTTCGCCAGACCAATGCCCGTTACACGGGAGGCTAGAGAGGAGGAGGCTCCCGCTCCAGCTCCCTTTCCTGACCCTGTCCCTCTTCACCAACATTCTCCGGTAGATCAGTTGATTGCAAGATTTGATCGTTGGGAGACCAGGTTTGATGCATATGTTGCTGCCCAAGAGCAACAACACTCTAAGGACATCGCCCGCTACGAGCATCACCGCACTGAGGACCTAGCTCGTTTTGACAGTTTTCTCACTCACCAGCAGCAGCAGCAGCATGACCAGGACATCGCCTGGTTCAATGCTCAGTTTACTACCCTTGCCAGTTACTCTCAGCAGCCACCTCCACCTCCTCCATCTGATGATCAGGATCCCTCGTTCTTTTAGTTTGTACTTTGAGTTATTGTTTCTTGTCTTTCTGTAGTAGTCTTTCGTGATGTTTGTTGTTCTTTTTTTACTGTTTCTGGACTCTCTTTTTGTGATGACAAAAAGGGGGAGTAGGATAGGATGTGGTAAGGAAAAGTTAATGTTGTAACCTTTTTTTTTTCTTTTTTATTTGTGTTTTGTCATCATCAAAAAGGGGGAGATTGTTGCAAATCTTTTTTTCATGTCTTATGTTTTGATGATTGACAAACACTGCTTTTCTTGGACAGCTTGTTGCTTCTAACTTTTCAGGAATCGACGATCGGACAATCAAAAAGGAGCCAAGTTCAGGAATGCGTAGGGTTAGGGTTGAGTCAGTCTGTACTTTTATTTTTACCTTTTGAGTCCACTTGTAATAGTCAAAAAGACTGATACTTTGTAACCCTTCACACACACACTTGAGAGAATTAGAAATTCTGTTCGGCCAGGACGATATCTTGTATCGGCCTGGACGATCAGCTTAAAACAGAAAGTCTAATTAAGGGTTCTTGATTAAGGCAGCCAACGTTAACTGATCGGCCTGGACGATACGTGTATCGGCCAGGACGATAAGCTCAAAACAGAAAGAAGTAGCCGCCATAGACAGGTATGGTATAGCATATCTTTAAATTATCGGCCAGGACGATCCTCGGATCGGCCTGGACGATATTAACAGATTATGCCATAATTGTTCAGGAAATCAAGGAAGTAATTAAGGATGATTGATACGATCATATCGTCCTGGACGATCGCAGGATCGGCCAGGACGATCTAGTCAAAAACCTTAAGTTACTTCAGGACGATCAATATCGGCCAGCCCATATTCAGAGCTATTGTCAGGACGATTTTCGTCTGATTTGAACTGATCGGCCAGGACGATCGTGAGATCGGCCTGGATTATCAAGCTAATTTTCAATCGTCCAATCTGGCATCCAGGGCTATGCTCTGGCCGATCTTCATTAATTTGTACTGATCGGCCAGGCCGATGTCCATATCGGCCTGGACGATAAAGTCGGCAACTTGCAATTAATGAGCTCTTTTGAAGCTCTTCTATTTAAAGAGCTCTTGTTCAACGTTTTTAAAAGACTTTTTGGCTGCTGCCTTGACCTAAGAAGACCTTGAGGAGAGAAAGAGAGAGAGAAGAGAGAGAGAGGATCTTGTGAGGGGGAGCTTGTGAGGGGTTTCACAAGGGTTGCTTCAAGGATCTCTCTGCGTCGTCTTCGTCTAGAGTTTCTCGTCCGTGGAAGGGTCGGTAGAGGTAAGGAGTTGTGCTTTTGGTTCTGGTTCTCTGCCAGCTTCAGGAGGAAGCAAAAGGAGAGAGGTTCTCTGCCTTGCCGGGGTGGCAAAAAGGAGGTTCTTGTAAGGGTTTCTCCACCTAGCCGTGGGAGCTAAAGGAGAGTCACTTTTTGTGTAGTGCAATACTTGGAGGGTGCCTCCAAGGAGTGGACGTAGGTCGAGTCGACCGAACCACTATAAATCTCTGTGTTTCTTTTCTTGCTTCCGCACGTTTAAAATTCCGCATTATTTCCGTTGTGTGATTTGGTTTATGCAACTTTATTTCTTTGTTTAAAAAACGAAGTTTTTAAAATACCAATTCACCCCCCCCCCCCCCCCCCCCTCTTGGTTAGTTTGGGACTAAGTTCATAGGGCTTAACATCCCCATCGAACTTTCAATTTGAACAGGGTTTGCATGTGTGATTTGGCTGTAAGAGGTCCTGCTAGTATGAATGTTACTGAAGCTGATTCTTCTAAAGAGCCTACTGGGAACAACTTAACAAATGCTTGGCAAAAGAAATCCGACAAAAGAATTTCTGATTCAGACTGGAACTTTGGGAATTGTCTTTCTAAAGATGGTATGACGATACAATTGTATGAAGAAAAGGTGTCGGAGAATACCAAAGCATTGCAGAAGGCTTCAGTGGTTGAAGTATTTGGAGAGAATATTTCATATTTCATTGTGAATACATAACTAAAAAGGCAGTGGTCTCAAATTGGCAAATTCAATTTAACTTGGCTTGGCAATGGCTGGTGCTTGTGTTTATTTGAAAATGAGGAAGCTTTGGAATATGTTCTAGCTAATGGGCCCTGATATGTAAAGGGGAACATTATTGGTGTGGATAAATGGAGCCAATCATTTGCTCCAAAATTGTTGAAAGGTTTGACAGCACCAATTTGGGTAAGAATGCTAAACTTGCCTCTTCATTGTTTGATCCTATAAATGTTTGTAGGATTGCCTCAAAGGTTGGAGAACCTTATTTACTAGATGAAAATATGTTTCAATGGGGGAGACACGAATTTTCAAAAATTTGTGTGCAAATAAAACTTGAAGAATCTCTACCACTTGGAGTTTGGGTAGAGGGAAGATCCGGAAAATTTTATCAAAAAATTGAATATGAAAGGGTTCCTAACATTTCTTTTGGTTGTGGTAAGATTGGGCATGACCAAATCAATTTCCATGAGAAGGTTGTTGTGATGACATCAAAAAGTTTAGGTGAGAATGAGTGTTATGTCAAGGATCCCTGTGTTATTCCAAGTAAAGAGAAAATTGTTGAAGCTGGTACAGATGAAGGCAGTGGCTATGGACCTTGGATTCATGTCAGCTATGGAAGAAAAAATTCAAATGGGAATGGTTTTCATGGAAAGAAGAATGGTGTAGGCAGAACATCAAGCAAAAGCATTTTAAATCAGTGGACAAAGAAAGAATTCAAAAAGAGGATTATTGAAAGTGCTGAAACTGCTGAGGTAGAAAGGGAAGCTGAACCTGTTGACAAGATGGTTTCTAAACAAGACATAGATAAATCTTTGAAAATTATAGAGCCTTGAGATATTAATGAAGTCATTTTAGAAGCTAATAAATTTTCTATTCTTAGTAATATGGTGGAGGAGGAGGTTATGCAGACTGTTGAAAATGACATGGTTGGGACTGTGAATGATGAAGGGAAATGTGAGACAGAAGTTGTTAAACCTTTTCTAGTTACAAAGGTGAATAAAGAAGGTTATTCTCCTAAGGCTTGTGTTGGAAATGAGAAAGAAGAATTCAGTGAAGGTGGTTCGTCCAACATCAAGACTAAGCTAGCCAAGGAGATTAGAAGTCTTGGTCCTATTAAGCTGTTGCCGAGAGGAAGGAAATTGGAAAATGAGTTGAAGGAAAAAAAGGGAAGTTCTTCCCTTTTTATCCCATAAATTGCTTCGATTATGTTTTGGAATTGTAGAGGAGCTAGAAAAAAAGAGACTTCTCTATATTTGAAGGAGGTGGTGAAAGAAAACAAGGTGTTTTTTGAGGGCTTTTAGAAACCAAAGCCTCAAACCTTGGCAAACCTAAAATTGATAGCCTTAATGGAAATGAATGGGATTTTGTTCAAGTACCTTCTATAGATTTATCTAGAGGAATTTTGACATTATGGAAGTCCAAGTTAGCTTCCTTTACTTGCTTATTTACTTCAAATCAAGCTGTTATAGGAGATCTTGAAATCATAAAAATGGGGAAGTGGAGAATTGCCACGGTTTATGGTGGTAGAGAAGTGTCTCACAGAAGGATCCTGTGGGATAAGCTGGAGGAGTTTGGCTCTAACAGTAATCCCCTAATAGTTGGGGGTGATTTTAATTTTATTTTGGCTAAGGAAGATAAGAGAGGAGGAAGACCATTTTGATTTTCTCAAAGAACTAGAGAAATGAGCACATTCATAGCAAGATGTGACCTTCATGAAGAAAATATTATTAGAACAAGATTCACTTGATGCAATAACAAAAATGGCAATGCTAGAATCTTAGAGATGTTGGATAGATGTTATGTTAATCCATTTGCTTTGAAGATCAATCAGATGTTGGTGAGGCATTTGACAAGGGTTACATTAGATCATTGCCCTATCATATTGGATTTCTTGGAAGTTAATTTTGCATGTGACAAAATCATAAGGTTTGAGGAAGTTTGGGCTTCGAATCTAGCCTCAGTTGGAGTGGTTAAAGCAGCTTGGGCCAAGAAGACAAGTGGAGATTATGCAGAAGGGTTGAATTATAAATTTTGAAGAACTATGACGGCACTATTTTACTGGAGTAGAGCTAAATTCAAACAGTTTGATCAGCAAAAAGTATTCCTGAAGTCCAAAATTATGGAACTTCAAACTAAAGAGGCGGGGGTTGGATGGCTGATAAAGGAGGAAGTCTTCATCCTTCGATCACATGTTGGAGAATTGAATACAGTTCTGGCTCGGATGAACACATGGTGGAAGTAAAGAGCGAAAGTAAGGTGAATGAAGGAGATAGACACTAACTCAAGCTTTTTTCACTCATATGCATCAGCAAGGAAGAACTCGAATTGCAATTATAAAATTAAGAATGAAGATGGGATAATTACTGAGGATCAGAATCAAATTTCTGAAGCTTTTCTAAAATGTTTCAATGGGAAATGAAAAAAAAAGAGAGGGATATCTGGATGGCTGGCCTTGTCTCAATAGGCTGATTGATGAGGAGGATAAAGAATGTTTAATCAGAGAGCTTTCTATGGAAGAACTGGAGATGGTTGTATTACTAATAAATGACAGCATAGCTCCTGGAAACGATGGAGTCTCATACTCCATGAAATCATATTAGAACATAATCAAGAAGGATTGTTGGTATGCAGTTAACCAATTCTTTAATTTGGGAAGTATGAAGGCTGAATGGAAAGAGACTCTTCTGGTTCTCATTCCAAAGGTTGTGGTACCTACAATACTGAGCCATTATAGATCTATTAGTTTGTGTAGGTCTATTTACAAGGTGGTAGCAAGAATTCTATTGAATAGAATGAAAATGATAATTCAAAAAGTGGTGTCGGTGGAGCAAACTGTATTTATCAACAGAACATCAATGGGGGATCATATTCTAGTGGCACAGGAGGCTTTTCACAAATTCAAAAGTTCAAGATCTTCAAAAGGTTTGGATTCATTTAAAGTTGATTTGGAACAAGCATATGATAGCATGAGTTGGAACACTCTTAAAAGTGTTTTAAAATACTTTGGGTTTCCATAGAAATTCTCTAGATGGATTATGGAATGTGTGGAATTTCCAAGATTTTATTTACTCATTAATGGAAATATTTCTAGTTGGATTCATGCGGATAGTGGATTTCGACAAGGGTGCCCTCTATCAACCTATATGTTCATTTTATGTGCTGAGCTATTTACAAATCGGTTCAAGCAAGATAAGGCAGCAATGGGTTTTCAAATTGGTTGAAATTTGCCAAAGGTATCTCATCTTTTATATGAAGTCAAAGAGGCAATTACGGATTTCTATAGTTGGACAAGGCAGAAAATCAATTTTTAAAAATCTCTTATGTTGTTCGGTAGACATGTAAGAAGGAAGAGAAAAGTTGTTGAAAGAATAATGGGCTTTAAACTGGTTAAAGAATTCATGTAGAGTTAAATTGGCATTGAGAACGTTAAAAGCTGCAGATTTTTATTTAATTGTGGAGAGAGCTTTGAAGCTCACGGCGGTTTGGGGTAGCAAGCAACTCTCTCTGGGAGGTAAAATGTTGCTGATCAAAACAACTATGTTCTCTATTTCAAACTTTTATTGCATTTTTTCATTAGTTCCAAAGAGCATTCTAAAAGATGTATAAAAAATTTGCCATCAGTTTACTTGGAATAAACAAGATGGGGAATTGGGTTTGCATTATGTTAGATGAAACAAATTGTGCAAACCAATGGACCTTGGTGGGAGATTTATTCGATCATGTGTGGATAGTGTAGATGATTTAAGAGAAAAGTTAGCATGGAGAGTTACCCAGGAGAAGGATTCATTGTTGTATCAAATTTTAAACCAAAAATATTGAAAGTGGCGGGAGGATTCATTGACTGGTGGTGTATCATCATCAACATGTAAAATTTTATCAAGCGGAAAAAAGGCTCTAAATCTATTGTAAAATGGGAAGTTGCAAATGGTTGTTCTATCAACATCATTGAAGATATCTGGAATCTAGATGGAAAATTGAGCTTATGGCCAACATATGTTTCAGTCCAAGACGTAGAGGAGGAAACAATGGACTGTTTGATTTTAAATGGTGAATGGAATGTAATGAAGCTTAAAAAGCTATTAGGGGAGGAGCTTATAAATATAATTATGATGATAAAAATTCATATGGATCATGATAATGATTACCTAGAGCTAATCCACCAGAATTCGGGTTGTACAATATCTTCATTGATTTACAGAAGTTTATTGATGCAAGAGCAGGATTGTCTGTTCTGGAGATGCTTGAAGAAATCTAAGTTGGGATGTCGTGTTGAAGTCTGGTGGAGGTTGTTGAACAATGCATTACCTACATATGATTTCTTGTATCAGAGAAGACTCCAGGAGAATTTCAGCTGTCCAAGGGGTTGTGGCCACACAGAAAATATTGATCATATCACGGTGACTTGAGAAAAATTGAAGGATGTTATTGGCTGTATGAATAAATGTTGATTTAAAAAAAAAAGTATTTTGATTCATTTCAATCATGCTGAAGGTGGATGGAACAGAATCACAACAAACAAGGATTCATGGTGAATGTTTACTGCAATGCAGTATATCTTACTTGGAATTCCAGAAATAAATTAATTCATGGTGAAGAAGAAAATTATTCGGTGTTCTTAGCTTCTTATGCAGTAAATCTGGCCTCCATTTCCTTTATGGCTGAAGGCAAAATGGGATAGTAGGGTATGAATCAGTCTTCTAGACTGTCAGATCCTTGGTACCCTCCTCCTCCCAATTGGATAAAGATTAATGTGGATGCTTCCTTATTAAAAACTTATACGACCGATATTGGTGGTATTGTTCGAGATAGTAAAGGAAGATTACTTTTGGCATATGGTCATTCTTGTATACATTGGGACATTGCTTCTCTTGAGCTTTTCTCGGTTTAGTTCATAAAAGAGATCAAGAAGGATTGCTTCCAAGATTATCAAGGAGTTATTATAGAGGGAGACAATTATAATGTGATCAAATATTTGCAAGGCTTGGAAGGTAAGTGGAAAGATGATCATTTATTGTTGAAGGATCATAAGTTTATTTTTTTAATTGGATAAATAGAGAATGTAATAAGCTAGCAAATCTCTGTGTTAGCTATGCCATTTGTAGTAATTTTTGTTGGGAGGATTTATCCTCTAATAAGATTCCTTGTTCTATAATTTGTTAAAGGAGGAATCAAGAGGTGCTATTAGTTTGTAGTTTGTTTGTTTGATTTATAAAAAGTCAGCCTTGTGCTTCTTCAAAAAAAAAAAAAATCCAAAAGATGTAGTTTATCTACATAGTTAACATATAAATATTATAAAAAAGTCAAGAAATGCATTGAATGAATTACTCAAATATAAAAGGTAAGGTGATTTACCAATCTTTGTCTCTTCAAATCTTGTAGAGATATCACAAATAAGATATAGGTTGGAAATAGAAATTGAAATCTGAAGAGAATTTTCAAACTCAATATCTACTTTTATTGACTCTGCAAGCAATTAACATAAATATTTAGCCTACCAAAACAAAATATTAAAAAAACACTATCAAAGTTTAAAGAATAATAAGGGAACATCATTTACCAAATTTATCAATTTCGTAAAAAGCATCAATCTATTTTCTTCTCCAAAATGAAAAGTTGTTACATAAATATTTAGTCTTTCATCTCTGCAACTAAGCAAAGCTGTTACATTTGACTCGGCAGAGTTCTGTCTAGAAATGTTCCCTCTACTTGCAAGTTCACCAGCAGGTTCGGAAATGTTCCCTCTCTGCAGATTCCGCAGCCACCTGAGCAATGGAGGATGCATTATCAATTTCCATTTTCAAAATTGGATGTTTGAAAGAAGCAGTGCCCTCACTTCGATATGAATCCCTTACTTCCGGCACCCCGGCTTTCCCTTCTGTTAACAACAATAGTAAAACCATCAAACCTCAAATGAACTAGTAATACCCATTACTTTGTAGTAACCAATAGGGAAGTAGTTTCTGCTTCGCCTGATTCCCTAGAATCATTTGAAGCAGGTGGTGGTACAAGAGGGGTTGATCTCAAGTTAGCATGAGAAGAGGAGTCAAAACTAGTCGGTTTGCTTGGTATTTCAGTTTGATAAACTTTTGAGGCTGATTCAACCTGGTTGACATTTGGAGGAAAATTGATATTTAAGGGCTCCATTGACATCTTGGTGGCACCGCCAAAACTGCTAGAACCATTCTACAAAATAGCAGAAAAAAACACTTCAATTTTTACAAGCTAAAGCTTAAAACTAATAAATAGATTAAAGTCTGAATTAGCAATGAAAACCAAGAGGTCTTCCTTAGGTTTCTGAAGTTCCTCGTCAAATGCCTTTGAATCCCATTTGACATCATGCTCTTCAGCAATTTCAGTTAGTATCTTCATTTTCGTCTCTTTGTTAGCTGTTTTTGCTGATAATTTCTCAACAATCTACATTTAGAGAAGGAAAGATATTTAGCAACCAATAGAAAACATTAACAAATTCAAACGGGGGCTAAATAAATTTATTAACTAAAGCAATCTTATCTGTGGAAAAATAAAAACAAAAACAATTTGATTCAACTAGAACTTACCATTAGGTTAACACCACAATCTGGTTGAAGATCAAATGCTGATGTGACAAACTCTTTCCCATACTTTGCCACAAACTGCTTACGTGCATCCATAAGTTCTGGTATATCTGCACACCTTGGGGATGCAAATATCACACTAGATATTGCTTCCTTTAGATCAATGGGACAGCTCCTGTAAGTTTTGTAAAATCAATTCTAAAAAGATGAAAAAGGCATAATGCATAGCATGCTGTGCACAACCACTAATAATTTGCTTCATGCTGTAAACCCAGCGAAAAATAGCTATCCATGTTCCTGACAAGGCATGACATAAAACATGATAATCAAGTGTTGTAAACTCAAGTACTACAAAGCCCAAGAAAGAAGGCATGTTTCTTCACACTATGCCATTCAAAAGATGAATTGGGTTTGCTTTCGTTTTCTACATAAAACAAATCATGAAGGATACGATTGCCTGTGCTTTGAAGCATTTTTAGTAAATATTATTGTCATATTTCAAAACTTCTAAATAGGTCATAACATGCACAGAAAGATTTTGACTCCAGCACCATATATCAAGAAGTATGAGAAAAAGCATTGAAAATACAATGTGAAGATAATACTGATGAAACCATACGCTTGCAAAGGGATCATTTTAATATGAGGTGATAAAAAACTATTAGGGTAAATTGCACCCAGGTCATTGAGAACAAGAGGATACTTTACAATAATCCGTGTTTTAAAAACCTATGATTGGATCCCTTTGATTATGTGCTTCAATGGGGGTTTCCTGTGAATTAAAGGATAGCAATCTCCAAATTCCTAAAATATATTTCACTTATAAGACAAGATGGAAGACCTAATTGACACAAAATGACAGAGAACTTGATCGGAGCTCCCCTTGTTCACTTCATAATTCATCATCTCCAACAAGCAACAGGTGGTTTCTAGTTGCACTAATGTACCAAACACGAAGGCGAAAAAGTTCACGGTAAAGGATAAATGTTGTATTTCAGGTCTATTATGCATCAGATTATCATGATTACCAGATTCGTGCATGCCAATGGATGGAACCCAATTGGCTTCATCATCAAAGGTACCCATAAAACTAGCAGAAGCTGATGTATCATAGTTCACTTCTGCTTTTTTTTCAACAAATGCACATTTGTCAATCTTCTTTTCATTTCCCATTTCTATCCTAGAAAAACTTCCCCGAACACTATCAAATGTCCTCACATTGTCCGTTTGAGAACTATACTCCATGACCTCATCAGAGGTTCTGCGATGATGTGAAATTTCTTCTTCCAAATCATCCCCTTCGAAGCCTTTCTCTTGATAATGTTCCATGTTTACATAGTCATTGTGTTGGCCTTTCAGCTTTGAGCTTACTGCTCTCCAGCCAAGCCTCTTAGGCTTCGTTTGTTTTTTTGGTGCTTTTGTGAAAGACAGTTTTAAAAAACATTAGTTCAGAAAATGAAATTTTCTAACGGAGAATCATATATAAAAAGCTTTCTCAAAACTGCAGAAAAATGGAAAAAAGGAGTTATTGGGAACGTGATTTGATGAACCAAACAACACAAAAAAAAAATTTCTCCGTTTCCAAAAACGGAAAAGGCAAAAAAACGCTCAAACAAACAAAGCCTTATAAAGGAATATTTCTATCCACTTCTGCTTAAGGTGAGAGGGAGTTGGTTTGGTTGTATATATGCATTTTCCAAATGACTAAAAGAAGTTGAGAAATATTTTTATTTTTTACATTTTAAAATTCAATAAAAGCTATAACACTAGATACATCTTTTATATTTAATTTGTCTTGATTAATTACAAAAAGGAACAACTAATGAATCAATTCAAAGAATAAAATCCATCACCAGCATTATAAGTTTATCACAAATAGAGGATTTAAATTATATCACACGGCCCAGTGAATGCATCTGCAGGCCCCTTGTATGCATATAATCTGTTAAAGTCCTCCCATCAACAGGTGAAAGTTCGAGTGAGCCAAAATCCACTACCTGAGAATAGCGTACAATGTTATAGTAGTATGAACTATAAATCAATACATAGAAAACATTAAGTGAATAGGGCGGGCTATCCCTGCGTACCAATTTTGGCAAGGATAAATCATGTAGTACTTTTGCGCCAGCTCAATTAACTCTTCTGGTGACAGCCAAATAGCATAAAATGGGGCAACATTACTATCATGTATTGTTACAGGAACATAGTAAATAAAATGTAAAGTCTCGGGGATTACTACATTTGTTTATATTGGCAATAATGCACACTGCATACTGGATGACCACACAGTTAATTATTAGTTAAAAATAAAGATTTAAGAAAATATCAATGGCACGTTATGTGAAGCCAAAACATAAGTAATTACCTTAGAATAGCTAAGTTATTCCAAGCCAACCAAATGTCAACAAAAGCACAAACATTTGTACTTCCAGAAATTCTGAGGTTGATTGCAAAATGAACATAAATAATAAGTGACCAAAGTTGAGAAACCACACATAGAAATATCACTTCCAGGATTAGTCACAAAAAAGAGAGCACGTTTGGCGCAGCGAATTAAGTTACCACTAGTGTAATTTGAAGTATACTTTGGATCACTTCAATGAAAGGCGATCATGGAACCATTTCTACTTGCATTTAACATAAATTCCTCTTAATTTAGTGGAATAAACGGTTTGATTGTCATCCTCCCAAAGCTTCTTCTGATTAACTATAAATTTTTCAGTTGTTAGATTGTAAAAATAGCTTACCTATGGACTAAATTTTCATAAGAAATACTAAATTTCCAACACATTTTTCTGCCAGAAAAGATTGTTTTCTTCACTGTTTTAGCCTTTAGGGAAGCATGAGTGACAGTGGCTACCATTGTCCACCGGAGAAGCTCTGAACACAAGTGTTTGCAAGCTTTGTCATAGATGATGGAAGGCAATTTCTATTTGTTCAAGCCTGTTTAGTCACATTCAACTGGTAAATTCAAATAAATTTATAGCACTGAACCTTCAGATTCAAGATCTTTCTAATAATAATCCATCTCCCTGATAAAAGTGATCCAATGATAGTTATCCATAGCTCAATATATAAAAAAAAATCATTCATCAATGGAAGAAGTTGTTAATGTAAGACTGTTCAAATCCAAGTAGACTCTTCAGAAATACTTGTTAATGGAAGAAATTGGTAATGAAGAAAGAGTAACCATATGTGGGCTCCGAAAATTCGGCCCTGGCCTCCCCGCCGCGCTTTTCTTTTCATTCGGCGAGGGAGTTTTAACGAACTAAGTTCCGGGATAAATTTTGTAAGGCAGATGAGTTTGTAGATAAGACACTACCAAGAGATTTCGCCCTCATTTTGCGAGGACTTTATGATCTGAGTTCTGGTTTCCTATAGGCACAAGCCCCTATAGTTAATTACCCCTCCCGACCACGAGAGAGAACTTTCGATTAAGGCTAGTCGTCAATCAGATACGTAGAGAATACGTGTTATCTGACATATAGTAGCAGCAATGGATATGGAATTTTGGAAATCTGAAGATTTGGATGTTTGAGAATTTGAAGGTTCATATGTTTGGAATTTGGGATGAGAGATTTGAGAAAATTGATATTTAAAACTAGAATTTTCCCCATCTGGAACTTAAAGCGGATGGTGGGGGAATGGATGATAGACCCGATCAAGATCCCATGGTTCCGTCATCCCGGGCCATCGTGGTCCCTGGTCTACTTAGTCAGAGGAGGTAGTCGACCCAACCAGACAAAGGATCCTTGTCGGCAGCCATGGGTTGCTTCGTCCAAGGGGACCTTGTAGACCGGGGGTGAATGTTTGTCTAAGGGGACAAATTTGAATCCACCTTAGCTTACAGAGGGCTTTGTGCCCTATCGATCATATCCTATTGATTCATATCTCAAGGATTTGATGCCAATAAGGAGCGTAACGGCGCTGGCCATAACCGGTATTTCGTGGTGCCATTTGGCGGCAAAACCACTCGGTTCAGAGGGCCCCGGGTCATAACTATTTATCCTGTGGTGCCATTTGGCGGCAGACCGCCGGTTAGAGGACACGTACGACGTCTTTACTGACAGGAGATTGTTTTGAGAATGGATCCTAGTGATATTCTCGACCAGACATTTGGCTCTTCTGTGAGCTGAAGTAAATTTTAACTTGTCCACCTCGACAAACTGTTGCGGAGAGTGGATGGATTTTGCTTTAAGCATTTGGATGGATAAATTTCAATTTTAAACATATGGAATTTGGAATGATTTTGGATTCTGGATGATCTTTGGAATTTTTTGGGTTTTTGGATTTGTGGAGCTTTGGATTTTGAGTTGACTTATGGTTGGCATTTGAAAATATTTGTGAACCCCTCCGGTTGAGATATTCGTTCAACACGACCATCATCGGGGTGTTTGGGGCCATTTCTTTTTATGGATTGAACCTTGTCAACTCTGTCGGGCTGTTGACAGAGGATCGGGTTTCTTATAGGCTTCGTGCCTTTATTAGTGAATTCATATTATTGTAGGCCTTGATGGCCTAATACGAATATATTAAAACAAATATGATGGTCACCACAACTGTATATTCGTTTGTTGGTTCGAACCCTGCCGACTTCTATTGACCCGTATAGAAGGATCGGTTTCGAACCTGAATTCACTTGTCAACCCGCGCAGTATCCCTAGACGTCACGTGTATACCAATAACACGTTTTCCGGGGCCCATGCGGGTTTTATAATTTTTTTTACCCCTTTTAGTGTACCTATGTGTATACAATTTATAGTGCAAGTGTAGGGGTACTTTAAAATAATTGTAGACGCCTTCTGTCTGCTTGTACGAATGTTGCAGATACGGTGGCGTGAAGTAGCAGCTTCTGAATGAAGTTATTCGCTGCTTCGTACAGGTAGACTGTCGTGCACTATTTTTTGATTTTTGTAGGCGGATCATAGTGCACTAACTAATCTCCTGCCATAGTTATTTGTAGGAGCTTGCAGATGAATCACCGTGTACATGATAGACCTTCTACAGTTACTTATGGGCACACTATAATTCCTTCTAACATTTACAATCTTTCATCAATGTTTGTACATAGATGTAATAAGAGCTATCATTCTTTCTTTCATAAAGGTTAAGCTCTTTCTCCCATGACCTTCTTTACTTAAAGATCACATTATGCTAGCAACATGTATGATGAACTTGGAAATATAAGTGGTGATGCTTGTTTGTGAATTCACTAACATATGTATCAATTTCTTTTATTTGCAAGAGAGCAATTGTATTTATGATTGATATACACATTGACCCTCATCATCTTTATATTGCTCATAAGATGTTCTTTTGCATACATTTAAATGATCACAACTTTGGCACCTTCATTTAGATCTAGTATGATGATGTGGATATCACTTGTTCATATTCGCAGGTTAATTTTCCTTGAATATTCCAAATCATTATATCATTCATCATTTGTATGCCTTGAGAATTCATTCAATATTCTTTATGAGTTCTAGCTTGTATAGCTGCAAATGTCTTGTTTGAATTAGGCTTGGCTTATTGCCTCTTGGCTTAACTTTGATATGATTTCACATGACTTGTTATAATCCAAGTCCTAAATAATCTTGTGGAATACAAGCTCAAGTTCAAAGTAACTTTGACTTGAGTCTTTTGCTCATTTGAATTTTGAATTCAAATGGTCCAAGTCATATCCACTGAGGTCTCAATTAGTTTGAATTCCAAAATGAGTCTTTAACACCTTTTCTTGTGTTCAAATAATTCATTTTACGATTTATTTAAGTTAAGTGAGGTTCAAAGTCTTTGCTCACATCATTTGATTTTCAAATCAAGTGTGAGTTCAAGCTCAAATCAAGTTTTAGTATAATCATTTGTAGTTCATCAAGTCCCTTGCTTCATTTTCAAGTTCAAGCCTTACCAGCTTAATGTTCAAATCAAGTTCTTGTTCTAGCTCAAGTCAAGTCTTTTGTAGCCTCTTGAGTTCAATCAAATTTTAGCTCTTTGTTCTCCTCATTTGATTTTTAAATCAAATGTAGGCTCAAATCTTATATTTTCAAATGTATTTGAGTTTAGGTTTACTTAAGTCAATTCAATCAAGTCCACAAGTCCGTTGTCTTCTCAAGTTCAAAGGTTCACAAGTCCGAGTCCAAGTTCGATCATTCTTTGAGTTCAACCAAGTCCAAATAAAGCATTATGTTCACCCGAAATTTCGGCAGCGTTCTGGCGCCTCCCTCGTTTAGGGGAAACTACGAAAAACTGGGCCTTTCCCACCACGCTAAGAAAAGCGTGCATGGTAGATGCCCTCTTTCGAGGACAATGCGACCGTGTAATTTTTTGATCCCCCACCACGCTAAGAAAAGCGTGCATGGGTATTTTTTTGCAAAAAAGTATTTTTTGTTTTGAAAATATTTTATAAGCAAGGCAGTTGTTTCCCCGCAAGCGGGTACTTATGGGTATCCCCGCTTCGTCGTGCGCATCGCACCGGGATCCCTTCCCACCACGCTAAGAAAAGCATGCATAGGCGGGGTTTCCAATGCGATACGAACTTTGAAGAAGGAATTTAGGTGATTACTCGCTTCGTCGCAAGCGTCGAGACGCACTCCCTCCCACCACGCTAAGAAAAACGTGTATAGGTGGTCGTTTTGTCTCGACGAATGCGTTGAAATGAATTCTCGGAGTTTTAGGGTTTAGGAGTTATACCTTGGCGGTCATCGGCGCGGATCGGGGGAAAGAGCATCATTTTTTATAATTAATTAAAATTAATTTTAATTAATCATAATTAAAAAAGTTAATTTAAAATTAACTTAATTAATTATCATTAATATTGATTAATTAAAATTAAAGTAATTAATTATAATTTAATTTAATTAACTATAATTAAATTTAATTAATTATACTTAATTAAAATCATTATTAATTAATTATAACTAAAAATAACAATTAAATTATAATTAATTATTATTAATCATATTTAATTAATAATTAACATAATTAATTATAATTAAATCTAATTTAATTATGCTTAATTATATTAAATAATAATTATAATAAATATATATAAAAATATAACATCTCCCTCTCCCTCTTTCGGTTTCACGGGGTCAAGCCGAAGAAGCACGGGTAAGGGAGAAAGCTACCTACACAGCAGGCGAGCTACTGTTCTTGCTTTAGATCAAAATGTCGGAACTTCCGATCCACACAGGAAGGGAAGTGTCGTCGAAGGAGCGAAACCCAGCAGCCGTGAGGGGATCGGAAAGGGAGCGGGACGACAGAGCTTGGAGGCTCGGTGGAGGTAGGTTCTCTCTCTCTCTCACTCTCTCTCTCTCTCTCTCTCTCTCTCTCTCTCTCTCTCTCTCTCTCTCTCTCTCGTCTTGGTGGCTGGATGACGAAGAGGGGGTCGGTTAGAGAGGGTGATCGTGATTTTGGTCTGAGGCTGGGAGGATTCCGGCCTTGGGAGACCGGATGGGGGCTGAGGAGGTCGGAAGTAGCTATGGGAGTTGAGAGGGGGGGAGCGTTCGGGATCTAGCAAAGGCTGAAGCCCTCATTTTGGTCGGTATTTAACGACTCTGAGGGAGGTGCGATCGAGGTTGTAGCCGCAGGATTTGAGCAAAAATCGCGAAACGGTGCCGAATGCGCAGTGATTCAGCAGGATTTGAGCGAAATTTCTGGAGGCGTTCGGCAGGTTTTGTGGATTCGTCGGGTATGAGATGTATACGTTTGATTTTCACTTTGCTTTCTCCTTTCTTTTATTCTCTTGGATATTATATGAAGGTCAACAAACGCCCCCCAACAAATGTGGTACGCGTCTAGAGTGAATCACGTTTGTTGTATGCTGATTGACGTTGTGGATCTCTAGATATTTGTTCTAGATGTCACACTAGGGATTCCATTTAGTGGATCTCCAAAATTTTGTTTGGATTTCACACTAAGATTTCTTTCTTCATAGATCTCTTAGATGTATCAATAGATAGTTGAGATACTGATTTCTTTTGGCATGTGCTTTACGATGCAAACATTGATGGAGAATTATCTGATTTGTCTTTATTGACTTGTCAGATAATTTTTATACCTTCGGCCCTATGCTTTCTTCTTTGGCGGGCTTGTTGAAGGAGTAGATGCCGATGACCCAAACCCTTAGGTTTGTATTAGGTCGATGGCGAAAAGTCATCGGTCTAGAGCTTTGTACATAACAGACTTGTTGATGATAGAATCCTCTTAGTTCAGCCTAAGGCCTTTTGTGAACTTTTGGGATAATTTTCTTCGGTCCTTTGCTTTATGCTTTGGCGAACTTGTTGAAGAAAAACTCATTTGATCCTCGCTTTGTGCTTTACGGATTTGTTGAAGGATTTACAGGTTCTGGATTCAGTTAATAGTACAGAACGTAGGTAGTACCTTGATCCTTAACCATTTTAGAAGACTTTAATTTGAATCACTTGAGTTTGCCATATCGGGAGAGCTAGATTTTACAGCTCTTCGTCCTCTGGTTGCTGATATGGGGGTTCCTCTACTGCGGCCTTTCTTATGGCTTGTTGAGTAGATGGAGCTGCCAGCGATCCGGCCATATTTGGGCTTGTTGGATCCGACCTTTTACACCCATTCAGGATTCAGACTTGAGCTATGAGAATTGCGCTCCCCAATGCTGATTTTATTGAAGTTGATAAATTTTGAGTCATCCTTCGTGGTTTTGGATTTTGGAGCCTACAAACATCTGGTAGTTGCTCGAGACTCAGCTTCTCATTGGAATTTTGATTCTTCAGTCATTTAGGAGAATTTTATAGACTACGATCACTTGAACTGGTCGAGTCAGATCTGCCTTCGTGCTTCCTACAGTCCCTACTGACGAGTTGACGAAGTGGGGGTTCCGCTACTACGGCCTTTCTTATGGCTTGTTGAGTAGACGGAGCTGCCAGCGATCCGGTCATATTTGGGCTTATTGGATCCGACCTTTTACACCCATTCGAACCTTAAGCTTCAGGCTGTCGAAAGACTTTAAGCTTCTTCGGCTCAATTTTGTAGGAGTGTGTAGCCACAAAAGTCTTTTTCTTGACCTTTGAGTCTTAGTTTGTTGGAGAAGACGGTGTC
Organism: Dendrobium nobile; assembly: GCA_022539455.1. Lineage (NCBI taxonomy): Eukaryota > Viridiplantae > Streptophyta > Magnoliopsida > Asparagales > Orchidaceae > Dendrobium > Dendrobium nobile. Next base: position 24,336,210 of record CM039734.1, read on the forward strand.
TCTAACTCTTGAAGGATCACCTGCATATACTTTGGAAAATAAATATTTGTATTCTTTAGCACAAAAGAATATTTGAATTGATAATTTTAAATATTTATTTGGGGATCTCGGCATGCAGCGCGGTGTCGACCCGAATAAATATTTAAAATGCCCCCTGTCTCGCAGGGACATTTTAGAATGGAATAAACTTGGAATCTTTGAGATTTGAAATATTAATTTGAGGATCTCGGCGTGTAGCATGATGTCGACCCAAATGAATATTTAAAATGCCCCTGTCTTGCAGGGACATTTCGGATAGGCTTTGTATCTTTGAGAATTTAAATATTTATTCGAGGATCTCGGCACGTAGCGTGATGTCGACTCAAATAAATATTTAAAATGCCCCCAATCTGATGGCAGATTTTGAAATGCGTTCTTGCTATACAAGAGAATTTCAAAATATAAATGTAAACATGCACTGATAAATATGCATATAAAACTTTGATAATTACAAAGTATGTTAGTCATGAAATTTTCATGCATGATACTTCTTTAAATGTTGGCCGTTGATAGGTGGCATAGGTCTCTGACCATTCAGATCGATTAACTGATAAGCTCCTCCTTGGTACACTTTCTCGATTACGAAGGGGCCTTCCCAATTGGATATGAATTTGCCACCGATTTTTTGATGTGAAATGATTGGTCTTCTCAGCACCAAGACCAATTCCCCTTCCTGAAATGATCGAGGACGCACCATTCGATCAAAGGACTTTGCCATTCTTCCTCGGTAGATTTCTAGATTTTGTTGAACTTGTAACCTTAGTTCATCAAGTGCATCGAGCTCTTCCATTCTGAGGCGGGAATTTTGCTCTTGAGTGAGATCGTTCTGGATTGCTACCCAAAGTGACGGTAGTTCGATCTCCAATGGTAATACGACTTCAACACCGAACACCAATGAATAAGGAGTGGCTTTCGTTGGTGTTTTGTAGGTCGTACGATAGGCCCATAGAGCTTCTGCCATCTTCGTATGCCACTCTCTTTTATTCTTGGTGAGAATCTTCTTCAACAATTTCACCAGCGTCTTGTTGAAGGCTTCTGCCAATCCATTTGCTCTTGGATTATATATAGACGAGTAACGCCAATCGATCTTATGCCGATCAACGAACTTGTAGATTTTTGTACTTTTGAATGTAGTACCGTTGTCTGAGATTATACGGCGTGGTATACCAAATCTGTAAACAACATTGTGGGTAAAGAAATTGATCACATGCTCCGATGTGACCTCTCTAAATGGAGCTGCTTCTGCCCACTTGGAAAAGTAGTACGTCGCTGCTAGAATAAAGCGATGTCTCGCTGAAGACGATGGATCTATCAGCCCGATAATATCAGTACCCCAGCATTCAAATGGCCAGGATGCTACTGTTGGATTCAGAGGATTTGGCAGTTGATGTATGACATCACCGTGAATTTGACACTCATGACACCTCTTGGTGTGGCCAATACAATCTCTTACCATGGTCGACCAATAGTAACCCATCCTTTTGATTTTAGCAGCCATCTTAGGACCTGACTGATGTGCTCCACAAAGTCCTCCGTGAACTTCTGCTACCACTTTATCAGCTTCCTTGGTCCCCAAGCACCTTAGCCACATTTGATCAAAGGCTCGTCTGTACAACGTGTCATTAACAAATGCGTATCTCAACACCCTCTTTCGAATTTGTGCGGCCATAGACTTTTCTATCGGGAGTTTGTTTTCCTTGAAGTAGTCAATGAATGGCTCTCCAATCATTTTTGACTTCAATATCTAAACAATGCCACCACGATTCTGAAGCTTGACTAGCTTTATGTCTCTTGGCCACATGATATTCTTCTGGATAATTCTCCATAACGACCTGATGGAGGGGTTGAGGGTCAACTGGGGTTTCATCCTGCTGACTCGAATCTGGAGTTCATTCTGCTCTCGGGAATTGTAATAGAGCGGGCTCCAAGATCCTACGAGTGTAAACCCCGATGAATATAGGACTCTCCTCATTGATGTTCGCCATTTCTTTAGCTAATTTGGCCAGACAATCTGCTTTAGCATTCTGTCCTCGAGGAACTTGAGCTATTTCAACATTTGGTACTTGCTTCAGAAGCTCGAGGGCTCGCCGATGGTAATGGGCCGATTCAACTTTGCCAACTTTATAAATACCGAGGATCTGATTTATTATAAGCTGAGAATCACCAAAGATTTGGAGATGTTGGATTCTGACATCGATCGCGATCTCCAGTCCTGCTAAAAGAGCTTCGTACTCAGCTTCGTTGTTGGTCTGAGGTTCAGTCAAACTGAATGAGAACCTCATTATGCCTCCCTTGGGTGCTACGAAAATGATACCGATGCCGGCTCGGGCTCTTGCAATATTCGGAGGTCGGACATGTCTGATAGATGATGCCCCATCAAAGTACATCTCTCAGAACGGTAGCTTTTCATCCTCCTCGACCTACATTATTTGCTTATCGGGCAAATCATCATTTAGTGGAGAATCGACCGGGATTAGATGTGCAGCAAGAAAATCTGCCAAGGCCTATCCTTTCACCGCCTTCTGCGGCATGTATATGATTTCAAACTGCAATAACAATACTGCCCACCTGGCTAGACGACCTGTCAACGCTGGTCTTATCATCAAGAACTTCAGCGGATCGATCTTCGATATCAGGGTGATTTTATGGGATATCATATAGTGGCGGAGTTTCTGAACTGCAAAAATCAGTGCCAAATAATGCTTTTCAATAGGAGAATAACGACTTTCTGCTCCAATCAACCTTCGACTGATGTAGTAGAGCGCATTTTCTTTGCCTTCTTCGTTATTCTGGGCTAATAGTGCTCCGAGGGATTCGTCTAGTGCAGCTGTATACAATATAAGAGGCTTCCCCGGAATTGGCACTGCGAGAATGGGTGGATTCAACAAATATCTTTTGATGTTGTCAAACGCCTCCTGACATTCTGCATCCCATTTGAAACAGACATCTTTCTTCATTAGCTTTGAAAATGGCTGGCACCTACCCGATAGATTTGATATGAATCTCCAAATGAAAGCCAGTTGTCCTTATAGTGAGCGAAGCTGTCGAAGGTTCTTTGGAGGCGGCATCTCCATGATCGCCTTGATCTTATTGGGGTCGACTTCAATGCCTCTATGTCGAACAACGTACCCTAGGAATTTTCCTGAGAATACTCCAAATGCACACTTGAGAGGGTTCATCTTCAGATCATATTTTCTGATTCTTTCAAATACAATCCTCAAGTCATCCAGGTGATTTCTTCGATTCATGCTCTTGACAACAAGGTCGTCGACATAGCTCTCGACCTTTTGATGTATTAGATCATCAAATATATGAGTCATCGCCCGCTGGTAGGTGGCACCAGCATTCTTCAGTCCAAAGGATATGACTGTGTAGCAGAAAATCCCGATGGGCGTCCTAAATGATGTATGCTTTTCATCTTCCGGCGCCATTTTGATTTGATTGTATCCTGACGATCCATACATAAAGGAGAACATGTCGTAGTTGGACGTGTTGTCCACCAGGAGTTCGGATACAGGGAGTGGAAAATCGTCTTTTAGGCATGCCTTGTTGAGGTCCCTGAAGTCAATATAGATACGAATTTGCCCGTTCTTCTTCTTCACTGGGACGATATTGGCAATCCAATCGGCATACTTTTCTTCTCGGATAAAGCCTGCCTCTATTAATTTCATTGTTTCAACAATCACCTGTTATTCAATCTCCAATCTCATTCTTCTTGGAGCTTGTTTGACGGGTGCTACATCCGGATTTATTTCTAATATGTGAACTGCTACATTAGGGGATAAGCCGGGCATCTCAGCATATGTCCAGGTAAAGCAGTCCCTGAATTCATAGAGGAGCTCTTTTATTTCTTCTATTTGTTCTTCGGGTAGGATAGAACTAATGAAGGTTGGGCGAAGATCCTCCTTAGTCCCCAAGTTGACTTCTTTTAGTTCATCCATAGTGGCTGCCTGTCCACCATCTTCAAGCTCTTCTGGTGCAGGCTCGGCTTCTACGGGCTGCTCATCATAATCATCAGCCTCGTATGTCTCTTCAGCAACATTATCCTCGGATTCAATTTCCATGCATGTGATTGCCCGGCAAGTTTCTTTCCGGAGGAATTTTTGTTTGATGAATCTGATACCTTTATATGCGTCTGTATCTTTCTGCCGTAACGGACGCGGACTCCTCCCATACCAGAGGCCCAGACTTGTACGAAGTTGTCGCTTGATGGTAGGAACATTTACTTGTTTTCGTAGCATTCTCTGAATATTTTTGGTATTGAACCTAGGTAGCCTCGTAGGAAATAATTCCTCGGAATCGAGGAGCATGCAATCCCAGTCATGATTCTCCTCTTCACGAACTCCCGTGGAATATAACACATTCCCTGACACCGTCCCATTTTTAAGGGGAGGCAGATAGAGGGTGGCGAGTTCTTCGACTTTATGCACCTCGCGCGAAATGAGTTCTTTAAAGTGTTGCAAGGGAACACGTGTGACTACGAGCACACTATCTGAAATTGATAGGCTGTCTATTCTTCTTGAGAACACATTATGCACTGTGTTCATATAAATAGAGTCGTAGTCATAATCATCATTTGAAAATTCGACCTGCCTGCTCCATTCATCCGTTGACTGGCACACTCTTCGCAATTTGGCAGGAGTAATATCATCTTCATCCGTGTCACTCCCAAGATGAGGTACATATTTCTTTTCTTTTGGAATGGTCGGTGCTTTGGGAAGAGTCGGCGTTGCCTTCTTTCTCCCCACCTACTTCTTCTGACCTTCCCGTTCAGGTCGCTTTGCAGTCTTTGAGTTTGATGCTCTAGCTTCGAGAGAGCTCAAAGACTTTTACTTCTTTGGCATGAAGTATCGTGCATCTTCATAAACTGTTGCTTTATGAACTGTAAAAGGCTGAATGTCACCAGAGATCCTGAATTCTTCTCCATCTTTCAGATACTTCATAGACTGGTGTAGTGTTCACGGGACAATGCCATATTCATGCAACCAAGGACGACCTAGTAGTGCCTTGAATGAAGTATCCGCATCAATCACATGGAACTTAGCTTCTGTGTGGAGCTCTCCAAATACAAGAGGGAGCATAAATGACCCAAGGGTCTTCTGCCCTTTCTCATTGAAACCATGCACCATCAACTTATCTGGTCCAAGGTGTTCCACATCAAGGCAGAGAGATCTTAGTGCTTTCAAACTTATCAGATTCACGGAGCATCCATGATCGATCAGGATTCGACTGATGATCAGCTTATCGCTCTCTGCAGTAACATACAGAGGACGGTTATGGTCTGCAGTCCCAAGCATCATGTCCTCTTCGGAGAAAGTAATGAATGGCTCATTACGAGCTTGTAGAACTTCAGTCAAACTATGTTCAGCAAAATACGCCTCGTATCTTTCGGGATTTTTGAGAGCCTGAATCAGAGTCTCCCGAAGGTCTTTAGACATTACCAAAGCATCGTATATGCTGAGTTGTGCAGGAATTTTTCTTAGATGGGATAAGATATTGTCATCTATCCCATTGGCTGAAGTGTTCTTTTTCTTAGAATCTTCAGGGATAATATTGTCATTGATGATTATTTCTTTCTCCTTGTCTTTGTTGGAGACCCCTTTCTTCGGTGGAGGCAGTAGTACTTTGCCGCTTCTTAACTGCACTTGAGCAATCTCCTCCGGTTCAAAGTCATTTAACTGCACATTTTCTTCAGAGCCAGCCATCGTTGCGTCTAGGGACTCATCTGTTGATTCAGAATCACCACCCATGTTCACATGTCCCATCCGAGACGCTATGCTAGGGTCTGATTCGTCTCCGTCTGGAAAATACAAATCCTCCTCCGAACTGTAATCCACTGGCAAAACCATCATACAGGATTCAGAGGGTACTTCTTCTGTGTATTCCTCTTCTATCAAAGTACTCGGTGTCACCGAGATGACCCGACATATTTCTGTTGGAAGAGAATCTTCATCTTCTTCTTCGGCTTCGTCTATCTTAAGTTCTGACATGAAGTCAGCGAGCTTGATAGGTCGCCTCACAGTCTGATAATACTCATCCAAACTGTCGATAATCCTCTGAGTTGCGGTCATCTTCTCCTTGGGCTTCTTCAACTTGGTCTTCTTCTTGGATGATTTCACCCCACCAGACTTTGAAGTGCTAGCTTGATTAGAGAGTTGTTTAGAAATAGGAGCTCGCACCATCTGCAGTTCCTTCAAATTTATCATAGGCTCAACAGGAGACTTCCACTTTACACCTGGAACTCCTTCAAGCTGCTTCAACATTTTCACAGTCTTCTTAGAGACCGCAGTCTCCCACTGTTCTTCTTGAATTGGCTTCTTTTCTTTTCTTCTTTCTTTAACTAGGGGTACGGAAGAGGACGTGACCACCCGAGCAGATTCCTTTCTAGGGTGAGACAACACATTATCAGACAATGTGAGTTCCCCTTTTTGATATTTTCTTTCAAGCCAATCCTTGAAGATGTAGCAATCTTCAATAGGATGGCTAAGCACCCAATGATATGGGATATAATTTGGGTCATCAGTGTGCTTCGACTCTTCGGGTCTCTTGCATTCAGGCAGTTCTAAACCCGATTTCAACACTTCTCGAAATAATTTGGCGACACTCTCCCTCTTGAATGAATATTCTTTATTCATTTTATCTTTGAGGGATTGGAACGTTCTTTCACCAGTTCCTGTTGTCTGTCTCTGGCATTCTCCACCACCTTGATAAGTTCGTGGCTTATCGTTTTCTCCTAGTATCAACTTCGGTTGGGGGTTGGGGTTATAGACTTGCTTAGGCTTTTCTTGATATTGCATCGGTTGTTTGCCTTTATCTACACTATAAATCATCTATTTTTCTCTATCAGCTCTGGAGAAGAACGTAGAGTCGGCGTCACCCCTTCTAGCACTCGGGGCCTTAGCCTTCTTAGGCTTATCAGAGTGATTTTCTGATCTTGAAAAGTTCAGTTTCTCAAACTTAGCCACTCTGTCTAGCAAATCTTGAAATGTGTTGATTGTAGCCATGCACAGGAAGGGTTACATCTTATCATCAATGTTTCCCATTAACAACTGTACGGCATGCTCTTCTTCAAACTGTTGCTCACACTTCATGCTCAGGTTGCGCCAGCGAGTAATGTATTTGGTCACTGATTCTTCTCTTTTTCTCTTATCAAGAGCGAGGTCATCGATCGTGATCTTCTCAGTTGCACTAGCAAACCTCTTCACAAACATATATTCTAACTCTGCAAAGGTCTTTACAGAGTCATTTGGCAGCTCAGCGTACCATTCGAAAGCAGTTGCTGTTAAACTACTAACGAACTGTCGGAAGAGTAGGGCGTCATTGCCTCCTGTGTTCCCGCAGGAGGCTTTAAACTGCGCCAGGTGCTGCCTGGGATTATTATTACCATTGAAAGTATTGAACTTTGGTACAAAATACCCTTTTGGGTACGGTACTTGGTCATACTCAGCAGGATATGGATGACCCTTGCCCACCAATTTTTCTGCTTGGTCAATAGCTATAATAGCCTTGATCATTTCTGTGATTATTCCTTCCAACTGTGCAGCGGTTAGAGGTTCATAAGTACTTGTAACATTCTATGGAGTGGGCTGGCGAATGACATTATGAGCTTCGCGACCAGCTTCAGGAGCTCCCTGTATTCCTGATCCTTGTGGCACTTGAAAGTTTGGAGGATCCGGAGGAGGATTGGGCATGGGACCGACGGCAGCAGTTCTCTGCATCATCTGCATCATTTCCCCCATTTGAGCCATCATCTCAGTCATCTTCTCATTTAATTGGGAGATTTCCCTATCTTTGGCTCTCTTTTGTCACCTCATTTGTCGCCGCATTTCGGCGAGTGTGACATTTTCAGCATCAGAAGGATTTTCATCTACTTCCTCCACTTCTTCTTCTTCTTGAGAATGACGACTTCTTCCTGTGGTGGACCCTTCTCTACGGCGACGTTGGTATACTTGCCTGGGTGGCGGTTGTCAATGCTCCTCATCTTCATCGTCATCATAATTGGCGCCATCATTAACGTCTATATGTGTCACCATATAGACAACTTCCATGTCCAGGGTGTCATTTGTTTCTCGGATTTCTCATTCTAGAATTTCCTCTAGAAACTCATCAATATTTTCTTCCCCTTCCAAGTATTCTTGTATATTTTCATCCTCTTCGAGGAATTCCTCTTCTTCAATGTTATCTTCCCCTTGTATATTTCCTTCCTCTTCTAGTACTCGGATCTCCGACCGGCGCCGCCACTGGATTTCTGGCTCTTAGTTAGGCACGGGGACTTCTTCAACCAGCGGACTGCGGTCAAAGTTGGTTTCTTCTTTTGGAGGGGATGGAGGGCGACGGGATCTCTTGGAGGATTCTCCAATGTGTCTACCGTCTGGAGGAATATCATTATGGATCCTTTTTGGGGCCCACCTCTGATGTTGTTTGTAAATTGGGGCGGATCTCCGGGAAGCCTCACCAGATGTCACGCTCAGATCAATTCCTCCTTCTCTTCTGTCTTTTTCATTTCTCCGAGGCTTTGGCCTCCATACTTATTTTCCTTTCCACCGGGACCTTTCAGCAGCGGATCCCTGAACATATGGTTCAGGTGTCACGCCACGATGTTCACCGCGTGGGGTATAATGCCTTTCTCTTCTCTCTGCTGCAAAGGATAGTCTTTCCCTTGGCGGAGTTCTCCTGGCCTCGATCACCAAAGGCCGTTGGAACTTCTTTTTCTTCAGCCCCTTCTCCTTTACGGTCTTTAGGACTCTGTATACTCGAGCAGACAGAGTTTCAGATTCTTTTCTCTTTGGAGGAGCTGGGACTTCACGTCGTTGCTCCCAGAAAGACTTCTTCAGCTCCCTAGTAGAGCTATTTCTTTTAACCCATTTCAGGTTAGTAAATTTGTTTCTGGTGGGAACATTGACTTTAGGCACCAAGGTTGGCAGATTGAAAGGGTGAACAGGGAGTTGTTGTTGCTGAGCTCGGAGCTCAGCATTCATCTTCCTTCTTTGCCTCCTTGTAGGCCTTCCTCCAGATGAGGAGGCCTCAGCATCGTATTTCCCAGGTGCAGATAATCTGGTTGACAGAGTGGTGGTGTTTGCAGTCACCATGGAGATTCTTCCACCATTCACAATTCTCTTGGTGGTCAGAGCCTCAGGCTGTGATAGCCTCTCGAATACAGAAATTCTCCCAAGAGAATTTTCAGCAACAGGTCATTGTGCCGGCAGATGCACACGACGGGTGGCAGCTTCATCAGTATTGAGTTTTCTGGCAGACTTCTCAACATTCCTACCATTCACAGGAATGGCGGCATCCCTTGCAGCAATCTTCGGGAAGTCAACACTACCAAACTGGATGGTAGCTCCAGTGTTTCCGGTCTCAATAATAGCATTAGCTAGCTGGATCCTGGCTCCTTGTCCCAGCTGGACAGTCATCGGCGCGTTCTGTAGATCAATCTGCATAAAAGAAAGGCAAGGGTTAGTAATCAGAATCTGATACATCACCCCGCACTTTCAAAATGCAGAGACTTGCACAGAACACAAAAATAAAAATAGACAAAAATGATTAGCATAAGCAAGCAATAAAAATAAATTTAAAACTCTGCAAAATTCCAAATAAATTTGTTGGATGATCATTTTATAAAATTCAGAGTTTTGAATCATTAAAAGATCATTTTGAAAGACTCAAAAATTTTTAGTACGAATTGAAATAACTGCTACTATAACACTGAGACGACTAGCCAAAGATGGAAAGAGAAACCATTCCCAAGCGGAGTCGCCCAAAATTTGTGGGCTCCAAAAATTTAGCCCCGGCCTCCCCGCCGCACTTTTCTTTTTATTCTGCGAGGGAGTTTTAATGAACTAAGTTCCGGGGTAAATTTTGGAAGGCAGATGAGTTTGTAGATAAGACACTACCCAGAGATTTCGCCCTCATTTTGCGAGGACTTTATGATCTGAGTTCTGGTTTCCTATAGGCGCAAGCCCCTATAGTTAATTACCCCTCCCGATCACGAGAGAGAACTTTTGATTAAGGCTAGTCGTCAATCAGATACGTTGAGAATACGTGTTATCTAGCATATAGTAGCAGCAATGGATATGGAATTTTGGAAATCTGAAGATTTGGATGTTTGAGAATTTGAAGGTTCATATGTTTGGAATTTAGGATGAGAGATTTGAGAAAATTGATATTTTAAACTAGAATTTTCCCCATCTGGAACTTAAAGAGGATGGTGGGGGAATAGATGATAGACCCGATCAAGATCCCATTGTTCTATCGTCCCGGGCCATCGTGGTCCCTGGTCTACTTAGTCAGAGGAGGTAGTCGACCCAACCTGACAAAAGGATCCTTGTCGGCAGCCATGGGTTGCTTCGTCCAAGGGGACCTTGTAGACCGGGGGTGAATGTTTGTCTAAGGGGACAAATTTGAATCCACCTTAGCTTACAGAGGGCTTTGTGCCCTATCGATCATATTTTATTGATTCATATCTCAAGGATTTGATGCCAATAAGGAGTGTAACGGCGCTGGCCATAACCGGTATTTCGTGGTGCCATTTGGCGGCAAAACCACTCGGTTCAAAGGGCCACGGGTCATAACCGTTTATACTGCGGTGCCATTTGGCGGCAGACCGCCGGTTAGAGGACACGTACGACGTCTTTACTTGCAGGAGATTATTTTGAGAATGGATCCTAGTGATATTCTCGATCAGACATTTGGCTCTTCTGTGAGCTGAAGTAAATTTTAACTTGTCCACCTCGACAAACTGTTGCGGAGGGTGGATGGATTTTGCTTTAAGCATTTGGATGGATATATTTCAATTTTAAACATATGGAATTTGGAATGATTTTTGAGTCTGGATGATCTTTGGAATTTTTTGGGTTTTTGGATTTGTGGAGCTTTGGATTTTGAGTTGACTTATGGTTGGCATTTGAAAATATTTGTGAACCCCTCCGGTTGAGATATTCGTTCAACACGGCCATCATCGGGGTGTTTGGGGTCATTTCTTTTTATGGATTGAACATTGTCAACTCTGTCGGGCTGTTGACAGAGGATCGGGTTTCTTATAGGCTTCGTGCCTTTATTAGTAAATTCATATTGTTGTAGGCCTTGATGGCCTAATACGAATATATTAAAACAAATATGACGGTCACCACAACCGTATATTCATTTGTTGGTTCGAACCCTGTCGACTTCTATTGACCCGTATAGAAGGATCGGTTTTGAACCTGAATTCACTTGTCAACCCGCGCAGCATCCCTAGACGTCACGTGTATACTAATAACACGTTCGTCGGGGCCCATGCGGGTTTTATAATTGTTTTTACCCCTTTTAGTGTACCTATGTGTATACAATTTATAGTGCACGTGCAAGGGTACTTTGAAATAATTGTAGACGCCTTCTGTCTGCTTGTACGAATATTGCAGATCCGGTGGCGTGAAGTAGCATCTTCTGAATGCAGTTATTCGCTGCTTCGTACTGGTAGACTATCGTGCACTATTTGTTGATTTTTTTAGGCGGATCATAGTGCACTAACTAATCTCCTGCCTTAGTTATTTGTAGGAGCTTGCAGATGAATCACCGTGTACATGATAGACCTTCTACAATTACTTATGGGCACACTATAATTCCTTCTAACATTTACAATCTTTCATCAGTGTTTGTACATAGATGTAATAAAAGCTATCATTCTTTCTTGCATAAAGGTTAAGCTCTTTCTCCCATGATTTTCTTTACTTAAAGATCACATTATGCTAGCAACATGTATGATGAACTTGGAAATATATGTGGTGATGCTTGTTTGTGAATTCACTAACATATGTATCAATTTCTTTTATTTGCAAGAGAGCAATTGTATTTATGATTGATATACACATTGACCCTCATCATCTTTATATTGCTCATAAGATGTTCTTTTGCATACATTTAAATGATCACAACTTTGGCACCTTCATTTAGATCTCGTATGATGATGTGGATATCACTTGTTCTTATTCGCAGGTTGATTTTCCTTGAATATTCCAAATCATTATATCATTCATCATTTGTATGCCTTGAGAATTCATTCAATATTCTTTATGAGTTCTAGCTTGTATAGCTGCAAATGTCTTGTTTGAATTAGGCTTGGCTTATTGCCTCTTGGCTTAACTTTGATTTCACATGACTTGTTATAATCCAAGTCCTAAATAATCTTGTGGAATTCAAGCTCAAGTTCAAAGTAACTTTGATTTGAGTCTTTTGCTCCTTTGAATTTTGAATTCAAATGGTCCAAGTCATATCCACTGAGGTCTCAATTAGTTTGAATTCCAAAATGAGTCTTTAACACCTTTGCTTGTGTTCAAATCATTCATTTTATGATTTATTCAAGTTAAGTGAGGTTCAAAGTCTTTGCTCACATCATTTGATTTTCAAATCAAGTATAAGTTCAAGCTCAAATCAAGTTTTAGTATAATCATTTGTAGTTCATCAAGTCCCTTGCTTCATTTTCAAGTTCAAGCCTTACCGGCTTAATGTTCAAATCAAGTTCTTGTTCTAGCTCAAGTCAAGTCTTTTGTAGCCTCTTGAGTTCAATCAAATTTTAGCTCTTTGTTCTCCTCATTTGATTTTTAAATCAAATGTAGGCTCAAATCTTATATTTTCAAATGTATTTGAGTTTAGGTTTACTTAAGTCAATTCAATCAAGTCCACAAGTCCGTTGTCTTCTCAAGTTCAAAGGTTCACAAGTCCGAGTCCAAGTTCGATCATTCTTTGAGTTCAACCAAGTCCAAATAAAGCATTGTTAACTTAATTAATTATCATTAATATTGATTAATTAAAATTAAAGTAATTAATTATAATTTAATTTAATTAACTATAATTAAATTTAATTAATTATACTTAATTAAAATCATTATTAATTAATTATAACTAAAAATAACAATTAAATTATAATTAATTATTATTAATCATATTTAATTAATAATTAACATAATTAATTATAATTAAATCTAATTTAATTATACTTAATTATATTAAATAATAATTATAATAAATATATATAAAAATATAACATCTCCCTCTCCCTCTTTCGGTTTCACGGGGTCAAGCCGAAGAAGCACGGGTAAGGGAGAAAGCTACCTACACAGCAGGCGAGCTACTGTTCTTGCTTTAGATCAAAATGTCGGAACTTCCGATCCACACAGGAAGGGAAGTGTCGTCGAAGGAGCGAAACCCAGCAGTCATGAGGGGATCGGAAAGGGAGCGGGACGATAAAGCTTGGAGGCTCGGTGGAGGTAGGTTCTCTCTCTCTCTCTCTCTCTCAGCTTGGTGGCTGGATGACGAAGAGGGGGTCGGTTAGAGAGGGAGATCGGGATTTTGGTCTGAGGCTGGGAGGATTCCGGCCTTGGGAGACCGGATGGGGGCTGAGGAGGTCGAAAGTAGCTACGGGAGTTGAGAGGGGGGGAGCGTTCGGGATCTAGCAACGGCTGAAGCCCTCATTTGGGTTGGTATTTAACGACTCTGAGGGAGGTGCGATCGAGGTTGTCACCGCAGGATTTGAGCAAAAATTGTGGAATGGCGCCGAATGCGCAGTGATTCAGCGGGATTTGAGCGAAATTTTTGGAGGAGTTCGGCAGGTTTCGTGGATCCGTCGGGTATGAGATGTATATGTTGGATTTTCACTTTGCTTTCTCCTTTCTTTTGTTCTCTTGGATATTATATGAAGGTCAACACCATATAACAAAATTCTATCAACATATAAAAAAATTTTATAGTATATGTAAGATTGTTCAAATCCAAATAGACACTTCAGAAATAATTCTTGTTGAATATCAATCTTCTTCACGAACAACCTGAAATAAATTAATTACACAAATATAAGTATTTTAATAATTTAATTAAAATTTTAAAATAAAAATACACTTACTAAAGCTTGAGGCCATGCAAAATAAGTTCCAATTGCATGTACAATTGTTGTTAAAGTGCTGTACGGTCTAATCAAGTGTTCTTCCCAATTCACAGGAATGTTTATTTGAATTGAACACCAATTTGTACCTAATGGATAGTTATCAATCCTATGTCCAGGATTTATACTTTGAATATATCCAATTGCCAAAGTTTTAGTAGAATCAAGATTACTTTTGACTACAACTTTAGTTCCAACCTATATATATGAAGTTTATAAAATCTAAAAAAAATTTGTAACAGCATATGAAAGATCAAAATATTGTTATAAAAGTTCATAAGTAAATAATTTGCTTACTTGAATAAGAGTACTGTTATTGAAAGAGTGAACATCACCATTTTGAGAATATTGAGTAGCTCTTAATGGGGTGTTATTAGTAGCTTGCTGTGTAATTTGCATATCCAACTTCATTTTAGCAATTACCTCACCCTGTTCTTGAACTTAATTTTCAATTTTTTCAAAAGCTTCATTGTAACCTTCCATCAATCGATAAGCACTACTTCGATTTGGGACTTCTCCCCATGCAACATAAGGAGTTACACCAAATCATACATGCGAACTCTTCTGACCTTGTCATTTCCATGAACTTTTGAGAAAATATAATTTCTTCCAACATCTTCTGTTTGAGATGTTTGACTTCTCATTTCCTTTATTTTTTACTACATATAATGAATATTAACTCTTTTGCATAATTTTAGTATATTTTAGAATTAATTTATTAAATAATTTATTATCAGTACTTATCAAGGCTTCACAAGCCTCAATATTATTAGCAATTCCTTCTTTTATGTAACACTTCTCAAACATTTCAACTCTCGTTGGTGAGTGACCTATGTTTTTCTCCTAAACCATAAATAAATAATATAAAAGTTAATTAAAATAAAATAATAATTAACTTCAAAATTTAAGTCTAACACACATACTAACACAAACGTATATACATATAAAATTTACTTGATCTTCACGCACTTGATCGAAACTCCTTTTTCCAGTTATATGCAACAAACTCTTTCTTGACCTACTCTTTTTATTTCGTTCACTTATACATTGAACACAAATATGAATTAATAAAATAAATAAAACATGAATAACACTTTAAAATTTAAAAGTTATAATAATATACCATTGATTCTTCTGAATTCCAATAGGTTAGAAGATTTTTCCATTGATATTTGAGTATCCTTTTTGGCACATTATATAGTTGTAATTCTGTAGACATTTTTGGGTCATAATTTTTAGATTTAACGTATGCTTTCCAATTTCTCCATTTCTTCCCAATAGATTGAAGAACCCATACATCATAAGAACAGGGAATCTCAAATTTCTCCTAAAAAAACAAAAATTATTTTTGCTATATCCAAGAAATTTGCTATTTTATGCATGCAACTGAAATCAAACAAAATAAGTACGAATATTATGAAGATAAAAACCTGAACAACTTCTAACATATTTTTTTTAAAGACTTTAGCATTTTATCCCAACTTTTGATGTCAATTGGTGTATATTTCCTATTCCGAGCAATAGTTACTAAAAACTCAACAAATAATGATTTATTTTGCCCAATTGGTTGACCATATTGGTTAAAATTAATAAGTCGTTCTCCACCATGTTGGGTAGAATGATATCCCCAAATACTACACATATAGGTTGGACCTCTTTTTTGTTTTTACTCTTCATTGCTTCCAACTACTATGAAAAGATATCATAAAATTAAAATCTTGTAAGTAAGATAATGTAAATGTAAAATAAGCATAGAAAGTTTTAACAATATCTTAAATAAGACGCAGACTTGCAACATAATTTTTAATGGTATTCGTTGGAACATCTATTTCAACTTTAGTTTGTTCTCTACATTCTGTATTTCTAACATGTGTTCTCGTGTGTGGTGGCATTTCATAAAAATCATTTGAAAACATATAAGTGAGTAGAGTTTAATAGAAGATAAACAATACAGTTTGTCACTCATGTTGCTCACATAATCTATGGAGAAAAATAAAGTGTTCAAAATATTAAAAAAAAACAATAAGGTTCAAATAATCAAAACAAAATGCAACATTTAGATAAACACATATAAGAAACATATAAAACCACAAAAAGTTGCATACCAATTAAATTGATTTAATGATATGATGATTTAAGTATAAGAAAATGGTTTTACATTACAAAATAAATAGCACACAAATCAATTACTCTAGTAGAATTCCATCAACTTCATCTCTATTCCACTGAACTTCATCGTCAATAAAATACTGCTGAGTCAAAGTCTTACTTTGCAAGTAGTCATCAACATCTATGTCTATGTGAATGTTAGCAATATTACTTCTTGGTGATGTTGTAACAACAATATATCTTGTATGATCAATAGGATCTTCCACATAAAAACTTGTTGATCTTGAGAAGCAAGCACAAAAGGTTCATGATGCCATTTAATTTTATTAAAATTAGTTAAGATGAAGCCATCCTCGTCCTCTTTTATTCTCTTTCCTTTAGAAACCCAATCACTTTCAAATAAAATAACACTTCGCTCTGCTGTATAATCCAATTCAATTACATTTTTTAAGATCCCATAGTATGTCAAGTTACTTGAAATAGGATTATTATCTTTTATACTAGTGAAGCTTGAAGTTAGAGCTATAATCATCACTCCACAATTTTGAGGTTTACTTTTTTTCATCAAATCTGCAACATGAAATCTAAAATCATTTATAAGGTACTTCTTGTATAGAGTGACAACATTGGACAGGCCTCTAGCTAAGTGCCTCAAATCAGTAGAAATAATATCATCCTTCAATGGATCAATTGAAGCAATCTATTAAAACAAAGTAGATATAATTAGTAAGAATTGTCATATAAAGTTAATTAGCATTGCAACACCAACCTTATTAGCAAACAAAGAAACAAACTCCACATTATGTACCCTTTTAGCTTCATGCTCTCCATAGCGAGACCTTTTTTGTCTTATCATTTCTTTGACTAAAGTGTAATGGTCACTGTATATAATCATAAAATTTATAAGAATATAATAATATTACTTATATAAAAATTGAAAATATAAATTATTCAACTAATTTTCTTCTTCCTAACATATGGCTCTATTTCCTCATAATTGAAAAGAACATATTGATGTGCTTTTATGAGTGTCTCATCATTGAAGATCTTGACCTCTCTCTTTCCAAGTGCCTGACCATTTGTTGCAAAGATATTAAGTCCTTCATTCAGAACATTCTCATCCAATTCATTTCTTCCAAGTTGATTATGCCTTGTTTCAACATTCTCAGTAAAATATAAAGAGCAAATTGTTAAACATTCCTCCGCAATATAGCCTTCTGTAATTGATCCCTCTGAACGACTTCTATTTTGAACATATGACTTTAACTTCCCCAAAAATCTAAAAAATTTGATTGATAAATGATATCAATTTTTATTAAAGTTATATATGATAAAAGAAATAATGATACATGAAATAATTACTAACCTCTCAATAGGATACATCCAACGATAATATACAGAACCTCCAATCCTTACCTCGGTGGCCAAGTAAATTGTCAAATGCACCATAATATCAAAAAAAGTAGGAGGAAATATCTTTTCAAGCTGGCAAAGTGTAATTATAATTTCTTTTTTCAATCTAAGAGGCTCAATTGGGTGAAGAACTTTATAACACAAGCCTTGAAAAAAAATGACTCAGTCGAATTAGAGGAGAGTGAACCGACTTAGGCAAGACTCATCTTAAACATAATGGAAGCAATTATTGCATTATTATGTGATGATCATGGCTCTTTAATCCATGTATTTTTAGTGGTTTCAGTTGCACTTGCCTTGAAATATTAGATGCATATCCATGTGGCACTTTAATACTTTTTAAGAATTTGTGGAAGATTTCTTTTTCTTTTTGGTTCACAGTAAAGCATACGGCAGGTAAATAAGTATGCCCAAATGAAGTACAACTAGGGTGCAATGTGGGGCGTATTCCTATTTTCTTCATGTATTTGTGTGCATTCTAATGATCTTTTATCTTTCCATCAAGATCCAACAGCGTACCCAAAAGCTTATCACATACATTTTTTTTAATATGCATAACATCTAAGTTATGACGTAAAAGATTTTTTTCCCAATACGACAACTTGAAAAATATACTAAACTTCTTCCAATTATAAGGCAAATCAGGATTAGAAGGTGTTTTCTTTCCAAAATTTACATTTATACTTCTTAACATATCAACAATTTTGGATCCATTAATAGGTGGTAGTATTGTCCCATGTTCTTTACAACCATTAAAAGATCGACTATCTTTTCTATCTGGATGATCGTGATCTAAGAACCTCTGATGTCCCATATTTATGACTGAAATGTAACCACACTGAGCATGTATTCTCCTGATAAATAGGGCATTCAAACTTGTCTTTTGTACTATAACTTTATAAGTTAGCATAACATAGAAAATCATTTATAGTCCATATAATGCAGCTCACATTTGAAAATTCTCCTTTGAACATGCATCATAAGTCTGCAAACCAATTTCTCATAATTCTTTTAACTCTTCCACAAGTAGTAAATAAATATCAGTATCATTTCTAGGTTGAGATGACCCAGGAATAAGCAAAGAAAGCATCATGTATTGTGGTTTCATACACAAGTTTGGTGGCAAATTATATGTCATCAATACAATAGGCCAAGTACTATGAGTTGAAGTCATTGTCCAAAATGAATTAAATCCATCTGATGCTAAACCCAATCATACATTTCTCGGATCTACAACAAAATTTGTATCTTGGTAGTCTAAGTGCTGCCAAGCTGGAGTGTCAGCCGGATGCCTCATGTAACCATCTTTTATGTGATCTTCTTTATGCCATATCATAAATGATGCAGTCTTAGATGACATGAATAATCTTTACAATCTTGATGTTAATGGGAAGTGCCACATGACTTTTCCTGCAACCTTTTTATTTTTTTTACTTGATATATCTTTTGAAGTGCTATCTTCTACAATCCATCTCAACTCATTACAAATATCACATTCATTCTTAAATTCATGAGGACCCCAATATAAAATGCAATCATTGCGACATGCATCATATTTTTTATAACTTAAGCCCAAATCTTGAATTATCTTCTTTGTCTCGTAATAAGACTTTGATAAATGAATATCTTCTATTTCTTCCCTTAACAAGTCAAGCAACATCATAAATGTTATTTGAGTCAAATTACCAAGGCATTTAAGTTGAAGTAGCATAATAAGAAAATTAAGTTTTGAGAAATTTTTACATCCGGGAAATAATTCTTGTTGTGACTCATTCATCAACTTATAAAACTTTGCAACATCCACATTTGGTTTATTAATTTGATCTTGTTCATCTGTAGTACTTTCAAACCCAAATGCATCATTTAATAGTCCTTCCATGTCATCATTAACATCATCAACAATGAGTGAATGTGATCCAATGTCATTTCTAAATGAAGTTTCTCTATGAGCAGTCCAATTGTAATATCTAGGTTTGAATCCTCTCCAAAGCAAATGAGCTTCAACATCATCTCTTGTCCTACAAATGCCATTTCCACAATCTCTACATGGGCATAGTATCATTCCAGTTGAACTTCCCTTACTGAATGCAAAATTTAGAAAGTCTTTAACTCCTCTTTTAAAAACTGCATTACTCCTTGAATAATACATCCAACTTCTATCCATTCCCATATCAAAACCTTTATATAGCAAAGGAGAAATGAATATTAAAATCCGCGAGAACTAATAGATGCATATTCAAAGGGTTTGAAGTACACTCCTTGATTTGTAATTTAAAATAAATAAGTGATTAAGCAAGGAGTAAAAAAAAATCTTCATAAAAAAATAAAATTTAATATGATAACATTGGTAGTAAATTTTGACAAATTGATTTTTGGAGTGAATTTATTTTGAGTGAGAGGGAAGTAAAAATGGAGAATATTTGAGGGGACTATGAGTAGAAGTTAGCACTATAGGCTGAGAGGAGAAATAATAATATTGCTCTCTTCTCGCTTGTAAACCTACGTCTTTGTTTGTGGAAAATATAGGGATATGGTGGTCTCTATAAAGTCTCAAAAATAAATTCTTACCCCATTTCTCACATAGAGTCTAAGGTTCTTTTAAACTTTGAGTCTCCATTACTTTCAGTTTTCTTTGCATTATGTGTATTAGCACGAAATGAAGACATTCTATTTAAATATCAAGTTTTAGTCAAATGCAAATTCTCAAAATTGGTCTTATAAATAGCACTCCTACATATTCACAAAATAACAATCGAGGAAAATATAGTCTCCCATGAAGACAAATATTATGTATGACACTAATTTGGTAATAATCACATATTTAAAACTTATTAATTGAGTTTAATGGAAGAGATAAAATTGTTGAAAGGATTATCATTTATAGGTCATGCATAATAACTTTGTTTGTGTGAATAATTTGGTGATATATTTTCTCTCATTAGAAAGGAAAAATTAAAAAATTCTTTAACAAAGTAAGAACTTAAATCAATTCATGCATTGAGATAAGTTATTTTTCATCCCGACATACTCAACTTGTGGGAGGCTGTAAGAAAAAAACAAATAAATTTTACAAGAGAATCGTATGATAACCTAAATAAGAAATTACAAAATAATACAACATGCACTAATCTTCATATATGTGGTCTCAATTATAATGGTGAAGTTACCCTATAAGTCTTGGAATTTTTTGGAGTATTATGGAGGTGGCCTGGAGAATATGGACATCATCAAAATTAAATAACAATCACCAAATACCATCTCCATAATATCTCCAAGCTTTTGTTCATCAAAAGCGTAATAGTGAAAATTTAATGCTCCAGAAATATTATGACCAAAAAGAAAGTAAACTGAGCATAATATATTAAAGATAAAGTCGATAGAAAAATTAATGAATTGGATTGGAGGCTCAAATATAATTTTTTTTTATTTCTTTTCTTATTTTTAATTTTATAGAATAAATTGGGCATGCTGCCTTAGTGAGATGCATAGAGAAACTATTAATTAGTCTTAACTATAAGAAATCGGGTACAAAACAAATCATAGTTTACAAGCAAACTAAGGTCACATCAATTTTGTAAATTTCCATTTTCGTCATCAACCTTAATCCAACTAGCATTAAGTAGAACAAACAACAACTATTTAACATAACTAAGATAAAGAAGCTACAAAATATATAACAATTTGCAAGCAATTTAAGCTACCTTGAATTTAGTACCCAGACATCATCATCCTTAAGCCCAACTCCTAGGGTCAGCTTAATCAGCATCTTGGCCAGTCATCTCAATATTTTAAACATGCTAACTCTAGTTTCCATAAATCTTCACACACAACATAAAAAAGCCCCAATAACTTGAAACTATCTTTTTTTTCATTATAATCCTCCGAAAAAAATTATATCTATTTTCATTACCGATTGAATTTGGGTCTTCATAAATATTTACACAAACATTATAAGTCTACCTTCTATAACCTTATTGCAATACTCGATTGCCAACTTACATTAATTGCTAAACACCTTTGTGGAATAAGGATGCATTGAATCCATCAACTAACTCAAGCAAACACCAACGGCCTAATTAATAAACTTCAAAATCAGCGATAGAGAAGATCATGATAAGGTCAGAAGATTTACCTTTTGCTATATACAAAATAATTTGCATTCGACGATTATGACAGTCGATCGATCATTCAGAAATTATAAATTAAGAACCTCAAGAACCCTAGAAAATCAAAAGAGGGAACAAGAATATTTTATGAACCCTACACAATCGGCATTCTATATTGGAATGAATAAAGTATATTGTGCTTGAAAAAAATTAAAAGACATTAGAAGACTTACCTAATGCAACCGTCTTGAAGTAGTGGCAGCGATCGACAAATCGCATGTAGGCCACAGCTGAAATGCGGTGCTTAAGAAAGATGAATGAATAATAAGGGGAAGAGGAGGCCTCGATCAGGTATTCAGCTGCGGGAGGAATACATGCTCGAGCAAAATGAAAGAATAATAAGAGGAAGGAAGAAGTTCGGGATAGGGCGTGGTGGAGCGGGGACTTGTCGCACACGACCTCTTAATTAGCGCCAAAATCATTATATGCCATAATATAATTTGTTAGGGCACTTAGATAAAAGTCTTAATATAAATGTAGTTAAAAGGTGTTTTTTTTGTAGTGGTATGGCACATAACCCCACAGCTCAAGGTAGTCCATCTTAAAAACTTAATCAATGGAGTATTTATTTAATAGTTTTGGGTTGGTTATTTGATTTTATTGATTAGATTAATTTTTGTTGGAATCTTGATCATTGATGAAATTTTGAATTATGAATTATTTTAATTTGATTAACTTTTTCATTTAGATAGAATTCTAAATTTTTAAAATGTTTCATAAATATTTGACCCTAAGCTGAGTAAAATGACAATAAGTTTACGGATTTATATTCTCTATATTAAGTTATTATTTTTTAAAGTTTTGATGTAATTTTGAACAGTTGACGAATGAGTTAACTTTTTGATTTTGACTGATTTTAAATTTCAATATTTTTAGTAAATATTAGACTCTTAAAGGAGTCCAATTCCATTGAGTTTGTTAAATTTGGAATTTTTTTGAATAATAATAATTTTCAAATTTTTGTATTTAATTGAATAAATTATTTACTTAATTAATGAGGTTTTGTTGATTTTGCATCGAACTCACTCCAAACTCCTTGAAATTAATACGAAAGGTCGGGAATGACCTGTAGGAGTATTTTCATGAGTTTAAAATATATATAATATTTTTTTAATAATTTTTAATAATTCAATTTATTTAATTGTTTATTTTAATTAAATGTTAAGTTAAGGACAAAATTGAAGTCTAGTGATGGGACTTTTAATTTTCATATGTATAGGGTTGAATTATAAACAATTTAACATATTATTTGAATTTTTTTTGCAATTAATTTGAATTTATTATAATTTTTAAATTTTTATGACCCTTTAAGTGGATAATTTCTAAACTGATTAATTTTCTTACTTAATGGGCCGCAACTCTAATGAATTTGAACCTAAGTGTATGATTTCGCTAAGTTCAACATTCCAAAGTTTCACGCTTATTGGGTATTTGTTGAATTTCCTAGAAATTTTTTAAGTCATTTAAACATTGGCCTTAATTATTTTTCCTACATGTCACTAGTGTTCCAATGGGTCTAAAATTTTGTTCTACTAATCCTGACACATATTCAAGAACACCACAAAAATAATTATAGCAAGAACTTATCAATTTTGGGAGTAATCGATTTTTAAAGTTTGTGATCCAAAATGGACCCAATACTTTATAAATTCACACCATAGCAATCGAGAGAGTATATGGACCTATATAAATTTCAAGGGATGCCTAAGATGCTCAAAACATTTCCACCAAAAAATGGGTCTAGTTTGACTTCTAGATTGTGAGAAAATTATCAAAATCAATGATAGAGAAGATCATGATATGGTCAGAAGATTTACCTTTTTCTATGTAAAAAACAATTTGCATTCGATGATTACGACAGTCGATTGATCGTTCAAAAATTGCAAATTAACAACCTTAAGAACCCTAGAAAATCAAATGAGGGAACAAGAATATTTTATGAACCCTACACAATCGGCATTCTATATTGGAATGAATAAAGCATATTATGCTTGAAAAAAATTAAAATCCATTAGAAGACTTACCTAATGCAGCCATCTTGAAGTAGTGGCAGCGATCGACGAATTGCACGCAGGCCATAGTAGAGATGCAGTGCTTGAGCAAGATGAAAGAATAATAAGGGGAAGAGGAGGCCTCGATTAGGTATTCATCTGTGGGACGAATATACGCTTAAGAAAAATGAACAAATAATAAGAGGAAGGTGGCAGTTCGGGATAGGGCGGGGTGGAGCGGGGACTTGTCTCACACGATATCTTAATTAGCACCTAAATCATTATATGCCCTGATATAATTTGTTAGGGCACTTAGATAAATGTGTCTTAATATAAATGTAGTTAAAAGGTATTTTTTTGTAGTGGTAGGACACATAACCCCGCAGCTCAAGGTAGTCCATCTTAAAAACTTCATCAATGGAGTATTTATTTAGTATTTTTAGGTTGGTTATTTGATTTTATTGATTAGATTATTTTTTGCTTGAATCTTGATAATTGATGAAATTTTGAATTATGAATTATTTTAATTTGATTAACTTTTTCATTTAGATAGAATTCAAAATTTTTAATATGTTTCATAAATATTTGGCCCTAAGCTGAGTAAAATGATAATAAGTTTATGGATTTATATTCTCTATATTAAGTTATGATTTTTTAAAGTTTTGATATAATTTTGAACAGTTGACGAAAGAGTTAACTTTTTGATTTTGACTGATTTTAAATTTCAATATTTTTAGTAAATATTAGACTCTTAAAGGAGTCCAATTCCTTCGAGTTTGTTAAATTTGGAATTTTTTGAAATAATAATGATTTTTCAAATTTTTGTATTTAATTGAATAAATTATTTGCTTAATTAATGAGGTTTTGTTGATTTTTCATCAAACTCACTCCAAACTCCTTGAAATTAATACCAAAGGTCAGGAATGACCTATAGGAGTATTGTCATGTTTTTAGAATTTATATAGTATTTTTTAATAATTTTTAGTAATTCAATTTATTCAATTATTTATTTTAATTAAATATTAAGTTAAGGTCAAAAATAAAGTCCAGTGATGGGACTTTTAATTTTCATATGTATAGGGTTGAATTATAAACAATTTAAAATATTATTTGAATGTTTTTGGAATTAATTTGAATTTATTATAATTTTTAAATTTTTATGACCCTTTAAGTGGATAATTTCTAAATTGATTAATTTTCTTACTTAATGGGCCGCAACTCTAACGAATTTGAACCTAAGTGTATGATTTCACTAAGTTCAATGTTCCAAAGTTTCACGCTTATTGGGTATGTGTTGAATTTCCTAAAATTTTTTTAAGTCATTTAAACATTGGCCTTAATTATTTTTCTTACATGTCACTAGTGTTCCAATGGGTCTAAAATTTTGTTCTACTAATCCTGGCACATATTCAAGAACACCCCAAAAATAATTATAGCAAGAACTTATCAATTTTGGGAGTAATCGATTTTTAAAGTTTGTGATCCAAAATGGACCCAATACTTTGTATGTTCACACCATAGCAATCGAGAGAGTATATGAACCTATATAAATTTCAAGGGATGCCTAAGATGCTCAAAACATTTCCACCAAAAAATGGGTCTAGTTGGACCTCTAGATTGTGAGAAAATTATCAAAATTAAATTTCCAATAAACATAAAGTCTCACAGTACTTTGATTAAAATATCATGTAATTAATTCTAATAAATACTAGGGCACAAGACCACTGTAATGATGCCTGAATTATTAAATTTTGTGAAAAAATATATTTCCTATAAATTATCAGAGTTCTGGGCATTAAAATTAATTTTTAAAATCAAATTTTGATAATGATTTAGCAATGGTAATTATTGCAACGCCGTCGTGCCATCCTGACATGTGGGTGACTTATGGCATGTAATGGTTTGCCACTTAATGAGATGGAATGGTCATATTGACCATCCAATCTCACCTGATTCGAATGAAAGGCTCTAATTTCGCCCCGTCAACATGCGATCTCGATTTGGGCTGAGTTCTAACAAAATGAAAGAAGTACGCATATGGAATGGAGTGACATGGCAGATTATGTGTCATCTAATCGTGCGAAACACATGAACATATGGATCTGATTAGACCAAAGTTAAATTAGTTTAAAATGAACTAAAACTTTGAATGCCCATAACTTCTAAATTACTAGTCCAAATTTTATAAACTTTGAAACATATATTCATGGAAACTTAATCTTCAAATGCCTGGAGTTTAAAGGCAACATGAATTATAGATTTTGAGTAGTTTCAAATTTAAGTTTTACTTAAAAGTGATGATATCTCAAAAACCAATGGATGGATGTTGATGATCTTTAACTCATTTTTTCTCCTGGTAATATCCTCTCCAACTTTGTAGAAAACTCCCTAAGTAGGATGTGGCTGGATTGAAAGTTGTGTTAAAAACTTAAGTTTCCCTCTCTAGACCCTCTCTCTTAATCAAAATGGTGTTTGGAGGCTTGGCCTTGGATTTTTGTTCATACACATGAAAATGGAGCGGGTTTTGTCCCCTCCAATTGAGTTGACCAAGTAAAATCAAGGGAGATTTAAATTAGGGAAATTTTGGACATATTTGGAATGTCCAATTGAATTATTTTGAAAGGTTAATTTGGTTTGAAATTGCTTGGAGCATTGATTTTGATATTAGTTGGGTGTATTATTGATTTGGTCAACCATGATTTACTTGGTCAACCAAGTAAACCCATGGGCGGGGTTTGGTTCATAAATTTGTTTTGATGATTAGAGACCAATAGAGGTGGTTTCAAGCTAAAGCAATGTCATTTGGATTGAAATGTCCAATTAAGCTCTAAAGGGGAAATTTTGTCAACATGAGTTGACTTCGTCCACCATGCATGAACAAGGCTTGGATTTGAGTCCAAATCATTCATAAGATTGTTTATGATTCATAAGATTGTTTATGATTTATTGGAGAAGGTTTCATGGCATTATGTGGATTGGTCATGTTGAAGTTTGGAGAAAAGTCTATTTTTTCCCCTTAGGGGCGTTTTGGTCTTTTAGGCCCCTTATCAAGTCTTGTTCAACCTAGGTCCACCAAAGTATAATTTAATATTTAACATTTAATAAAAATGGTTATGGACTTGGTTAAGGATTTTGAGGAAGGTCACATGGTCAATTTCTACAAGGTGGAAGGTCTAGCGGCATAGGCTATAAATATTTGAAGGTTTTGCAGTCTTTGGATTTCAATCAAGTTTCAATGTTAGAGGTTTCTGATTGGCCTCAAATTAGAATGGTTGATCATATGGAAATTCCTAATCAATATAAAATTGATAGGTCATGAATGAAAAGTCATTTGACAAGGTTTTTAGGTGACTAAAAATCACCAAAAAGGGTTATAAGATGTGGGCCCTTAACCTTAAATTCTGGTCTAGAATTTTGAATTTGAATGCAATTTTGAATTTGATTAATTGAATTTAAATTATCCACATCAATCATAACAAATTAGGTGATTGTTGGAAATTAGATAAATGAAATCAAGTTGTGCTTTGTATGTGTCAGCGCTTTGTGTTGGTCAGTGTACTGAGTCACCTTGCTATAGCGTAAGGCTGCAACTTCAAGTGATTATTGGTTGATAAAGACTGAGTGATTGAGTTTTATTACATATATGATTTAGTTTAGATCAAAAACTAGATGTTTGAAATTTTTATAGAGAGTGTGTAGCTACAGAAAGGTGCATGCTGATATTTGAAGGATATATTAAGTTCTTCATGATTGATAGCTAAATGATTATCAACCATCAGATCACCACACAAGAGTATAGATAAATCATGATGACATTATATAGAAATGAGTTCACTAAATCATTGGTACAAATGCATTAAATTAACAAATAGACCCCTAGGGCCAACTTCAAAACACATGGGACTCTTACATGCACCCAAATATTCTCAAATACATGCAAAACAGTTTAAATATAGAAATTTAACAACTTATCTTACTTAGATTAGATGAGAATTAGTTGAATTGAATTCTAAACATAGAGGTTTTACAACTCTACCCTCCATAGAAAATTTCATCCTTTATATTTCAAAACATAGAACTAAGATCACAATAACTAATCGACATACAATTGTCTCATCTTAAAATTATTTCTTCCAAGTAGACTCTCTTTCAATATTATTCTTACAATAAAATTTAAACATTGTATCTACTTAATCATTAACTTTTTAACATCATAAGAAAAAATCTTCTCTAGTTATTCTTTATAGCTTAGATTTGGACATACCTCAACTTCTTCAATAGACACATGATTTCAATAGTCTGATATCCAATTCCTCATAAATGACATGTGGAATACATTAATAATTTTTGACATATAATATGGCAACTATAATCTATAGGCTTACTCCCAATTATTTCAGTGACTTCAAATGGTCCAACATAAATTGGACTATGTTTTACTTGTTTATCAAATATGTTGATGCCTTTCATTAGTTTGAACTTCACATATTAAAAATTTTAAACCTCGAATTCCCTGTCTAGTGCTTAGCATTAAAATATTATTTATCCCTATCCTATATAACATTTAATTTACCTCTAATTAGATGGATCATTTTAATAGTGTTATTAACTAAGGCAAGCCCATTGAATTTCCTCTGACCCATCTTTATTCAAGAGAGTGGTGTTAGGCATTTCTACTATCTACATATGTACCTAAACCTTACTAAATACCTCTCCATGGTCCAGAAGTAAGCCTATCATCTCTATTAGAAATCACCCTCGATATCCCACGTAATGAGACGATCTCACATTTATGTACATATGCCAATCTATCTACCTAATCAAACTATCTTGATAAGAATGAAATGAGCATACTTCATCAAATTATCCACCACAACCCAAATAGCTTCATGCCTTTGTCATGACCTGGGAAAACCCATAGAAAAATCCATAGTTACTTCATCCCACTTCCACTTAGGAATAAGCATTAGCTACAAAAACCTCCTAGTTGTTGATGTTCTATTTTAATTAGCTAATTGACCTCATATTTTGATATAAAATCAACTACATTCTTTTTCAACCAATACTACAAAAGTAAACTTTTTAGATTTCTATACATTATGTAGCCCCTAGATAAATAATATAACTTGAATAATGTGGCTTAAGCAGAATAACCAATCTCAAATATCTAGAACTTGGAATCCATGATCTACTCTTACAAAAGATAACTCTAGAATTAGATACACATAATTTAGATTTCTAACTGGATTTAATTTGATTAAATAAGTTACATACCTTTTATCTAACTTTAGAGTTTCATGAAACCTTTCCTACAAAGATGGATGAATAATCATTTGAACTATTATACCAAAATCATGGTCATAGAAAGAATCCACTACCAATTGAAGCCTTTCCATATCCTGAATTAGATGTTCATTAGAATTAAATTAAATATAATATAATTCAAAATATTTTCTATTTAGAGCATTCACTACAATATTAGCCTTACAAGCCTGATAATGAATAGTCTGATCATAATCTTTGATCAGCTCAAGCCATCTTCTTTGCCTCAAATTGATCCTTCTAGGTAAAAATACACTTCAAATTCAAATAATCAGTAAAAATCTCACACCATATTCCGTACAAAGAATGTCTCCAACATTTTAAAGCAAATTCCATAAAAGCAATATCGAGAATGTTTGTTCGATAGTTCCTCTCATTGACTTCAATTGGCTCGAAACATAAGTTGTAACATTCTTGTGCTACATTATGACACATCCTAATTCTCTATGTGAAGCATCACTAAATACTTAAAATCTCTCTATGCTAGATGGAAGAATCAGAACTTGAGTATAAGTTAAATAATCCTTCAAACTCTAAAAACTATCCTCATAATTAGTGTCCAAAAAAAGAAACTAACTTCTTAGTCAGTCTCATTAAAGGTACAAAAATCTAAGAAAATCCTTTTATAAGCTTTTTGTAAAACATAGCCATACCTAAAAAGCTAAATACCTCAATTAATATAACAGGTCTCGACCTATCAATAATGGTTTGAATCTTTCAAGGATCTAAAGAAATACTTACATTTCGAAAGCGCTTATGACACACCAAGATGAGGGTGAATTGGTATCTTAAAATCTTTTTTTTTTGGACATTTTGTGAAATTGTTTAGCTTTTAAAATATTAAAAAAAAGAATAAAATATATGATGTAAAAGCATTTGAGAAAATAAAGTATTCAAACTAAACTAAAAATATATAAGATTTTTAATATCTTTTAAAACCTTTTTTAAAATAATAAATATTTTTCTTTTTAATTTTAAAACAAAAAAATCAACCAAATATTCTCCCAAAATTATTTCCCAAAGATAATAAATAACCGAACTATGGAGCAGAAATTTTAAATTCCAATAAAAGTAAACTATACAAAAGCAAGATAATGCAAACCATATTTATAATGGTTCAGTTTAATTTACCTATGTTCACTCGCCAAAGGTTCTCCTCTTTGTGTATTGAACAAAATGTGTCTCTCCTACAACACATAACTAGGTAGAGAAGCCCTTATTGAAAGTTTCTGAGGGTGGTTAAACCCTAAAGAACTAGTTCTGAGACTAACCAAGAGCGGGGGGGGGGGGGGGATGAATTGGTAGTTTAAAAAATCTTCTTTGAACAAAAAGAAAAATCATCTTCTTAAAATGTTTTCTACATCTAAGAATAGATAATCAAAATATTTTAAAATCAATCACAGATTTTCAACCAAGCAGTTATATCCAAAATAAAAGTGGAAAATAAATAGCGGTAAAAGTAATAAGAAAGAACACACAAAAATTTATAGCAATTTGATCAACCTGACCTATGTCCACTCCTTGGAGACTCCCTCTCCATGTATCCACTCTAAAGAAGACTAAGCAGCCAAAGATTTCTAACAAGAGTGTTAGAGTTCCTTAAATAGAAGGCTTCAAAAAACCCTAATTTCTAAGCCATTCATCTTATATTTATATAGTAAAATGGACATCATACGGTATAATCAATTTAATTTAGAATCATCCAACAAGATCATTCAGACAATCTATTCAAATCTTATATTACATCGTACATTATGATATGCAAAAAATCCTTCTATTTGTTTGGGATGAGTTAAGAGAGTTGCTACTAGCATGTTTTACAATCTTGCAACTTATATAGTTTTGATGATTCCAAATATTATTATTTTATGTGTAGTTATCTCCTAACACTTTTTGGAAGATTTATTTTTGCTCTTGCGTGTACTAACATTTCAGGAAAATTGAACTCCAAACTATGAAGACTTCAAATCGAATTCAGCATACAATCCTTTGCAAATTGAAGCTTTAAATTGTTTTTTTTTTAATTGAGAGGGAGTGATTATAATTGAGTGAATAAAAACACACACACACACACACACATAAGGAGATCTTACAAAATTTGTACTGATCGTACGGGATGAACCTAGTTCGTACGGGACGATCAGGTCAGTTATCTCCTCGTAGGAGCAATGGAACGAACAGGAGTTGAGGAAATTTTTTTAAGTCCTGATCGTCTAGGACAAAATTATTTTCATCCCAGGACGAGTTGGGCTCTGTAAAAATTTTGTTTAGATGAAATCTATAATCATGCCAGGAAGAATTCTTCTCTGTAAAAATTTTGTCCATATGAAATCTAAATCGTCCCAGGACGAATTCTTCTCTGTAAAAATTTCATTCAAACGAAATTCATTATCATGCCAGGACGAGTTGCTCTCTGTAAATGTTTTGTACGGACGAAGTTCTGTTCATCCCAGGACGATGTGAACCGACTTACCAAAGTTGGTTATGTCCTGCAGCTATTTGAGAACCGATAAATGGTATAACTGATCGTACTGGACGAACCTAGTTCGTACGGGACGATGATCATGTACGAACATAGTTCGTACCAATATTCATTAGGATCATTTCCGACACTTTAAGTAAAATTGTCCAGGACGATCCACGATCGTATGGGATGATTCATTTCATGTTAACTTGAAAAATTTGCATTTTTGGATAGTTTTTCTTGTCTCTCTTATATATAGTCCAATTTAGACTGTCACCCAATCTTTTTGCTCATTGATCTTCGTGTCTATTGAAAGAAGAGTCAAGGAGAGAGTGTGAGAGTGCATTCAAAGGAGGATTCCTACCATTGGAGTGTGAAGGCTTCACTTGGTGTTCAAAGGTAAGAATCTCTTCTTGTGATTTGGGATTACTTCACTCTTTTCTTTCTTCCTTCTAGAATTCTTGTGAGCAGATCTGTCAAGGAGATCTGGTTCTCTGCCGACACTTATGAAAGTTCGTTCGGGATGTTAAGCTTTATGAACTTAGTCCCAAGCTAACCAAGAGGGGGGGGGGGGTGAATTGGTATTTTAAAAATTCTTAAGACAAAGAAATAAATTCACAAACCAAATCACACCACCAAACCAAATACGAAATTTAAAAGTGCGGAAGCAAAAATAAGAACACAAGATTTATAGTGGTTCGGTCGACTCGACCTACGTCCACTCCTTGAAGGCACCCTCCAAGTATTGCACTACAAAACGTGACTCTCCTTTAGCCCCCACAGCTAGGCGGAGAAGCCCTCACAAGAAACTCCTTTTTGCCACCCCGACAAGGCAGCGAACCTACCTCCTTTTGCTTCCTCTTGAAGCTGGCAGAGAACCACAACCAAAAGCAAAACTCCTTACCTCTACCGACCCTTCCACGGACGAGAAACTCCAGACGAAAGACAAGCAGAGCGATCCTTGAGCAACCCTTGTGAATCCCCTCACAAGCTCCCCCTCACAAGATCCTCTCTCTCTCCCTCTCTCTCTTTCTCTCCTCAAGGTCTTCTCAGGTCAAGGCAGCAGCCAAAGGTCTCTTAAAAATGTTGAAGAAGAGCTGTTTAAATAGAAGAGCTCAAGAGGAGCTCATTAATTACAAGTAGCCAACTTTATCGTCCCGGCCGATATGGACATCGGCCTGGCCGATTAGTACAAATCAAGGAAGATCGGCCAGAGCACAGCCCTGGGAACAATCCTGGACGATTGAAATTTGGCTTGATCGTCCAGGCCGATCTCACAATCGTCCTGGCCGATTAGTTCAAATCAGAGGTAAATCATCCTGAGCACAGCCCTGGGAACAGTCCTGGCCGATTGAAATTTGGCTTGATCGTCCAGGCCGATCTCACGATCGTCCTGGCCGATATGATTGTATCAATCATCCTTAATTACTCCCTTGATTTCCTGATCAATTAAGGCATAATTTGTTAATTTCGTCCAGGCCGATCCTGGAATCGTCCTGGACGATAATTTAAAATTCAGTATGCCTAAACTGTCTAAGGCGGCTATCTCTTTCTATTTTGAGCTTATCGTCCTGGCCGATACACGTATCGTCCAGGCCGATATGTTAATGTCGGCTGCCTTAATTAAGAATCCTTAATTAGACTTTCTGTTTTAAGCTGATCATCCCGGACGATATAAAGATCGACCGGGCCGATGTTTGCAAAAACAGAATTTTTAAGCCTCTCAAGTGTGTGTGTGAAGGGTTACTTAGCATCAGTCTTTTTGATTATTACAAGTAGACTCAAAAGGTGAAAAATAAAATTACAGACTGACTCAACCCTAAACCTACGCGATCCTGGACTTGGCTTCCTCTTGATCGTCCGATCTTCGATTCCTGAAAAGTTAGAAGCAACAAGTAGTCCAAGAGAGATAGTGTTTGTCAATCATCAAAACATAAGCCATGAAAATAGTTTGCAACAATCTCCCCCTTTTTGATGATGGCAAACCACTACGAAAACAGATGGAAAAAAAAATTCAGGATTAATGTAAAAAGGAACCTCATAAACTTCTCCCCCTTTTGACATATCAAAAAGGAGGATTCAAGAAAGCAGAGCGAAGATACCCCCTTTTTTTTATATATATATATTTTTTTTTATTTAATCAAGGCATGAACATGATAGCATTCCATGTGATTGATTCAAAAATTTGTGAGTTAATGTGTTAATAAGCTCATCAATCAATAGAGTTAGAATATCCGATTATGGCTACCCTTAGCTCAGACATTTTTTAGGGTAGAATTGTCTTTTGAAATCAATGACCTAACTCAAGAAATTAATTGGTTATGAGAAAAAAAAGGAATTTACTTATCACTTGGCTTAAGAAAAACTATCTTCATACAATAATGAGGTAGAGTAAATTTATCACAATCGCAATTTAATCGAAGTCAAGTCTTTGATAACCAACACTTCTAAGTTCTAAAAGATTTAAAAAGAGAGAGTAGCTTGTTTTGGAGTGGGCTCATTTTATGCCTCTTGACAATTGGTTGGCGCACTGCGCATCTTTTGATACACTTTGTGTATTCTATATTTTTCAATTTGGCGCTTTGCGCATCTTTTATTGGCATCATTGGCCATTTTTTTTTTGCAAGCTATAGTCTCTTTTATGATCTTTTAAAGACAAAGTTGTGAATAGATCTTCTCATATATTAGAGAATAGGAACACTCTCTCTAATCAAAGGAAGAGTTATCACAAGTAGAATCAATAATCAAGGACAAGAGTAACGAGCAATTTTGATGTGAAAAAAAAAAACTTTAAACATTATAAGTATAAGATAGAGTTTTTGAAGCAAGTTTAAGAAAAGATCTCAATTCCATAAACAATCTTTAACTTGAGAGAGATTTTTGATTAAAGAAGAAAACTATGCCACTAAAATAGGTTAGAGAAAGAGACAATCACAAAATATTTCTACCATCTAAGAGATTGAGTAGATAAAAGAATATTGACTACAAATTCCCAAAAGCAAGGACAAGGAATATAATACCATATTAGCCATGATTTTGAAAACTAAGTAAAAAAGACAAAAGAAAGAAAAAAAAATAAAACACACAAAAAGAATTAAAACAACAAAACAGGAAACAAAAGTAAAAGAAAGAAAAATAAAAGAAAGTAAAAAGTTTCATGCATTTATGTCAATCACACCCAACCTGGTCCTTAAAGAGCTGAAAGTATCGAAGGCCAGTGGTTTAGTAAAGATGTCTGCTAGTTGATTTTCAGTTGTCACATGGTGTAACTCAATGTATCCCTTAGTCACATGATTTCTAATGAAGTGATGCCTAATGTCAATGTGTTTAGTCCTTGAATGTTGGATAGGATTCTTAGAGATGCATATGGCAGTAGTATTGTCACAAAAGATTGAGATGGTACTTACATGTAATCCTAAATCCAATACCTGTTGTTTCAACCAAAGGACTTAGGCCACACAACTTTCAAGAGCAATGTATTCAGCTTCAGCAGTGGAAAGAGCAACAGAGTTTTGCTTCCTACTAGACCAAGAGACCAAAGATTGTCCAATGAATTGACAAGTTCCAGAAGTGCTCTTTCTATCCACCTTGCATCCTGCAAAATCAGAGTCAGAAAAACCAATAATCTCAAAAGAAGTGCTATGTCTAGGGTACCAAATCCCTAATCCTTGTGTCCCCAAAAGATATCTAAAAATTCTCTTAACAGCAGTCAAGTGGGACTCTTTAGGGTCAGCCTGAAACCTAGCACAAAGGCAAACACTAAACATGATGTCAGGTCGGCTCGCAGTCAAGTAAAGTAAAGATCCAATCATGCCTCTATACTTCTTCTGATCAACAGACTTACCACTTAATAAAGTCTGAAGGAGGGAAAAACATCAACAGAAAACTCCCTTTAACTAATTTTGAAAAGCTAAATCAATATCTAAAAAAAAAAAAAAAACTCCAAAATCTAAAAGTTTGAAAGGACTAATCATATGAGGGTCAAAATTAAAGAGCAACGTGTAACCAAATTAAAACAAAACAAAACAAATAAAAATTAAAGCAAACTAAAATCAATACAAAGTGAGCACAAAAACTAAAAAAAATAATAAAAAGACACACAAAACTAATGTTTTAAGCACGTGATAAAGCAGCGAGTTTAAGCAATTTTTGAGCTGCAAGCCTCCTTATGTCCAGTTATCCTATGCTCCCCTGAGGGCTTTGGTGAGAGCACACCTGCAAAACTCAACAATAGTCAGATTTAGGAACCCAAACAGGTTTGGGATCCTTCTTAGAAAAAGTAGAATGTAATGCAGGTAAGGTATGCTGTGAATCATGCATTTTAGGTCTCCACACCCAATGAGTACTACGATGAACGGTGCAAGTGTGTGAGATGTGTCCTAGCATGCCACATGAGAAACATCTAATTCCAGGAAAGGAATTTCTTAGATGATTTGAGTTATAATGCCTCTTCCTAGGTTTTGGCTTAAGATCAACAGTGGAAGTCATCCGATCATTTTGAATCCTCAAATTTATTTTCTTTAAGGCATCAATCTCAATCCTCAAATTTTTCTCAAGATCTTTAGATTTCTTAAGATCAAAACTAAGTGAGTTGTGTGAAACTTTTAATGCATTATGTTCATCAATTAATTCCAAATGTTTTTTGTTCAACTCATCAAATTCATCAAGAAGAGCCATGTGATTTGAATCAATCGTTGCATGGTCTTTGAGAAACACTTCATGCTCTTTTTGTAGATTTGAACATTCTAATTTTAGGGTAGCATGAGTTTTCTTAAGTTTTTTGTATGATGCATGAATTTTTTCACAAATTTCAAACAATTCATCATAGGTTGGTTTACATACCTCTTCTTCATCACTTTGATTTTCTCCCATGAAACACAAATTCGTAGTCTCTTCCTCTGGTTCAGTCTCAGAGGAATCAGTACCAGATTCTGCCCAAAATCCTCTTTGGATTTTCTTCTTGTCCTTCCTTGACTTGGCTTTCTCCTCACCTTTTTCCTTTTCTTTGCTTGATTGATCTTGAAGTGTAGGGCAATCGGCTCTCACATGTCCAGGTTTCCTGCATTCAAAACAAACAACATCAGAAGATCCTTTAACATATTTGTGATCCTTACCTTTCCTCCAATTTTGATGATGCCTATGTTTCTTCCTTAGAAAGCTTTTGAATTGCCTTGTGATGAAGGCAACTTCATCGCTCTCAGACCCGGAAGATTCATAATCCAATTTATGCGATTATTTTCTCCTTTTTCTTCTCACCTGCATCAAGATTTCTTTGATTCACACCTTGCTTGTAAGCAATGAGTGAGCCAAGTAAGTTATCAATGGAATAAGTATTCAAATCTTTTGATTCAGTGATTGCAGTTATTTTTGCATCATAAGACGAAGGCAAGCATCTCAAAATCTTGTTAACTTTTTCATAATTCGAAAGCTCTTTTCCTAGTGCATGCAATGAAGTAACAATCTGAGCAAACCTAGTGTACATGTCTAAAATCGATTCATGAGGTTTTATACGAAAAAGTTCGTAGTCATGCAAGAGAAAGTTCAAACGGGTTTGCTTAACTTCATTAGTACCTTCATAGGTGATGCATAATTTATCCCAAATCTCTTTACCAGTTTTGCAAGTTGAAACACGAATGTAATCTTCAGATTTCAAAGCACAGAAAAAACAGTTCAAACATTTTGCATTTAACTGAGCCAAATCACGTTCATCGAAAGTCCATTCAGTAAAAGCAACTTCAGTTTTAATACCATTAATTTCACGATAAGGTGGAGAATAACCTTCTTGAATAAGCATCCACATGCGATAATCAGTAGATTGTAAAAACGTTGACATGCGGGTTTTCCAAAAATTTAAAGGTAAGTTGTCAAATAGAGGAGGTCGTGTAATCGAATAACCTTCAGTAGTGTTTCTATTTCCTATGTTAGCCATGGATCAAATTCAAAAAGTTTTCAAACTTAATTTTTCGAATCCCGCTCTGATACCACTTGAAAGTTCGTTCGGGATGTTAAGCCCTATGAACTTAGTCCCAAGCTAACCAAGATGGGGGGGGTGAATTGGTATTTTAAAAATTCTTAAGACAAAGAAATAAATTCACAAACCAAATCACACCACCAAACCAAATGCGGAATTTAAAAGTGCGGAAGCAAAAATAAGAACACAAGATTTATAGTGGTTCGGTCGACTCGACCTACGTCCACTCCTTGAAGGCACCCTCCAAGTATTGCACTACAAAACGTGACTCTCCTTTAGACTCCACAGCTAGGCGGAGAAGCCCTCACAAGAATCTCCTTTTTGCCACGCCGGCAAGGCAGAGAACCTACCTCCTTTTGCTTCCTCCTGAAGCTGGCAGAGAACCACAACCAAAAGCAAAACTCCTTACCTCTACCGACCCTTCCACGGACGAGAAACTCCAGACGAAAGACAAGCAGAGCGATCCTTGAGCAACCCTTGTGAATCCCCTCACAAGCTCCCCCTCACAATATCCTCTCTCTCTCCCTCTCTCTCTTTCTCTCCTCAAGGTCTTCTCAGGTCAAGGCAGCAGCCAAAGGTCTCTTAAAAACGTTGAAGAAGAGCTCTTTAAATAGAAGAGCTTAAGAGGAGCTCATTAATTGCAAGTAGCCGACTTTATCGTCCCGGCCGATATGGACATCGGCCTGGCCGATTAGTACAAATCAAGAAAGATCGGCTAGAGCACAGCCCTGGGAACAGTCCTGGACGATTGAAATTTGGCTTGATCGTCCAGGCCGATCTCACGATCGTCCTGGCCGATTAGTTCAAATCAGAGGTAAATCGTCCTGAGCACAGCCCTGGGAACAGTCCTGGCCGATTGAAATTTGGCTTGATCGTCCAGGCCGATCTCACGATCGTCCTGGCCGATATGATCTTATCAATCATCCTTAATTACTCCCTTGATTTCCTGATCAATTAAGGCATAATTTGGTAATTTCGTCCAGGCCGATCCTGGAATCGTCCTGGACGATAATTTAAAATTCAGTATGCCTAAACTGTCTAAGACGGCTATCTCTTTCTATTTTGAGCTTATCGTCCTGGCCGATACACGTATCGTCCAGGCCGATATGTTAATGTCGGCTGCCTTAATTAAGAATCCTTAATTAGACTTTCTGTTTTAAGCTGATCATCCCGGACGATATAAAGATCGGCCGGGCCGATGTTTGCAAAAACAGAATTTTTAAGCCTCTCAAGTGTGTGTGTGAAGGGTTACTTAGCATCAGTCTTTTAGATTATTACAAGTAGACTCAAAAGGTGAAAAATAAAATTACAGACTAACTCAACCCTAAACCTACGCGATCCTGGACTTGGCTTCCTCTTGATCGTCCGATCTTCGATTCCTGAAAAGTTAGAAGCAACAAGTAGTCCAAGAGAGATAGTGTTTGTCAATCATCAAAATATAAGCCATGAAAATAGTTTGCAACAATCTCCCCCTTTTTGATGATGACAAACCACTACGAAAACAGATGGAAAAAAAAAATTCAGGATTGATGTAAAAAGGAACCTCATAAACTTCTCCCCCTTTTGACATATCAAAAAGGAGGATTCAAGAAAGCAGAGCGAAGATACCCCCTTTTTTATATATATATATATATTTTTTTATTTAATCAAGGCATGAACATGATAGCATTCCATGTGATTGATTCAAAAATTTTTGAGTTAATGTGTTAATAAGCTCATCAATCAATAGAGTTAGAATATCCGATCATGGCTACCCTTAGCTTAGAAATTTTTTAGGGTAGAATTGTCTTTTGAAATCAATGACCTAACTCAAGAAATTAATTGGTTATGAGAAAAAAAAGGAATTTACTTATCACTTGGCTTAAGAAAAACTATCTTCATACAATAATGAGGTAGAGTAAATTTATCACAATCGCAATTTAATCGAAGTCAAGTCTTTGATAACCAACACTTCTAAGTTCTAAAAGATTTAAAAAGAGAGAGTAGCTTGTTTTGGAGTGGGCTCATTTTATGCCTCTTGACAATTGGTTGGCGCACTGCGCATCTTTTGATACACTTTGTGTATTCTATATTTTTCAATTTGGCGCTTTGCGCATCTTTTATTGGCATCATTGGCCATTTTTTTTTTGCAAGCTATAGTCTATTTTATGATCTTTTAAAGACAAAGTTGTGAATAGATCTTCTCATATATTAGAGAATAGGAGCACTCTCTCTAACCAAAGGAAGAGTTATCACAAGCAGAATCAATAATCAAGGACAAGAGTAACGAACAATTTTGATGTGAAAAAAAAAAACTTTAAACATTATAAGTATAAGATAGAGTTTTTGAAGCAAGTTTAAGAAAAGATCTCAATTCCATAAACAATCTTTAACTTGAGAGAGATTTTTGATTAAAGATGATAACTATGCCACTAAAATAGGTTAGAGAAAGAGACAATCACAAAATATTTCTACCATCTAAGAGATTGAGTAGATAAAAGCATATTGACTACAAATTCCCAAAAGCAAGGACAAGGAATATAATACCATATTAGTCATGATTTTGAAAACTAAGTAAAAAAGACAAAAGAAAGAAAAAAAAAATAAAACACACAAAAAGAATTAAAACAACAAAACAGGAAACAAAAGTAAAAGAAAGAAAAATAAAAGAAAGTAAAAAGTTTCATGCATTTATGTCAATCACACCCAACCTGGTCCTTAAAGAGCTGAAAGTATCGAAGGCCAGTGGTTTAGTAAAGATGTCTGCTAGTTGATTTTCAGTTGTCACATGGTGTAACTCAATGTCTCCCTTAGTCACATGATTTCTAATGAAGTGATGCCTAATATCAATGTGTTTAGTCCTTGAATGTTGGATAGGATTCTTAGAGATGCATATGGCACTAGTATTGTCACAAAAGATTGAGATGGTACTTACATGTAATCCTAAATCCAATACCTGTTATTTCAACCAAAGGACTTGGGCCACACAACTTTCAAGAGCAATGTATTCAGCTTCAGCTGTGGAAAGAGCAACAGAGTTTTGCTTCCTACTAGACCAAGAGACCAAAGATTGTCCAATGAATTGACAAGTTCCAGAAGTGCTCTTTCTA
This sequence comes from Dendrobium nobile, assembly GCA_022539455.1. Taxonomy (NCBI): domain Eukaryota; kingdom Viridiplantae; phylum Streptophyta; class Magnoliopsida; order Asparagales; family Orchidaceae; genus Dendrobium; species Dendrobium nobile. The sequence goes on from CM039734.1 coordinate 24,376,689, forward strand.
TCCACCTTGCATCCTGCAAAATCAGAGTCAGAAAAACCAATAATCTCAAAAGAAGTGCTATGTCTAGGGTACCAAATCCCTAATCCTTGTGTCCCCAAAAGATATCTAAAAATTCTCTTAACAGCAGTCAAGTGGGACTTCTTAGGGTCAGCCTGAAACCTAGCACAAAGGCAAACACTAAACATGATGTCAGGTCGGCTCGCAGTCAAGTAAAGTAAAGATCCAATCATGCCTCTATACTTCTTCTGATCAACAGACTTACCACTTAATAAAGTCTGAAGGAGGGAAAAACATCAACAGAAAACTCCCTTTAACTAATTTTGAAAAGCTAAATCACTATCTAAAAAAAAAAGACTCCAAAATCTAAAAGTTTGAAAGGACTAATCATATGAGGGTCAAAATTAAAGAGCAACGTGTAACCAAAACAAAACAAAACAAAACAAAACAAATGAAAAATAAAGCAAACTAAAATCAATACAAAGTGAGCACAAAAACTAAAAAAAATAATAAAAAGACACACAAAACTAATGTTTTAAGCACGTGATAAAGCTGCGAGTTTAAACAATTTTTGAGCTGCAAGCCTCCTTATGTCCAGTTATCCTATGCTCCCCTGAGGGCTTTGGTGAGAGCACACCTGCAAAACTCAACAACAGTCAGATTTAGGAACCCAAACAGGTTTGGGATCCTTCTTAGAAAAAGTAGAATGTAATGCAGGTAAGGTATGCTGTGAATCATGCATTTTAGGTCTCCACACCCAATGAGTACTACGATGAACGGTGCAAGTGTGTGAGATGTGTCCTAGCATGCCACATGAGAAACATCTAATTCCAGGAAAGGGATTTCTTAGATGATTTGAGTTATAATGCCTCTTCCTAGGTTTTGGCTTAAGATCAACAGTGGAAGTCATCCGATCATTTTGAATCCTCAAATTTGTTTTCTTTAAGCCATCAATCTCAATCCTCATATTTTTCTCAAGATCTTTAGATTTCTTAAGATCAAAACTAAGTGAGTTGTGTGAAACTTTTAATGCATTATGTTCATCAATTAATTCCAAATGTTTTTTGTTCAACTCATCAAATTCATCAAGAAGAGCCATGTGATTTGAATCAATCGTTGCATGGTCTTTGAGAAACACTTCATGCTCTTTTTGTAGATTTGAACATTCTAATTTTAGGCTAGCATGAGTTTTCTTAAGTTTTTTGTATGATGCATGAATTTTTTCACAAATTTCAAACAATTCATCATAGGTTGGTTTACATACCTCTTCTTCATCACTTTGATTTTCTCCCATGAAACACAAATTCGTAGTCTCTTCCTCTGGTTCAGTCTCAGAGGAATCAGTACCAGATTCTGCCCAAAATCCTCTTTGGATTTTCTTCTTGTCCTTCCTTGACTTGGCTTTCTCCTCACCTTTTTCCTTTTCTTTGCTTGATTGATCTTGAAGTGTAGGGCAATCGGCTCTCACATGTCCAGGTTTCCTGCATTCAAAACAAACAACATCAGAAGATCCTTTAACATATTTGTGATCCTTACCTTTCCTCCAATTTTGATGATGCCTATGTTTCTTCCTTAGAAAGCTTTTGAATTGCCTTGTGATGAAGGCAACTTCATCGCTCTCAGACCCGGAAGATTCATAATCCGATTTGTGCGCCTTTAGTGCGATTGTTTTCTCCTTTTTCTTCTCACCTGCATCAAGATTTCTTTGATTCACACCTTGCTTGTAAGCAATGAGTGAGCCAAGTAAGTTATCAATGGAATAAGTATTCAAATCTTTTGATTCAGTGATTGCAGTTATTTTTGCATCATAAGACGAAAGCAAGCATCTCAAAATCTTGTTAACTTTTTCATAATTCGAAAGCTCTTTTCCTAGTGCATGCAATGAAGTAACAATCTGAGTAAACCTAGTGTACATGTCAGAAATCGATTCATGAGATTTTATACGAAAAAGTTCGTAGTCATGCAAGAGAAAGTTCAAACGGGTTTGCTTAACTTCATTAGTACCTTAATAGGTGATGCATAATTTATCCCAAATCTCTTTACCAGTTTTGCAAGTTGAAACACGCATGTAATCTTCAGATTTCAAAGCACAGAAAAAACAGTTCAAACATTTTGCATTTAACTGAGCCAAATCACGTTCATCGAAAGTCCATTCAGTAAAAGCAACTTCAGTTTTAATACCATTAATTTCACGATAAGGTGGAGAATAACCTTCTTGAATAAGCATCAACATGCGATAATCAGTAGATTGTAAAAACGTTGACATGCGGGTTTTCCAAAAATCAAAAGGTAAGTTGTCAAATAGAGGAGGTCGTGTAATCGAATAACCTTCAGTAGTGTTTCTATTTCCTATGTTAGCCATAGATCAAATTCAAAAAGTTTTCAAACTTAATTTTTCGAATCCCGCTCTGATACCACTTGAAAGTTCGTTCGGGATGTTAAGCCCTATGAACTTAGTCCCAAGCTAACCAAGAGGGGGGGGGGGGTGAATTGGTATTTTAAAAATTCTTAAGACAAAGAAATAAATTCACAAACCAAATCACACCACCAAACCAAATGCGGAATTTAAAAGTGCGGAAGAAAAAATATGAACACAAGATTTATAGTGGTTTGGTCGACTCGACCTACGTCCACTCCTTGAAGGCACCCTCCAAGTATTGCACTACAAAACGTGACTCTCCTTTAGCCCCCACAGCTAGGCGGAGAAGCCCTCACAAGAAACTCCTTTTTGCCACCCCGGCAAGGCAGAGAACCTACCTCCTTTTGCTTCCTCCTAAAGCTGGCAGAGAACCACAACCAAAAGCAAAACTCCTTACCTCTACCGACCCTTACATGGACGAGAAACTCCAGACGAAAGACAAGAAGAGCGATCCTTGAGCAACCCTTGTGAATCCCCTCACAAGCTCCCCCTCACAATATCCTCTCTCTCTCCCTCTCTCTCTTTCTCTCCTCAAGGTCTTCTCAGGTCAAGGCAGCAGCCAAAGGTCTCTTAAAAACGTTGAAGAAGAGCTCTTTAAACAGAAGAGCTCAAGAGGAGCTCATTAATTGCAAGTAGCCGACTTTATCGTCCCGGACGATATGGACATCGGCCTCGCTGATTAGTACAAATCAAGGAAGATCGGCCAGAGCACAGCCCTGGGAACAGTCCTGGACGATTGAAATTTGGCTTGATCGTCCAGGCCGATTTCACGATCGTCCTGGCCGATTAGTTCAAATCAGAGGTAAATCGTCCTGAGCACAGCCCTGGGAACAGTCCTGGCCGATTGAAATTTGGCTTGATCGTCCAGGCCGATCTCACGATCGTCCTGGCCGATATGATCGTATCAATCATCCTTAATTACTCCCTTGATTTCCAGATCAATTAAGGCGTAATTTGGTAATTTCGTCCAGGCCGATCCTGGAATCGTCCTGGACGATAATTTAAAATTCAGTATGCCTAAACTGTCTAAGGCGGCTATCTCTTTCTATTTTGAGCTTATCGTCCTGGCCGATACACGTATCGTCCAGGCCGATATGTTAATGTCGGCTGCCTTAATTAAGAATCCTTAATTAGACTTTCTGTATTAAGCTGATCGTCCCGGACGATATAAAGATCGGCCGGGCCGATGTTTGCAAAAACAGAATTTTTAAGCCTCTCAAGTGTGTGTGTGAAGGGTTACTTAGCATCAGTCTTTTTGATTATTACAAGTAGACTCAAAAGGTGAAAAATAAAATTACAGACTGACTCAACCCTAAACCTACGCGATCCTGGACTTGGCTTCCTCTTGATCGTCCGATCTTCAATTCCTGAAAAGTTAGAAGCAACAAGTAGTCCAAGAGAGATAGTGTTTGTCAATCATCAAAACATAAGCCATGAAAATAGTTTGCAACAATCTCCCCCTTTTTGATGATGACAAACCACTACGAAAACAGATGGAAAAAAAAAATTCAGGATTGATGTAAAAAGGAACCTCATAAACTTCTCCCCCTTTTGACATATCAAAAAGGAGGATTCAAGAAAGCAGAGCGAAGATACCCCCTTTTTTATATATATATATATTTTTTATTTAATCAAGGCATGAACATGATAGCATTCCATGTGATTGATTCAAAAATTTATGAGTTAATGTGTTAATAAGCTCATCAATCAATAGAGTTAGAATATCCGATCATGGCTACCCTTAGCTCAGAAATTTTTTAGGGTAGAATTGTCTTTTGAAATCAATGGCCTAACTCAAGAAATTAATTGGTTATGAGAAAAAAAAGGAATTTACTTATCACTTGGCTTAAGAAAAACTATCTTCATACAATAATGAGGTAGAGTAAATTTATCACAATCGCAATTTAATCGAAGTCAAGTCTTTGATAACCAACACTTCTAAGTTCTAAAAGATTTAAAAAGAGAGAGTAGCTTATTTTAGAGTGGGCTCATTTTATGCCTCTTGACAATTGGTTGGCGCACTACGCATCTTTTGATACACTTTGTGTATTCTATATTTTTCAATTTGGCGCTTTGCGCATCTTTTATTGGCATCATTGGCCATTTTTTTTTTCCAAGCTATAGTCTATTTTATGATCTTTTAAAGACAAAGTTGTGAATAGATCTTCTCATATATTAGAGAATAGGAGCACTCTCTCTAACCAAAGGAAGAGTTATCACAAGCAGAATCAATAATCAAGGACAAGAGTAACGAGCAATTTTGATGTGAAAAAAAAAACTTTAAACATTATAAGTATAAGATAGAGTTTTTGAAGCAAGTTTAAGAAAAGATCTCAATTCCATAAACAATCTTTAACTTGAGAGAGATTTTTGATTAAAGAAGATAACTATGCCACTAAAATAGGTTAGAGAAAGAGACAATCACAAAATATTTCTACCATCTAAGAGATTGAGTAGATAAAAGCATATTGACTACAAATTCCCAAAAGCAAGGACAAGGAATATAATACCATATTAGCCATGATTTTGAAAACTAAGTAAAAAAGACAAAAGAAAGAAAAAAAAATAAAACACACAAAAAGAATTAAAACAACAAAACAGGAAATAAAAGTAAAAGAAAGAAAAATAAAAGAAAGTAAAAAGTTTCATGCATTTATGTCAATCACACCCAACCTGGTCCTTAAAGAGCTGAAAGTATCGAAGGCCAGTGGTTTAGTAAAGATGTCTGCTAGTTGATTTTCAGTTGTCACATGGTGTAACTCAATGTCTCCCTTAGTCACATGATTTCTAATGAAGTGATGCCTAATGTCAATGTGTTTAGTCCTTGAATGTTGGATAGGATTCTTAGAGATGCATATGGCACTAGTATTGTCACAAAAGATTGAGATGGTACTTACATGTAATCCTAAATCCAATACCTGTTGTTTCAACCAAAGGACTTGGGCCACACAACTTTCAAGAGCAATGTATTCAGCTTCAGCAGTAGAAAGAGCAACAGAGTTTTGCTTCCTACTAGACCAAGAGACCAAAGATTGTCCAATGAATTGACAAGTTCCAGAAGTGCTCTTTCTATCCACCTTGCATCCTGCAAAATCAGAGTCAGAAAAACAAATAATCTCAAAAGAAGTGCTATGTCTAGGGTACCAAATCCCTAATCCTTGTGTCCCCAAAAGATATCTAAAAATTCTCTTAACAGCAGTCAAGTGGGACTCCTTAGGGTCAGCCTGAAACCTAGCACAAAGGCAAACACTAAACATGATGTCAGGTCGGCTCGCAGTCAAGTAAAGTAAAGATCCAATCATGCCTCTATACTTCTTCTGATCAACAGACTTACCACTTAATAAAGTCTGAAGGAGGGAAAAACATCAACAGAAAACTCCCTTTAACTAATTTTGAAAAGCTAAATCACTATCTAAAAAAAAAAAAAAACTCCAAAATCTAAAAGTTTGAAAGGACTAATCATATGAGGGTCAAAATTAAAAGAGCAACGTGTAACCAAAACAAAACAAAACAAAACAAATAAAAAATAAAGCAAACTAAAATCAATACAAAGTGAGCACAAAAACTAAAAAAAATAATAAAAAGACACACAAAACTAATGTTTTAAGCACGTGATAAAGCAGCGAGTTTAAGCAATTTTTGAGCTGCAAGCCTCCTTATGTCCAGTTATCCTATGCTCCCCTGAGGGCTTTGGTGAGAGCACACGTGCAAAACTCAACAACAGTCAGATTTAGGAACCGAAACAGGTTTGGGATCCTTCTTAGAAAAAGTAGAATGTAATGCATGTAAGGTATGCTGTGAATCATGCATTTTAGGTCTCCACACCCAATGAGTACTACGATGAACGGTGCAAGTGTGTGAGATGTGTCCTAGCATGCCACATGAGAAACATCTAATTCCAGGAAAGGGATTTCTCAGATGATTTGAGTTATAATGCCTCTTCCTAGGTTTTGGCTTAAGATCAACAGTGGAAGTCATCCGATCATTTTGAATCCTCAAATTTGTTTTCTTTAAGGCATCAATCTCAATCCTCAAATTTTTCTCAAGATCTTTAGATTTCTTAAGATCAAAACTAAGTGAGTTGTGTGAAACTTTTAATGCATTATGTTTATCAATTAATTCCAAATGTTTTTTTTTCAACTCATCAAATTCATCAAGAAGAGCCATGTGATTTGAATCAATCGTTGCATGGTCTTTGAGAAACACTTCATGCTCTTTTTGTAGATTTGAACGTTCTAATTTTAGGCTACCATGAGTTTTCTTAAGTTTTTTGTATGAAGCATGAATTTTTTCACAAATTTCAAACAATTCATCATAGGTTGGTTTACATACCTCTTCTTCATCACTTTAATTTTCTACCATGAAACACAAATTCGTAGTCTCTTCCTCTGATTCAGTCTCAGAGGAATCAGTACCAGATTCTGCCCAAAATCCTCTTTGGATTTTCTTCTTGTCCTTCCTTGACTTGGCTTTCTCCTCACCTTTTTCCTTTTCTTTGCTTGATTGATCTTGAAGTGTAGGGCAATCGGCTCTCACATGTCCAGGTTTCCTGCATTCAAAACAAACAACATCAGAAGATCCTTTAAGATATTTGTGATCCTTACCTTTCCTCCAATTTTGATGATGCCTATGTTTCTTCCTTAGAAAGCTTTTGAATTGCCTTGTGATGAAGGCAACTTCATCGCTCTCAGACCCGAAAAATTCATAATCCGATTTGTGCCCCTTTAGTGCGATTGTTTTCTCCTTTTTCTTCTCACCTGCATCAAGATTTCTTTGATTCACACCTTGCTCGTAAGCATTGAGTGAGCCAAGTAAATTATCAATGGAATAAGTATTCAAATCTTTTGATTCAGTGATTGCAGTTATTTTTGCATCATAAGACGAAGGCAAGCATCTCAAAATCTTGTTAACTTTTTCATAATTCGAAAGCTCTTTTCCTAGTGCATGCAATGAAGTAACAATCTGAGTAAACCTAGTGTACATGTCAGAAATCGATTCATGAGGTTTCATACGAAAAAGTTCGTAGTCATGCAAGAGAAAGTTCAAACGGATTTGCTTAACTTCATTAGTACCTTCATAGGTGATGCATAATTTATCCCAAATCTCTTTACCAGTTTTGCAAGTTGAAACACGAATGTAATCTTCAGATTTCAAAGCACAGAAAAAACAGTTCAAACATTTTGCATTTAACTGAGCCAAATCACGTTCATCGAAAGTCCATTCAGTAAAAGCAACTTCAGTTTTAATACCATTAATTTCACGAGAAGGTGGAGAATAACCTTCTTGAATAAGCATCCACATGCGATAATCAGTAGATTGTAAAAATGTTGACATGCGGGTTTTCCAAAAATCAAAAGGTAAGTTGTCAAATAGAGGAGGTCGTGTAATCGAATAACCTTCAGTAGTGTTTCTATTTCCTATGTTAGCCATGGATCAAATTCAAAAAGTTTTCAAACTTAATTTTTCGAATCCCGCTCTGATACCACTTGAAAGTTCGTTCGGGAAGTTAAGCCCTATGAACTTAGTCCCAAGCTAACCAAGAGGGGGGGGTGAATTGGTATTTTAAAAATTCTTAAGACAAAGAAATAAATTCACAAACCAAATCACACCACAAAACCTAATGCGGAATTTAAAAGTGCGGAAGCAAAAATAAGAACACAAGATTTATAGTGGTTCGGTCGACTCGACCTACGTCCACTCCTTGAAGGCACCCTCCAAGTATTGCACTACAAAACGTGACTCTCCTTTAGCCCCCACAGCTAGGCGGAGAAGCCCTCACAAGAAACTCCTTTTTGCCACCCCGGCAAGGCAGAGAACCTACCTCCTTTTGCTTCCTCCTGAAGCTGGCAGAGAACCACAACCAAAAGCAAAACTCCTTACCTCTACCGACCCTTCCACGGACGAGAAACTCCAGACGAAAGAAAAGCAGAGCGATCCTTGAGCAACCCTTGTGAATCCCCTCACAAGATCCTCTCTCTCTCCCTCTCTCTCTTTCTCTCCTCAAGGTCTTCTTAGGTCAAGGCAGCAGCCAAAGGTCTCTTAAAAACGTTGAAGAAGAGCTCTTTAAATAGAAGAGCTCAAGAGGAGCTCATTAATTGCAAGTAGCCAACTTTATCGTCCCGGCCGATATGGACATCGGCCTGGCCGATTAGTACAAATCAAGGAAGATCGGCCAGAGCACAGCCCTGGGAACAGTCCTGGACGATTGAAATTTGGCTTGATCGTCCAGGCCGATCTCACGATCGTCCTTGCCGATTAGTTCAAATCAGAGGTAAATCGTCCTGAGCACAGCCCTGGGAACAGTGCTGGCCGATTGAAATTTGGCTTGATCGTCCAGGCCGATCTCACGATCATCCTGGCCGATATGATCGTATCAATCATCCTTATACTCCCTTGATTTCCTGATCAATTAAGGCATAATTTGGTAATTTCGTCCAGGCCGATCCTGGAATCGTCCTGGATGATAATTTAAAATTCAGTATGCCTAAACTGTCTAAGGCGGCTATCTCTTTCTATTTTGAGCTTATCGTCCTGGCCGATACACGTATCGTCCAGGCCGATATGTTAATGTCGGCTGCCTTAATTAAGAATCCTTAATTAGACTTTCTGTTTTAAGCTGATCGTCCCGGACGATATAAAGATCGGCCGGGCCGATGTTTGCAAAAACAGAATTTCTAAGCCTCTCAAGTGTGTGTGTGAAGGGTTACTTAGCATCAGTATTTTTGATTAGTACAAGTAGACTCAAAAGGTGAAAAGTAAAATTACAGACTGACTCAACCCTAAACCTACGCGATCCTGGACTTGGCTTCCTCTTGATCGTCCGATCTTCGATTCCTGAAAAATTAGAAGCAACAAGTAGTCCAAGAGAGATAGTGTTTGTCAATCATGAAAATATAAGCCATGAAAATAGTTTGCAACAACTTAGAGAGTGTGAACAACCAGGGGTTCTCTGCCCACACTAGGAGAGTGTGAAAGGACGAAGGGTTCTCTACCTACACTAGGAGAGCGTAAAAGGACGAACAGTTCTCTGCCAACACCGGGGATAGTGTAAAAAGACGACGGTTCTCTGTCGCACCGGGTAGTGGTGAAAAGAGTTTTGTAAAGGTTTATCCGCCTTGTTGTGGGTGCAAAGGAGAGTCACTAGTGGTATTAGTGCAATACTCGGAGGGTTCCTCTAGGGAGTGAATGTAAGTCTGGTTTTGACCGAACCTCTAGAAATCAGGTGTTTTTTACTTTTACGCTTTTTATTTTATTTATCATTTACAACTTATGGCTGAAAAATCTTTTTCTAAAAAAATCACTAACAATTAAGTTTTAATTTCCAAAGTTTAAAAAGAGTGTTCAATTTTTTTAATTACCAATTCACCCCCCCTCTTGGTTAGCCACTGGGACATAAGCTTAGGTTTAACAACCTAATTCATTGTGAACGAATCTCAACAAGTGGTATCAGAGCTTTGTTTCAAAATCATAAGTTTAGACTACTTTTTATTAACGTAGATGGCTACATTTGGAAACTGAAACACACCTGAGGGTTACTCTATTACTAGACCTCCAATGTTTGACAATATACATTTTGATTTTTGGAAAAAACGTATGTTTACTTTTTTACAGTAACTTAATTATCGTATGTGGATCTTAGTCCATGAAGGATATACAAAACCAAATTGATTAGTTGATGTAGTTAGAGTTGAAACACGTTTTGCAGACTGGACTGTAGAAGAACGTGACTTAGCACAACTAAATGCCAAATGCTTGAATAGTTTCTTTTGTGCTTTAAAATCAGAAGACTACATGCGGGTTTTCACTTGCAAAAGTGGAAAGAAAATATGGGATAGACTTTGTATAACATATGAGGGGACTAATGAGGTTAAGTAATCTAGACTTAATATCTTATTGCATGATTATGAACTGTTTCGCATGAAACCAAATGAATCTATTTCTGATATGTCCACAAGATTCACACAAATAGTCACCTATTTGCATGCATTGGGTAGGGAGTTAACAAATGCTAAAGTGGTTAATAAGATTCTTTGTTGCTTACCTACTGCATATGATGCTAAAATTACTGCAATTATAGAGTCTAAGGATTTAAACATTTACTCTATTGACAATCTTCTTGGTTTGCTTATTGCTTATGAGCAAAGAGTTAGCCAAAGAAAGGTTGATGCAGGTGAACCACGAAGGGAGAAAAACATAGCACTGAATGTGGAAGAGTCTGAGAGTGAACACTCACAACCTGAGGATGAAGATGACATCTCATTGATGACTAGACGGTTTAGATGCTTTCTGAAGAGGAAGCAAAAGAGACGCCAACAATGGAATAGAGGTAAATTCAATAGAAATGCGAAGGTTTCTAATGAAATTATTTGCTATGAGTGCAGGAAACCTGGACATATAAAGACGGAATGCCCAAAACTCAAAGCCAATCCTAGCAAGGAGAATGTAGAGGAGAAACCAGTTGTGAAGAAGGGCAAGAAGAAGTTCCAATGTGCCTTTTTGGCGGACTCAGCTTCGGACTCGTCAGAAATAGAAAAGGAAGAGGAAGTCACTTATTTATGCTTAATGGCCAACAATCTTGATCAGTCAGATCAAGAAGAGGTATGTGACTTAACTTATGATGAACTTTTTGAAGTTTATGAACACATGCATGAATCATATAGGAAAATGAAGAAAATGCATGCTAGCCTTAGTTTAGAATTGGAAGAGCTTAAAAAGGAACATAAAATCCTTAGAAAGGATCATGCTTTGATTGATAACAACCACATGAAATTACTTAATGAGTTTGATGACTTGAATAAAAGTCATGAGAATTTAAAATCATCCTATGTAGAACTCGAGAAAATTTTTACGAATTCTAAGGATGAATTTGAGAGCAAACTTTATAGAACAAATTATACAAATCAGATTTTCGAAGATATTAATTCATTTTACAAATTAACGATAAAAGCTCTCGAGGATAATAGGATACCTCCTAAACTTGAAGATTTTACTAATCCTATTATGTATCCTAAATTTATGCAATCCCTGAAAAGATAGATAAATATTAGAAGTCTTAGGAATCCATTTCCTAAAGTAAAATGTAATAATTGTGGATTGTTTGGACATATAGCTCACACCTGTACTTTGAAGATGAAAACTAATTTTTTGTGGAGACCTAAGATGCATAAACCTAGACATATCATACATGCATCTAATTATAAATTGCTAAAAGGTGAACCCAAACTTGTTTGGATTCGTAGGTCTAACGTTTGATAATTTTGTAGGGTCGCTCTCACATAAGATCTCGTGAGAGCATATGGTACCTGGACAGCGGATGTTCAAAGCATATGACTGGAGATACTGCTCAATTCATAACGCTGGAAGCCAGGAGTGGAGGTAAGGTTACACTTGGAGATAATACCACAAAGAAGGTGGTTAGATCAAGTATGATTGAAAATCTTAAAAACTTTTTTATAGATAATGTGTTATTGATTGAAGGCTTAAAGCATAATTTGTTAAGTATAAGTCAGCTATGTGATAATGGTTATAGTGTAAAATTTTTTCATACTAGTTACATATTAAGCCTATATGGTAAAGATGTTTTAAATGGTAAAAGGGTAAACAATGTTTATATGCTAGATTTAAATTACATTCAGACTCTTACTACTTTTTATTTGAAAACTGTTTCTGATGAGTCATGGCTTTGGCATAGGAGGCTTTATCATTCTAGCATGAAAAATCTTAGGAAGATTACCCAAAAGAATTTAGTAAGAGGTATATTAAAACTAGACTTTACTAAGGACCACCTTTGTGATGCATGTCAATTAGGAAAGCAGGTGAAGTCATCTTTTTAGTCCAATAAGGATCTTAGGACTAGTAAACCATTAAAACTTTTACACAAGGATCTTTTTGGAGTAGTTGGAACTGTGAGTCTAGGAGGAAAGGTATACGGATTTGTTATTATGGATGATTACTCAAGATTCACTTGGGTTAAATTTCTATTTCATAAGAGTGAATCATTTGAGGAATTTAGAAATTGTTTGACTTGGATTCAAAGAAAAGTAGGGTGTGAAATTATTTCTATACAAAGTGATTATGGAGGAGAATTTGAGAATGAGAGATTTGAAGATTTTTGTAAGGACAAAGGAATTGATCATAACTTTTATGCACCTAAAACCCCTCAGCAGAATGGGGTAGTCGAAAGAAAAAAATAGAACATTAATAGAAGCCGCCTGAGCAATGTTGGCAGAATACTCACATCCTAGATATTTTTGGGTTGAGGCAGTTAGCACTGCATGTTATGTTCTGAATAGGGCGAATGTAAGATCTAAATTAAATAAAACACCCTATGAGTTGCTAAAATTTAGAACACCTAATTTGTCTCATTTGCATGTTTTTGGTTGCAAGGTGTTCCTTCATAATAATGGAAAATCTGCCTTAGAAAAATTTGATCCAAAATCAGATGAAGGAATTTTTGTTGGATACTCAAGTGTTGGAAAATCTTATAGGGTATTCAATAAAATAACTTTGTTAATTGAAGAGACCACACATGTTGTATTTGATGAATCTAGAAATTTGGAAGAGCCAAATGTTATTGAAGATGAGATTGAGGATAACTCCCAAAAGATTGAATGAATAAACTTGGAAGAAAATATGGAAGAGAATTTGGAGAGGTATAATCAGATTGAAGGGATTGATTTTGAGGAGACTTTTTCCCCTGTAGCTAGACTTAAAGCAATTAGGGTTTTGCTAGCCTTTACCTGTTTTAAAGGTTTCAAATTATTTCAAATGGATGTGAAAAGTACCTTTTTAAATGGGGTAATTGAAGAGGATGTTTTGTAGAACAACCTCCAGGTTTTGAAAATTCTAAATACCCAAATCATATTTTCAAGTTAAAAAAAGGCATTATATGGATTAAAACAGACACCTAGGACTTGGTATGAGAGGTTGAGCACCTTCCTACTTGAAAGATCATTTAAAAAAGGAAGTGTGGATACAACTCTCTTTTTGAAGAAATGTGGAAAGGATATACTCATTGTTCAAATTTATGTGGATGATATCATTTTTGGATCTTCAAATAAAAATCTTTGTGATGATTTTTCTAAAATAATGAGTAGTGAATTTGAGATGAGTCTAATGGGAGACTTAAGTTACTTTCTAGGCTTTAGCATTAAGCAAATCGAGGAAGGTACATTTTTAAGTCAGTCAAAATATGTTAAGGACATTCACAAAAAATACGAAATGGACAATGCTAAACCTATTAATACTCCAATGAGTTTCTCAGTTCTGTTAAATAAGGACCCTAAGGGAAAATTTATTGATCAAAAGAAATTTAGAGGAATAATTGGATCTTTACTTATTTGACTGCTAGCCGGCCCGATATCATGTTTAGTGTTTGCTTATATGCTAGATTTCAATCAGATCCAAAAGAATCACATTTGATAGCAGAGAAAAAGATTTTAAGATGTCTGTTAGGAACTCAGAACTTAGGAATTTGGTATCCTAAGTTTAGCTCTTCATTTGAAATAATTAGTTATTCAGATTCTAACTTTGCAGGTTATAGAGTGGATAGAAAAAACACTTCTAGAACGTGTCAGTTCATTAGAAATTCATTAGATTCATGGTCTAGTAGAAAACAAAATTCAGTAGCCCTATCTACTGTAGAAGCTGAATACATTGTATTAGGAAGTTGTGTGGTACAAGTACTTTGGTTGAATTAACAGTTGATTGATTTAGGATTAACTATAGGCACTATACCAATTTATTGTGATAACACTAGCGCTATTTGCATTTCAAAAAATCCTATTCAACATTCAAGAACCAAACACATATACATAAGGCATCATTTTGTAAGGGATCATGTATCTAAAGGAGAAATTGAACTCATTTATGTTACAACTGAAAATCAACTTGCAGATATTTTTACAAAACTATTAGCCTTTGATATTTTTAGTGCATTAAGAACAAGGCTTGGTGTGATTGATTTAAATGCTTAAATAAAAATGTTCTTGCAATATTGATGTTTGTTTATTAATTAAATGTCTTTTTATGTGTTTATGATTTTGTTTGTGTGATTTTTCCTTTTAGATTCTATGCTTCTGTTATTTTTGGTATTTATTTTGTTTTGTTTTGTTTTTGAAGTGTAGTTTTTATTTGAGTGCAAAATTCTTTTAGGTCATCATCGTCTAGGATGAAATATTTTCGTACGGGACGATTTGTGTAGTGTGACAAACTGTCGGATTTTGAACCGTTTGAGTGCAGTTTTTAATTTACTTCGTCTGTACGATCGTCCGAGATGAAATATTTTTCAAACGACGGGACGAATGAATGAAGCAGTTGAATGGATAAGATAGTTTTTAATATAAACTTCGTCCGTACGAACCTTTGGTTCATCTGGACAAACACATGTCGGTTCGTTGCAGGGGACGATTTCAACTGCCATTAAAATGATATAAGTTCTGATCGTCCTGGGACGAACACGTGTTTGTCTGTACGATCAGACTGGTCAAAAGTCTGTATGAAAGGACGCTTCGTAAGTCGCATTGATTACGAAAAGCCGTTTCATTCTGATCGTATTAGGTCATCTGTACGAAATATTTTTGTACGGGATGATCAAAAATTTTGTACGGGATGAATTATTTTTGTCTGGTACGAACGAATCGTTTTCAATATATAGGAGGTCTTTTCAACTCAATTGTCACTCTCTAAACATCACTTTCAACTCCTTTCTTACTCTAAATCATCTTCAAATGGCGAGTTCAAGCAAGCGTCAAAAGGTCTTAGTCAAGAAACCACATAGGAATTCATCCGAAAATTTTCTGTCCAATGAAAATGAGGATTCTTTTCCTAGATTTGCTTCTGCCAAAATCACTCCTTCCCGAATTTTAATTCAAGAAGATATTACCTTTCAGGTAATGCCTTTATTTGCTTCGACTCAGTTTCACTTTATCCTTACTCTGGTCCTCCTCTATAACAAAGAAACATTCCACTACTTTATAGCAAATATGTCCTTCAATTCTGACCACTCTGTGATTCGTTCCTTTGATTTCAAATAGAAAGTTGAAATCACTAAACACGACTTAGGAGCTTTTCTAAATTTAAGGACTGAGGGGAGTAAAGCTCATACCTTAATCACCAATGACACATATAAATGGTATGAAATCAATAGGATGATTAGAGGAAATGGTTTAACTGAGCATGTGGCTAGGGTATCTGGTCTTGTTCGGAATGCACGCATTATCCAACACGTTCTTAGAACTTCAATCATTCTAAAAGCTGGTGATAGAGTCAATATTACCCCCCTTCTTTCCATGGTGACCTTCTTAATCATGAGCAATAAACCTATAGATGAAGCCTAACTTATTCTTGATTATCTTTTTGGGCTTTCTGAAATTGGCCATGAAGAACAGAAAAGAAAGAGGAATATTGCTTTAGGACACTTAGTTTCCTATGTTCTGCAAAAGAAGTATAACTTGGTTCATCCTGATTAAGAATATGAAGAACCGCTCTATTACAATGACGGATCATTTAGAGCGATCTTCAAGGAGGAATTAGGAAAAACACATGTCATAAGTGATACAGAAGAAGAGCCAGAAGGTGCACCTGCTCCTGCTAATGAACCAAATCATCAGGATTTGGTTTAAAGATTTGATCAGCTAGAGACTCATTTTGATCAACGCTTTGATCAAATTAAGACTCATCTTCAACGGCAGGCTACTCAATATCAACATGACATGGGTTATTTGAGGGGACAAATGAATGATATTAGTACCAATGTACTTATGTTGAATACATACTTTAATCTCTTTGGTACTGCTCCTCCTCCTCCTCCAGATCAGAGACCGTCTGAGTGATTGTTGCACTTATTGTTTTGTGTTTGTATTGTTATTGTTTATGTGTTAGTTATTGTTTGCTTTTAGTATTTTGATGTATTTCTTCTTTATTTTAGTTGTTGTTTTGATATCTTGATGAATCCTTGTAATATTTAAAATGATATCAATATAAGTTCTTGTGTTTTGATTTGAATTTACTTTAGAAATGTTTGTTAGACTTTATGTAAATCATCAAATTTTTAATCTTACTCGTGCTATAACCTGAATTGCAAGAAAAATTAAATTCATTAGAAAATCTAATTATTCTATATTTAAGTTTTGCTTATAACTTGATATTATTAGGATTTTGCATTTCATTTCTCTTCTTTAGACTGTATTATTGTTAATATTATTATTGCAATTGCGATGTTTTCTTATTTTATATTTCACTTATCAATCATTATTTATGCACTTAGAAAGATTTGAAATTTTAGATTATTATTTTTGGAAAGAATAAAATTACTCTTGCAAATTATATAAAAGTACAATAAGAAATTAAAAGGAATGCGCAAAGGTTCGCAATGTGAAAAAGAGGCATAAAATAAGCCCAAAGTAAAAAAGATGCACAAAAATGTGCCACAACTATGAAAAAGATGCGCAAAGCGTCACATGTGGTAGTTATTTCTTTCCAAACTCTTTTAATCTCTTAATTCAAATTGATCTTATGTTCATTTATAATTGATGTTGAAATTTGAAATATACAATTTTTTATTCATCCTTATTACAATGATTTTCTCTATCTTAGTGTCTAAACTAACTCATGTCTTTGATAAATTCTTTTTTTTATTTATGTTATATCACTTCTTAAATTGTATGAATTTCTTTGATTTGTCTAATATTTTAATTTTATTGCATACATTATTTCAATCACTATCAAGGTTAAATTGTCAAATGATTTTCATATTTCTACTTACATTTCAAGTATTTTTCTTCTTCACTTTTTGATGTTGTCAAAAAGGGGGAGAAATTATTTGTTGTGTCTTGTGTATTTGTGTCAAGTGTATTTTTTTTATTTTTTATTTATTTATTTTATCATATGTTTTCGTATGTATGTTTGATTATTTTTGTTTTGTCTTTTGTGTTGTTTTGTGTTGTTCAAAAAAAATTTAATTCTATTGCCTTCTTATTTTCATGAATTCATCAATTCAGGGGGAGTTTATGAGATCCTTAGAATTTGAAATCCTACCAACAATAATTATTTTGCCATCATCAAAAAGGGGGAGATTGTTAAGAGAGTTGCTACTAGCATGTTTTACATTCTTGCAACTTATATAGTTTTGATAATTCCAAATATTATTATTTTATGTGTAGTTATCTCCTAACACTTTTTGGAATATTTGTTTTTTCTCTTGCGTGTACTAACATTTCAGGAAAATTGAACTCCAAACTATGAATACTCAAATCGAATTCAGCATACAATCCTTTGCAAATTGAAGCTTTAAATTGTTTTTTTTTTTTGAATTGAGAGGGAATGCTTGTAATTGAGTGAATAAAAACACACACACACTTAAAGAGACCTTACAAAATTTGTACTGATTGTACGGGACGAACCTAGTTTGTACAGGATGATCAGGTCAGTTATCTCCTCATGGGAGCAATGGAACGAATAGAAGTTGAGGAAATTTTTCTAAGTCCTGATCGTCTAGGACGAAATTATTTTAATTTTAGGACGAGTAGTGCTCTGTAAAAATTTTGTTCAGATGAAATCTATAATCGTGCAAGGAAGAATTCTTCGCTGTAAAAATTTCGTCCAGACAAAATTCAAATCGTCAAAGGACGAATTCTTCTCTATAAAAATTTCATTCAGACGAAATTCATTATCGTGCCAGGACGAGTTTCTCTCTGTAAAAATTTTGTCGGAACGAAGTAATGATCATCCCACGACGATGTGAACTGACTTACCAAAGTTGGTTACATCCTACAGTTATTTGGGAACCGACCTATGGTATGACTGATCGTACAGGACGAACCTAGTTCGTACGGGATGATGATTGTGTACGAACATAGTTCGTACCAATATTCATTAGGATCATTTCTGACACTTTAAGTAAAATTGTCCAGAATGATCCACGATTGTACGGGACGATTCATTTCGTGTTGACTTGAAAAATTTGCAGTTTTGGATAGTTTTTCTTGTCCCTCTTATATATAGTCCAATTTAGACTGCCACCCAATCTTTTTGCTCATTGATCTTTGTGTCTATTGAAAGAAGAGTTAAGGAGAGAGCGTGAGAGTGCATTCAAAGGATGATTCCTACCACTGGAGTGTGAAGGCTTCACTTGGTGTTCAAAGGTAAGAATCTCTACTTGTGATTTGAGATTACTTCACTCTTTTCTTTCTTCCTTCTATAATTCTTGTGAGAAGATCTGTCAAGGAGAACCGGTTCTCAGCCGACACTTGGAGAGTGTGAACAGTCGTGGATTCTCTGCCCACACTAGGAGAGTGTGAAAGGACGAAGGGTTCTCTGCCCACACTAGGAGAGTGTGAAAGGATGAATTGTTCTCTGCCAGCACTGGGGATAGTGTAAAAGGATAACGGTTCTTTGCCGCACCGGGTAATGGTGAAAAGAGTTTTATAAAGGCTTCTCTACCTTGCTGTGGGTGCAAAAGGAGAGTCACTAGTGGTATTAGAGCAATACTCGGAGGGTGCCTCCGGGGAGTAGATGTAGGTCTGGTTTTGACCGAACCACTATAAATCTGGTGTTCTTTACTTTTCCGCTTTTTATTTTGTTTATCATTTACAACTTGTGGTTGAAAATTCTATTTCTAAAAAATTCACTAACAATTAAGTTTTAATTTCCAAAGTTTAAAAAGAGAGTTAATTTTTTTTAATTACCAATTCACCCCCCCTCTTGGTTAGCGACTGGGACATAAGCTTAGGTTTAACAACCTAATTCATTGTGAATGAATCTCAACAGGATGATCCTTAGGACTCGTCTAGCACTGTGGAGATTTTACAGTACAATCAGTATTAAAATCATGGATTTTGTTTAGTATGCTCTAAGGGATGACCAATTTTATACATAGGTAATCATACAGTATGAAATAATTTTTATAGTACAATCAATCGCAATAATTATCTATGATTTGATTGTCTGATATCACGGGATTAATTAGAAAAGATATTAATTAGGGTGTATAGTATGATATAGATAATACTATAAAATTAGTACATAATTAGTATATTTCTTCATGATTTGGGCTAGGGTTTGGCAAACGACAATAGATCATATAATATGAGATTAAAACATATAATATGATACATATATCATATAATTAAAAAAAAATCTTATAGTATGAATTTCTCAAAAAATAGACTCTCTCAAAAAACATTTCTATTTCCCCTTGTATGTGTGCAAGGTTTCTTAGCAAAGATATCCACCCAAATACATGATATGACTCAAGAAAGGAAAAAATATAGAATAAATTGAAAATAATAGACCCAATCTTGAGCTGATTAGAATTACAAGTGAATAGTGGAAAAAATTTCTAATCGTTAGGACATACAAAACAAAACACAAATTCACATAAACAATAAAAATCAGTATCATATACAATAACTTTTTTTATCATTAAAACATAAATAATGCTTAAATCAGATATGTAATAATCACCCCCTTTTTGATGAGGGCAAACATTGTTGTTTAGTTTTTTTTTTAAATTGCTTTCTTCTAAAAAATCCCCCATATAGAAGATAATAATATGAAATAAAGAGACAAGCAACAAACACAGGTCTCCGCCTTTGATGAAAATCAATTTCAAGTAAAAGAAGAGTAAAAAAAAGGAGTGCATAAAGGAATAACAACAATAATAATGATAAATAATAAAATACTACTCCCCCTTTTCACATAACAAAAAGAGTGAAAAAATAGGATGAAAAAAATAGAAATAGAGACGAGAATGGATATAAAAAGAGAACTAGGAAACAAACAGATACAAATAGATTAAAAACTAAAACTATCACATTTCAATTAACTTGCAAGGGCATTTTTCAAATGTAATAAACTTACCCTACACACAAAAAAAACAAATAAGAGAATTGTTGACTAGCATGTAATTCAAGGATTTGGATTCTAGTGTTTGCATATCCAGCTTACCAACTTCATAGGCTAAAATCCTTTATTTAAACAAAAAATGTAATTCAGGAATTATAATTAGACAAGAAAACTTAGTCTTTTAGACTGCTAGCATGAAATTTATCGAATAGAATAATATTGTAAAAATGATGAATATAAATTTTTCATAATCAAGTATTAAACATATTATTAAACATCAAAGTTTTCATAACATAAAGATTTAATAGAAAGGGAGGCTAATTTAGGCTTGGCTCATTTTGTACCCCTTTTAACAATTTTATATGTACATTACACATCTTTTATTTTTGATAGACTTAATGCATCTTTTACTTTTGGCGTAATTGCATATTTTTTTATTGTGGGCTCATTTTATGCTTCTTTTAAATTTTTTTGCAAATTGCTTCCTTTCTAAATATCAAAAAATCTTAGTTGTTAGATTATCTTCCAAATACAAGAGAAGAATAACTCCTCTTATATAGGAAGGCATAATCTACAAAGCAAACTCGAGCTTTTCTAATATGAATAAAATACTAATATAGAAAAATAATGAATTTAATTCATTAAATTTGCATAATATATTCATGATATAAAACCATGTAATAGAGTGAAATTTTTTTTTTAACCATCTTAATTCAAATTTGATTTAGATTTTTAAGCATTCACAAGGATTTATAAGGCAAAGAAACTAAAACAGGATATGTAAATTCATAAATCTTGATCATGTTAATTTAAATTTGTCAAGAATTACATATTTAAACCTTTTAAGTTAGAGTAGAAGTTTGTTAACACAATAAAAAAAACACAGTTAAGGCAAAGTCAATAATATAGTATAAGTTCATTCACACAATATGATTTTATTTGTATAGTATGAGTTCATTCATACACTATGATTGTATTCGTAAGTATGATATAAGTCATACATTATGATCAAAAGAGACAATCAAATTGGTATATTGAAAAAACTTTTAAACAACGAGCACATAAATGAGATCTACAAGGATAAAGAACAAAAGGAAAAATACCATTTGAAAGAAAAAAAATTCTTAAAAAAAAATTACATAATAGATACTTGTAAGAAAATTTTCATTTCAAAACAACATACAAATAGACATGCATCGACTTAAAAGTAGACAGTACAATCACAACAAGAACAAAGAAACTAGAATGGTGATGGATCCTGATTAGAAGGTGGAGGAGGAGGTGGTTAGAAGAATTGGCTAAAACTATAAAATTGCTACTGGATTGTGGTGAACTAATGTTGAATGTTTCCAAAATGCACCCTAAACCAACCCATAACATTGTCGTGTTTGATCGTCTATTGATCCAGGCAAGTCTCTAATCTATCAAATCTTTGAATCAGCTCCTCAAATTTGTCATGTTGAGGAGAAGGTGCAGGTGTAGGATCAGCTGTAAAGGCAGCTTATCCTTCGTCATCAAAGAAAGGATCAGCCTCCTTATTTTTATGAAATAACTTTTGGAAAGAGGCATCTGAAAAGTAGATTGGAATGTGATCGGGAGGTGTGGGAAATGTCATGTTGTATTTTCAAAATAGGATATATCCTATTACATATCCTAAGGCAATGTTTTGCTTTATCCTGCTGGTTGGGAGTCGAATGCAAGTGAGATTTTGGATGTAGTCAATTAGCATTTGCGCTTCATCTATTTGGGTATGTGACATCATGAAATAGATAATAATTAATAGTAAGGGAGTCATATTTATTCGATCTCTAACTTTAGGTATGACTGAAGTTCTTAAAATGTACTAGATAACCCTAACATTCAGGTTAAGGGTCCGAACCAAAGGTTGGTGAAGATTAAGGGCAACATTTCTTAGTAGAAGGCTCATAGCACTCCAGTCAAAATTGGATTTAGAGGACATGGCTAGAGGTATATTCCCTTGGGTGTTCAGTTGAAGGGTTTTTTCTATGTCATCCTTGGTTATTTCTAAATTTTGGCAGCACACTTGCGAGATCATAGCAATGATATCCCCACTAATCCTAAGATCTGTGAGAAATTCATACAAAAGTTCCTAATGGAAGGGATGGGCCAAGGATAGCAAAAATTGAGGTGCAGTTGAGTTGAATAGGTTCATTACAGGGAAGCTAAAAGCCTATTGATTCAGAAGTCTGGAGGGTATGATCTTGGCATCCTTGTACTTCTTGTTGGCAGCTTCATCAGAAGCCGTAAGAAAATGCTCATCTACAGTGCTTCGAGTGGAGGAACCCCCATGAGTTTGAAGACTACATTTCCCATAGGCCATTACAAGGATTGGAGTTTAAGAAGGATGGATCCTAAGAGAGGTGTAAAAACTTTGAAAGGGATTGGATATTTAAATAGAAAAATAATAGATCATATCGTATGATTGTGGGATCATACGAAATGATCGTATGCAATTATTTCAGCCATATGATTCATCAAAAGTTGTGTCTGATCATACAGTATGATTAGATATCATATGGGATAATTAGAGATATGGATCTCATCCCAAGAATTCAAGCTGTATGACTATTGACAAAAATATTTGTACAATAGGAATGGATGATTGTACAATATGATCAAAAATAACTGTCATACCAAACTAAATTCAATTCATCCTAAATGGAGTTAACATGTGGATCATACCATATGAGTAGAAGTTTGTGCTGTATGATGGTCAATGTTAGACACAATACGAATTGTTCATGATGCTAAGGGTTGTGATCAGAAGTACCGTGTAGATCATATAATATGAAATAGTATTCATATAATATGTTGATTAATTATAGATACAATTTGGATTGTTCATCAAGCCAAGAATTGTGATCAGCAATGCTGTGCAGATTGTACAGTATGAATATGGATTTTACAGTACAATTAAGGATGAAACATTTTTGTTTTGTATAACATATAGTGAGATTTAGTAAGGTGGTTTGTGTGATGATCAGGGCATAATAAAAAAGGAAGATAACAATAAAACAAAAAGAAATAAGAACATTAAAATAATAAAAAACCATGAACGATCATAGGACAAAACACATACATTGAGTAACTCATAAATGGCTACTTTCAAGTGATAGAAAACAATATTGAGCCCAAAAACCTCATGCTCTCATTGGGTCTTTTGTGAGAGCCCTCAAACATAATAATAAGGGAAGAACACTTTTGGGAGCCCAAGTGAGTTTGGGTCCCTTTTTAAATTTAGCAAAATCATTATAATGCATGTCATGCTATATTTGATTTAGCTTTGGTCTCCACACCCAATGTGTTCTATGATGAATAGTGTAAGTGTGGCTATATCCTAACATGCTGCATGAAAAACATCTAACATTATGAAAGGGGTTAACTAATTTTTGATAGTTATAATTCCTATGCTTAAGTTTATGATATGCATGACATGGTCTGTGCTTACAAACATGTTATTTTTAAAGCCTTTACTTTTTTTTAAAGCATTTTATTAGCACTTTCAAGAGTAGATTTTTAAATTTTTAAAGAGTGCTTACTTAGATCTAAAATGTTATCACATGCTTCTAACTCTTTAAATGATTTTACCAAATCAAGATGCAATTCTTTCAAAGACTCATGTGTTTCAGATAAGTAAAAATATTTCTTATTCAATTCATCAAACTCATCCAACAAAGCAATATGATCCTTATCAACATCAAAATAAACTTTTCTAAGCATTTCATTTTTGTCAATAGTCAATAGACTTATTCAATTGTATGAAAGTTAACATACCTTATCTTGATCAGAGAATTCAAGATAATTATTTGCCATTAAGAATAGATTTTTCACTTCCTCTTCTACTTCTGTTCTAGATGAATCTGAAGTAGAGTTTGCTAAAAAAGCATTCTGAGATTTTTTCTTGTCCTTATAAAACCTAACTTTTTCTTCAATATTCACCTTGCTTTGGTTGCATTTAAGAGTTGGACAATCATCTTTAACGTGCCATGGTTTCTTGCATTCATAACAGCCAATATCATCAGAGCTCTAGAATTTCTTTAACTCATACCTTTGCTCCACTACTGATGATGGTTTTACTTATTTCATAGAAAGCTTTTGAACTATCGATTCATCAGTGTAATTTCTTCATCTCCTTCATCAAAGAATCTGTCTAAATCTTTAGCCTTAAAGGCTATAATTTTCTCCTTCTTTCTTTCTTCTGCATCAAGCTATCTTTGATACACTCCTCACTAGTATGCAATGAGTGATCCAAGTAAATTATTAATAGAATAAATATTCAAATCCTTGGATTCAATAATAGTAGTAATTTTTTCATCATAGGAAGAAGGTAAACAATGAAGAATCTTCTTTACTTTTTAAAAATTTGATAATTCTTTACCTAAAGCATACACGGACGTGATGATTTGAGTAAACCTAGTATACATTTTAGATATGGATTTATAGTGGTTTTATCAACCTGACCTATGTTCACTCCTTAGAGACTCCCTCTCCAAGTTTTGCACTAAACAAAAGTGACTCTAGTTTTACTTCCACAACAAGATGGAGAAACCTAACAAATGTTTTTTCACCTCCCTGGTCTTGCAATAAACTTGTCTTGCAAAAAACCATGACTCTTTTGTAGGCAAAAAAACTTAACTCTATTTTCACCTCCAAGTAATGGTTAGTGAACCACAAATCTATTTTAACCCTCGACGTGATGGTCAGAGAACCGTAATATTTGCTGAAGAACTTCTTCTCCATAGCCACAGAGATTCCAAGCATATGCTTGCAGGTACTATGTAAGATTATTTCTTGGAGGAACCTTGTGAATCTCCTCACAACATCTCTCCCACAAAATCTTCTTGTCCTCTCTCACCAAGCTCTCCTTCTTCTCTTCCTCAGGCTCCATCTCAAGAAGACTAAGCAGCCAAAGATTCCTAATAAGAATATTAGAGATCCATAAATAGAGGGCTTTAAAAAACCCTAATTTTTAAGTCATCTATCTTCTTTTTATACAATACAATAGATGTATCATATGGTATAATCAATTCAATTAAGAATCATCCAGCAAGATTGTTCAGATGAACTGTTCAAATTTTGGAATACATCATACAGTACGATCCAAAATCGTTTGGTATGATATGCATAAAATCCTCATGTTCGTTTAGGATAATCCTTGGGATGTCCAACCTCATACACGGGTTATCATCCAATGCTGTGGAGATCATATAATATGATCAATACAAAATCATGGATTTCATTTGATATGCTACTTTGAACGACCAATTTTGTACACATTTAATCATATAGTTTGAAGCAGTTCATACAGCACAATCAATCACAATAATTATCCAAGATTTTATTGCTTCATATCATGGGATTAATTAAGAAAGATATTATTTATGGCGTATAGCACGATCCAGATTGTAATATAAGATCAATACATAATTAGTATCTTTCTTCACATTGGCAGCTAGGGTTTGGTAGAGCATAACAGATTATCTAATATGAGATTATAGAGTATAATACGATATATATATCATATAGTATGAAAAAAAATCATGCATTATAAATTACTCAAAAAAAATATACTCTTTCAAAAAATATTTTTGTATCTCCTTATATGTGCAAGGTTGCTTAGAGAAGATATCCACCCAAATACGTGATGTGACTCAATAATGGAAAAAATACATAATAAATTGAAAATAATAGACCTAATCTTGAGCTGATCAAAAAATCAAGTGAATTGTCGATGTAACTCCTGAAATGTTAAAACACACACAACAAAATACATTATCATAGAAATAATAGAAGACAGTATCTGACACAATAATGTTTGTTAACATCAAAACAGAAATAGAGTGCATAGAACAAATCCGCAACACTTATCTCTTGACCAGAAGTAAAATCACCTCAATAGACTCTTTAGACCAGGAAAATATCCCTCCTCTTTGCACTTTGATCCAGCTGATATAGCATTCCTCTTTTGCATCCTTACCTTGGTGGAGATGTTGAACACTCCTTTTGCTTCCAAGCCGAATAGAGATGTTGATCCCTCCTTTTGCCTCTTAGCTTGGTCCTGATTTCATTGACCTTTCACATCTTAGCCTGATGGAGATATTGAACCCTAGCCTCCTTTGTTTTTTTTTTTTTAAGAGTTGCTAGTTTCATTAAACAAGAAAATAAAAGATAGAACTTATAAAGAAAATAGAAACCTATCACAGTCCTTAATCAAGTCAACAAAACTTGATGGAAGTTCAGTACCTAAGAAAACATTCTAATAAAAATTATCTACTAGGGCATAATGAGAACAAAAATCAGCCATGTTATTACAATCTCTAGAAACAAAATATAACATTATTAAACACTTCTAAGAAAGAAAGATCCAATCTTTGGACATGGTTATTCCTGTTAGATGTCTTCTTTAAAAAATTTTGAAGCATCTTGATGATATTCACATTATTCTGTTCTTTAATTATGCCTTTATTATCTGTTATCCACTTATGAATAGAGTTTTTTAAATTTAAGATAGCAATCAATTTGAAATAAGATATGTCACAATGAATAATATATTTACCGTAAGCACAAAGCATTCTTCCTTTATAATCTCTCAAGATACCTACAATTCCAGCAATATTGGATTGCAAAAGAGAAGCATTTAAATTCAATTAATCTATTCTTTAGTTTCTAACAATATTTCACACTAAAGACTCTCCTCTAAGTGCTCCAAAAAAACATAACTAGAGGAACCAAGGTGTACTCTATCCAGAGCAACTGTATGACCCCTTCACACCCCTTAACTCCCTTATGACACTCTCCCTCTCTCAACCACACCTCCTCCTTTCTCTCATTTATGTGGTGGACTTGCTCCAAGCTCTCTCATAGATGAAAGACATCTCTAGAACTTTAGAAACTCTTACCCTCATGTTATATAAAAGATTTTATAAAGTGGGCTCTCAAAAAACTCTAATTTTCAATTTTAAACCTTCTAATTAAATAGTACGATATATATATCTTACGGTATATTTAGTTGAATTGAATAATTGATCATCCAAGATGAACCAAGTTTTTTCAAGAAGAACTCTCTTTTCATTAACTAGTATGATTGATGATTTTACACTATGATAATTAATAAAGATTAAAAACTTATTTGAAACTTTAATCCTCAATATTAATTAGTTAATTAAAATTAATTATCAATGGTATGCACACAATTGTATCGTAAAATTAGTTCAAATTTTAAAATTAAAATTTGCTTAAATTAAGTAATGAATATTTGATGATGATGTTTTTTAAAATAGTTGATCATCCTATGTGATATGGTGGTTGTACTCTACATTAACTATAAATTAATTTCAATTTATTTAATTTAACATTTGAATTAATTTTTATTTAAGTTGATCATACAATATAATTGGAAGAAAAAATTTAAATATTCACTTTTACTACCCCTTGTTTGTGTATGTACGATTTTTAAGCTAACATAAATCTAATACATAAATTGTCTCAAGGAAAATGAAAAATACAAACTCTATAAAATATATACTAACGTATGCCTTGATGCACACTATTTTGAGTCTTACTTCTTGAGTCTTGCTTAGTGTATGTTGTTCCTGAAAAGGTTAGGGACGCACAAGAAAATATGTAACATGTAAAGTAGGAATAAGAAGATAAACATTCAATAATATTTGTAATGATCAAAACACATGGTCTGTCTCCAACATTGCAAAATGCTGCTCACTACATACCCCAAAAATGAATTGCTATTACACTATAACTTCTATATGTAAAACTTATCATATAATTGATGTTGTCTTATAGACTCCAAAACTATCTTCAAATCCCTATCATGATCTTTCTCAAAAATAAAATTAAACTACAACGTCTTCTATAAATGCAATCATAAAATGATATTGATAGTCTTTAAACACGCTATTCATAAAACCTATAAATTCTACTATTGTATTAGTAAACCTTAAGGCGTGTCTAAGAACTTATAATATTTTTTCAAAGTATTGAAAGTATTGTTCATCAAATCATCCCCCCTCACCTTCACCTCAAAATAGCAAGATCATAAATCAATCTTGGAAAATAAGGAAGATTCAACAAATTTACAGGTCATCAATCCATGGAAAATGATATTTATTCTTCATAGTAACCATATTAAGATCTCTGTAATCAATACACATACACATGATATCATCCATCTTCTTTGCAAATAAAAAAGGTTCTCCCCACAAAGATATAACAGGATAGATGAAACCTCTACCCACTAAAAGTTCATGATGGTTATTAAACCTCTAAGAACTAGCCCAAGTCTAACTAAGAGGGAGGGGGGAATTGGTAATCTTAAAAACTTCTTTAAGAAAAAGAAAATTCCCCTTTTAAAAACTTTAATAAAATCTAAAAATATTAATTTTATTCCTTGATATGGAAGCAGAATAATTGCACAATAACAAAATAAATCAGAGTTGTCAACCACACAATAAATCACATAAAAGTACAGAAATTAAAATGTGGAAAAGTAAAAGAACAAACACACCAGATTTTATAGTGGTTTGATGAAATCTAACCTATGTATAATCCCCAGAACCTTCTATTCTAGATATTAAACTAGAATTCATATCTCTCATTTTACTCTTTCAGCAAGGCGGAGAAGCCCTTACAAAATCACTTTCACCTTTCCCGTGTGGCGGAGAACCAAAAGCTTTTACACCCTCCTGATGATGGTAGTGAACCTTTAATCTTTTACAACCTCTAGTTGACTGTAGATAACAATGAATCTTTCTTTTCTCTCCTGGAGATGGCAGAGAACCACTGACCTAGTGCTGCAGGAAGTCTTCCTTGAGTCTCTAAAGGATCAAGGCAGAAGCTTAAAGAACACAATGAAGAACCTTTCTTAGAGTAACCTTGTGAAGCTCTCACAACTCCCCCTCACATGAACTCTCCCTCTCTTCTCTCCCAAAGCTCTCCTCACCTCTCTCTCTAAGCTCCATCTCAAGACTATTGGTAGTAAAAGATCTTTTTTTTTTAACAAAAGAATTAGAGAAGAATAAATAGTGGGCTTCAAGATGCCCTAATTTTTAAGAGAGATATCTTCTATTCGTACTATACGATACAAACATTATACAATGTGATCATTACAAAACTAAAATCATCTAGTACTATATAAATAGTCATTCATAAAAATTGTTCAAACCACATAACATTTTATGCTATATGATTATAAGATCATTTGGTATGAACTCTAAAAATTCCTTTTATTTATTTGAGATGACTTCTGGGATGGCCATATTCATACTCTTTCAATCATCCAGCACTGTGGACATAGTACAATATGATCAATATGAACTAGGATAACAAAATTCATACTCTGTCAATTGTATTATATGAACATTATCATACAGTATGATCGGCTGATCTTAGTTGCCCATAATTTGATTGCCTCATTTTTAGGTTCAAAATAATCAAGATATTAATGTGGTCATATAATATTTTTGAGGTTGTATTATATAATCAATAAAAGTAGTATCTTATTTAACTCTCTAGCTGTTAGGGATTTCCAGAACAAACTAAATCATACAATATGATTCAAAATCGTACAGTATGAAAAATATAAAAAAATCTAACATTATAGTATTCTCTTTCCCCATATGTGTGTGCATAGTTACTCATCAATAGCATCCACCAGATTATATGATTTGACTCAAGAAACCTAGAAAATAAATAAATGACTAAAATTATAGACTGTAACCCTAGTATACCCAATTTTGAGCTGATCAAAGTTGTAAGTGAATGATGGAAAAATTCCTTGAAATGTTAGTAAGCAAACACAGATACCAATATTAAATAATATGTCAGGAAAAACAAAAAATTCAAAAAATAATGTTTGTTATCATCAAAATCACAAGTTAATATTATGAGTTGCAATAATAACTTCATTTTTTATGATGACAAATATTTTTAGTGGAATGAATATATATAAAACAAATTAAAAAATTGATGATAACAAAACACTTACCCTAAACAAAAGCAACCAAACACTCCTCCTTTTCACATCATAAAAAGGGGAAACAAGGAGCACACTAAGAAAAAAGTAAAAAAAAAAAGGAGATTATAACAAACAAATATAAAAAAGAATTAAAAAAATACAAACATAAACAACAAAACTATTCCACTTTTGAAAAATGCAACACAATAGCAACCTATAGCAGTTTCAGAACGTACTAATCTTACCCTAGAATAAAAAGGTTAAGTAAGAAACTATAGTGACTTTATTGCAACCAAAGGATTATGACTCAAGATTTTGCAAACCTAGCTCAAGATATTTGTAGGTTAAAGTCT
The DNA here is from genome assembly GCA_022539455.1 of Dendrobium nobile. Classification (NCBI taxonomy): domain Eukaryota; kingdom Viridiplantae; phylum Streptophyta; class Magnoliopsida; order Asparagales; family Orchidaceae; genus Dendrobium; species Dendrobium nobile. The sequence continues at coordinate 24,407,293 of CM039734.1, forward strand.
TTTAAATAATAATCTAATTCAATAATTAAAATTAGAAAAGAAAATTTAAATTTCGCAATCTTTAGGCATAAAATATATCCAATTTAATGCTATTGTAGGACTGGTGGATCAAGAATCATGATTTTTTTTCAACTATCAAACATATCAGAAAACACATGGGTTTTTTAAGATTTAAAGATTTACTAGAAAGAAACGCTAAATTTAAATTTGGCTCATTTCTTTGCCTCTTCACCAATTTCATGTGCACTTGGTTAATCTTTTGAGTTTGATACACTTTGTGTACCTTACAATTTATTTGGAGAACATTGTGCATCATTTTAGTTTGGGCCCATTTTTTACCTCTTTTCATTTTTACAAATGTCTTTTCTTCATAATCATTAATTAATTATATCAATTGTAAAATTATCTTCCAAATACAAGGGAAGAAAAACTTACTCTCTTATAGAAGGAGCAATAATTTACAAAGAAAGCTTGTTCCTTTAATATGAATGAATAACCTGATTAAGAAAAAAATAATATGTATTTAACAAATTGCAAAAGACATTTCCATGATATATATAAAATTTTGAAGGATGGTGATATTTTCTTTTTAAAATCCAAATTTCAATTTTACTTAGATTTTAACTTAAAAAGAAATTTTCCCACAAAGAAAAAAAAAGGGAAAAACATACTCATGATTTTTTATCCTTTTTATTTTAAATAAGTCAAAAACTTTTTACTTAATGTTTTTAAGTACGAATAGAGATAGTTTTTATTACATAAAGAAAGAGTCACATCATGTTGTACAAGATTATTCATTCAGTACAATCTTATTCATATAATATGGGTTTATTCATGCAGTATGATCTTATTCAGATAGTAAAAGTTCATTCATACAATATGAGCATATTCATACAGTACAAACAAAAAAAAAGTCATTATTATGTCTGCTCATGAAACAATACAATAACAAATTAAAACATTCAAAAAATATACAAAAAAGAAACATTTTAAAGAAAGAAAAAAAAAGCACAAAAAATACAAACATAAAAAAATGACACACAAACTCTAATACATAGGTGGATCCTAATCAGGTGCTTATTGTGGAGGTGAAAACTATTGGAAGAACTGGTGAATGGAGGTGTACTACTACAAGATTGTGTCAAATTGATCCCTCAACCAATTCATTTCATTTTCTTGTTGGACATGTTATTGTTCCAGGTGTGTCTTCAACATGTCAAAACACTGAATCATCTCCTCACATGAGTAGTGATGAAGAGGTTTTGTAAGTGCAGGATCTGTTGTAGGAGCAGCATCTCCTTCTTCATCAATCATTAGCTTTCCTGGCTCTTGTTCCTTATAAAAGAGTATAGAGAAAGCAGCATCCATGAAGAAGATTGGGAGGTTGTTAGTTGGAGCAGGATTTGTTATATTTTATTTTTATCTAGGACGTACACAATGATATGTCCTAGAGTAATATTTTTTGTTTCTTCTGGTGAATGGGAGTCAAAATGAAGTTAGGTTTTGGATATCCTTGATCAACATTTGGGATTCATCCATGTCGGTATTTGACATGACGAAATATGTGATAATTGAAAGTAAATGGGTAAGGTTTACTTGGTCTCTAGTTTTAGGGATGATTGAAGTTTTGAGGACATGCTAGATAAACCTGGCATTTTTATTAAGGATATGAACTAATAGTTTTTGGTAGATCACAACAACATTTTAAAGTATAAGATTCATAGCACTCCAGTCAAAATCAGATCCGGAGGCCATAGGATGTTGTATATTACCATGGGTGTTTAATTTGAGTTGAACCCTTATGTTTTCATTGGTTATTTCAACATTTTTACAATAGACAATGGTGGATATAATAGTGGCATCTTCACTAATTCTACGATTGGCTAGGAACTTGTAGAGGATTTCAGAATGAAAAGGATATGCTAAGGTGAGAAGGAATTGGAGAGCAGTGGAGTTGAATAGATTCATTACTGGAAAATTCAGTGTTTGTTGGTTGGAAAGCCTAAAGTGAGTGATTTTGGTTTCTTAACTTGTTGTAGGTTGCTTCATCAGAAGCTATCAAAAAATATTCTTCAATAGGATGGTGAGAGGATGAACCACCTAGGTTTAGCGATTACAATTTTCAGTGCTAGCCATGGAAGGTTTAGAAAGTTTGAGGTGAGTGAAGAAAATAGATGAAAACTCTTTAATTTATACAATTCAAGATGAATGTTCAGCATGATTATATAATTGTACAGTACAATCAGAAGCATTAACTCCTCCCATAGGTTTTTGAGAAATGATAATTTTGCATTCGGTACGACCCTTGACCAAAATATTCATAAAGTACAAATAGGTGTCAGTACAGTATAATCAATAATAAATATCATACAAACAAAAATGAATTCATCCCAAACTAGAGTTGACACATGTATCATAAAAAACAATAGGTGTTCGTACAGTACGATTGTCAATGATAAATGAAATCTAAATTATTCGTTAAGCTAAGGGTTATGATCTATGTAGTGTTGTGCATTTCATATAATGCGATAGATATTCATATAATACGATACAAAAAAATGATTTTGAATGAAAGTTGTGAGGATTAGCTTCGTGATGAGTGTGGTAATCAAAAAACATCTTTAAAAGAAAATGAGCAATAACAAAAATTTCAAGAGAAAAAAAAAAAGAAAAAAATAATGAAAGGACATAAAATAGAAAACAACAATCAGGTTTTAATTTTAAAGCATTAATATCTATGACACTTAATCTTATTTTTAAGGTGTTGAAGGTTTCAAAAGCTAGTGGTTTTGCAAAGATATATACAAGCTAATTTTTAGTGGCTACATGATGCAGCTCTATGTCTCCCTTGGTGACATGATTCCTAATGAAATGGTGCCTTATGTCTATATATTTGGTCTTGGAGTGTTGGATTGGATTTTTTGAAATGCATATGGTACTTGTGTTCTTACATAAGATTGGAATGGTGCCTACAAGTAGTCATAAATCCAGGATTTGCTGCTTTAACCAAATGACCTGTGCTACACAAGTTCCTAAGGCTATGTATTCAGCTTCTATAGTGGACATGGACCATAAGACTAAAGATTATAAAAAGAATTAGCAAGTTCCAAAAGTATTTTTCCTATCAAACGTACATCCAGCAAAGTATGAATTAGAATATCCTATAATTTCAAATGAAGTGATGTGCCTAGGATACCATATTACCATGTTTTTAGAACCTAAGAGATATCTAAGTATTCTCTTAATAGCAGTCAAGTGGGACACTTTTGGATCAGCCTAAAATCTAACATAGAGACAAACACTAAACATAATATTAGGTCTTCTTGCAGTTAGGTAATGAAGTAATCCAATAACTCCTCTATATTTTTTTTATCAACTAATGTTCCATTTGAGTCCTTATCTAAGTAAACAGTAAAACTCATGGAAATTTTTATTACCTTGTCCTTATCCATTTTAAAGGATATCCTGAATGTATTTTGATTGACAAAGAAAATTTTCATCACCTTTTGCTATATTATAAATCCAAGAAAGTATGTCAGTTGCCCCATCATACTCATCTCAAACTCATTATTCATTATTTTTTTTTATAAAATTCATCACATAGCTTTTCATCAGAACATCCAAACAAAATATCATCGTCATAGATATGGAAAATGAGTAGTTCTTCTCCAATTTTTTAAGAAAAAGGGTGGTGTCTATGCTCTCCTTAACAAAGTAATTATCAAGTAGGAATGTGCTTAGCCTTTCTTTTTTTTTTTTTTTTTTTTTTTGAAGAGAAATGCAACATTGCATTAGAATTGGAAAAACGTTATTACAAACTACTAAAGCAAAGCTAAAGAATCTAATTCATCCTTCAAAATATATAAGAATGAAGGAGGAATTTCAACATTACTAAGATCATGCCAAATAAAACCTTTGCTCAAACCTAAATTAGCACAACAATCTGCTAATTTCTTACATTTCCTAGTAGTAAAACTGAGAGAAACTTGACTGAACTCTTGGATGAAGGCTAAATCTTCTTCAATTATTTCTTTATTCCTTAATCTCTTCAAAGCTTATTGAAGGATCTTGATGATATTAAAGTTATCCCATTCAATAACTACACCTTGTGCTTCCACCATCCAATCCTGTATAACTCTTTATAGTGCAAACTGCTCGAAGTTCCAATTGTTCAATGTCCCAGTGCAAGTATTGAGCACCAAAAGCAACTAAAAACCTACCTTTATCGTCTCTACATACTCCAGTAATACCAGCTTTATTGTTGCTGCTTAAGGAAGCATCGACATTGATCTTTATCCATCCGGGTGAATAGCTTATGCTGGTTGACATCCCAATTATCCGAGTTGATATTGATAGCCGGTGTGACAGCAGCCATAGACACGGTGTTAGCCATGATATATACATCTGAATCTTCTCTTCCTTCATGAACAAACAAATTTCTGCTCTTCTAAACAAGAAAAACTGATGTACTATAAATATTAATAATGAGAGAATTATTACCTGACATTCTCTCTAACTCATTTAGGCATTCAGCAAAGCTTTCAAACTGAGGAACTTGAAATCCCCATCTGTTTAGCAAGGCTATTACTTTCCGCAATTTACCACACTTTCCAGCAATGCGGTTGTTGTCTTCCTCCTCATCACACCCTCTCGGATAACCACAATAGTTAATCAATCTTCTATATAATAAGAATTAATTTCTTGGAATAGCCTCCTTGTGCAATCTCCACCAAAATATCTCTACCCTTGGTCTTAAATTTATTTTCTTTATCCATTTCCACTACTCACAATCTGCACCATCCTTATGAACTGAATCTTGGGAAATTGCTAGCATAGAACATCCTGCTGCTTTCCACTTCAGTTCTATTTGATCCGATCCTTGATCAAGATAGATTGGGATTTGTAAAATAAGTTCTATCAACTACCTTCCAAAGAACAATAGAAGATGATCCTTTTTCCAGTTTCCATCCGAGATAAAGAAGCTCAAACTGCAATTATTGATTGCCAAATTGCTTACAAACGTTTGCCATTTTAAGATATTCTTATCTAATATCCAAGAATCATGCAACCAATTAATCAAATTCCCATTATAAATCCTCCATCTCACAAAGTTTCTAAGATATTTAGCACCATTGCACAATATTTTCCAAGTTGAAGAGATCCCTTTCTTTACTGGATAGTTCCACAAATCAGCACCATATCTAGCTCTTAAGATACGATTGAGCAAAGAATTTGGCTTCATGTAGAAATCCCATGCAAGTTTGGCCTTGAGATGCCCCATTTTAGAAACTACTGAAAAAAGACCTCTACCACCTTTATGTTTTGGTTTGCATAAACTCTTTCCAAGAGACATAATGCATTCCCACATTCCCATTATTCTTTTTCCACAAGAAAGCTCTACAGATTTTATCAAACTCCTTTAAGATTCTCATTGGAACCAAGGAAAGAGTTGACAAGAAGATACGTAAGGATAAGAAAGCTAATTTCACCAATACCATTTTGCCTTCCAAAGAAATAAAGTTTTTTCCCCAAATATTTAATTTGTTCTAAGCCACTTCCAAAAGCTTTTGCAAATCCAAACCCACCATCCTCCTTAATGTTAACTTTACACCAAGGTAGTTCAATTCATTAATAGTCAAGAACCTTAATTCATTTTCAATCTCCTTCTTCCTCCATCGGTTGATTGATTTGCCAAATAGAATCATTAATTTATTGTAATTTACCTTTTGACCAGTCCACTTATAATAATTATTCAAAATATTTTACACCTTCTTGATTTTCTTCATGTTGGCTTCAGAAAAAATTAGAATATCATCGGCATAAAGCAAATAAGATATTCTAGGTGCTTTAGAATCAATTTGAATACCCATTTACCTTCCACTTTGATTAAAAGCATCGAATAAGATTTGAGAGCACAATATAAAAAGAAAAAAGGATAGAGGACACCCTTTTCTAAACCCACTCCAAGATTCAATCCAATTAGTTTTTTTTCCATTGATTAAAATGCAAAATTTTGGATCCAAAATATAATTCAAAAGCAAATCCAAAAATTTGCTAGGAAAATTAAAGTGGAGAAGGACTTGCCTCAAAGCCTGCCAACCCATACTGTCATTTTTTTTTTGAATAATTGCAGCATTACATTAAAAGAGAAGCATCAAAGAACTAGATATAAGTAATAAAAGGATCACATTCCTTCTTGATTAAGTCCATCAAGAGGAAGGGATACCTTCTAAAGAAAAACTATCAAAAGAAAAACTACTTTCCAATGCCAAAGTAGCACAACAATTAGCTACTTTATTACAATATCTATAGGCATGATGGAAAACAACTTTATTGAAATCATTTTAAAAAAATAAATCCTTTGCCGGCCACTTATCCAAAGGCCATTTATTCTTCTTCAATGAGTCTTGAATGAAATGGATAATATTGACATTATCACTCTCAATGATCAACCCCTTGCATTCCAACATCCAACTCTTAAGGACTCCTTCACCGTAATAACTGCTTCCATTTCGAGCTGGGCCACATCTCAATGGATCTTCTTCTTCCCAAATGCACTGATCAAACAACCTTTATGATCCCGAAAAACACCACCAATACCACCAAGATTGGAACTAAGCAAAGAGGCATCTAAGTTAATCTTAATCCAATCTTTCGGTGGAGGGCACCAAGTATTTGGAGACTCCCTAAGGAGATTAGTACCCTAGCTAGTAAGATATGGACTAGATGTGGAAATAGCTAAGAACAATGCATTAGAAGCAACCATAGAATAAGGCAATGCATCCTTACCATGCTTCACATAATTCCGGTTCTTCCAGGATAAATATACCACTGAACAATAGATCTTGGCAATACCAGAGTTATAATTTGATAGCCTTTTAAGCTCATGTAAGCAGCAATCCAAAGAACTGAAAACAGGAATCATAAAACCCCAATCACGCATCTTCATGATGACTTCCAACATATAATTACAATGAACCATTATATGTCATATGATTCAACCACTTGGCAGCCTCTAGCACAAACATCAATCTCAGTGATCCTACGGTTCTTCAGAAATAGATTAGTAGGAATCGCAGCTTTACCTAACCTCCACCAGAAGATTTCAACCTTCTGACTGAGTTTAAGCTTCCGCAACCATCTGTAAAAACCAACATCTTCAAAGGTATATCTGTTGAACAACAACTGTTCATATACCACTGCAGAGACTGTCTTACCCGAACACCATTTCAACAGCTCCATACTATCCTCCTCCACATAATCAATTTGAATTTATCTAATCAAAAAAATAAGCTCTGGATGAAGGCCCTTTGTAGCAAATTGAGATTCCATTCACCATTGTTTACCAAAAGATGTTGAACATAAATACCATCCAGCAATTCACAGTCCACATATGTTGGCCATCGATTGATGCTTCTATCCAGCAAGCAGACATCATTCAAGACATTGATTTTGTCACCCTTGCCCACCTTCCATCTGATAGCAGTTTTCAAATTCTTTCCCCCATCCAACATAATCTTCCACGCACTAGAAGTGATTTTCTTCTGATCATCATTCATAGCATCATCAACATATTTAGCTTTCAAAACTCGGTGTAATAAAGAGTCTGGCTTCTGAATAAAATTCCAAGCCAATCTAGATCTCAAAGAACTAATTCTTAATAAAGGAGAGTGCAACCCACCCATACTTCTCGGCTTGTATAACTCATCCCAAGCAATATAATGCATACCTTTGGACCCATCATTCTTATGCCATAAAAAAATTCTACAAAGTCTTTCTAACTCATGCAATACTCTTTTGGGAACCAAAGAGTGAGTAATAAGGAAATTTGGCATAGAAAGTAAAGAAGTCTCAATGAGAGTAAGTTTACCTCCCATTGATAATGATTTCTTACCCCAAGAATTGAGTTTGTCCATTACCATACTCATAAGTTCTTGAAAATCTACCATCTTAATTCTTCCAAGTGAAATCTTCACTCCCAAATACTTCATCTCCTTGACCTCCTTGAAGCCGAGAACTCTAACAATTTTCTTCTTCATAGAATAACTAACCACCTTGCCAAATAAAATTTGTGATTTGCAGACATTGACTCTTTGCCCTGTCCACTTACAAAAATCCTTCACTATAGTCTTCAGTGCATTGGCTAAAGTAATGGAAACATGAGACAATATCAACACATCATCTGCATAAAGAAGATGTATGATCCTTGGACCTCTAGGTGAAGTCCGAATGCCAAGATTCTTCCCCCTTTGCTCCAAAGAGTTGGAAATGAGTTGAGAACACAATATGAAGAGATATGGAGAAAGTGGACATCCTTGACGGAAACCACTTTGAGCACAAATCCACTTGGAGTTCCTTCCATTGATGATGATAGAAAACCTCACATCTACAATACATTCCATAAGGAAGTTAGAAAACATAGTAGGAAAGCCATACCACTTAAGAACCTGATGAAGTGTTATCCATCCCATACTATCATACGCCTGTTCCATATCCAATTTAATAGCCAACCCATACTGTCATATGCCTGTTCCATAACAATTTTGATAGCCACAAATACTTTCTTTGCTTTAGAGTGACAAATTTATTAAAAACATCTTGAGCTAGAAGAACATGATCCGATAATGATCTACCTTTTAAGGAAGCCACTTGATCACCCAAAATAATCTTATGAATTACCAGTTCCAACCTGTTCAGCAAAAGTTTTGCTACTAACTTATAAATAGACATGCATAGGCTAATCAGACAGAAGTTTGATGGAGTCATTGGACTTTGCATTTTAGGAATTAACACAATCAACATTTCCTTCCATGTATGATGCATAATCCCTGCCTTGAGAAACTTTTCAATAGCATCCCAAACATCTTCATGAATTACTTTCTAGAAGCTTTTAATTAAAGAGAATGTGATCCCATCTAGGCCCGATAAGATGTTCTTCCCCAAGTTGTCCACCACTACTTGAATCTCCTCTTAGTAAATTCAGCATCCAACTTTTGTTGATCAACTTCCTTAATTAAAGAAAAAGGTTTCGGCCAGCCTTCACCACACAATTTCTATGCATCCACTTTGTTTTGAGAAAATCTGAAAAAATACTCTCCACCTCTAATAGCTTGTCCGTCAATACTCCATCTTCATTCTTTATGTGCTTAATCCAATTTGATCTTCTTCTAGCATTTGCAAATGAATGAAAGAAAGTTGAGTTTGAATCTCCCTCTTTCATCCACTTAGCCTTAACTCTTTGTTTCCACCAAATATTAAGCCTAGCAAGAGTGCAATTCAGCGCATTAATCTTTGACCGTAGTAATAGCAACTTTTCTTCATTGAACAGTTCATCTGCCTCTTCCATTTATAGTTCATAAATTTCTTTCTTAAAGGAGTCTCTCAACACATTTAGGCTTTTAAACTTAGCCTTGCTCTAGTAAAACAAGGCCATTAATATTCATTTAAACTTTAAATTCAAGGAAGTGAATGGATCACTCCCTGTACACCTCTTCCAAGTTTTTTCCACAATAGCAAAAGCCCCATGTTAAGTTGCCCACACATCCTCAAAATGAATACCTTTGTAATGAAACACCACCAGTTTGAAAACCTCCAAAATAATTGGGCGGTGATCTAATGCAATTCGAGACAAATGCTTCACAAAAGCTAGATGAATGCAGTTCATTGCTACAGAGTTTATAAGACATCTATTCAGCCTTTCTAAGATGCGGGCACCTCCAAATTTGTTGTTGTACCAAGTAAATTTGGGTCCAATAAACCCAACTTCATGAAAATCATTATTACTCATAAACATCTTCATATCTTTAGCACCTTAAGAAAAAACAAGTTTCTTTCCTCCTCTCTTCTCTTCCTGGGACATAATACAATTAAAGTCTCCACCAATCACCAAAGGTTTCGTATCAGAGTAAAACTTCTCCAAACACTCCCATAAATATTTCCTATAAAGCATATTTCTACTTCCATAAACTGTGGATACTACCAAGCATCCTTTATTAACAACATCCAGATTTCCAATGATCACTTGTGAAGAAACCTCCACCACTAAAAATGAATCTAATTCCTTCCTCCATAAAACCAAAATACATCCCGAAAGGCCATCCAATGGAACCATAAATGAGTCCCATTTATTCCCCAGAAACCCAAGAATCTAGAGATTTTTCGAAGAGCATACTTTAGTTTCAACAAGACCCACAAACAAAACATTATTATCCCTTACAAAATCCTTGAGATATAGAACGGCCTCTCTCTTCTTGGCCCCTCTATAATTTCAAAGAGCAAAAGACATCATTGTTTAAACAAAGGGGAAGGACCCCCACCCCTTTTACTTCTTCCAACATCCAACTCCCTATTACGAGTAATAATATTACCCGAGCCCAGGGATTTTAGTTCTTTAAGCAACTTGCCTTTCTTTCTTGAAGAAGAATTCTCCAATACTTTAACTTCTAGTGAAGGATTCATTCTAAGTACTTCAAATCCTGGCTTCAGCTCCTGAACTTCTTTCAAAACAATTTCTAGTATAGCTGTCTCCATACCAATTAAAATTTCACCTTCTTCAACCTCTTTAACCACCTCCTCCTCCACATTCTCATTCAAAATATTATCTTCCAAACTAGATAAAATGCCAAACATATTAAGCATAAGAGCATCAGATTAGAAGTTGATACCTGAGCCTTTGCAACATATTCTGCACTGTCCAAGACGTCTTCCAGCTCTGCCCGATCATTCTCACCATGATTTGGTTCTTCAGGAAGTAATTTTAGGACTTCATCTGAAATAGTTTGTTCTTTCTCCAGTGCTTTTAGGTTCTGCTTGGGAACATATAGTCTTTTGGTAGGTAGTGAATCATATTACCTATTCCATCCAGCAACTACAATTTTTTTTTCTTCCTCCCATATTTAACTTGAAGCCACGGCCCATAGCTTGCTTCTTCAATTTGTTGACTTGAATGTTCCAAATCAAGTACATTTGATTGCACCTTAACATTCCTGATTGAATCAGAAATTTATGTGCACTTATCTTCCTTCTTCTTAGAAACCTTACAATCTAATAAGGCATGGCCAATTTTACCACAACCATAACATAATTTTGAAATGCCCTCATATTCGATCTTCTGGAAAAATTTACCAGATAATCCTTCCACCCATATACCAAAGGGTAATTTATCATTTAAGGGAACTCGAATGCATACTCTAGCGTATTCTCTTCTACCCCATTGAAATATTTTCCCATCAAGCAAATAGGGCTTACCCACTTGAGATTCTATTCTGCAAATGTTGATCTCATCCTAGCATTGCAAAGGCAAGTTTGGTAATCTTACTCACATAGGAGCTGAAATCCCATTCAGAGATGATGGAGAGAATGAAGGTGACCATTTGTCCATCCCCACCACATAGCCTTTTACATACCATGGTCCTCCTGTCAAAATTGACTCCATAGCTATTGAATCTTCAAACAAACACAACACCCTCCTAGGCCCAAACCAGTTATGTGGAATTTTCTAAATCAGCTCTTTTCCCTCCTTAATTCAATACACACTGATGAAAATAGTATGTTATCTCCAAATACTCTCACCACAAGAGCACAAATCTAATTTCTTTGCATTATTATTTTCATTTTCAGCATGAAGCAGGACAGTCCTTCCATCTTTAGCTAGAAAAGATCCAAGATCAAGTTTGTTAACCCCAATGTTTAGTTTCTTAGTCCAAACTGAAGGAGCTTCGCTTCTATCAACATCTTCCGTGGGTTTCCTGATACTCTGAGTGCTAGTAATTTGTTTCTGTGGAACAACAAGGCCTTTATTAACAACCAACAACAGAAATTCTTTATCCACCTTATTTTCATTAAGCTTATTATCTTCAATCAAAGCCGAGCCGATGCTTTTACCCAGAATTGGAGAAGTCGGAAGAGATACTGATTTGAAACATTTGTTTGAATAAATCTTCATTCCATCTGATGCTAAAGCTTCCAAATCTAGGTTATCAATCACATTCTTAAAACTAGATGTTAATTTTAAATTCTTCAAGCTTACAAAATCTTCTTCCCTGACTACCTCTTTCCTTTGCCAAGAATAACCAGGGCAGCTTTATTGTTCAGCAGCCCTCCTTCCTTGATCAACAGTGGTTTCTCCTTGAACTAACTATTGAGAAGCGATAAAGCCCTCGGACATCCATTAAGAACATTAGAAGATGCTCTCACAAGAACGTTCAGCCCTCTTCAGATATTAGCCCAGGCTTCAGAAGAAGCTAGGCGCCTCCCCTCCATCGCTAGCAGCAAGAGCCACCGAAGACACGGTGGAGAACAGTCATTCAAAATAGCTGTGAAAACAAAGGAAATAGAAGCTTTTGAAAAAGCAATGGAAATCCTTTCAAAATCCCAGACTTTCTATCACTAGACTTTCTCTCACTAGAATGTACTTAGCCTTTCATACCATGCTCTAGTAACCTTTTTATATTCGTATAATGTCTTTATTAATTTGAACGTACACATGATTAGGAAATTATGAGTATTTAAAGCCTAGGGTTTGTTAAACATACACATCTTTTTTTATAGCCCATTTAGAAAGGTACTTTTAATATCCATTTGATACAGTTTGAATCCCTTAAAGAAGGCAAAAACTAGTAGTGTGCTTATGTCTTATAGTCTAGCTACAGAAGAAAATGTCTCTTTAAAGTAAATCCCTTATATCTAGTAATACCCCTTATCCACTAGTTTTTCTTTCTTTCTAACAGCTAAATTAGAATCGTTTATTTTATTTTTGAAAATCCATTTTTTTCCAACAACACTTTGGTCCTTAGGTCTTTCAACTAGCTCCCAAACATCATTTTTAAAAAATTAATTATGTTCTTCTTGCATGGCTAGGATCTAAAATTTATTAGATGGTGCGTGATTTATGTTTGTGGGTTCAATCATTAAGATAAACATATAGTGGTTCACTTTTTTTCCTAAGTCCATGCCTTGTTCTAACACCTTCAAATGGATCTCCTAAGATTAGTTCTTTAGGATGACTTGAAGAATATGTCCATTCTCTAAGTAGTGAATTTTTAGCTTCTCCCATTTCTTGCAGATTTGCATATTCTACTCATTTGGGTGACTTCAACTACTTCTTCTTCTTCATCCCTACATCCTCCAAGATTATCAGATTTATCAAAAACTATATGAGTGGTCTCCTCTACCACAAGCGTCCATTTATTAAAGACTCTGAAGGATTTTCCAACAATTGAGTATCCTAAGAAGACTCCATCATTAGATTTTGGGTCAAACTTTCCTATCAGAGATTTCTTATTATTTAGAATGAACATTTTACATCTAAAGACATGAAGGCGAGAGAGGTTGGGTATCATACCCTAAAGAATTTCATAGGGTATCTTATTCAGCTTGGATCTAACATTAACCTTATTAAGAAATTAAGTGTTTGTGTTTATCACTTTTGCCTATAAGTATTTAGGAAGTGAATATTCAGCTAACATGGCTCTAGTGGATTCTATCAAGGTCCCATTCTTTCTTTAATCTAACCCTTTTTTGCTGAGGGTTCTAGGAGCTAAAAAGTCGTGACATATCCCTTACTCCTTATAATAGGTTTCAAATTTCTCATTCCCAAATTATCCACCATGGTCACTATGATTGGTAAGAATTTCACACCCTAACTTTCTCTAAATCCAAGTGAAGAATGTCTTATATTCCTTGAATGATTCACTTTTATAAGATAAGAGTCTAACCCAAGTAAGTCTTGAGTAATCATCAATAATCACATACCTAAAGAATTTCCCTCCTAGACTTGTAGTACTAAAGGGTACAAAGAGAACCATGTGAAGAACTTCCAAAGGTTTTCTAGTGTCATAGTCATTAATTGAGTGGAAGGAGGATTTGACTTTCTTTATTGATTGCCAAGGATTACACGGGTGGTCCTTAGTGAATTCTAGTTTGGGTATGCCTCTCACTAAATTTTTTTTGGGTAATTTTTCTAAGATTTTTCATGCTTGCATGACAAACTCTTTTGTGCCACAACTAGGATTCATCACCAACATTTTTTTGGCAAAGAGAGTTAGCAGGTTCAACATAGTATAAATGAAGCATGTAAACATTATTGATTCTTTTTCCTTGTAGTATAATATTTCCATTTAAGCTTATAATGTAGCTAGTAGATAAAAATTTTATGTTATAGCCTTTATCACAAAGCTAGCTTATACTAAGCAGATTATATTTTAAGCCATCTACCAGTAAAACATTTTGAATGAGGAAATTATTTGAGTTTCCAATTATATCTAATCCCACCACTCTCCTAGTGGTGTTATCTCTAAGTGTCACCATGCCTCCTACACTAGCCTCTAGTGAAATTAATTTATTTGCATCTCTAATCATCTGCCTTGAGCATCCATTGTCTAGGTACCACATGCCCTCATGAGGCTATTTGTGAGAGCATCCCTTCAAAATCATCAAAAGATAGATTTAGAAACCCAAACAAGTTTGGGTTCCACCATATAAATTAAAGAATGAGATGAATGCATGATATGTTGTGGTATATGCAATTTTGGTCTTCACACCAAATATGTTCTATGATAGATAGTGCAAGTATGATAGATATGCCCTAGCATGCCACAAGAAAACATCTAATATCAGGAAAAGGATTTAATAATATATGTGGGTTATGGTGCTTCTTCCTAAGTTTCAATGATCTATGTTGTGGTGATGGATTATGTAACTATGCAAGTGTAAGTGATGTTTTATTTTCTTTGAAAGTAATTAGTTAGACTTATAAAAATTTATTTGCACTTTTAAGAATTGAATTTTTAATTTTCAATGCATGCCCCACATGATCAGCTTTATCTAAACATGCTTTTAATGTGTTAAATAAACTTTCTTCATCAACATGAGATACTTTCAAGGACTCATGTTCAGTAATTATATCAAGATGCTTCTTATTTAAAATATTGAATTCATCTAATAAAGCCATATGATTATTATCCAAAGTAGAATGATCTTCCTAAGGCATTAATGATCTTTTTGCAAAATTGAGAAATCAAAATTGAGGCATTTTCTTCATCTTCTTATATGCATTATATTTTTTTTAGAAACTTCAAATAGTTAATCATAGGAAAGGTCATATACCTCCTCTTGATCAAAATGATCAAGATGTTCATCTACTTTTAAGCACGGGTTGGTTACCTCCTCTTCAACTTTTATCTCATATAAGTTTGAAGCAGAGTCTATCTAGAAAGCCTTATGAGTCCTTCGTTTACCCTTCTTATACTTAGCTTTTTCTTCACCCTTTTCCTTGATTGGGTGAGCTTTAAGATTTGGATATTCGATCTTCATCTGCCTTGACTACCTATATTCAAAACAGATGACATCAGAGGAAGTTTAGTACTTTTTATTATATTTAATATTATCCCATTATTGATGATGTCTTTGCTTTTATTTTAGAAAGCTCTTGAATTGATGTGTCATTAGCACTATATCATCATCATCCTTAAGTGTGGAATTATCACATTCAAAATTATTAGCCTTTAAGGCTACAGTTTTCTCCTATCTCTTTCTCCTACATCAAGCTATTTTTAACTCACACCATGTAGGCAATGAGTGATATAGTAAGTTATCAATGGAGTAAACATCCAATTCATTAGATTCAATAATAGTAATAATTTTTGCAGCATAGGAAGTAGGTAGGCAACACAAGATGTTGTTAGCAAGTTATCTTCATAAGCCATGCATGGAAGTAACAATCTGAGTGAACCTAGTATACATTTCAAAAATTGATTCACTAGGTTTCATGCAAAAAAGTTCATAATCATGGAGCAAAATATTCAACCTAGACTGTTTTACTTCATTTGTTCTTTCAAAGGTTATGTAATGTTTGTCCCATATTTCTTTAACAGTTGTCCATGTAGAAACACATGAAATCTTTTGATTTTAGTGCACCAAAAAAATAGTTTAAACAATTAGCATTCAGTTGAGCTAAATCTCTATCTTCTATGCTCCATTCATAAAAGAGAACTCAATTTTTATGCCATTAATAAAATGCAAAGGTGCATAATATCCTTCCTAAACTAACATCCATATGTGATAATCTATAGATTGGAGGAAAGTAGATATATAAATATTCCAAAAGTCGAAGGGAATATTGTCAAAAAAATAAATAAACTAGAATGTAATATAAAAATGCAATCATAAAATAATCTAGATAATTTTTAAACACTTTGTTCATAAAACTTATAAAAACTATTGTTGTATAAGTCAACCTAAAGGCATATCTAAGAACATATAATATTTATATATAGTATTGAAAGTACTCTTCATCATATCATCCTCCCTCACCTTCAACTCATAATAGCAATATCATAAATCGATCTTGGAAAATATAGAAGATCTAGGAAATTGATAAATCATAAATTCATTGAAAAGGATATTTATTCTTGATAGTAACCTTGTTAAGTTCTCTGTAATCAATACATATGCACATCATATCATCCTTCTTCTTCAAAAATAAAATAGGTTCTCTACACAAAGATATATTATGATAGACGAAACCCCAATCCACTGAAAGTGCATGAAGGTTGATAAACCTCTAAGAACTAGCTCAAGGCCAACCGAGAGGGGGGGAGGGGTAAATTAGTAATTTTAAAAACTTGTTTAAGAAAAATTAAATTGCCCTTTTTAAAGTTTATAAATTATTTATTTTATCCTTTAATATAGAAGTAGATTAATTTCATAATAATAAAATAAATTAGAGTTTTAACCACATAATAAATGTCACAAATGTGCATAAATTAAAATATGGAAAAGGGAAAGAACAAACACACTAGATTTTATAGTAGTTCAGTCCATTATGACCTACGTCCACTCCCTAGAACCTTTTGTTCCATATATTTTACTAAAAGTAGCGGCTTTCCTTTTGCTGCCTCATTAAGGTGGGGAAGTCCTTATAAAATCACTTTCACCTTCCCGATGTGGTGGAGAACCAAAAGTTTTTACCCCCTCCTAGTGATTGCAGTGAATCGTAAATCTCTTATGCCCTCTAAATGATGGATGAAAACTATGAATACTTCTTCTCCCTCCTAAAGATGGCAGAGAATAATGGACCTAGTGCTGCAAAAAGTCTTCCTTCAGCCTGTAAAGGATCAAGGCAGAAGCTTGAAGAACATAATGAAGAATCATGCTTAGACTAACCTTATGAATCTCTCATAACACCCCCTCACAAGAACTCTCCCGCTCTTCTCTCCTAAATTCTCCTCACCTCTCTCTCTCTAAACTCCCTCTCAAGATTCTTGGAAGCAAATGATCTCTTTTTTAATGTAAGAATTAGAGAAGCTTAAATATTGTGCTTCTAAAAACCCTAATTTTCAAGAGAGCAATCTTCTATTCATACTGTACAATATAAACATCTTACAGTATGATCAGTACAAAACTAGACTCATCTAGCACCATGTAAATAGTCATTCAAAAAAACTGTTCAAACCTCATAACATTTAATATTGTACAATCATAAGACCATTTGGTATAAATTGTAGAAATTCCTTCTATTCATTTGAGACAACTTCTAAGATGGCCAATTTCATACTATGTCAATTATACAGTACTATGGACATCATATAGTATGATCAATATAGAAATTAAAGCTTTCATTTGATATGATTTCTAAAACAACCAAATTTGTACTCTATTGATTGTACTGTACGAGCTTTATTATGCAATATGATATGCCGATCATAATTACACGCACTTTGATTGTCTAATTTTCAAGGTCAAATTAAGCAAGATATTAATATGGTCATAAAATATGATTAGTATAAAAAGTATCTTCCTTAATTCTCTGGCGGCTAGGGTTTTATACAACAAACTTAATCGTTCAATACGATTTAAAATTATACAGTATAAAAAAAAAATCTAACATTATATATTTCTCTCCCCTGTGTGTGTACATGATTACTCAGTGGTAGTATCTACTAGATTATAAGATTTGACTCAAGAAATATAAAAAATACAATGTTGGAGGCAGTTGAGAAGTTAGAGAAAGAGCAGGATTCAGTATTTACTCCTTCTAAGGCAGTAAATAAGTCTGAAATATCTGCATCTATTGATGGAATACTAGATGGCTTTTCTAATACCATCTCTCCTTCTTCTACTATCAGCCTAAAGTTCAAAAAAACTATTTTTAAGAAAGGATCTTCGTTGGAGCTAGTTTCTTCTGGTTCTAAACACAAGCTGTTCAAAGAATTACAAGGGCTAAGTCAGGTGAGAGATCAAAATAGAAGAAGGATTGCTGATCTCAAAAGGAAGAATGATTTGAGAAGTTCTTCCCAAAATTCTTTAGTAATATGATGGCCAGAATTATCATTAATAATAGCAAAGCCGTTGTAGAGAGAGTTGCCATTTGCATGTTTTACATTCTTGCAACTTGTATTATTTTGATGATTTCAAATATTATTGTTTTATATATCTCCTAACACTTTTTGAAAGATTTGTTTTTGCTCTAGTGTGTACTTATATTTCAGGAAAATCAGCTCCAAGTGATGAAGACTTCAAATTATTCATTTGTAAATTATAAGTTTTTAAATGAGAGGGAGTGATTGTAATTGAGTGAAAAATCACAACACACACTCTTGGGGGACAACTTTTATAAACTGATCGTACGGGACGAACCTGGTTCGTACGGGATGATCATGTCAATTAACCCCTCAAAAGAGCAATGGATCGAATAGGCGGGCAAAAAATTTTCTAAGTCCTAATCGTCTAGGACGAATTTAATATTCGTCCCAGGACAAACTTCTCAGGATTCTCACCTTGCACTGTTCGTCCATACAAAAAATATGGTTCGTACTGGGATGAAGCTCTCTGTATGAAATCGTACAGGACGAAATAAATTTTCGTCCCTGGATGAAGCTCTCTGTATGAGATCATACAGGACAAAATTAACCTTCGTCCCTGGATGAAACTCTCTGTATAACATCATCCCAGGACGAAACCTGTTCATCCCAGGATGAACTGAACCGACTTACGTCAGTTGGTTACGTCCTGTAGAATTTTGGGAACCAACCTATGTAATAACCATTTCGTACCAGATGAACATAGTTCATATGGGACAATGAGCGTGTACGAACATAGTTCGTACCAAAATATATTAGGATCATTTCCGACACTTTAAGTAAAATCGTCCAGGATGATCCATGATAGTACGGGACGATCCACTGCCTACAGAATTGAAAACTTGTAGTTTTTGGGTAGTTTTTCTTGTCTTTTGTATATATAGCCCAAATTAGACTGCCACCCAATCTTTTTGCTCATTGATCTTCGTGCCTATTGGAAGTAGAGTAAAGGAGAGAGTGAGAGAGAGCAGTCAAAGAAGGATTTCTACCACTGGAGCTTGAAGACTTTGCATGGTATTCAAAGGTAAGATTTTCTACTTGTGATTTGAGATTACTTCACTCTTTTTCTTTCTTTCTTCTAGATTTCTTGTGAAGAGATCTATCAAGGAGATCTGGTTCTCTACCGACACTAGGAGAGTGTGAAAGGACGAAGGGTTCTCTGCCCATACTAGGAGAGTGTGAAAGGATGAAGGGTTCTCTGTCCACACTAGAAGAGTGTGAAAGGATGAAGGGTTCTCTGCCCACATTAGGAGAGTATGAAAGGACGACGGTTCTATGCCGCACCGGGTAGTGGTGAAAAGAGTGTTTGTAAAGGCTTCTCCGCCTTGCTGTGGGTGCAAAAGGAGAGACACTATTGGTATTAGTGCAATACTCAAAGGGTGCCTCTGGGGAGTGGATGTAGGTCTGGTTTAGATCGAACCACTATAAATCGTGTGTCTTTTTATTTTTACTGCTTTTTATTTTCTGCATTTAATTTTGTGTTTTAAAAAATTATGGTTGAAAAACTTTTTATAAAAATTCATTAAAGTTTAATTTCGGTTAAATTTATCAAAAGAGGGAAAATTTTTAAATACCAATTCACCCCCCCCCCCCTCCCTCTTGGTAGCTTTGGGACATTAACTTAGGTTTAACAACCTATTCACTAGACTCAACAAGTGGTATCAGAGCTTTGTTTCAAAATCATAAGTTTAAACTACTTTTTGATTAACGTAGATGGCTACATTTGGAAACTGAAATACGCCTGAGGATTACTCTATTACTAGACCTCCACTGTTTGACAATATACCTTTTAATTTTTGGAAAACACGCATGTCTACTTTCTTACAGTCACTTGATTATCGTAAGTGGATCTTAGTCCAGGAAGGTTATACAAAACCAACTAGATTAGTTGATGGATTTAGGGTAGAAACACCTATTGTAGATTGGACTATAAAAGAACGTGACTTAGCTCAATTAAATGCTAAATATTTAAATAGCTTCTTTTGTGCTTTAAAATCTGAAGACTACATGCGGGTTTTCACTTGCAAAAGTGGAAAGGACATATGGGATAGACTTTGTATAACTTATGAGGGGACTAATGATGTTAAGTAATCAAGACTTAATATCTTGTTACATGATTATGAATTATTTAGCATGAAACCTTAATGATTCCATTTTTGATATGTACACAAGATTCACACAAATTGTCACCTCTTTGCATGCACTTGGTAGGGAACTAACGAATGCTGAAATGGTTAATAAGATTCTTCGTTGTTTACCTACTGCTTATGATGCTAAAATTACTACAATTACTGAGTCTAAAGATCTAAACATTTATTCTATTGACAATCTTCTTGGTTCACTCATTGTTTACGAGCAAGGGGTTAGTCAAAGAAAGATTGATGCAGGTGAACCACGAAAAGAGAAGAATATAGCACTAAAAGTGGAATAGTCTGAGAGTGAACACTCATAACCTGAGGATGAAGATGATATTGCATTGATGATTAGACAATTCAAAAGCTTTCTGAAGAGGAAGCAGAAGAAACGCCAGCAATGGAATAGAGGTAAGTTTAACAGAAATGGCAAGGTTTCTAATAAAGTGATTTGTTATGAATGTAGGAAACCAGGTCATATTAAGACTGATTGTCCAAAACTCAAAGCCACTCCTAGCAAGGAGAAGGTAGAGGAGAAACCAACTGTAAAGAAGGGCAAGAAGAAATTTTAAAGAACTTTTTGGGCGGACTCAGCTTCAGATTCATCAGAGACTGAAAAGGAAGAAGAGGTCGCCAATCTTTGCTTGATGGCAGATAGTCTTGATCAATCAGATCAAGAAGAGGTATGTGACTTAAGTTATGATGAATTGTTTGAAGTTTCCGAACACATGCATGATGCATATAGGAAAATGAAAAAAATGCATGCTAGTGTAAGTTTAGAATTGGAAGAACTTAAGAAAGAATATGAAATCCTTAGGAAAGATCATGCTTTAATAGATGACAACCACATGAAATTACTTGATGAATATGATGATTTGAATAAAAATCATGAGATTTTAAAATCATCCTATGCTGATCTTGAAAAAGAATTTAAAAAATTTAAGGATGAATCAGAGAGCAAAACATATCGAATCAATTATACAAATCGAATCTTGGAAGACATGAATTCATTTTATAAGTTGAAAATAAAAGCTCTTGAGGATAATAGGATACCCCCCAAACTTGAAGATTTTACAAATCCTAAATTTTATCCTAAATATATGAAATCCCTTTGAAGACAAACAAATGATAGAAGACATAAGAATACTTTTCCTAATGTCAAATATAATAATTTTGGATTATTTAGACATATAGCACACACCTGTACTTTGAAGATGAAATCTGATTTGGTATGGAGACCTAAGATGTATAAATCTAGACATATCATACATGCATCTGATTATAAATTGCTAAAAGAAGAACCCAAACTTATTTGGGTTCCCAGATCTAACATTTGATATTTTTGCAGGGTCGCTCTCACACAAGATCTCGTGGGAGCATATGGTACCTGGACAGCGGATGTTCAAAGCATATGACTGAAGATACTGCTCAATTCATAACGCTAGAAGCCAGGAGTGGAGGCAAGGTAACACTTGGAGATAACACCACAAAGAAGGTGGTTGGATCAAGTATGATTGGAAACTTGAAAAAAAATTTTATTAACAATGTGTTGTTGGTTGAACGATTAAAGCATAATTTGTTAAGTATAAGTCAGCTATGTGATAAGGGTTATAGTATAAAATTTTTTCCTACTAGCTGCATATTAAGCATAAATGGTAAAGATGTGTTGAATGGAAAAAGGGTAAACAATATCTATATGCTAGATTTAAATTGCATTCATACTCCTACTGTCTTTTGTTTAAAAACTATCTCTGATGAGTCATGGCTTTGGCATAGGAGACTTTGACATTCTAGCATGAAAAATCTTAGAAAGATTACCCAAAAGAACTTAGTAATAGGTATACCAAAACTAGACTTTAATAAGGACCACCTTTGTGATGCATGTCAATTAGGTAAGTAAGTGAAGTCCTCTTTTCAGTCCAATAAGGATCTTCGAACTAGTAAACCTTTGGAAATCTTACACATGGATCTTTTTGGACCAGTTGGAACTATAAGTCTAGGAGGGAAGGTATACGGATTTGTAATAGTAGATGATTATACAAGATTCACTTGGGTTAGATTTCTATTTCATAAGTGTGAATCATTTGAGGAATTTAGAAATTTTTCAACTTGGCTTCAAAGGAAATTAGGGTGTGAAATCATTTCTATACAAAGTGATCATGGAGGAGAAATTTAGAATGAGAGATTTGAAAATTTTTGTAAAGAGAAAGGAATTGATCACAATTTTTCTGCACCTAGAACCCCTCAGCAAAATGGGATAGTCGAAAGGAAAAATCGAAAATTAATAGAAATTGCCCGAGCAATGTTGGCAGAATACTCACTTCCTAGATATTTTTGGGCTGAGGCGATTAGCACTGCATGTTATGTTCTGAATAGGGTGAATGTGAGATCCAATTTAAATAAAACACCCTATGAGTTGCTAAAAGGGAGAACACCTAATTTGTCACATTTTGCATGTTTTTGATTGCAAGGTATTTATTCATAATAATGGAAAATCTGCCTTAGGAATTTGATCCAAAATCAGATGAAGAAATTTTTGTTGGATATTCAAGTGTTGGAAAATCTTATAGGGAATTCAACAAAAGAACTTTAGTCATTGAAGAGACCACACATGTTGTATTTGATGAATCTAGAAATTTGAAAGAGCCAAATGTTATTGAAGATGAGATTGAGAATAACTCCCAAAAGATTGATAGAATAAACTTGGAAGAAAATGTGGAAGATAATTTGTAGATAGAAAACCCTTTGCCTAGAGATTTGAGATTATCTAAAAACCACCCAAGGGAATTGATTATAGGTGAACCTAGTGAGGGTGTTAGAACTAGGCGTGGATTAAATAAGGAAGTCAATCATTCAGCCTTTATTTCAACTATAGAACCCACTAATATTGATCAAGCACTTTCTGATGAATTTTAGATATTGGCCATGCAAGAAGAGTTGAATCAATTTGTAAGAAATAAAG
This sequence comes from Dendrobium nobile, assembly GCA_022539455.1. NCBI lineage: Eukaryota > Viridiplantae > Streptophyta > Magnoliopsida > Asparagales > Orchidaceae > Dendrobium > Dendrobium nobile. The sequence goes on from CM039734.1 coordinate 24,430,746, forward strand.
TTTAGGAATTAACTTCAAGGCCAAAAGATCAAAGCATAGATGGAACTAAATGGGTATTCAAAAATAAAATGAATGACTCGGGAATAGTCATTAGAAATAAGGCTAAATTAGTTGCTAAGGGGTATAATCAGATTGAAAGAATTGATTTTGAGGAGACTTTTGCCCATGTAGCTAGACTTGAAGCAATTAGGGTTTTGTTAGCCTTTGCTTGTTTTAAGGGTTTCAAATTATTTCAAATGGATGTGAAAAGTGTCTTTTTAAATGGGTAATTGAAGAGAATGTTTTTGTAGAACAACCTCTAGGTTTTGAAAATTTTAAATACCCAAATTATGTTTTCAAATTGAAAAAGGCATTATATGGATTAAAATAGGCACCTAGGGCTTGGTATGAGAGGTTAAGCACCTTCCTACTTGAAAGATCTTTTGAAAAAAGAAGTGTGGATACAACTCTCTTTTTAAAGAAATTTGGAAAGGATATACTCATTGTTCAAATTTGAGTGGATGATATCATTTTTAGATCTTCAAATAAAAATCTTTGTGATGATTTTTCTAAAATAATGAGTAGTGAATTTGAGATGAGTCTAATGGTAGACTTAAATTACTTTCTAGGCTTTAGCATTAAGCAACTTGAGAAAGATACATTTCTTAGTCAAACTAAATATGTTAAGGACATCCTCAAAAAATATGAAATTGATAATACTAAACCTGTTAGTACACCAATGAGTTCCTCAGTTCAGTTGGATAAGGACCTTAAGAGAAAATCTGTTGATGAAAAGAAATTTAGAGGGATTATTGGATCTTTACTTTACTTGACTGCTAGTAGACCAGATATCATGTTTAGTGTTTGCTTGTGTGCTAGATTTCAATCTGATCCAAAAGAATCACATTTGACAGCAGTGAAAAGGATTTTAAGATACTTACTAGGAACTCAGAACTTAGGAATTTGGTATCCAAAGTTTAGCTCTTCATTTGAAATTATTGGTTATTCAGACTCTGATTTTGCAGGCTGTAGAGTGGATAGGAAAAGCACTTCTGGAACATGTCAATTCATTGGAAATTCATTAGTTTCATGGTCTAGTAAAAAACAAAATTCAGTGGCCCTATCTACTACAGAAGCAGAATACATTGCACTAGGAAGTTGTGTGGCACAAGTACTTTGGTTAAAACAACAGTTGATTGATTTAGGATTAACTATAGGCACTATACCAATTTATTGTGATATTACTAGTGCTATTTGCATTTCAAAAAATCCTATTCAACATTCAAGAACCAAACACATTGACATAAGACATCATTTCATAAGGGATCATGTATCCAAGGGAGAAATTGAACTTAACCATGTTTCAACAGAAAATCAACTTGTAGATATTTTTACAAAACCTTTAGCCTTTGATACTTTCAGTACATTAAGAACTAGGCTTGGAGTGATTGATTTAAATGCTTAGATAAAAATGTTTTTTTCTGCAAAATTGATATTTTGTTTTTTGGTTTTTGTGTTCATTATATTTTTTATTTTGTTTTGTTTATTTTTGGTGTGAATTTAAGTGTGTCTTGTTTATTTTTATTCATTTTTGTTTTGAGTGTGAAAATGAAAATTAGTGGTCATCATCGTTCGGGACGAAAATTTTTCGTACGGGACGATGTGTGTAAAATGACAAATTGCGTGATTTTGAACTGTCTTAATGTAGGTTTTAATGTAGTTCGTCTGTACGATCGTCACGATCGTCCGGGATGAAATATTTTTCAAACGACGGGACGATTGAATGCAGCAGTTGAATGGATAAGATAGTTTTTATTATGAACTTCGTCCATACGAACCTTTGTTCGTCCGGACGAACACATGTCGGTTCATGGCGGGGGACGATTTTTAACTTCCATTAAAACGAGTTAAATTTCTGATTGTCCGTACGAACACGTGTTCGTCTGTACGATCGTCTTGGTCAAAAGCCTGTATGAAAGAACGCTTCGAAAATTATGTGTTTAAGAAAAGTCGTTATTTTTTAAACTCATTCGTTCGTCCATACGAAATATTTTCATACGGGACGAATCAAATTCATACGGGATGAACGAAAATTTTGTCTATTATGAACAGTCGTTCTCTTCTTTAAATTAATGGCAGTTTTTACTGAACAGTCACTTTCACACATCTCTTTCAAACCTTTCCACTCTTCGAATCTCTCAATGGTAAGTTCTAGCAAGCGCCAAAAGACCTTGGCTAAAGGTCCTCCAAGAAATACATCCGAAAACTTCCTTTCTAGAGCCAATGAAGAATCATTTGCTAGGTTTGTCTCTGCAAAAATCACCCCATCTAGAGTTCTCCTACATGATCAATTAACCTTTAAGGTAATGCACTTGTTTGCCTCTACCCAATTTGGTTTAATCCTCACTTTAGTACACTTCTACAATAGAGAAACCTTTCACTATTTCTTGGCAAACATGTCATTCAACTCCGACCATTCTGTCATCAGTTCTTTTGTTTTCAAAAAGAAAGTTGAAATCACCAAGGATGACTTTGGTATCTTCCTAAACTTAAGGACTGAAGGCTTAAGAGCACATACCTTAACCACCACAAGTTTTGATTGTACTGAAGTTAATCGTGTGATTAGAGATAGGAGAATTAAGGATCATTTGCCTAAAGTTTCAACCCTGGTGCGTGATGCCCGTATCATCCAACATGTATTAAGATCTTCCATTATACCTAAAGCTGGTGATAGAGTCAACATCACTCCTCTTTTTTCTACTGTTACCTAATTGATTATGACTAAACAACCTATAATTGAGGTCCAACTCCTAATTGACTACATTTATGGTCTCTCTGAAATTGGTCATGTTGATCATAAAAGGAAGAAGAACATAGCCTTAGGACATCTGATTGCTTATATTTTGGAAAAGAAGTATAATTTAATTCATCCAAAACAAGACTTTGAAGAACCACTCTACTACAACGACGCATCCTTTAGGGCTATCTTCAATAAGGACGAGCCCAGCAGAACTCATGTAGTTCTGAGTGAAACAGAAGAAGAAGCTGGACCTTCACATGCTGCTGGACCAAATTATCAGGATTTGTTTCAAAGATTTGAAAATTTAGAGACTCATTTTGATCAAAGGTTTGATCAAATTGAAATTCACTTGCAGCAGCAAAATATTCAGCATAATCAGGATATGGGATTTATGCGTGAACAAATAAATGCCATTAATTCTAATATGTTCACGATGAGTAGTTACTTCAACTTCTTTGGTGCAGCACCACCTCCTCCTCCAGATCAGGGTCCTTCTGAATGATTTGTTTAGTGTTTGTTTAGTATTTGTTCAGTGTTTGTTCTGTGTTTTGTTGTAGTTCATGTGTTAGTGATTTCCTTTAGTTTGTTATTTTTTCCATGTTTTAGTTGTATTACTATTGATATCTTGAACTTCAAATTGTAATAGCCTTATCCGATATCAATATATGTTTCAATTTTTTATTGTTTAATGTTTTAGAAATGTGTGTTTGACTTTATGACATTCCTTTTTTATTTTTATCTTATTAGTGCTTTATTTAATTTGTAAATTAAAATTAATTTCATTAGAAAATATAATTTTTCTAAATTTAAGAGATGCTTATAACTTGATATTATTAGAATTTTCAATTCCATGTCTCTTATTTAGACTACATTATCTTTAATATTATTATTGCAATTTAGATGTATTCTTATTTTGTATTTCTCTTTTCAATTAGTATTTATGCACTTAAAAAAATTTAAAATTTTAGATTATTGATTTTGGAAAGAATTAAAATACTCTTGAAAATTGTACAAATGTACAAAAATCAAAAGGATTGTGCAAAAAAATTTGCAATGACAAAAAGAGGTACAAAATAAGCCCAAAGTAAAAAAAAGGATTCACAAAAATGTGCCATAAAAATTGAAAAAGATGCGCAAAGCGTCACATGTGGTAATTACTTCTTTCCAGACTCTTTTAATATCTTAATTCAAATTGATCTAATGTTCATTTATAATTTATATTAAAATTTGAAATATAAAATTTTTTATTCATCCTTAGTGCAATGATTTTCTTTATCTTCTTGTCTAAATTGACACATGCCTTTTATCAATTCTTATTATTCTCCAAGTTATATCACTTCTTAAATTATATGAAATTTTATGTTTTTCTAATGTTTTGATTTTATTTGCATACCTTATTTCAATCACTTTCAAGCTTAAAATATCAAATGAATTTCATACTTCTGCTTACATTTCTAACATTCTTTTCTTCTTCACTTTTTTGATGCTGTCAAAAAGGGAGAGAAATTATTTGTAACGTATGTTTTCGTAGTGTTTGATTTTCGTATGTGTGTTTGATTTTTTTTTTGTCTTTTATGTTGTTTTGTGTTGTATAAAACTTTTGAAAAACAAAATTTTTTTTAGTAATTCAAATGCCTCTTTATTTTCATGAGTTCATCAATTCAAGGGGAGTTTAGGAGATTCTTAGAATTTGAAATCCTACAAATAATAATTATTTTGCAATCATCAAAAAGGGGGAGATTGTAGAGAGAGTTGCTATTTGCATGTTTTACATTCTTGCAATTTGTATTGTTTTGATGATTTCAAATATTATTGTTTTATATATCTCCTAACACTTTTTGGAAGATTTGTTTTTGCTCTAGTGTGTACTTACATTTCAGGAAAATCAGCTCCAAGCAATGAAGACTTCAAATTATTCATTTATAAATTATAAGTTTTTAAATGAGAGGGAGTGATTGTAATTGAGTGAAAAATCACAACACACACTCTTGGGGGACAACTTTTGTAAACTGATCGTATAGGACGAACCTGGTTCGTATGGGACTATCATGTCAATTAACCCCTCAGAAGAGCAATGGATCGAACAGGAGGGTAGAAAATTTTCTAAGTCCTAATCATCCAGGATGAATTTAATATTCATCCCAGGACAAACTTCTCGGGATTCTCACCTTGCACTGTTCATCCAGACGAAAAATATGATTCATACCGGGACGAAGCTCTCTGTATGAAATCGTACAGGATGAAATATATTTTTGTCCCTGAATGAAGCTCTCTGTATGAGATCGTACAAGATGAAATTAACCTTCGTCCCTAGACGAAACTCTCTATATAACATCATCCCAGGATGAAACCTGTTCGTCCCAAGACGAACTGAACCGACTTACGTCAGTTGGTAACATCCTATAGAATTTTGGGAACCGACCTATGTAATAACCGTTTCGTATCGGATGAACATAGTTCATACGGGATGATGAGTGTGTACGAACATAGTTTGTACCAAAATACATTAGGATCATTTCTGACACTTTAAGTAAAATTGTCCAGGACAATCCACAATCATACGGGATGATCCACTGCGTACAGAATTGAAAACTTGCAGTTTTTGGGTTGTTTTTCTTGTCTTTTGTATATATAGCCCAAATTAGACTGCCACCCAATCTTTTTGCTCATTGATCTTCGTGCCTATTGGAACAAGAGTAAATGAGAGAGAGAGAGAGAGAGAGAGAGAGAGAGAGCAGTCAAAGAAGGATTTCTACCAATGGAGCGTGAAGACTTTGCATGGTGTTCAAAGGTAAGATTTCCTACTTGTGATTTGAGATTACTTCACTCTTTTTCTTTCTTCCTTCTAGATTTCTTGTGAAGAGATCTATCAAGGAGATCTGGTTCTCTGTCGACACTAGGAGAGTGTGAAAGGATGAAGGGTTCTCTGCCTACACTAGGAGAGTGTGAAAGGATGAAGGGTTCTCTGCCCACACTAGGAGGGTGTGAAAGGATGAAGTGTTCTCTGCCCACACTAGGAGAGTGTGAAAGGACGAAGGGTTCTCTGCCCACACTAGGAGAGTGTTAAAGGACGACGGTTCTCTACCGCACCGGGTAGTGGTGAAAAGAGTGTTTGTAAAGGCTTCTCGGTCTTGCTGTGGGTGCAAAAGGAGAGACACTATTTGTATTAGTGCAATACTCAGAGGGTGCCTCTAAGGAGTGGATGTAGGTCTGGTTTAGACCGAACCACTATAAATCGTGTGTTTTTTTATTTTTACTTCTTTTTATTTTCTGCATTTAATTTTGTGTTTTAAAAAATTGTGGTTGAAAAACTTTTTATAAAAATTCATTAAAGTTTAATTTCGGTTAAATTTATCAAAAAAGGGAAAATTTTTAAATACCAATTCACCCGCCCCTCTTGGTAGCTTTGGGACATTAACTTAGGTTTAACAACCTATTCACTAGACTCAACAGCCGTAAGATTCATAAGGTCGGAAATTCTTATCAAAGAATTTTCCATATATTTTGCTTGGTATTACAGCATTAGTATTTTGGAAAGACATCAGAAATACCTATTATTGTTTTGCATAGGTATTTTAAGATTGTCTTGTTACTTCTGTAATTTTCTTTTGACTCTCTTTTATAGTTGGTTTTTTCTTTTGGCAATTTTGTTTTTTAAACTTATTATAATTATTTATGGAATCATTACTAGATCCTATTCTTTAACCGGATGGGAACTTTGGGATACTAACCAACCTTTGGATTGTTTCAAACTTTGGTATCCCCTGCATCTCAACGATTTCATAATAGGAAACAGTGGGTTTCGTTTCAAAAATAATAGGTTTAATGTTAACAAAATCGCTTCCAATAAGGATCCTTTTTCTCTTGATCAAGGATCTATTAGTTGTTTACTTCCTAGTTTGTATTAGGTTGTTATTTATTTCTTTTTAATGCAACTATGCATTTTCTCAAAAAAAATTGATCGAAGCGCTTGACCATTTCTTTGTAGTAATTTTGGTCAGGTCTATATGTAGTTGTTGGTGCAGGAGCTCTTCCTTCTTCCTTAGAATCATCACTCTATAAACTCTAATCTCATCCAAAAAGTGCCCAAAAAGAGGCATTAGTGAAGTATATAAGAAGTTTTATGGGAAGACCAGGATGAATCAGATTGTAATTCTTTTCTAGGATATAGGAAACTAGATATCCTAAAGCCACATTTTTCTTCCTCTTATGACGTGGAAGCCCAATTTCAAAAAGATTATAAATATAATCAATGATGGGTTAAGCTTCATCAAAGGATTTTTCAGTCATAATAAGATAGGTGACTATGAATAAAAGCGGTGTCATATTTATACGATCACAAGCTTTAGGGATAATTAAAGTTCTTAAAACATGATGAATGACCAAGGTATTTTGATGTATAGTGTAAAACCTTGATAAATGATAGACTTGGGATACACCTCTAAGAGTTTGATTAATTTCAATCCAATCAAAATTGGCTCTTGAGGTCAAAGTGTGGGCTCGAATCCCTTGGGTTCTCAAACAAAGAATGTTGCCTAAATCTTCTTTGGTAATTTCTACTCATTATTTCTGAACATGAGAAGTAATCCTAGAGTGGTCCTCATTAACTCTCATATTGTCCAAGAAGTATTGGAAAGTTTTTTTTTTTTTTTTGTTGGCATAAATGAGAGTAAGAATCAAAGATAGCTGAGTCGAAGCAAATAAGGGCATAACAGAAAAGTGAAGATCACCCTGAATGAGAAGTTTAGACAGTGTGATTTTAGTAGTAGAATACTTAAAGTAGTCATCCTCATTCACCTTAGATAGGAAGTTATCATCCCCACCACTTATAGAAGAGGAACCCTAAGAAAGACATGGGCATTTGCTAGAACTTGTCATTCCTAAGATGAGGGCTCTAGAGGGTTTTGAAATGGATATGAAAGCGAATAAAAATGATTTCAAATAACCTTCTCTTTAAATGAAAATTGACATATCATGCTGGATGAAATTTGAATCATACATAAAATTTTAAAATCATATGGGACGAAAATATTTTTGTACGTATGAATGGAAACAACCAAAAATGAAACAACTTTTTATAAAATGCCATTTATGAGGCATCCTATCGTACAGGCTTTTTGACTATATGATCGTAAAAATGAACAGGTGCTTATCCAGGATAATCAAAATATTAAAGATTATTTTAAAGACAGTTAGGTTTGTCCCCCTAGAAACTAACAATTGGATTGTACAGATGAAATATGATTTTGTATGTACAATTAGGAATTAATAACTGACTCCAACTGGTAAATCGTCCCTACACGTACAGACAAAATTGCAAATGTTGTATAGTATGATGACATCATTATATAGTATGAAACCTATGAAAAACTAAGTTTTATATGCTCAACTCCAAAACCTACCATGCACATACTACAAAATTCATACAGTATGAAAAAATTTCATACCGTATAAATAGAATACTAGAAAACAAGTCATGATTATCAAAAAATTTTATCAAAACTAATCATTTTTCATTAAATTACATGCTTCACAATAAAAACAAAAATAAAAATAAAAAATACAAAACTAAATACGCAAAAACAAATAAAATAAACAAACAGAGACAAACTAAAAAGACATATATTTAGAACACATTAAGTTTGTAAAATTTTTAATTTAAGCATTAAGATCAATCACACCTAACCTGGTTCTTAGGGTTCTAAAAGTGTGAAAGGTCAGTGGTTTTATTAAAATATTTGCAAGTTAATTTTTCATAGTAACGTGATTCAATTCAATCTCTCCCTTAGCTACAAGATCTCTAATAAAGCTATGCCTTATGTTTATATGCTTGGTTCTAGAATATTGAATAAGATTCTTTGAAATGCATATGACACTAGAATTATCATAAAAAATTTGAATTGTGCCAATTGAAAATCCTAAATCAATCAATTATTATTTCAACCAAAAAATTTGTTCCACACAACTATCTAAGATAATGTATTCTGCTTCAGTTGTAGATAGAGTTATAAAATTCTACTTTCTACTAGACCAAGAAACTAAAGAGTTTCCCATGAATTGACGAGTTATAGATGTACGTTTTTGATCAACCCTACATCATAAAAAATTTAAATTAGAATATCTAATAATTTTAAATGAAGAGTTGTTCATAGGATATCAAATTCTTAAGTTTTGAGTTCCCAAAAGATGTCTCATAATTCTTTTTACTATTGTAAAATAAGTTTATTATTTTATCAGATTGAAATCTTGCACATAAAAAAAATTTTGAATATTGTATATGGTCTACTAGTAGTCAAGTAAAGTAATGATCCAATTAAACCTCTAAATTCTTTTGATTAATAGATTTTCCCTTATGGTCTTTATTGAATTGAACTAAGGAACTCATATGTGTAGTCATTAGTTTAGCATTATCCATTTCATATTTCTTGAGGATGTCCTTAAAATACCACGACTGACTAAGAAAAGTTTCTTGCTCATTATACATTATGCTAAAACTAAGAAAATAACTCAAATCTTGAATTAAAATCATCTCAAATTCACTACTAATTATTTTTAAAAACTCATCACAAAGATTTTTATTTGTAGATCCAAATATAATGTCATCAACATATATTTGAACAATGAGTATATCATCTCTTATCTTCTTCAAAAAGAGAGTGGTGACCACACATCCTTTGATAAAAGATATCTCTAATAGGAAAGTGTTTAACCTTTTATACTAAGCCCTAGGTGTCTTTTTTAGTTCATATAATATTTCTTTTAATTTAAACACGTGATTAGAGAATTTAGAATTTTCAAAACATGGAGGGTTCTCAACATAAACATCCTCTTATATCACTCCATTCAAAAAGGTACTCTTAACATCTATTTGATATAATTTAAAACTATTAAAATAGGCAAAGGCTAAAAAAATCCTAATTACTTCAAGTTTGGCTACAAGGGCAAAAGTATCTTTAAAATCAATCCCTTTTATTTGATTAAACCCATTGGCCACTAATCTTGTGTTATTTCTAATCGTAAATCCTGAATCATTCATTTTATGTTTGAATACCCACTTATTTCCAATAATATTTTGATCATTTGGCCTTTCAATTAATTCCCAAATATCATTTCTTACAAATTGATTTAACTCTTCTTACATGACCAAAATCCAATATTCATTTGAAAGTTCTTTATTTATATTTATGGGTTTAATCATTAATATAAAGGCATAATGGTTCACCTCTTTGCTAAGTTCATTCCTAGTTCTAACACCGTCATTAGTTTCACTTAAAATCAATTCCTTAGGGTGATTCTTAGAAAATTTTCATTCTCTAGGCAAAAGGTTTTCTTTTTCAACATTTTCTTCTAAATTTATCTTTTCAATTCCATGGGACTTATTTTCAATATGATCCTCTTCTAACCTTTATTCTTCCAAAATGTCAAATTCATCAAACATAACATGTGTGGTCTCCTAAACTATTAAAGTTCTCTTATGAAAAATTCAGTAAGATTTTTCAACACTAGAGTATCCAAGAAAAATTTTTTCATCAGATTTTGGATCAAATTTTTTGAAAGGAGTTTTCCTATTATTATGAATGAACACCTTATATCAAAAAACATGCAAATGTAACAAATTTGGTATTCTTCCCTTAAGAAGTTTATAGGGTGTCTTAATCAATTTAGATCTAATATTCACCCTATTCAGAATATAACAAGTCGTACTAACCACTTCAGCTCAAAGATATTTTGGAAGTGAATATTTTGCCAACATTACTCTAGCGCCTTCAATTAATGTTTTGTTCTTTCTTTCAACTCTATTTTGCTAAAGGGTCTTAGGTGCAGAAAAATTATGATCAATTCCTTTTTCTTTAAAAGAATCTTTAATTTTTTTTATTTTCAAATTTACCTCCATGATCACTTTGAATTAATAAAATCTTATATCCTAGTTTTCACTGAATCCAAGTTAAAAAATTTCTAAATTCCTCAAATGATTCACTCTTATGAAATAAAAATTTAACCAAATTGAATCTAGAAAAATAATCAACAATCATAAATCAAAATACTTTACCTCCTAGACTTATAGTGCTAATCGGTCCAAAAAGATCCATGTGAATAATTTCTAATGATTTGTTAGTTCTATGATCCTTAATGGAATTAAAGGAAGACTTCACCTATTTCTTAGTTGACATGCACTATAAGGTGATCCTTAGTAAAGTCTACTTTTGGTATTCCTCTAACATGTTCTTTTTGGATAATTTTCCTAAGATTTTTTATGCTTGTGTCATAAATTCTCCTATGCCATAACCCTGAATCATTAAAAATTTTTTTTAGATAAAAAAAGTATTAGGAGATTTAATACAATTAAAATTAAGCATGTACACATTATTTAGTTTCTCAGCATTCATTAGTTCCCTACCTAAAGCATGCAATGAGGTGACTATTTGAGTGAAACGTGTATATATGTGAGCAATTGATTTATTTGGTTTCATGCAAAATAGTTCATAATCGTATAGCAAAATATTCAATCTAGATTTTTTTGCTTCATTAGTCCCTTCATATGTGATATAAATACTATCCCAAATTTCATTTCCACTTTTATAGGTAGAGACAAGCATATAGTCTTCAGATTTAAGTGCACATAAAAGATTATTCGAATATTTGGAATTTAATTGAGCTAATTTTTTCTTCTACAGTCCATTCAGCAAACAGTGTCTTAGTTCTAATGCCATCTACAAGTCTAGTTGACCTAGTGTATCCTTCATGAACTAAAATTCACATGTGATATTTAAGTGATTGAAGAAAAGTAGACATATGTGTTTTCCAAACATTGAAAGGGATGTTATCAAATATTGAGGATCTAGTGATCGAATACCTTTCAACTGTGTTACAATTTCCAAAAGTAGACGTGATCATTTTTAAAAAGTTGTCTAAACCTTAAATTTTGAAAGCAAGCCCTGATACCACTTAAAAGTTTGTAGAGGTTGTTGGCCCTAAAGCAATTATCCCAATGCGAACATCAAAGGGGGGGGAGGGGGGGGGGGGTGGGTTGGATAATTGGTTATTTAAAAAACTATTAAAAATTTTTTTGAAAACTAATTTTATAATTTTAAGCACAGTAAAAGTTTTAACAAAATAAAAACTTTTCAACCAAAAAATTAAAATTGTATAAAATAAAAATACAGTAATTAAAGTTAAAACATAAAAATTTATAGTGGTTTGGTCCAACTAGATCTACTTCCACTTCTTTTTTTTTTTTTTTTTTTTTTTAAAGAAGAAGTAAAACCTTGCATTAAATTAAAAGCATAAAGTAAAAAACTATAAAGTGGATTCCACCTTCAACAAAATAAAAAATGAAGGCAGAACCTTATTCAAACTAAACTCTTCCCAACTAAAACTACTAAAAAGAGCATAGTTAGGACACAAGTCTGCTAACTTATTACTTTTCTTTCCTATACAATTAAAAATGACAAAATTAAAGTCCTTTAGAAAACCAAGATCCAGGGACAACATATTTATCTTTTGTTAGAGAGAGAAGCTCCCATTTTTTACAAAGAGAAAGCTCCCGTCTGGTTTTTCAAATTTTGATTTTCCCAGCTATCATTCCTCAATTCTTGGACAAAATTGAGGGAATGGCGGTGGCTGGATGCCGACCATCATTGCCTCAGCGGCTAATGCTACATCCATGGGTGGTGGAAGTTCTAATAAAATCTCTGACAGTATTGTTCGATAAGGTTCTGTGCTGAAGCATCAGAATGATGATGGAATGTTTAAATCTTCAAGAAGCATTCTAATTATTTCTGAAACAAGTTTGAAAAAAAGTTTTTAATGTTATTGCTAAGGGTAAATCAATTTCTGAATAATTTGATATTGTAACTCCTCGACATGATAAGTATTTGCCTGCAAAATCTACCAAATTTGGAGATTCATCTCCAGGCATGAAAATTTTTGAAAATTGATTTGGGAATTCAAATGCAATCTCTGGAAACAGTGTGATAAATGTGAATTCATCAAAGTTGGTTAACAAAAATTCTTATGACAAAGATGAAAGCTCGTATGAGGTTGATAATATTGTTGTCATCGAGATGGAAATTAATGATGTAATGGGTATAGATGTGGAGAAAGGAAGAATTCTGAAGAATATGCTCAATAGTGAAAAAAGTAATGAAGTTGGTGGAATGAGAGATGAGATTATTTTAGCTTGGTCGAAACCTCGGAATATCAAATGCTCTTTCAGGAATGAACAACTGGAAATGTCAGAGGATGGAGTAGCAGTAAAATGGAACTTTGATTTGTGTAATAAGAATTCTCAAATTCTGTAAAATTCTCTTATGATTAAAATTTTGGGAAAGTGTCTAGCATTTCCAATATGCAGCATGGAGTTAAGAAGACAATGGAATAAATTTGGTTGTGTCCACCTTATGACACTTGTTATGGGTTAGATTTTATGTTCTTTTTAAAATTTTGAGACAATGGAAGAAGTTCTAAATGGAGGCCCATGGTATGTTGGAGGGTTTGGAATGGATAAGTGGTCTCCTTCATTTGATCCTAGATCATGCAAAGGAATTATAGCACCTATATGGATTCCGTTTCCATGCTTACCTCTATTTTGTTGGGATAAGGAGAATATTGTAAGAATAGCTTCATTTATTGGCAACCCATTATACTTGGATGGAAACTCTTTCAAATGAGGGAAAAGAGAGTATGCTTGGGTTTGCATAAGTACAAATAGAAAATAAGCTACCAAATGGTGTTTAGGTTGATGGAACCCAGGTAGATTTTTTCAAAAGTTGGAGTATGAGAAGATTGATTTACTTTGTTATCATTGTGGAAAAGTGGATCATGATAGAGTAGTTTATCCGAAAGATGATGTAATTCCAAAGAAAATCCAACCTTTAAAGCAAATGATAAAAACAGGAAGTGATGTCCATTTTTCAAAAGAAATAAAGGATTCTGATGTGGGAAAAATTGAATATGGCTCATAGATTCAAGTTAAATTCAAGAACAATAGATTCAAGAGTGGAAGGTTCATGGGGGAAGCAATACTGTAAGAAATAATCAAGGAAATCTTCATAAAGAAGATAAAACCATAAATATGAAGATGAAGTAGCAGAAATAATCAACAATCCTAATGTGGAGATACTGTCTAAAACAGCAGGTGCTGAGTTGGTCACAACTAAAAAATTGTGTACAAGTGCTGTTGAGGTCAATGATAATATCACGGTAAACAATTTCAATGTTTTTTTTGATGAAGCTGAAGATGGAGAAGTTGATGTGTAGATGCATAAGGAGATCATGGAGAATAATAAAATTACAGCATGCCTTGATTCTAAAGACATGCCAATTATAATGAAAGAAAAAGGTGATGCTATAAATATCTCAGCTAAGAATAAATTGGCAAAAGAATTAAGTTCTTTGGACTGGTTGAAATCGAAAATAGAAAGAAAAGAGGAGAAGGAAGAGGAGGTAAAAAAGGTGGGGATGTATCCCCTTCGGTTATATAAATGTCATCCATTGTATTTTGGAATTGTATGGGGGCTAGGAAGAAGGATGCCTCCTTGTATCTTAAAGAGATTGTTAGAGACCATGAAATTTTTTTTTATTGGCTTGACTAAGACTAAACTATCAAGCATAGAGAGAATAGAAGTTAATAGTATTATTGGGGTTGATTGGGATTTTTTCCATCACCTAGCACAGGGAATAGCAGAAGGAATTTTGGTTCAGTTGAAGAAAATTTTTGTTTCATTCAATCTGATTGAGCACTCTTCTCAAATGGTTCTTGGTTCACTTACTGTTAATTCCTTGGGAACATGGAATATTGCAACAATATATGGGAACAAGCATTGTCATGAAAGAAGTTTATTATGAGATAAGCTTGAGAAGTCCATGGTGAGTAGCATTCCTTCCATTGTAGGGGGGGATTTCAATTATATTTTAAGCAAGGAGGATAAAAAAGGAGGTAATAGGTTCACTTTTTCCAAAGGAGCTAGAGATTTGAAGACATTCATGATCAATAATGATGTACATGATTTTGGAATGGTTGGACCAAGATTTACTTGGTGTAATAACAAGGATGGAGCTGCTAGAATATGGGAGAGGCTTGATAGATGTTTGCTTAATTTTACTTCCTTGCAATTAGTTCCATTAGCAAAAATCAGACACCTTGTGAGGATAGCGTCTGACACAGCCCTATAGTTGTCAGATTTGAAGAGAAATAACACAACAAAGCAAAGAATATAAAATTTGAAGATACTTGGAGATCTTATCCAGCTGCTTGAAATATAGTGGTTAAGTCTTGGGAAAAAACTTATTTTGGCAATGAAGTTGACATCTTGCATAGAAAGCTGAGATGAACTTTAAAAGCACTCTTCTTTTGGAACAAGAACAAATATAAAGACTTATGCTTGCTTAAAGACCAATTAAAAAAGGAAATTTTGGATCTAAAAATAGAGGAGGCCTCGTATGTAGGTATTAGTTCAGATAATTTGTTGCTTCTACGTGGTAAAGTTCATGAGTTCAACATTACTCTAAGAAGATTATCAACTTGGTGGAACCAAAGGGCTAAGGTGAGATGGGTTGAAGAAGGAGATACAAACTCTAAATTCTTCCACAATTTTGCCTCGGCTAGAAGGAATGGGAATATGATAAGACAAATCAAAGATGAGAACAACAATGTGATTAAATAGATTGAACAAATTGAAGAAGTTTTGTTAAAATTCTTCAACAACAAGTGGAAAGCCAGTAATTGTAATATTGAGGAGTGGCCTTCGCTATCAAAAGATAAAAAATTAAAGTTCAGACATCTGGAAATGCTCAGGGCTGATTTCATTAAAGAGTAGTTTAAAAATGCTATTTTCCAAGAAGGAAACAATAAGTTTTTTGGCAATGATGGTGTGACTTCTTCCTTCTTTAAGCTCTATTGGAATATTGTTAAGGAAGTTACTTTGATAGCTATTAAGGAGTTTTTTTAAGACCGAGGTGATGAATGAGGAATGGAAAGACACTTTAATTGTGTTAATTCTGAAGGTAAAGAAACCTATCTTACCATCTAATTATAGACCAATAAATCTATGTCAAACCACATATAAGATAGTTGCAACTATGATGGTTAATAGAATCAAATTTTGCATTTCAAACATCATTTAAGAAGAACAAATGGCATTCATTCCTGGTAGAATCATGTCGGAACATTGCCTATTAGCTCAAGAGATATTCAATAAATTTAGAATATCTAAAAATAAGAATGGATTGATGGCAATCAAATTGGATATGGAACAGGCATATGATAGCATGGGATGGACAACACTTCAACATATTCTCAAATGGTATGGGTTTCCATCCAAGTTCTTGGAACTAATTTTGGAATGTGTAACTATTGCAAGGTTCTCAATTATGTTGAACAGAAGGAACACAAGATGGATAAATGCTGAATGTGGGTTTTGGCAGGGGTGTCCACTATCAACTTACTTATTTATCATGTGTTCTCATCTCTTATCAAGTGTAATTAAATAAAGAGGAAATGATTTGGGTATTCAAGTGTCTACTGGAAGTGAGAAGATTACCCATCTACTATATGCCAATGATGTGCTTCTCTTTTCTCATGCAAAACTTAATTTAGCTGGAGTAATGAAGACGATCATTGCGGATTTTTATAGATGGACAGGGCTTCGGGTTAACATCAACAAATCCCAAATTATATTTGGTAAGTTTTGTTGCGGATTTATGGTTTATGGTTTGAATGATAGCAAACATTCCTTATTTCCCTACGATTACCTTTTATACTAACGTTTCAGGTCCACACGATCAGACTGCAATTTGGAATCAGCTCAAGATTGGGTAGACTAGGTCTGAGTTAGTTTGTAATCTTTTTCCTTTCTTGAGTCTGTTGTAATTGGTGTGGCATGTGATGATTTGTAACCTGGAAGATTTTCTGTTGTGCCCTAAAAAATTTCTATTTTTTGTAAAATCGATCTGACAAAAGTAGAAACCCTAATTAGGGCATCCTCATTAAAGCAGCCGTCTTTTTGCAAAACACATCGTCCTGGACGATTTTGTATCGGCCAGGATGACCGGCTTAATTCAGCAAGAATCTGCCGCCATATCTACTTAGGAAAATCTTATTTTTGGATATCGTCCTGGTATATCGGCCTGGACTATAAAATATCGTCCTGGCTGATCCAGGTCAATTTTTCCAAACTTTCTCATGCAGTTTTGGAAAGCAATTAATGGGGATTTCGTCCAGGCCGATCGCAAGATTGTTCGGGACGATTAGATATCGTCCAGCTTCATTTCAGGGCGATATTCAGGATGATTTTCCTCATATTTGTTCTAATCGGCCAGGACGATATGCCTATCGTCCTGGACGATAATGGCGACAACTTGCATTAATGAGCTTGTTTTGAGAGCTTCTATTTAAGCTTTGGCATGGCACTTTGTAAGCGTCTTTGGCATCTATTGGAGCTTCATTCTTGTGGGGGAGACTTGAAGAGAGAGCTTGAAAGGGAGAGAGGAAAGGGTGGAGTTTGAGAGGGAGGAACTCAAGGGAGTGTGGTGGGGGATCCACACGGTTGCTCCGGCGAACTCGCACCTTAGTACCATCGAATTCAAGGCTTGTCTCGAGGTAAGTTCACCAAAGAAGAAGATCTCTTTGGTGTCAAAGGACCCGGCGACTCCGCCGCACAGGGGAAGGTGGAAGTGATTTTGTAAGGGCTTCTCCACCTAACTGTGGGGGCTAAAGGAGAGACACTTGTGTTAGTGCAATACTTGGGGGGTGCCTCCAAGGAGTGGACATAGGTCAAGGTTTGACCGAACCACTATAAATCTGGTGTGTTCTTTCTTTATTACTTCCGCATTTAATTTCCGCACTTTGTTTGTGGTGATTTAGGTTGGAGTTTTATCTTTGGTTTTAAGGTTTTCCAATTCACCACTCTTCTTAATTAGCTTTAGGACTAAGTTCATAGGGCTTAACATCCCCAACGAACTTTCAAGTTTGTCAAATGAACGGTTAAACATAAATTTGCTAGAAGACTTGGGTATAAAGTAGTGAAGGAATGAAATACTTGGGAAGCCTGGACATATGAAAAATACGTGCCCTAATGTAAGAATTCTTCCTACAAAAGAAAATGGCAAGGAAAAGCTAAAGTTTAATTGGGAAAATAATGAGAAACACAAAATCTTATGGGCAGACATGGTTTCTGAAGAATCGGACCAGGAAAGAGATAATGGTTAAATGAGCTATTTGTGTTTTTTCTTTTTGTTTCTTGTTTTTCTTTTGTTTTAATTTTTTTTACTTGTTCTTTTTATCTTATTCGTTTTTTTTATTCAACACACACACTCACCTTTCTAAAAATGAAAAATCTACTTCGTTTTTTTGAAAACTTTGGTAAGTTGTGTTTTACTTCTCTAAAACAGTCAAAGGAAGGAAACTCATGATTTGTTTTTACTCTCAATCTCTATTTCCTAAAAGAGGTTATCCTACATTTGATTTAAAATATCTTTCATCTTTTAAATTGGTTTTTGAAACAATTTTTTTTTCTCTCCCTACGTTTTATTTATCGCATAGGAATCTTTTGCAAGTCGTTGAATCTAACTCATAATTTTCTTAATCAAGAAATTCGCTTTGTCACTAAGTGGGTTTTTCTTTATTTTTTAAGATTTAAGAAAGGAAGCATATTCAAAAAATTGGCCAATGATGCCAAAAATAAAAGATGCGCAAAGCTCCAAATTGAAAAATATAGAATACACAAAGTGTATCAAAAGATGCGCAGTGCGCCAACCAATTGTCAAGAGGCATAAAATGAGCCCACAAAAAGTTAATGCTTACCATTCTTGTACTTCATAAAAGCTTAAGAAAACCCTTGATATTTTTGATGCTTGACTTTAAAAATTTTGATTTTTGGTTCAACAATTCGTGCATTGATCTTCTATTAGATATATTTTATGGAAGGAGATTTTGAAAAATGATTGTTTCTTTCTCTAACTTATTTTATGATTTAGATATTGGATTAAAAAGTTTTTGAGCCTTTTTAAAGAACTTGAGTTTAGATTACCAAATTCTGATTTTCTAACCTTTACTGGACTATGCGTTGTCAATTCTTTTATTACTAAAGTTTTGATTAAAACCAAGAGGTAACTTTCTCATTTTAAGAATACTTTTTGTTTCACAAGATCAGGGAACATTTTTATTTCGTTTTGTTCTCTGTGCCTTCTCTCTTTTTGATAATGTCAAAGGGGGAGAATGTACTTGTATCCTTTGTTTTCTTTTCTAAAAATAAAAACAACAAAAATATTTTTTCACCCCTATTTTTTAAAAGTATTATTCAAGTGAGGGGGAGATTAAGAGAAAATTGTATTTTTTGAAAATTCAAATTAAAAGTGTTTGCCATCATCAAAAAGGGGGAGATTGTTGCGGATCTATAGTTTATAATTTTGATGATAGCAAACATTCCTTATTTCCCTACGATTGCCTTTTATACTAACGTTTCAGGTCCACACGATCAGACTGCAATTTGGAATCAGCTCAAGATTGGGTAGACTAGGTCTGAGTCAGTTTGTAATCTTTTTCCTTTCTTGAGTCTGTTGTATTTGGTGTGGCATGTGATGATTTGTAACCTGGAAGATTTTTTGTTGTGCCCTAAAAGATTTCTATTTTTGGTAACATCGTCCGGGACGATATTTATATCGTCCTGGACGATCTGACAAAAGTAGAAACCCTAATTAGGGCATCCTCATTAAAGCAGCCGTCTTTTTGCAAAACACATCGTCCTGGACGATTTTGTATCGGCCAGGACGATCGGCTCAATTCAGCAAGAATCTGCCGCCATATCTACTTAGGAAAATCTTATTTTTGGATATCGTCCTGGACTATAAAATATCGTCCTGGCCGATCTAGGTCAATTTTTCCAAACTTTCTCAGGCAGTTTTGGAAAGCAATTAATGGGGATTTCGTCCAGACCGATCGCAAGATCGTCCGGGACGATTAGACATCGTCCAGCTTCATTTCAAAGCGATATTCAGGACGATTTTCCTCATATTTGTTCTAATCGGCCAGGACGATATGCCTATGGTCCTGGACGATAATGGCGGCAACTTGCATTAATGAGCTTATTTTGAGAGCTTCTATTTAAGCTTTGGCATGGCACTTTGTAAGCATCTTTGGCAGCCATTGGAGCTTCGTTCTTGTGGAGGAGACTTGAAGAGAGAGCTTGAAAGGGGGAGAGGAAAGGGTGGAGTTTGAGAGGGAGAAGATCCTGTGAGGGGGAGGAACTCAAGGGAGTGTGGTGGGGGATCCACACGGTTGCTCCGACGAACTCGCACCTTAGTACCATCGGATTCAAGGCTTGTCTCGAGGTAAGTTCACCAAAGAAGAAGATCTCTTTGGTGTCAAAGGACCCGGCGACTCCTCCGCACCGTGGAAGGTGGAAGTGATTTTGTAAGGGCTTCTCCGCCTAGCTGTGGGGGCTAAAGGAGAGACACTTGTGTTAGTGCAATACTTGGGAGGTGCCTCCAAGGAGTGGACGTAAATCAAGGTTTGATCGAACCACTATAAATCTGGTGTGTTCTTTCTTTATTACTTCCGCATTTAATTTCCGCACTTTGTTTGTGGTGATTTTGGTTGGAGTTTTATCTTTGGTTTTAAGGTTTTCCAATTCACCACTCTTCTTAATTAGCTTTGGGACTAAGTTTATAGGGCTTAACATCCCCAACGAACTTTCAAGTGGTATCAGAGCAGTTTTCATAAAATAAGTTTTTAAAAGCTTTTGAATTTCGATCCATGGCTAACCGTAATTTTGCGGAAGGTTATTCAATCACCAGACCTCCTTTATTTGAAAATATGTCATTTGATTCTTGGAAAACTCGCATGTCTATTTTCTTGCAATCGATTGATTTTCGCATGTGGCATATGATTTTAACTTGTTATTCATCACCGTCACGCATTGTTAATGGAGTTAAAACTGATATTCCTTTTAATCAATGAAATAGGGAAGAAGAGGTAAATGCTCAATTGAATGCAAAATCTTTAAACTACTTTTTCTGTGCTTTAAATTCTGAAGATTTTATGTTAGTATCCACGTGCACTACTAGTAAGGAAGTTTGGGATAAATTTCACACCATATACGAAGGCACTAGTGAAATTAAGCAATCTAAATTGAATTTGTTAATACATGATTTTGAACTATTTTCTATGAAACCTTATGAGACGATCTTAGACATGTATACCAGATTCATTCAAATTATAAACTCATTGCATGCTTTAGGAAAAGATTTTTCAAATTTTGAAAAAGTTAACAAAATTCTTCGATGTCTACTGGATAAATTTGATTCTAAAGTTGTTGCTATTTATGAATCTAAAAATTTGAATGATTATTCTATTGATAATTTGATTGGCTCATTCATTGCCTACGAGCAAGAGTTGGGTCAAAGACTTTTAGATGCAGGTGAAACGATCGTTCTAAAAGCTGAAGATACGGAAAAAGGAAGCTTAGTTGGTGACAATAGCAATGAATTGTCAAGCAAATCACAAAGCTCACCAATACACAAGCAAAAGTGGAAGAAAGGTAAAAGTGGTAAGGATGTCCATATTTCCTCTGACATTATTTGCTTTCGATGCAGGAAGCCTGGACATATGAAAAATACGTGCCCTAATGTAAGAATTCTTCCTACAAAAGAAAAGGGCAAGGAAAAGCTAAAGTTTAATTGGGAAAATAATGAAAAACACAAAATCTCATGGGCAGACATGGTTTCTAAAGAATCGGACCAGGAAAGAGATAATGGTTAAATGAGCTATTTGTGTTTTTTCTTTTTGTTTCTTGTTTTTCTTTTGTTTTCATTTTTTTACTTGTTCTTTTTATCTTATTCATTTTTTTTTTATTCAACACACACACTCACCTTTCTAAAAATAAAAAATCTACTTCGTTTTTTTAAAAACTTTGGTAAGTTGTGTTTTACTTCTCAAAAACAGTCAAAGGAATAAAACTCATGATTTGTTTTTACTCTCAATCTCTATTTCCTAAAAGAGGTTATCCTACTTTTGATTTAAAATATCTTTCATCTTTTAAATTGGTTTTTGAAACAAATTTTTTTTTCTCTCCCTACGTTTTATTTATCGCATAGGAATCTTTTGCAAGTCGTTGAATCTAACTCATAATTTTCTTAATCAAGAAATTCGCTTTGTCACTAAGATGGGTTTTTCTTTGTTTTTTAATATTTAAGAAAGGAAGCATATTCAAAAAATTGGCCAATGATGCCAAAAATAAAACATGCGCAAAGCGCCAAATTGAAAAATATAGAATACACAAAGTGTATCAAAAGATGCGTAGTGCGCCAACCAATTGTCAAGAGGCATAAAATGAGCCCACAAAAAGTTAATGCTTACCATTCTTGTACTTCATAAAAGCTTAAGAAAACCCTTGATATTTTCGATGCTTGACTTTCAAAATTTTGATTTTTGGTTCAACAATTCGTGCATTGATCTTCTATTAGATATATTTTATGGAAGGAGTTTTTGAAAAATGATTGTTTCTTTCTCTAACTTATTTTATGATTTAGATATTGGATTAAAAAGTTTTTGAGCCTTTTTAAAGAACTTGAGTTTGGATTACCAAATTCTGATTTTCTAACCTTTACTGGACTATGTGTTGTCAATTCTTTTTTTTACTAAAGTTTTGATTAAAACCAAGAGGTAACTTTCTCATTTTAAGAATACTTTTTGTTTCACAAGATCAGGGAACATTTTTATTTCGTTTTGTTCTCTGTGCCTTCTCTCTTTTTGATAATATCAAAGGGGGAGAACGTACTTGTATCCTTTTTTTCTTTTCAAAAAATTAAAACAACAAAAATATTTTTTCACCCCTATTTTTTAAAAGTATTATTCAAGTGAGGGGGAGATTAAGAGAAAATTGTATTTTTTGAAAATTCAAATTAAAAGTGTTTGCCATCATCAAAAAGGGGGAGATTGTTGCGGATATATGGTTTATGATTTTGATGATAGCAAACATTCCTTATTTCCCTACGATTGCCTTTTATACTAACGTTTCAGGTCCACACGATCAGACTGCAATTTGGAATCAGCTCAAGATTGGGTAGACTAGGTTTGAGTCAGTTTGTAATCTTTTTCCTTTCTTTAGTCTGTTGTATTTGGTGTGGCATGTGATGATTTGTAACCTGGAAGATTTTCTGTTGTGCCCTAAAAGATTTCTATTTTTTGTAACATCATTCGGGACGATATTTATATCGTCCTGGACGATCTGATAAAAGTAGAAACCCTAATTATGGCATCCTCATTAAAGCAGCCGTCTTTTTGCAAAATACATCGTCCTGGACAATTTTGTATCGGCCAGGACGATCGGTTCAATTCAGCAAGAATTTGCCGCCATATCTACTTAGGAAAATCTTATTTTTGGATATCGTCCTGGTATATCGACCTGGACTATAAAATATCGTCCTGGCCGATCCAGGTCAATTTTTCCAAACTTTCTCAGGCAGTTTTGGAAAGCAATTAATGGGGATTTCGTCCAGGCCGATCTCAAGATCGTCCGGGACGATTAGACATCATCCAGCTTCATTTCAGGGCGATATTTAGGATGATTTTCATCATATTTTTTCTAATCGCCCAGGATGATATGCCTATCGTCCTGGATGATAATGGCGGCAACTTGCATTAATGAGCTTATTTTGAGAGCTTCTTTTTAAGCTTTGTCATGGCACTTTGTAAGCGTCTTTGGCAGCCATTGGAGCTTCGTTCTTGTGGGGGAGACTTGAAGAGAGAGCTTGAAAGGGAGAGAGGAAAGGGTGGAGTTTGAGAGGGAGAAGATCCTGTGAGGGGGAGGAACTCAAGGGAGTGTGGTGGGGGATCCACATGGTTGCTCCGGCGAATTCGCACCTTAGTACCATCGGATTCAAGGCTTGTCTCGAGGTAAGTTCACAAAAGAAGAAGATCTCTTTGGTGTCAAAGGACCCGGCGACTCCGCCGCACCGGGGAAGGTGGAAGTGATTTTCTAAGGGCTTCTCCGCCTAGCTGTGGGGGGCTGAAGGAGAGACACTTGTGTTAGTGCAATACTTGGGGGGTGCCTCCAAGGAGTGGACGTAGGTCAAGGTTTGACCGAACCACTATAAATCTGGTGTGTTCTTTCTTTATTACTTCCTCATTTAATTTTCGCACTTTGTTTGTGGTGATTTTGGTTGGAGTTTTATCTTTGGTTTTAAGGTTTTCCAATTCACCACTCTTCTTAATTAGCTTTGGGACTAAGTTCATAGGGCTTAACATCCCCAACGAACTTTCAAGTTTGACAAATGAACGGTTAAACATAAATTTGCTAGAAGACTTGGGTATAAAATAGTGAAGGAATGAAATACTTGGGAATCAAAATCATTATGAGAAGGATGGGTTTGGATGATTTGCAAGATTTGTTGAATTATGTCTTGGATAAACTGAATGCTTGGGGAAGTAAATCCTTATCCATGGGAGTTAGAATAATATTGGTAAAATCATCCTTGTTATCATTGCCAAATTATTTGATTACTCATTCTTTAGTTCCAAAAACGTTACTGTATGAATTGGACAAATTAAGCAGAAATTTCATTTGGCACAAAACAAATGGGAGAAGAGGTCTATACTATGTAGCCTGGGAGGAAATCTGCAAACTGAAGAATGTAGGGGGATTGGGAATGCATTCTGGAATCTAAAGAACAGGTCCACTTAGAGCAAGGTTGACATGGAATGCAATCAATAATCCTAATTCTTTATTATATAGGAATCTTTTCTTGACATATGGTGACAAAATTCTAAATGGGGAATACAACAAGAATGCTTCTAGTACTTGGCAGATTCTTATAGATGGAGTTAAACATCTTAATCCAATTATCAAATGGAAAGTGTGTGATGGAAGGAAAATCAACATTTTGAATGACATATGACTACTTAACAAGTGCTTAAACATATGGCCAACATTTGCTAATTATGGAGAATTGGATGAAATAACGCTCCATCATTTTATAAATTTGGATGGGAGCTAGAATGAGAAGGAATTGAAACATTTTTTTCATCAGGAAATTATCAAGTTAATATTGCATATTCATGTTGACTCCAGTTGTGAGAATGATAGAATGAAAGCTATGTTTCAACACTCGGGCAAATCAATTATTGCTTTAACTTATGAAAAACTAATGGAATCTAATATCAATGATGATGACTATAGCTATTATGAATGGATTAGGAAACTTAAACTTAATCCAAGAGTAGAGCTATTATGGTGGTGATTGAGCAAAAAAGCAATTCCTACAAATCAATTTCTCAATTACAGAAGGCTAAGTAATGATGATTTATGTGTTAGAGGATATGAGGAGATTGAAAGCTATTCACATATTGTTGTTCATTGCAAATTTCTACAAGAAGTTATTCTTAAGCTTAGAGATTGGGGCTTTTATGTTCCAATGTTTATCTCATTGGAAAATTGTTTGATTGAATTAAGAAGCTTATCCTCTAAACATATAAGTGTTACCAAGATGTATTTTATAGCGATTTTTTTATCTTGGAAGAACAGGAATGAGGTAAAACATGGAAAATCTACAATGTCTTCTTCAATGATTATAGCAAATGTATTGTCAATTGCATGATCTTATCTAATCCAATTCTAGATAACTGGGGTGTTTATCTCCTAAGGGAGTCCCATGAAACATGGCACCCTCCACCTCTAGATTGGATAAAAATCAATGTTGAAGCTTCTATCTTAAGTTTAAATCAAGCTAGAATTGGAGGCATATTTAGAGATCATAAAGGAAGGGTGATTATTGCATTCAGGAAAAGTAGAGTTCATTGGGATGTGGCACAGCTGGAGATGGAGGCGGTAATAGCAATAAGGGAGTACATACAAAGTTGGATGATGGAGAGCAAAGGGATTATCATTAAAAGTGAGAATCTTAACATCATCAAATTCATTCAAGAATCAATGAATAAGTACAAATGGAAATTGGATAATTGGGTGGAAAAGGAGCTATTCTTTCTAAATGACTTCAATAAGGTAATTTTTCATCATGTTAATAGAAGTTGTGATAAAGTAGCGGATTTATATGCTACTCTTGCTTTAGAAAATAGCTTTATTTTTCATAGCTTTTCTTTTTGCAACATTCCTCCTTCATTGTTTAGATTGTTAAAGGAGGAATGTGATCCATTTAGTACTTATACTTAGTTTTTATTTGATTTAATGAAATTTGCATTTTTCAAAAAAAAAGAAAGAAAAGAAAACCATGATCCTCCTCTTAGTAGCTCCCATTTCACCAAACACTTTGAAGAAAAGAAATAACGTTTGAATTATCACCTTTAATGATGATACCTTTGTACTTGAACATCTAATCATCACATTCTTCAAAGATTGAATTGCTAGAAGCTCCAATTGTGCAATGTCCCAATGAACACAAGATTTTACAAATGCTAAGAGGAATCTGCCTTTACAATCCCGAAAGACCCCATCAATACCTGTTGTATATGAAGACACTAGAGATGCATCTGCATTGACCTTTAGCCATTCAGGTGGAGGAGGATGCCAAATATTGGACAGTCTGTACGACTAGTTAGCATCCCAGTGGCCCAATTTGAAATGTCTTAAGCTATAGGAAGCCGCAGTGTACAATATATCATTGGAAGCAATGAAATGGATATCTTCCACACCTTCATGAATACATTTATTCCTAGCTTTCCAAGATAAGAAGACTACATTACAATAAAGATTAAGGATCATCCCATCCTTAAGAGAAAGAAAGTCCAGCCATCTTAGACATTATTATTATTTTTTTTTTTTTTTTTTGAGAAGACGCAAAAATTGCAATTAAGAAGAAAAAGTAGTTAACCAAATACAAACTAGGCAAAAGAAGCTAATGATACCTTTTTCAACATGAAAAAGTATCTTATTAAAACTTAAATTTGTTATTTTAAACTTATTATAATTGTAATAGGAATTCCAAGTCCCAAATTGTTTAAGTGATGAATTACCTCCTTAAGCTTAAGACATTTGCAAGCAATATGCTTGACATATTCAATCTCGTTACAGCCTCTAGGAAAATTACCACTGCCCAATAACCTTCAATAACATAAAAATTGAAGTGATGGAATTGCATTTCTACTTAGTCTCCACCAAAAAACATCAACCCGAGCACTTAACTTTGCTTTTTTTAAGCACTTCCCAATGCTAAAACTCATAGCTCCCCTACACCGATGCTCTAAAAGCCAATCCAGCGATAGAAATCCTTGATTTTTGTTGTAGCAGCTCCATTTGATCCTCCTCCCCATCTGGTACAATTTTCACTTACTTAATAAGTTTAACCAACTCCCTACCAAAATATTTCAGCAACACTTGCTCATTCCAATAGCCATCTACTATAAATTCCTTGATTAAGACAACCTCATCCTCCTGTAGAACAACAAACACAGACCACAAGTTGATATATTTATCCATTATCCAGGTGTCTTTGAAGGCATCCACCGATCCTCCATCAACCACTGTCCATCTTACAATTGGTTTCAGCATTCTACCACCATCATTCAATAATTCCCATGAAGAAGAATAGCATTTACTAATATTTCCCATATCAAGTTGATCACCATATTTAGAAGCCAATACCTTATGTAAAAGTGACTCTTTATCTTGAGTGAATCAACAAGCCAACCTAGCCCTTAATGCAGGAGTTTTCCAGACACTTGAATACAATCCACGACCTCCCTTACATAAAGGTTTACAAAGATTCAACCAACTAATATAGTGTAAACCCACTATTTCATTAGACTTGTTCCAAATGAAGCTTCTACAAAGTTTGCCTAATTCTTCCAGCATTCGTTTCAGAATAAGAGAGTGCGTAGCATGAAAGGTAGGAAATTAAAGCATCACTAACTTTACCAATGTCAGCTTACCCGCCAATGATAAGAATTTGCTTCCCAATATGTTGAGCATCCTCATAGCTTTGTCTATAATGAACTGATAATCATCACAAACAAGTCCCCTTAAAGCAACTTTAATCCCAAGGTAATTGAATTCTTTTACTGTTTTGAATCCCATCATACGGGAGATGCTTTTCTTCTTTTTCCTACACACATATTTTCCAAATGAATTGGCAGATTTACTCATGTTTATATGCTGTCCCGTCCATCCACAAAAATCATATATGATAGACTTGACCTTCTTTACAACCCTCCTATTAGCTTCAGAAAACATTATCACATCATATGTGTAGAGTAAATGGGACACTCCCAGGCCTACTAAATTAATGCTAATCCCACAAAAGCTTTGAGCAAAAGCATTAGATAGGAGTTGAGAACAAAGGATAAAAAGAAGTGGAGACAAAGGACAACCTTGATGAAATCCACTCGTAGCTTGAATCCAGTTTGAACAATTGCCACTGATAATCAAAGAAAAAGTCAGATCTTCAACACATTCCATAACCAATTTAGAAAATTTTGTAGGAAGTTCAAAATACTCCAAGACTTTCCTAAGAGTAGACCAAGACATGGAATCATATGCTTGTTCCATGTCTACCTTGAAAGACATAAGGCCTTAGCAGCTTTTGAGTACCTAAATTTGTGAAATAGTTCTTCAGCCACCAACACATGATCTGATAAAGACCTCCCCTTGATGAAAGCTGCTTGCTCCTTTCAAATCAACCTAGGTATTACCTCAATCAATCTTTTCAAAATCACCTTTTCCACAACCTTTTACACAAAATTACATAGACTGATAGGTCTATAATTAGAAGGGAGAAGAGGATTTGATACCATCGGTATGAGCACAATGAGTGTTTCCTTCCATCCTTTATTGAACTCCCCATAGCATAGGAATTGATTTAATGCTTTTCAAAAATCTGATTTGATAATGTCCCAATATGCTTTGATAAACGAATAGGAAACTCCATCCTTGCCAAGAGAGATGTTTCCACCCATTTGCTTCAACACCAAATCCACCTCCTCAATTGTAAAGTCTCTTTCCAGGAAATCCATATCATCTCTGTTTAGGCAATTGAGTGTAGCTGGCCAACCATATAGTTTGCAATGTTTGATATCCCATTTTCTCTCAAAAAATTGAAAGAAAACATCTTCAATCTTATTTTTTTTCTTCCACCAAAATCCCATTTTCATCCTTTACTTTGACAATGCTATTGGAGTTTCTGCAAGCACTAGCTTCCAGATGCTCGGGATCATATAACGAACAAAGAACCTATCCCATTCCAAGCACAGTGAGATGAAATTTCCCATATTGAGACCATTGGTTCCTCAATTCAGAGCTGATTGAAGAAAATGAGGCCTCACCCCCAAATATTTTGATTACTAAGGAGTTTTCTAGCTTTTTAGTATTCTCCAAAACATTATGTTCATGAAGCTTTATAGATTTTCCATCTTCTGTTAAACAGATACCAAAATCCAAATCAACAACTTTGATATTTCCTTTTCTGGTCCAAGCATTTTATTGATTTACTAAATTAGAACGAATAGGTAGATCAGCATTAACATCATTGCACTTGGCCATATCAGCATATTTGCATTTCTGCACAGCCCCCAGATCAGACTCTGAATCACCAACAATGGTCAGAAACTTAGTCATTCCATCAACATTAGACTCATTGAATTCATTGACACCCTTCAATGGAGAGCCTTCCTACCCACAGTTGACAAAATTTATTCCCACTGCATTTAAGCCAATATTTCCTTCAGTACTCAGTTTCCAAATAGAGTTTGATAAAGGAGAGCTGCCAAATCACACCTAGCAGATGGTGCCATTCCAGATGAAACCAAAACCTCTAGATTGTCTTCTACCAAAATTTTCCTCCCCTTACCAACAACATTTGCATCTTTTTTCTTAAACAGCAAACCACCCTCATTTATGATTAAGGGCTTACCCGTCTTAGCATTAAACTTAACTCCATGGTTAAAAGTTATTCTGTCTTCTTCAAATGCAAGAGGAGACAGTGATACTCCGTGACATACACCAATTAGGGGACGTATATAAGAATGTCTATCCTCAAATGGCCTGCCGGCCAAAGGGAGCCGGTGACTATTCACTGCTATTAAAGAAACAAAAATCTTATGAATTGAAAATTTTGAAACAAAAACTTCAAAATCTCAGAGTTTCTCTCTCTAACTTTCCCTCTATCTAAGTAGTCTTTCAGCGTCCACTCCTTAAAGACTCCTTCTTCAGGTATCGCACTATTACAAAAGTGATTTTCCTTTTGCTCCAACAGAAAGGCGGAGAAGCCTTTATAAAACACCTTTCTTCCACCAATCCCCGGTGCGGCTGAGTACCATCATCCTTTCACACTCTCTAAGTGTTGGCAGATAAGCATATCCTTTCACACTCTCCAAGTGTCGGCAGAGAACCATCATCCTTTCACACCCTCCAAGTATCTGTACAGAATTGTATCTTCTCCAAAGATCTTCACTTAAGCAATCTCAAAGAAGCAAGGAAGAGTTTCAACAGCACTTACAAAGAGATCCTCTCCTTTGGGCAATCTTGTGAACCCTTTATAATATCCACTTGCAAGATTTCTCTCCACACTCTTAAACACTCTCCCAAAGCATTCTCACACTTTCTCTCAAAGAAAGCACAAAGAAGGATTCATCCATAGTCACTTTATTAGGACAATATATATGAAGGGCACAAAAAACTATCTAGAAAACTAAAATTATCAATTTGACTATCCACTATCTACATTATGATCGATGATCGTATGTACAAACAATTCAAAATTTTCTTATATAATCCAGTACAACCAATTTTGTTATTTGATTAACATGTGTACAAACTGACATCATATAGTACGATCAGTTCAAAATTGAACAGGTACGATTCCGTATGAAATAATTTTATACTCTGAATAATGTATTGTATAAAATCCATATCGTATAGCATGAAATATTTTAATTAAACCATGTTTCATTTGGTATAAATATGGACACAACCATTTCATACTCTAAAAGTCATCTATAAGATCCAAGGATAGTACAGTATGAACAGTTCAAAACATTTACCTATTCGTATGGATGAAAATAACCATTTTGTACTTTGGATGTCGTCTGTATGAACCTAAGATCGTACAACATGAACAATTCAAAAAAAAAAAAATCAATAGTTCATCGGGATGAAATTGTGTGTATCAATTTAAAACCATTGCAAGACTTACTTTGGAAGTCATCTGTATAAAGGTAACTTCATATAGTATAAATAAGACTTAGAAAGTTTTCCTGGCATGCTTCGATTAACTGCTTTCTGGAGGAATGCTCAAGCCAAATTGTCCCGTACAATCCAAAATTGTACTGTATGATTAGTTTTAAAAATTTACAAATATTTACGCTCCCCTAGTGTATGTGCACGGTTACCCAATTACAGTCATACTCCCTTAAACTCAAAAAAATGTATAAAAGTACAGAGTTCAAAAATAGTAAACCCTAATCTAATATGACTTGAAGTCTTCAGCGGTCTGGAGTATATTTTTCCTGAAACATTAGTACACACAAATAGAAAAAGCAATGTTTCCAATATATTTTAGGAGAAATATTAGTCAATACAACAATATTTTGGAGTCATAAAAAACACACATGATATGAAAACTAAGTTGTAACATGCAATACTTGGAATCTAGTGACTATTTTGTTGTTGGTATTTCCAAATTTTATAGTGGATTAAGAAGCTATGTTGTGAAGTTTTGTGCATGTTTAAACTAGATCTGAAACTATTGCATAAATAATAAACCCCAACTAATATGAAACTATCGGAAAAGTTGTTTTAACTAGGCAATGATAGCAGTCTTGCAATGGTTTTATGGAAGCAATTAGCTTTTTCATGGATGTGAAAACCAAGCGCTACGAAAACACTTTTTTTCTATTGTGATAGTTATTAATTTCATTAAACAAGCAAAGGATTTAACAAAAAAAATTCATTCTTTGAAACATGATTTCCTTTTTTTAACAATCAAGAAAAGCCTTAGTAAGAAAATGAATTT
Organism: Dendrobium nobile; assembly: GCA_022539455.1. NCBI lineage: Eukaryota > Viridiplantae > Streptophyta > Magnoliopsida > Asparagales > Orchidaceae > Dendrobium > Dendrobium nobile. The sequence continues at coordinate 24,462,481 of CM039734.1, forward strand.
ATCACTGTTAACAAATTTCATATACAATAATCCTAAATGAATATTTCATATACAATATTATCTAATGAATTTTTAGAATTTATCCAACTTATGATTTATTTGGGGGCAGAAGCATAAAAGTTGTAAGATTATAGTAGGTCAAGTAGATTTTTAAGAGTTAATCTGACATTATAAACTATTCTTCGGATAAGAAATGGTGGGCAGCTACCACTTTCTACTATATATGAATGCAATTTCTCATAACAAAATTTTTAAAAAGAAATAAGGAACTTGTAGCCAAATGGGACTTGCAAATATATGATAAACAAAATAAAAATTAAAATACTAAAAATAAAAAAAATAAAAAAAATAAAAAAAACTACACAAACAACTCTTAGTGTTGTGAGTCATTATGACGTACCATCTCAATTTTTTATTTTTTTTTATGAAATGCAAATTGCATTAATGCATAAAAAAAAGAAAAAAATAATACAAACCTAAGTGATAGTTAATCTATCACAAGCCTTCTTGATCAAGTTAACTATACTTGATGGAAGTTCATCAAAAAGAAAAAATCCCAATAAAAATCCCCATTAAGATCAAAATGGGCACATTCATACGCACCATATTGCTCTCTCTAGAAACAAATTGAAAAAGTACATTCTTAAAAACATCAAGAAAAGAAAAATCAAAATCCTAAGCATTCATCCTCTGATTGTTCTTCTCCACTGATTTATGTAAAAGCTTTATCACATTGGTATTGTCTCCTTCAATAATAATCCCTTGCTTTTCTATCATCCATTTCTTAACAACTTCTTTAAAGTTTAAAATAGCTATAAGCTCCCTAAGAGATACATCCCAATGCATAAACTTTTTTCCATACGCAAGTAGAAACCTGCCTTTGTGGTCTCTAACAACAAATGCTATACTACCTTCATTAGTTTTCAACAAAGAGGCATCAACATTGAGTTTAATCCAATTCAACGGAGGGCGAAACCATTTTTTTGATAGCATATATTGCTAGCTAGTTTCCTAGTTATTGCTAATTGGAAGAACAAATGGATGAACAAATTAAGATAAAACTTGAGAAGAAATAGAAGCTGAGCTAGGACAATTGATACCATGAGTAAAATTGTTTCTCGTCTTCCAATTCTGGTATACATAGGCAAATTAAATTCTGATAACTCCCATATTAGTGACTGCCAACTCCTCCAATTTATTCAAACAATGAAAGAAATTATTAAATTTAGGCAAATAGATACCCCATTTATTCAAAGTTTCAAAGATCTCTTTAATCTTTATATAATGAATCACAATATGGATTCTATCTTCCTAAATAGAACAACCTCTAGAACACAAACAAGATTTTGAAAGCCTTCTATACTGCAACCAAATTTGAGTTGGAATAGCATTATTCATCATACTCCACTAGAAACGATATTCTTTAGGAGTTAATTTTAACTTCCTAATCCATTGTATTGGTATACATTCATCATTCTTATCACACCAAGCTTTAATTGACATAGCTGTGATTGATCTCTTTGATTTGGATTCAAACAATTCCACCATATTTGCACCACTTTCATGATAAATTGGAATATCTTGAATGCTATTCACTAGGCCATATGAAAAAAGTTATTTATTAGTGGATTATTCTAGTTATTGTCACCCTCGTTAAGAAACAAAACTTTCTTAATTTCCCATTCACTTATGTTACACAAAGCAGGCTATTTTTTCATATTTATGTGAAGAATCCAATTATCATTTAAAATATCAATGCTACTCCCATTTGGAAATTTCCACCTAGTAATTGGCTTCAAGTAATAAGCTCCTTCCTTAATAATATGCCAAGAAGGAGAGGAATGTCTTTTAGTTTCATTGACTATCTGGCTTATTAATAAAATTCCAAGTAATATGAGCTCTTAGAGGTCCTTGTTTATTCAATGCGCCATGAATACCCAAACCTCCGTAGTTGACATCTATACACATCAAATCCCAAGAAATATAATACAATCCTCTTCTTCCTTAATCTTTTTGCCAAAGAAAGTTCCTACATAACTTACGCAACTCCTTAAGAAGGCTATTTGGAACCCAAAAATGAGTCATATAATAAGAGGAAGATGATGAATAAACTATTTTAATCAACATAATCCTCCCAGCTAATGATAATAACCGAGAACCCTAACAGTTAAGATTATCCAAAGCCTTCTTAAGAATTTAGTTATATTCATAACTTTTAAGTCTTCTAAGCGCCAAATTAATACCAAGGTAATTGAATTCCTCCAATGATCTATATCCCAAAATTCTGATTAATTTTCTTCTTCTTCCATGTGATACAGATCTCCTAAAAAGGATTATAGATTTCTCATTATCTAATCTTTGACCAGTCCATCTGTAGTAGTCTTACAAAATTTTACAAATCCTTATTGCATTTTGTCTATAAGCTTCAGCCGCCACCATCACATCATCTGTAAACAACATATGAGTAATCTTTAGGGTTTTAGATGCCACCTTTATACCAAGCTTACTACCTTTTTTATCAATTGCTTTTGAAATTAACTCTAAATAATGAATGAAAAAACTTGGCGATAACGGGCATCCTTGTCTAAAGCCACATTCAGCATTTATCCATTAGCTTCTATTCCCATTAATACAAATTTAAAACTTTGGATTACTAACACATTCAATGATAAGGTTAATAAACTTCCTTGGAAACTCCATTTCAATAAGAATTTTGTATAATGTTTCCCAACACATACTATCGTATGCTTGTTCCATATCAAATTTGAGCAACATAAATTCTGGTTTGGCCTTAGAGAATCTCATTTTATTGATTACTTCATGAGCTAATAAACAATTATCCAATATTGTTCTGCCTGGCACAAAAGCACCTTAATGATCTGAAATAATTTTAGGTAGGCATACCTTCAATCTATTCAACATCATACCTTCCACTATCTTTTAAATAGTTTGGCATAAGCTTATTGGTCTAAACTTCTTCATTTCCATTTCATTAGGCACTTTAGGGATCAATATCACCATAGTTTCCTTCCAACCATTAGGCAACTTACCATTCATGAAGAAATTCTGCACTGCATTCCATATCTCAATATTGACAATACTCCAAAAATATTTGAAGAAGTACGAATTGGCCCCCATCAATTCCATAAGATTTGTTATTATTCATTTTCATAATAGTGGCATATAACTCTTGTTTAATAAAAATTGCATTTATTATATCCTTTTGAACATCATCTAGCTTCAAGTAAATTCCGGCCAATTGGAATAAGAACAACGCTTACCTTTCCATTTGCTTGCAAAAAAAAAAATTCAATAGTTGATTGTATAGCATCCGGGTCAATAATGTATCCACCATTTGCATCAGTAAGTTGATTAATCCTACTGCCATTCCTCCTTGCTAAAGAGTATGTATTAAAAAAATGAGATTACAATCTCCCTCCTCCACCCAATGTATCTTTGTATGTTGTTTCCGTCATGTAGATAATCCTGCAAGAGTAACATTAAGCTCATGGATCTTCCTTCTAAGTTCCAATAGCTTGCTTGAATTCAAACCAAAAATGCTCTTCTCTTCTTATAAAGACAATATCTCCTTTAACAAATCTTCTTTCAATACATTAAGTTCTTTGAGTTTATTTTTAAGGGACATATTAACCTTCCTCTGAAGAATATTTGAAGCTGAAAGTTCGTTCGGGATGTTAAGCCCTATGAACTTAGTCCCAAGCTAACCAAGAGGGGGGTGAATTGGTATTTTAAAAAATCTTTTCTCAAAGAAAGAAAATTGCATAAACCAAATCACGCCACAGAAATAAAATGCGGAATTTAAAAAGTGCGGAAGCAAGAAAAAGAACACAGAGATTTATAGTGGTTCGGTCGACTCGACCTACGTCCACTCCTTAGAGGCACCCTCCAAGTATTGCACTACAAAACGTGACTCTCCTTTATCCCCCACGGCTAGGCGGAGAAGCCCTCACAAGAACCTCCTTTTTGCCACCCCGGCAAGGCAGAGAACCTACCTCCTTTTGCTTCCTCCTGAAGCTGGCAGAGAACCAAAACCAAAAGCAAACTCCTTACCTCTACCGACCCTTCCACGGATGAGAAACTCCAGACGAAAGACAAGTAGAGCGATCCTTGAAGCAACCCTTATGAATCCCCTCACAAGCTCCCCCTCACAAGATCCTCTCTCTCTCCCTCTCTCTCTTTCTCTCCTCAAGGTCTTCTCAGGTCAAGGCAGTAGCAAAAGGTCTTTTTAAAACGTTGAACAAGAGCTCTTTAAATAGAAGAGCTTCAAAGGAGCTCATTAATTGCAAGTTGCCGACAATATCGTCCAGTCCGATATGGACATCGGCCTGGCCGATCAATACAAATCACAGAAGATCGGCCTGGGCATCGCAATGTTTTGGGTGCTGGACGATTGAAATTTGGCTTGATCGTTCAGGCCGATCGCACGATCGTCCCGGACGATCAGTTCAAATCAGAGGCAAATCGTCCTGAGCATCACCCTATTTTTGAGCTGGCCGATATTGATCGTCCTGAAGTAACTTAAGGTTTTTGACTAGATCATCCTGGCAGATCCTGCGATCGTCCAGGACGATATGATCGTATCAATCATCCTTAATTACTCCCTTGATTTCCTGATCAATTAAGGCATAATTTGGTAATTTCATCCAGGTCAATACGTGGATCGTCCTGGGCGATAATTTAAAATTACAGTATACCTTAATTGACTATGGCGGCTACTTCTTTCTATTTTGAGCTTATCGTCCTGGCCGATACACGTATCGTCCAGGCCGATATGTTAATGATGGCTGCCTTAATTAAGAATCCTTACTTAGACTTTCTATTTTAAGCGGATCGTCCCGGACGATATAAATATCGGCCGGGCCGATGTGGGCAAAAACAGAAATTCTAAGCCTCTCAAGTGTGTGTGTGAAGGGTTACTTAGCATCAGTCTCTTTGACCATTACAAGTAGACTCAAAAAGAGAAAAACAAAAGTACAGACTGACTCAACCCTAAACCTACGCAATTCTGAACTTGGCTTCTTCATGATCGTCCGGTCTTCGATTCCTGAAAAGTTAGAAGCAACAAGTAGTCCAAGAGAAGTAGTGTTTGTCAATCATCAAAACACAAGCCATGAAAAAATAGATTTGCAACAATCTCTCCCTTTTTGATGATGGCAAACAGAAGTAGGAAAATTTTCATTAAAACTTCATAGTTACAAACCCAAGACCAAATAGCTTTTTCTTACCACATCCTACTCCCCCTTTTGTCATCACAAAAAGAGGGTCCAGAAACACAAGAAAAACATCAAAAAAGACTAATCAAGCAAACTAAAAAGGACAGGAAACAAACAACACAAAGTACAAACTAAAAAAGCGAGGGATCCAGATCATCTGATGGAGGTGGTGGAGGTGGCTGCTAAAAGTAGGTGGCAAGTGTGGTGAACTGAGCATTGAACCAGGCGTTGTCCTGGTCATGCTGCTGCTGCTGCTGAGTAACGAAACTGTCAAATCGGGCTAAATCCTTAGCGCGGTGCTGCTCGTAGCGGGTAATATCCTCAAAGTGTTGCTGCTCCTGTGCAGCCACGTAGGCATCAAACCGAGTCTCCCAATAATCAAACCTCTCAATCAACTGATCAACTGGAGAGTGCTGGTGGAGAGGGACAGGATCAGGAACGGGAGCGAGAGCGGGAGCCTCCTCCTCTCTAGCCCCCCGACCTTCCCCATCTCCTGGGTGGAGACGAGTACTATGAAGGGCAGTGAAGGAATTATTTGAGTAGAAGGGAGTTGGGAGGTTTGGTGGAATAGGATACTGAAGTTGGTATTTGGTTTCAAGGACATAGGCTATGATGTGTCCTAAGGCTAGATTGGGTTTCCTTTTGTGGCCTGGATCACGAATTGTGGTTAAGTGATCAATGTATCAGAAAAGTAGGTCCACAGTATTAAATTCCCTATGAGCCATGATGTAGAAAGTAGTGAGTGAAAGTAGAGGGGTGATGTGGATTCGGTCGCCGGGTTTTGGAATTACGGAGGTGCGAAGGACATGTTGGATTGTCCTAGCATCTTTGACTAAAGAGCTAGTCTCTCGAACATGGTAAGGTACATTGGTCTGGCGAAGGAAATGATTTGCCATGGACCAGTCAAGATCAGGGTCAGGGGCGATTAGGTGCAGCTTATCACCGGTGGTGGATAGCTGTAAAAGATCAACACAATCCTGATATGTGATTTCGACAGGGTGTCGATTCACATAGGAGGACAGGGCTGTAAAGGTAGGGTTGATGCGAAGGTTTGCGAAAAACTCTCGAAGAAACTCTGAATTGAAAGGGAAAGCAAGAGACAAAATGAAGCAAAGGGAGGTGTGAGCGAAAAGATCCATTACCGGGTATGAGATGTGGGTAGGATTGATGATTCTTGAGACAGTGATCCCACATTCTTTGTAACGGTGGTAAGCGGCTTCATCTTCTGCTTCCTTGAAACAAGGGTCAATTCTTGCCCTCGAAGAACTCCCAGAAGTTTGTCGGATGCGTTTCCCACCAGCCAAAGAGAGGACTAAGCAAAAACACAATAGGAGAAAGGATGAAGAGTGAAAAAGCATGGCTGGAACGGCCTGAATTTAAAGAAATGGCCATATCATCCTGGCCGATCGAAGAATCGTCCAGGCCGATATGGTTCAATAATTACGTACAGGCCGATTGGTCAAAAAGGCGATTCAATCGTCCGGGCCGATCAGATATCGGCCAGGCCGATTAGACACAGGCGATCGTCCCGAGGAGTCAGTCCGGACGACCGTTGAAAAAGCAGATCGTCCGGGCCGATTAGGTGTATCGTCCAGGACGATGCACAATAATTGATCATACCGGCCGAAGTTAAAGCGCTTAAAATGCTTGCCACGTGTATCGTCCAGGACGAATAGTGGATCGGCCCGGACGATTGTCCAATAATGGATCGTCCAGGGCCGAATTTAAAGATCAAAATGCGCTGACACGTGGATCATCCAGGATGATCCAGTGTATCGGCCATGCCGATGAAAATAAATTGCATCGTCCAGACGAAATATTCTATCGGCCAGGACTATCACCATGAGTTCGATCAAATCGTCCAGGATGATATAGGATCGTCCAGGCCGATGAGATACACAAAGCACAGAAAAGTTCAGCAGATGGATTTTGAAGAGAATTTGTCACATCGTCCAGGACGATAAAAGTATCGGCCCGGCTGATGTGACTTGAAATTGAAATCAAGAGAAGAATGGTGATGATCAAGACCCTCAAAAATGAAGCAAAAAAAAAAACAGTCAATACACAGAAAAATTAAATAGAGAATACAAGGAAAAACAAAATATGAATATTTTTGGATTTTAATTTTTCTAAATAATTTTTTTGTTTTATGGAGGCATCATATGAAAATTCTTTTCAAAAAGTTAAACTTTTAGAGTTCAAAGGGATCAAGAAGTTTAACAAATCCCAATTAGAAGAAGGTAGAGCATCTGATTCTGTTAATCCTAGATCTGACATCCTTTAGGGTATAAAATTCTAGGAAAATAGAAATCTAAACTCAAAATAACTAAATAGGATAAAAGATCTATTCAAGACTTGTTTACAAAGAAAATATCTCATAAATAATAAAACCAAGGTAGCTTTTCTCAATCATGGAAATTGAAATCAAGTCTTTGAAAACATCACATAATCAATGAGTTTTCTAAGTTTTAAGAGTTTTACCAAAGAGAGGATAGCTTGCATTTAGTGGGCTCATTTTATGCCTCTTGTTATTTTGATTGTCTCTTTTGAGCATCTTTTGATTCTTTGATACACTTTTGTGTATATGGCTTTCTTTTCAATTTGGCTTCATTGGCCTCTTTTCCTTTTTAACTCTTTGCAAGCTAAAAATTCTTTAATATACCCTTAAAAAAGGACTTAGTTGTGAGTATATCCTCCAAATATTAGTGAATAGGAGCTCTCTCTCTAACATAGGGAAGAACAATCCACAACACAGAATCAAAATCATGTGATAAATGCAATGGCAAGATTTCAAAAGCTTGAATGATATCTAAGAACTTTGGCTATTATGCATAAGATAAATTAATGTAGCAAGATAAGAAAAAGATCTTAAATGAAAAGGCATTGGTTAAACTGAGTTTAGACTTTTGTTTAGAGAAGAAAATCATACCACTAAATAAAGTCAGAATGAGGGAAAACATCAATAGTTTACTCCCTTTAACCTATTTAGAAAAAGCTAAACACTATCTCTAAAACTCCAAAATCTAAAGGCTTGAAAAGATTCATCATATGAAAGACCAAATTTAAAGAGCAATGCGAAAACAGAACACATAAACACAAACAAAAAGAATGAAAACAACGCAAACTAGACTACCACTAAGTAAGCACAAAAACTAGCACAAAAAAAATAAAAATAAAAACACAAAAACTAAAAAATTTCAAGAACGTGATAAAGTAGCGAGTTTAAGCAATCTTGAGCTGCAAGCCTCCTTATGTCCAGTTATCCTATGCTCCCACGAGGTCTTTGGTGAGAGCACTCCTGCAAAACTCAACAACAGTCAGATTTAGGAACCCAAACAGGTTTGGGATCCTTCTTAGGAACAGTAAAATGCAATGCAGGTATGGTATGCTGTGAATCATGCATCTTAGGTCTCCACACCCAATGTGTACTACGGTGAATGGTGCAAGTGTGTGAGATGTGTCCTAGCATGCCACATGAAAAACATCTAACTCCAGGAAAAGAGTTTCTTAAATGATTTGAATTATAATGCCTCTTCCTAGGTTCTGGCTTAAGATTAGTAGTTGGTGTCATCCTAGCTTTCTTGCATGTTTCCAAATTATTTTGAATCCTCAAATTTGTTCTTTTTAAAGCATCAATCTCAATCCTCAAATTTTTCTCAATCTCTTTAGATTTCTTAAGATCAACCTTAAGTGAGGTGTGTGAAGCTTTTAATGCATTATGTTCATCAAATAATTCCAAATGCTTTTTGTTCAATTCATCAAATTCATCAAGAAGAGCCATGTGATTTGAATCAATCGTTGCATGATTTTTGAGAAAAACTTCATGCCCTTTTTGTAGATTTGAATGTTCTAATTTTAAGCTAGCATGTGTCTTCTTAAGTTTTTTGTATGATGCATGGATTTTTTCCCAAATTTCAAACAATTCATCATAGGTTGGTTTAAATACCTCTTCATCTCTTCCTCTGGTTCAGTCTCAGAGGAATCAGTACCAGATTCTGCCCAAAAACCCCTTTGGATTTTCCTCTTGTCCTTCCTAGACTTAGCTTTCTCCTCACCTTTTTCCTTTTCTTTGCTCGAATGATCTTGAAGTGTAGGGCAATCGGCTCTCACATGTCCAGGTTTCCTGCATTCAAAACAAACAACATCAGAAGATCCTTTAACATGTTTATGATCCTTACCTTTCCTCCAACTCTGATGATGCTTTTGTTTCTTTCTTAGAAAGCTTTTGAATTGCCTTGTGATGAAGGCAATTTCATCGCTTTCAGACCCGGAAGATTCAGAATCCGATTTGTGCGCCTTCAGTGCGATTGTTTTCTCCTTTTTCTTCTCACATGCATCAAGATTTCTTTGATTCACCCCTTGCTCGTAAGCAATGAGTGAGCCAAGTAAGTTATCAATAGAATAGGTGTTCAAATCTTTAGATTCAGTAATGGCAGTAATTTTTGTATCATAAGACGAAGGCAAGCATCTCAAAATCTTGTTAACTTTTTCATAGTTCGAAAGCTCTTTTCCTAGTGCATGCAATGAAGTAACTATCTGAGTAAACCTAGTGTACATGTCAGAAATCGATTCATGAGGTTTCATACAAAAAAGTTCGTAGTCATGCAAGAGAAAGTTCAAACGGGATTGCTTAACTTCATTAGTCCCTTCATAGGTGATGCATAATTTATCCCAAATCTCTTTACCAGTTTTACAAGTTGAAACACGCATGTAATCCTCAGATTTTAAAGCACAGAAAATATAGTTCAAACATTTTGCATTTAATTGAGCTAAATCACGTTCATCGAAAGTCCATTCAGTAAAAGCAATTTCAGTTTTAACACCATTAATTTCACGAGAAGGTGGAGAATAACCTTCTTGAATAAGCATCCACATGCGATAATCAGTAGATTGTAAAAACGTTGACATGCGAGTTTTCCAAAAGTCAAAAGGTAGGTTATCGAACAGGGGAGGTCGGGTAATAGAATATCCTTCCGTAGTGTTACGATTCCCAATGTTAGTCATGGATCAAATTTAAAAAGTTTTCAAACTTTAATTTTCGAATCCCGCTCTGATACCACTCGAAAGTTCGTTCGGAATGTTAAGCCCTATGAACTTAGTCCCAAGCTAACCAAGAGGGGGGGGGGGGTGAATTGGTATTTTAAAAAATCTTTTCTCAAAGAAAGAAAATTGCATAAACCAAATCACGCCACATAAATAAAATGCGGAATTTAAAAAGTGCGGAAGCAAGAAAAAGAACACAGAGATTTATAGTGGTTCGGTCGACTCGACCTACGTCCACTCCTTGGAGGCACCCTCCAAGTATTGCACTACAAAACGTGACTCTCCTTTAGCCCCCACGGCTAGGCGGAGAAGCCCTCACAAGAACCTCCTTTTTGCTACCCCGGCAAGGCAGAGAACCTACCTCATTTTGCTTCCTTCTGAAGCTGGCAGAGAACCAAAACCAAAAGCAAACTCCTTACCTCTACTGACCCTTCCACAAATGAGAAACTCCAGACGAAAGACAAGTAGAGCGATCCTTGAAGCAACCCTTGTGAATCCCATCACAAGCTCCCCCTCACAAGATCCTCTCTCTCTCCCTCTCTCTCTTTCTCTCCTCAAGGTCTTCTCAGGTCAAGGCAGCAGCAAAAGGTCTTTTTAAAACGTTGAACAAGAGCTCTTTAAATAGAAGAGCTTCAAAGGAGCTCATTAATTGCAAGTTGCCGACAATATCGTCCAGGTCGATATGGACATCGGCCTGGCCGATCAGTACAAATCATAGAAGATCGGCCTGGGCATCGCCCTGTTTTGGGTGCTGGACGATTGAAATTTGGCTTGATCGTCCAGGCTGATCGCACGATCGTCCCGGACGATCAGTTCAAATCAGAGGCAAATCGTCCTGAGAATCGCCCTGTTTTTGAGTTGGCCGATATTGATCGTCCTGAAGTAACTTAAGGTTTTTGACTAGATCGTCCTGGCCGATCCTTCGATCGTCCAGGACGATATGATCGTATCAATCATCCTTACTTACTCCCTTGATTTCCTGATCAATTAAGGCATAATTTGGTAATTTCGTCCAGGTCGATACGTGGATCGTCTTGGCCGATAATTTAAAATTACAGTATACCATAATTGACTATGGCGGCTACTTCTTTATGTTTTGAGCTTATCGTCCTGGCTGATACACGTATCGTCCAGGCTGATATGTTAATGACGGTTGCCTTAATTAAGAATCCTTACTTAGACTTTTTGTTTTAAGCGGATCGTCCCGGACGATATAAATATCGGTCGGGCCGATGTGGGCAAAAACAGAAATTCTAAGCCTCTCAAGTGTGTGTGTGAAGGGTTACTTAGCATCAGTCTCTTTGACCATTACAAGTAGACTCAAAAAGAGAAAAACAAAAGTACAGACTGACTCAACCCTAAACCTACGCAATTCTGAACTTGGCTTCTTCATGATCGTGCGGTCTTCGATTCCTGAAAAGTTAGAAACAACAAGTAGTCCAAGAGAAGTAGTGATTGTCAATCATCGAAACACAAGCCATGAAAAAATAGATTTGCAACAGAAGCTTCACAAAAATCCTTTTTGCTCCATGCATTTTTCTCCACCCCCCCAAGAAGCTTCATACGAGCACCAAACATTTTCAAATTTAAAAGATCTTTGAGTAGACACAACTAACTTATTTAGATTAAGAAGAAGAGGGCAATGATCATAAGCAACTCTTGGCAAATGATTGATAACTACAAATGGAATTTGATTTAAAGCTTTAGAATTAAGGCAAATTCTATCTAATCTTTCCCAAATGCAAGAATGACCATATTTATTATTACACCATGTGTATTTTGGTCCAACAAAACCAATATCATGATAATCATTTCTAGATAAGAAATCCTTCATTTCTTGAGGCCCCAAAGAAAATAGAATCCTTTTTCCACGTTTCTTATCTTCCTTAGAAAGAATGCAATTTAAATCACCCTCTATAATACCAGGCTTGTCATTGTATTCATACTTCTTAATCATCTCCCACACTTTTTTTCTCTCATACTACCAAATACAATGGCTGCAATCCCACAAAAATCACTAAGTGCATTCAACTACAAATTATACCTTGATCAAACGACTCAATGATAGAAAAAGAGGATATTTTACTTCTCCACATTGCAATAATACAACCATAAGCCCCTCTGGCATCAACATGAAATTAATCCCAATCCCTCCCAATAATTCTATTCACCTCAATGCTACTACACATAGTCCTTAATTTAGTTTCCATAAGACCAATAATAAAAACTCCATTATCAATCACCACACTCCTCAAGTAATGGGAAGCCTCCGTTTTCTTATCTCCCCTACAATTCCACATTAATAATAAAGACATTAAGAGACCAATTGGGACGAGCTCCAAGCACTATCCATTCTTACTTAACCTTTTTTTACCTCTAAATCTGTCTTTAATAGGTTCAAACCTATTAACCTCCTTTTTTTATTTTTTCTGGCTAGAGGTTAAATTCTTCATCACATTATTCTTCACATTGCATTGAGGATTATAAAATTTCCCTTCTATCTTCCAATTCAAATTTGGTGGAGTTTTATCTTCTAACATTTGCTTCAGGTTGCTATCAGAAAACTCCTTAACCATAAGCACTTATGCACCCAAATTCTCTACAGAATTTACACCTGCACTTAGGGTATTAGTGGTAGTTGTCCCAGATTCTGTTATTTTTTCCCAAGTATATACTGGCATCATCTAACATAACATTATTAGATACCCCATTGTTTAGTACATCCATTAAAATCTCACAATATGTTCCAACAATCAAGATAGTTTTACCATTTTGTGGTACTTCAATCCTCGTTGCCATAGAAACCATTGAAGCATCATCATCAGTAATAGGATTAATATTTTTAGTATTTGTGATTTTGATGTTACTGGTCACAGATTCTACAACAGAAGCTTCTGTTATAAAATCAGGCCTCACATTGGTCTTACTAACATATTTTTCCACCACTGATTCACCCATATTCCTCTATCTTAAAACTTTAAAACCTTTAAAAGGTTTCTTCCTTCCATAACTCACATGAATCCAGGGTCCATATTCTTCAGATTCCTTCAAAGTAATGCTATCATATTCAATCTGACTTATTCTCGCTCCATTTACAGATTTTACTTCACATCCTTGCTTCTTGGTACTATCATTCACCATCTTTCTGCCAGATAAGGGATTTATCTTGGAACTATCAGAGTTACTACATTTTTTAAGCTCAAGACCAACTCTTCCACATTTATAACATAATAAGGCAATCTTCTCATATTGTATTTTTTGAAAGAATCTTCCTGAAATTTCATCCACCCTTAAGGAAGTTTCTCATCAAGCTTTGTACGAACACAAACCCTTGCAAATTCCCTTCTCCCCCATTTGAACATGTTGCCATCCAGATACATAGGAGTTCCCAGCTTTGAAGCTATTCTTGTAATGTTAGTATGATCCCAACAAAATAATGGCAGAAAAGGAAATCTGATCCATATAGGTGAAAACAAATTCTTCATAGTTAAAGGAGAGAATTCAAGACTCCAATTTTCCATACTAATAATATGACCTTCCACATACCATGGTCCTCCGCTAAGAACAGCATCTTTAACTTCAGAAGAGTAGAAAGAACACATAAACCAATCATTGCCTAATTGGTTAAATAGAATGAACCGAAATGCTTCCATTGTTTTCTAAGTTCAACACTTATAACATAGAATGGAATAGATTCACCAAATACTTTAATAACCACAGAGTTGCTAAGTCTATGAATATTAGAATTTTCATTCTCACGATCGAGTTTAACAGCTACTCCATCATCAGACATACAAATCTAATTTTCAACATTTGCAATCTTAATATTAGGACGCATATTCTGTAAATTAGGAAAATTATCGGTCTTCTAAGATAAATCAGAATTGTCTTTATTCACTACAGCATTCAGAGAAGAGACAACATCAACATCGGAAAAACATACTCTTCCATGATTTGAAGAAATAGGCTTATTATCATTCTCAATATTTGAGCAAACTAATTGCGCATACGAAGATTTATTTAGAATTCCATTAGCATCACCATTAATAGATTTAGAAAATATGTTAACAAATAATTTGGCACCATATGAGGATGAAACTACATAGTCAATACTTTTGTAATTGTCAGCGATGAAATTTCTTGAGGGAACATCTTTATTTTCTTCAATAATTCATGTACCTTTTCTAGAGAGATTTTCTTCAACTCGGGCAGCAATCACTTTTGAACAATCCGACTCATCTTTTATAATCAAAGGAGATCTAGTCGACAATATTTGTGGGGGAGGTAACAATGAAGACGGAATGATTGCTGGCGAATGCCGTTGAAAATCCCCCGCCATTTCCGAAAAAATAGGGAATTTCAAAAGGAAACTGGTTTTTCTCTCTATGACTGGAGCTTCTCTCTCTAAACTTCCTAAAACGCAGTTGAGTAGTACACTGATTAAAGTACTCGCCTCATTAAAGTAATATAAAATAATACCGAAAACAACACTGATGAAAGTGCATATTACAAGCATCTGTACACAACTTAATCACGATTAAAGTTAACAAAGAACCCTACCATACCGAGTAAACAACTTTATCTTCTTGAACCACACCTCTCATTCTCCATGCTTTACTAGTTTAAAATTTTTCTGAGGATTTCAACGAACTTCTTAGGAGAGGTGATCTGTGGGAAATGGGCATTTTTTTCAATGTTCACCAAAGATGTCTCCCCCTTCAACTTGCGCTTCATATAATCCCCAACAACAACTGGCACTACGATATCCTCTGTTCCCTGAATTATGGTGCAAGGAAGGTTGACATGCTCAAGAACATGCCTTTGATCACTGAGGAATATCATCTTGGCAAGAGAAAGAGCTGCCGTGGGATTCATGCCTTTGAAGGAATCAATGAGCTTCTTCAAGTGAATTTGATCAGTAATACCCGAAGCCATTGGTGCGAATTCTTCAGCCCAGGCTTGAAAATTTGTTTGTATGTTTGTGAGTATGTTCTCCACGTCGGTGAGCTGAAATCCTCCTTGGTAGTCATCTGAGTTTACATACCTTCATGATCATACGATTTATTTTTTAGAATTCTTGGATATAAAGCCACCCAAGAGTATTAGCTTAAGCATTATGGTTCTTGATTTCACGGTCGATGTCATATTTTTGAATTTGGCCTTTGATATTATTCTAAAAATTTAATAGTTGCTAGTTCCAATTATGCTATCGTTATCTGTAGATAATTAACCTGGAGCTCTGAAACATTTAGTATATATTAGGGTATCACAGATAAAATTAGTTTGATTAATTGCATTTTGTTGAAAAAGGTTGTTTGTTAGAATTACGTAAAAAATCTTATTTTTTCAAATTTTGTGTTAATGAGTCGTAATTAAAGAAGCTCTATTAATTATGGCATTGATAAGGAGCCCTGATTACTACATTAATTGATAGATTTAAATTTGGAGATTTAATAGTCATGATTAAATTTCATTAAGTTTTTCTTATTTATTTTGTTTCAAATCCATAAAGATAGGTTTGAGGACTATTGTAAAGGCATGAGTGCATATGTGCAATTATAACCTTGTTTCACCAATATAGTGAAACAAGGTTCATTGAGTTTGGTCGTGTGATTTTATGTATTTATTTATTTATTTGCACATTAATTGATATCAAAGCCAGATTTCGGAAGAATTTCTAGGGGCGGCTTAAAAAATGGGAATTCAATCTATTCTTTCAATTCGTATGGTTCGTCCAGGCAAAGGAAGAGATTGGGGATCATTTTTCCTGTGTGCGCGGGGCTGAGTCAGAGCATGCATGCAGGTGGTTTCACATTGGAGCATGCTGAAGATGATGCATGTCACAACTAGGTTCTAGCGACAACACGCAGGATAAAGGGTGTGGTTGCTCGCATACGGCTGCAGCTTGCACGTAAAGGTTAGATCGTGCGGATCTGGTGCCACCAAGAATTTTCAAGTCAGAGGTTGGATCACGCAGTTTTGGTGCAAGTTGTGCATGGAACAAGGTTGAAAATGTGGAAGCTGGAGGGATTGCGTGAGACGAGGTCCTGAGACACTTTTGTGTCGGGCTGAAGCCGAGCCAGGAACAACAGCTGCTTCTACATGTCTTGGAGAGATTGAGTGAAGGCTTTATTCCTATGAACTTTTTGTTTAGAAAGGGAAATCGAGATGATTAACTGTGTGATCTTACAACAGGGCTATTGTTTTTATTTTTTTTTTGGAAGCATAAAAAGAGTCGAATTGGCGCAATTCTAGCAATGTAAGGAGGCTGGAAAATAGTGTTGGCTATGAAATCTAATAGAGCCATGGAAAAATCTACCTCAATGGCATAAAAGTCACCAATTCATCAGGTGGTTACATATCCCATCAAGATCAGTGTGACAAAATTTGATGGCAAAGGAAACTTTGGCTTGTGGAGATATGTGGTGATGGATGTGATGTGCTCTTTGAATCTAAAGAAGTTCTGGATAGTGATGAAATTCTGAAGAGTTATTTGAGAGTGATTGACTAAAAATGAATCGGAGTGCCTATGGATTAATTAGAAATTGTCAATCTCAGGAATTCGAGTTTGGGGGTGATGGTGAAGACTTATATTGTGAAATTGTTGAAGACTTTAGAGAACAATTATCTAATGAAGAGTATGCAGAATCTTCACCATATGAAACATCAACTCTACAAATTTTATAAGATAAATAGGGTTACTATATATGAGCACATGAATGATTTTACAAAGCTGTTGGTAGATCTATTAAAACTAGATGAAGAGCTTTGAGATGAAGACAAGGCACTCCTTCTATTGAATTCACTTTTAGATGAGTATAAAAAATTCACGTCGATACTCATTCATGAGAAGGATGTTTTGAATTGTCGTGAGGTGACTACAGCATTGTTGAGCATGGTTCCAAATTTTGGGAACATTTAAATAAAATTCAGGGTCATCTAAACTCCAATTTAAGTAAACTTAAAGTCGAATTAAACATCTCATGAAGATGAACCCAATAACAATAAAATCGGTTCAATCCAAGCAGAAATGGTTCCAAATCAAAGGATTGAATCAAATTTTGAAGGTTTAGAGCATTAATTGGATGAATAAATACTCTATAAATATGGCATCCTTATAGTTAAACTGAGTGGGTGGATGAGACAAATCCAATGAGCCTAAGATCACTTAATTATGATATCATTTAAGCAAATAAATGCTTCACAAATGCTCTATAATTGAGGGGATGCACTCCAAATTTATCCAAGATCTTCTCCATAGTTACAGGGCATATGATGGGATTTATATAATGAACTATTGAATTGTTTAAAAGTCTAGGACTCTGTTACCCCAAAATAATACTTAGATTTTTTTTAATATAAAATTAATAAAACCTCACTTAATATACACAACTATACATGTCAAATACAATAATAACTTGATATTGTAGAATGTCGAACCCATGAGGAAATATTCTTACTATTGATGAGCACATGAATGATTTTACAAAGTTATTGGTAGATCTATTAAAAATAGATGAGGAGCTTTGAGATGAAGACAAAGCACTCCTTCTGTTGAATTCACTTTCAAATGAGTATTAAAAATTCACATTGATACTCATTCATGAAAAAGAGGTCTTGAATTGTGGTGAGGTGACTACAACATTGTTGAGCATGAATCTCAAGGCGTATTTAAGTTGGAAACTTTTAAATTAAATTCAAGGCCATCTAAACTCCAATTTTAGTAAACTTACAGTCAAATCAAACATCTCATGGAGAAGAACCCAACAACAACAAAATTGGTTTAATCCAAGCACAAATGGGTCCAAATCAAAGGATTGAATCATATTTTGAAGGTTTAGAGCATTAATTGGATGAATAAATACCCTAAATATGGCATACTTATATTTGAACTGAGTGGGTGGATGAGACAAATCCAATAAGCCTAAGATCACTTAATTATGATATCATTTAAGCAGGTAAATGCTTCACAAATGCTCTCTAATTGAGGGGATGCAGTCCAAATTTATCCAAGATCTTCTCCATAGTGACAGGGCATATGATGGGATCTGTATAATGAACTTTTAAATTGTTTAAAAGTCTAGGACTCTATTACCCCAAAATAATGCTTAGATTTTCGTTAATATAAAATTAATTAAAGCCCACTTAATATACACAACTATACATGTTAAATATAGTAATAACTTGATATTATAGAATGTCAAACCCATGAGGAAATATGCTTACTAGCAATACACTACTATTATATACTCTAATTATAATAATTATCCTACTAAAATAAAATTGATAATTGTAGAGATTTTATCACTAAATAAAATATTAAAAATATTACATACAATATTTATTTTAAGTGTTTTAGATTAGTGAATGTAAATATCATGTTTCCTAATGAGACACTTAATTATAGATGTGATACAGAGCATATGAAGCCCTAGATCTCTATTGAGCTTATAGGGGTAAAAAAGAAATATGATGACCTCCTATAGTTATAAGATCTCCTTAAGAACCTAGAATATTTTACATATGTCTAGGCATACAAACATCATATCTTAATATTTTTTTGTTCTTACATTTTCTCCATCGAGGCTATACGTCACACTATATTTTAATTATACATATGGCCACTATATACATCTAATTAAGAATGAAATAATATTAAAAACATCATTTAACAATACGTAATACTCATATCAAACTATATAAATGGAAGCAGTGGAATTATAATATAAAAACATCATTTAACTATACCCATGACATAAACTCTTATTATAAATTTGGAGGACCTTTTTGGTAATCAGAGGCTTGTTTCTTCTATGAGAGTTTTGAAAAGAGAGCATTGCGAAAAGAAGAAAAATGATGAGTTTGTGTGAGAGGGAGAAAAGCCTTGAGTGATTCAAGAGAGTGTGGCAGAGGTATTTGCTTGATTGCTCTAATCAAGTTGCATTTGAGTTACTCAGAGTATGTCAGCATTTTTTTTTTTTAAGAAATGCTAGAAGCAATTATATTAATAAAAGTCAAGAAACAAAGAAAACTATGACAAGGGATACTTGTCACATTCCTCCTTTAACAATTTAAAGAAATAAGGAGGAACCTTATTGCAATCTAATCTATCCCAAATGAAATCATTATCAATAGCAATGTTAGCACAACAATCTGCTCACTTATTGCACTCCCTATTGACAACTTGAATGATAATTTGATTAAAATTTCTTAAAAAGAAAAAATCACCTTGTATGGTTCCGTCTTCAAAGACTTCCTTTTTTCTAAGCAAATCCTTCACAAACTTCATAACGTTGAAGTTATCTCCTTCTATGATAATGCCTTTTGCTTCATACATCCAATCTTGAATAAGATTCCTCAATGATAGAATAGCTTCCAGCTCCAAAACCGAACTATCCCAGTGAGTGGCTTTAGAACCAAATGCAAAAAGAAATCTTCCTTTACAATCTCTTATGATTCCACCAATTCTAGAATTATAAGAGCTATGAAGAGTAGCATCAACATTGAATTTAATCCAATCGGTTGGAGGGGGATTCCAAATAGTTGAATTCAGCCTAAGCCGATTAGAATCCCAGTTGACCGATGTTATATTAAAGGAATTAAAGGAAGAAGTCATGCTGACTGCATTTGATGCTATCAGATTTATAATATCTTCTTTGCTATCATATATCAATTTGTTCCTGCTTTTCCAAGTATAGAAAACCGCTGTACAATATAAATTGCCCAAAAAAGTATTAGATTTGAACATAAATAGCAATTCCTTGTAACATAATTCAATGTTGGAGAAAACCGGTAATTTATAACCCCACTTATTAATTTTTCAATAACTTTGTGAAGGAATAAGCACTGGACAGCAATGTGTTCAGAATTTTCCACATTGCCACAACCTCTTGGACACCCATTGTAATTAATAAGCCTCCTATACATCAAGAATTCGTTGGAAGGAATAGAGTTATGATTAAGTCTCCACCAAAACAATTCCACTCTTGGGCTTTGCTTAAGGTCTCTTAACCGTTTCCAGTTTCGGTCTTCAACTTCAGATTTTATTCTGTTTTCTGTAATCATGCCTGAAATTGTTTTTCCTGGGAATTTGAACAATAACTCCCTTATATCGGCATCAGCTTCTCTATGAATGGGAATAGAGATGATCAATTTGACAAGTTCTTCACCAAAAAATTGTTTCAATTTCAAAATGTCCCAGCAACCATCATGAATAAATGCATTTAGTTTAGTTTGATCATCTTTGATATCTGCTACAAACGTAGGCCAACATTCAATGCATTTATCTAGTATCCAGATATCCTTGGTTGTATTGACTTTGATGCCATTTGCAATTTTCCACCTCATAATTTCCTTCAGTGATTTTGCTCCATTGGTGATGATTTTCCAAGTTGAAGATTTTCCATAAGAGTTATCTGAATTCCAGAAATCTTCACCATATTTTGCAATAAGATTTCTATTCAACAAGGAGTTCGGTTTAGAGATAAGATTCCAAACAAATTTATCCCTCCAAGGACTAATTTTTTCCATAGCATAAATCACTCCTTGTCCACCCCATCTTTTTTGTTTGCATAACGTTCCCCAATCAACATAATGAAGACCTTTGCTTTTGTCGAATTTCCTCCACAGGAAATCTCTACTCAATTTATCTAAGTCATTAAGGACTCCCATTAGCACCAATGAGGGAGTAGAAATGAATATAGGGAGAGATAAAAGAGCAGATTTGATAAGAAGAATTTTACCAGATAGAGTCAAAGACCGATTACTCCATTTGCATAATTTGTCTACAGCTTTCTCTATCAAATATTGAAAATCTGCATTAGAAAGTCTTCTCAGAGCCATTTTTACTCCCAGATAGTTTAATTCCTTCACTTCTTTAAAGCCCAAGATTCTAGTAATAGATTTGGATCTTCTTCTTCCAACTGATTTCCCAAACAAGATAGACGATTTATGGGCATTTACCTTTTGTCCCGTCCATTTGCTATAATTCTTCAATATCTTCAAAATTGACTTGGCACTTTTACGGTTTGCTTCACAAAATAAGATAGAGTCATCTACGTATTGCAAGTGATAAATTTTTTCCCCAGCTGTAGCAATTTTGATGTCTATATCATTGACTCTTTCATTGAACGCTTCACTAAAAATCTGGGAACATAGAATGAACAAAATCGGGGATAGTGGGCAACCTTGCCTGAAACCACATTTTGCTTCAATAAATTCTGAATTTTTGCCATTGATAGTAATAGTGTAATTCGTATCAATTACACATTGAAGTAAATAGTTAGAGAATTTCCAAGGAAACCCAAGTAAATTTAAGACTTGCTTCAATGATTCCCAACCCATACTATCATAAGCTTGCTCCATGTCTACTTTGATAGCCATCAATCCTTTTTTTGCTTTAGAGAATCTAAATTTATTGAATATTTCTTGTGAAAGCAAAATGTTATCAGATATAGATCTTCCTTTAACAAAGGCAACTTGATTTTTATAAATCAATTTAGGGATGAATACCATCATCATATTTAATAACATCTTTGCTACAATCTTGTAAAAAGATTTGCATAGACTTATAAGTCTGTAATTGGAAGGAGTGATTGGATTCTTCAATTTTGGAATAAGTACAATAGAGGTATCCTTCCAATCTTTGCTCATAATACCAGAGTTAAAGAATTGATAAATAGCTTTCCACACTTCCTCTTTGATAATGTTCCAATAACATTTAATAAAAGAATAAGAGAGGCCATCAAGACCAGGAGCAATATTACCTTTCAAGTCTCGGATGACAGATTCCAGCTCTTCTTTAGTGAAATCCTTTGATAGAAAAATCCTGTCTTCTTCTTCCAGATTTTTCATGAACTTCGGCCAACCAGTAAGCTTGCATCTTCTATATTTCCATTTGTCTTTAAAATGATCCAGCAGAACTTCTTCAATTTTGTTTTGAGCTTCCACAAGGATACCATTACAATCCTTAATTTGATTTATAAAGTTGTTGTTCCTCTTTGCTGTAGCAATCCCTTGAAAATATTTAGAGTTTGAATCACATTCCTTCATCCATTTTACTTTGGCTCTTTGTCTCCACCAAGTGCTAAGCTGGCCCAATGTAGAGTTTAGATCTAAGACTTTAGATTTAAGAAGAATTATTTTTTCATCAGAAAGACAACCTGAATTAGCCTCTTCTTCTTGTAATTTCAAGATCTCTTCCTTAAGTTGATCCTTATGTTTGTTCAAATTGGAATGTTTTGCTTTACTCCAGAAATAAAGAGCTTTCAAAGCTCTTTTAGATTTCAGATTCAACACTTGTACATCATCACCACTTGCAGATTTTTTCCATGAACTTGCTACTATGGAGAAAGATGCAGGAAAAGAAGCCCATATTTCTTCAAATTGAATTTGTTTCTTCTTACTAAAACCTTTATTAAAGATTTTAATTAAAATAGGACAATGATCAGAAGCTATTCTCCCCAAGTGACGAACTACAGCTGGTTGAATTTTAGATAAAGCAATAGGATTTAAAAGACAACGGTCTAATCTTTCTAAGATCCTTGCTCCTCCTTTCTTGTTATTACACCAAGAGAATTTAGGCCCAATAGTTCCAGTATCATGAAAATCACATTTGCTCATTAACAAATTCATATCTTGAGGACCTTGAGAAAACACAAACCTCTTGCCCCCTCTTTTTTCTTCTTGAGATAACACACAATTGAAATCACCTCCCATTATAAAAGGTAGATGTGTGTCCGAGAAAGATTCCAGAGTATCCCATAATTCCCTTCTTTTGTACAACTCTTTTCTCCCATAGACAGTAGACACAAGCCATTCACCTTTGTTTGGAATATTGAAAATACCCACTATAACTTGAGAAGAAGAGTGAATTACAGAGAAAGAACCAAAGTTCCTTTCCCAACAAATTAAGATGCCACCTAACAACCCTTCAGCTGGATGGTTGAAATAATCCCAGTTAACTCCTATCAAGGAGTTGATGTCGTTTCTGTCAATTGAAGATATCTTGGTTTCTACCAAACCAAAAAGAAAAACATCAAATTCTTTAACAAATTCCCTCAAATACTGAGAGGCTTCTTTCTTCCTAGCCCCTCTACAGTTCCAAAATGTAATGGAAGTCATTATGATTAAAAATGGGATTGCTCCCATTCTTATTCATTTTGATCAATTCACCTTTCCTCCTTTGAGATAATATGTTATCTTTGCCTAATGATTTAAGTTCTTTGTGAAGTTTTACCTTTGCTTTAACAGAATCTGAAATTTCTTTCATTGGAGCTGAGTCTTCAAACGGCTTCTCATCAGGTAATACTTCACCTTCTTCAATTTCATTAGTATTAGTACCAGAAAAAACTTCTACTTCTTCAGTGCAAGGATTGAGGGTGCTGAATCTGTTAGAAACTCCTGAAATTTTTGTAGAACCATCCACTTTCTCAGAATCTTGAGTAGCAGAATTACTGCATTTCAACACATTATCTTCCTTTATCACAATTGAATTCTCATTGATAATTCCAGGTGGGTTGTTAATGACTACAGCTTCTCCTTGAACAACTTCAACAATAGGTTCTAAATTCGGTACAGGATTTGCAATAACTGAATGATCCCCTGTTGAAGCTTTATTAAAATTTGTTTTCCTGACAAAAACAGATTTAGATTTGTTGGCTTTGAAAGAATTCTTATATGTTTTTCCAGATTTAGGCATGAAACTCCTCCTTTTGTTGTTAGTGACCATTGTCCAGGGACCATAAGCATCCTTATTGCCATCTCCTTGAGGAATAGAATTTGAATCAACCTCAACATTTTCTTTAACTGAGTCTTTCTTTAAGTTGGAAGAAATATTTTCCTTGCAATCACCCAAAAGATGTCCCACCTTACGACATTTAAAGCAAAATGTGGATACCTTCTCATATTCCAGCTTTTGAAAAAATCGTCCACAAGATCCTTCCACCCAAACTCCTGAAGGGAATTGTTGATCTAGAGCCATGTGAACGCATACTCTAGCACACTCTCTTTTGCTCCATTGGAACATATTGCCGTC
The DNA here is from genome assembly GCA_022539455.1 of Dendrobium nobile. NCBI lineage: Eukaryota > Viridiplantae > Streptophyta > Magnoliopsida > Asparagales > Orchidaceae > Dendrobium > Dendrobium nobile. Next base: position 24,486,793 of record CM039734.1, read on the forward strand.
AATCCATAGAGGATGTCCAACCATTGATGCTATTCTCGCAACATTCTCTTCATCCCAACACATTAAAGGTAGGTGAGGAAACCTTACCCATATTGGAGCAGTTAATCCTTTGAAGGAAGTAGGTGAGAACATAGGGGACCATTTGTCTATCCCCACTATATAGTCATTAACATACCAAGGACCTCTTTCTAATATTTTTTCCATTCCTTCCATTTCAGAAAATGAACATAAAATCCATCCGAGACCTATAGAAGTTATATGAAACTTCCCAAACGAATTCCATTGCCTCCTGGGCTCACTGGCGATTAAATTGAAAGGCATACTCCTTCCGAAAACCTTGACTACCAAAGATTTTTGGAGTTTTTGGGAATTTAAAGTAATATTTGATTCATCAAGCAAAATAGCCTTCCCATCTTCAGAAATATGGGATTCATTTTTAATGAAATTCACCTTGATGTTGGGTTTCCTGATCCAATGGTTGGGAGTTTGATCTTTAACTGATTCACCTTTATCAATTCCTTCAACAGCATTATTACGAACATCTGTGATGTTTTCCTTTAATTTATCTGAAAAGGAAACCAAATTCTCCTGGACCTGAGAATTGGTATTGACATTGCTAAATCTGTTCACAAAAATTTTCATCTCAGAATATGAAGATGCTTCTTTGTCATTTGATTTTAATAGAGGAGATTTTCTTCCAGTTAGTTTAGGGAATATAACAGGATCATAAATTGCCAAGTATTTCCCTTTCCCGTTTACTGGAGGAGAAATTTGTTGGATCACCATTGAAGGTTCCTTGATCTGAATTCCACCATAGAAAGGTTTAAAACGAACATTGGATTGTTCGCAATGAGGAGACGTACCTCCAGGAGGCTTCCGACGATCATCAATGATCGTCATCACTGTCGCCGGTGTCAGCATTTTTCTTGAGGGAAGCTCTTTGAAGAAGTTTTTGGTGATGAAGGTCATCGGCTACTCTGTCGCACCGAGGAGTTGAAAGGAATTTAAACTACTCCACTACACCAAGGAACTAAAACGGTTTTATGCTACTCCACTACACCAAGATGGTGAAAGTGATTTCAACTACTTTGACGCATCGAAGAGGTGAAATAGAGTTTGATTACTCTGTGTCACTGAGAAGGTTAAAGGGATTTTGGATACTCTGCCACAATAAGGAGGTGAAAGGCTTTTCAGTGGCTCTACTAGATCAAGGAGGTGAAAGGAGATATTCTTTAAAATAAGTGATTGTTTAAGATTCTTCACCATAAGTTCCAAATTTCAAAATAAAATTTTATTACTATACCCTACCCTTCTTCCTTTAGTGTCCAACCAAATAAAATAATTAATAAATCCACTTCTAAGAACATAACATATATTTATTACTTTAAATGCCATGAAAGATGGCACATTAAAAATCAATACAACAACAACAACATCACTTTATCCCATTACGTGGGGTTGGATGCATGAATACTTTGTCTCCATTGTGCCCTATTAAGAGTTAAACTCTCATATAAAACTTATAAAGAAAGGTCATTTTATAATTTCTAACCAAGTATTTTTAGGTCTACCTCTACTTTTCTTAACATAAGTCAAATCTAATACATCTACTTTTCTAAGTGGATCATCAGAATGTCATCATTTTATATGACCAAACTATCTAAGTTGACTCTCTCTAATCTTATCTTTCATTGGAGCTTCTCCAACCATTTCACATATATGTTCATTTCAAATCCTATCTCTAAGAGTAAAGCTATTCATCCACCTGAGCATCCTCATCTCTGCAAAACTTAGCTTAATGTTAAGCTTTTTTTTTAATGACCAGCATTCTACACCATAAAGCATTGCAGGACTAACCACCATCTTATAGAATTTTTCCTTAAGGTTGAGGTGGACTTTTCTATCACACAATAAGTCCAAAGCATTCCTCCACTTTAACCATCCAACTTGAATTCTACTAATGCTAACCCTATCTATTTCACCATCACTCAAAATAATAGACCCAATATATCAAAAATATATACTCTTATAAATGAGTTGATCAGTCAAGGTCACAATCTCTCCACAAAAACTATTATTACTAAAATTACACTCTATACATTCAATTTTAGATATACTCAATTGAAATCCTTTAGAATTTATGGTTGACCTCAATAATTCAAGTTTTCCTTCAACTTCCTCTCTCATCTTTCAACTAGAAGAATAACTTCAACGAAAAGCACACACCAAGGTACTACCTCTTGAAAATTTCTAGAGAGAACATCCATGTCTAAAGCAAAAAGATGTGAACTTAAGGCTGATCCTTGACGTAATCCAACTAAAGTAAAAAAATACTTTGTAAAACCACCTTCTGTCTAAACACAAGTAATACCTCTTCTATACATATCCTTAATAACTTGAATATAAGCATTATTAACCCCTTTCTTTTCTAGAACTCTCCATAGCACTTCTCTTCAAACTTTATCATCTACTTTCTCTAAATCAATAAATATCATGAGTAGATCCAGCTTATTCTCTCTATACTTCTACATCAAACCACTCAAAAAAGGTAAAGCTTCCATATTAGACCAGCTCAGCATGAATCCAAATTGATTTTGAGAAACATTAGCATCAAACCGTAACCTATGATTAATAAGTCTCTCCTATGGTTTTAAAGTATGGAGCATTAACATAATTCATCTATAATTCATAGAATCTTGTACATCACCTTTATTCTTAAAAATAGGAATCAACACACTCACTCTCTACTTGTCTAGCAATGTTTTAATCTTTAAAATAATATTAAAAAGTTTAGTAAGCGAAGAAATTCCTCAATGTATAGTAAAAATAATTATATTATTGGATCAAATATAAGATGAAGAGGTGAAGGATAAAGTTAAAGAGATCCATGATGGCACCCACTTGTTTGATGAGGACATAGATCATCCTATAGATGTCTGAGTATGTGCACTGAGGTGTATGATATTGGCTAGGAATAAGATTGGAGAATTAAAAATATTTTTATCGCATATATTATTGTAAAGATAAAATATACAAGTTGATTATTGATGGTGGTATTTATTAGGGGTGTAAACGAGTTGAGTTGAGCATGAGTCAAAGGGTACTCAAGCTTGACCGTAAGTCAAATATCAAGCTTGAACTCGAGTTCAGCTCAAAAGTCAAGCTCGAGCTCATCTTGAGACACTGAAATTGGCTCATCGAGGCATTCATGGAGTAGCTCGAATTTGTCATCCGTTCATTTTCCCTCCTGTCGTTCATAAACCCAATGAATTTCCTGCCCGATTCATATTTTCCAGCTCACATGCATTTGATTGGGAGGACCGAGGACCCAGTTTTTATTTTTCCACTGTCGTTCATTTTCCCGCCTGCCTATGTTCGATGGGGAGGAACTGAGGATCAAAGCAATATATAAGGAGGATCTCACATGTGTTCATGCTTGAATCAAAGAGTCTAGAGATAGATGGGGGATGAACCAAGGATCACATGCATGCCAGCTCACAAGTTTATGATCGAATCGCAGCTGCATTCACACCCCATTACCCTTCCCCATCATAAATCTCACATGCATTTACACATCCTTACTTATCATGTTCCATGTAATGTCTTATCGAGCTGGCTTACGAGTCATCGAGTTGAACAATAAAATTATCAAACTTGAGCTTGTTAACAAGTTATACTTGAAATTTTGCTTGAATTCTACTCATGAGCTTAATAAGCTCGGCTAGCTAACACATAAATGAGTCGAGCTCGAGCTGGCTCGGCTCACTTACACCCCTAGTATTGATATGAAAGTTATATCAATAGATACAAATTTAAGAATAAACTTAAAATTAAATACCATCCTAAGTTAATCATTATTAGACAGATAAACCACACTTCATTACCCCCCAACATCTTGAAGTCTAAAACTTAGAAAGAAGGATAGTTATGAGGATCATATCTAATATAATATTTTTCCCATGGACATAACTCATATCCTACTAGGTATACCTTGGGTCTATGACTTAAATGTGATAAATTATAGTTAAGAGAACATATATGTATTTTAAACATCATGATATTACCAAAAAGTTATTTCTTGTAAAGCCAATAGTTAAATAGGCAGATACCTTTCCCCACAAATCTATGCTCTATAATCCAACTAAACTTAGTAAGAAGAAGAATACAAAGTTTCTAATCATAACACTATGATCCATTACTATTAATGAGAGCATTGAGCACTGCTTATTCTAATACTAGAAATCTAATATGTTTGCCACCACCTATAAATATCAACATTGAAATGGTAGGATTCAACATTACATTAAGAGAGTTTTATAATATCCCTTATCTTCTTGACATATTGATGTGAGAGAAATCACACTTGATCCAGGTGTCTAGCATACACCCATATGATATCTCACCTATTATATGAGCTTAGTTATATATATCCTTATAACTTGTCATATGAGGGATATTCAGCATGCTATCGATTTCATCCTAGATTCTCAATTATAAAATTTACTCCACTATTGAATGAATCCAATAGAACAAGGTAAACTTAAGAGGGAAATAGATGAATTGGTAAGGAATCGCTTTCTCTAGGAAAGCTTAAGTCTTTTTGTAGTTAATGCTTTACTGGTTCTAAAGAAAAATTTTACGTGGAGAAGGTGTAATTATAGAAGAGAAATTAATTAGATCACAATAAAATATAAGTTTTCAATTTCTAGATTGGATGAAATGCTTGATCTTACTGTTCAATATAATTATTTATTCAAAACTGACTTGAAAGTCGCAAATCAAGATTAGAATAGAGTTTCCATGGTTTAACTACTTTCTATATAAAGTTCATTAAGAATTTTAGCATGATTATGACTCCTATAATAGATATTTTAAAGTAAGATGTGTTTGTATATATTAAATCAGCTCATAAAGCCATCTAATAGATAATGGTTTGTATGACCTAATACTAGGTTTGTCAATATTTGACACGACATGAAAACCTGACTCAAAGCCGACCCGTTTCGGGTTCCCGGATTTGACCTGTTTGAAAAATGGGTCAGGTTCGGCTTGACCTGATAGGTTGCCGGGTAAACCCGAAAACTCCTTTGAAATGACTGCCCGGCTGCCCGCGGACCTACTCGAGCCTACCCGCCCCCTGCCTGCACTATGCCCAGGTAGCTTCCTACGTGCCAGTCGAAGCTGCTCGCACGCCCGCTACGACTGCCCGCGCACCCACCCACGCGGCTGCCCCTGCCTGCTCTAGTCCGCATCAAGTTACCCGCATCCGCGCCCACCTGCAGCCCGCCATTCTGCCTTCCCGTGTTGGGTCGGGTCAACCTGGCAAACCACTGAGTCTTGTATGGGTTCAAATTTTTGACCCATTTACATACCTGGGTCTGGTTAGGGTCAACATATTTGAACTCGGTTCAGTTCCGGGTATAACCCGAACCCGACCCGAAACCCGGTTTTGACACCCCTACCTAATACCCTACTCTTTGACTCCTAGACATTAGTAAAATATTTAAAGGCATTTATGATGCTTCTAATATAAAAGTATAGATGGTATATTTGTTACAATAGCTTTTAGACAAAGATGTTGAATGATGATGGATAGAAATATTCTTCATATGATGTCGGGTTGTATGCTATCATTCAAAATTCCAAAAAATTGGAGTCATTTATTTGTTACACAAGAGTTTCTCCTTAAAAGAGATTAGCGTATAATTAAATTCATAAATATTTAGAAAAAGATAAATTATAAGCTTGCTAAATGGGTTGAAGACTGTTGCGTGCTAGAATATATGCGGCGGTAGAGTTTGTAAATTTGCGTCCTAGCGTTGTACGAGTATTCAGCACACAAACAGAAAAGAGAAGTGAACACCAAGATTTTTACGTGGAAAGCCCAAAAGAGGGAAAAAATCATGGGGCCTCGCCCAGTTGCAAAGTTCCACTAGTATTTGTTTGAAGTACTAAGGTTGATCCGTCTTACAAATCAAGATGATCAATTTACAATCAACTTCTCACAAAGTTACAAAGTTCTGCAAATTCCCGGCATTTCCCGAAAATCCGGCTGAGTTCCGGCATCTTCAGGCGGCAGGAAGAGCTCTGGCGGTGGTCGAGGAGGAGCTTCTTCCTTCTCCTCCTTCTCTTTTCCATCTCTCTATTCACTTGAGTCCCTTTGGTGTAGAATGAGGGCTCTATTTATAGTTTTTCTGGAGTGGCATAGCCCGTAAATAGGCGTGAGATCAGGGGCGAATTGGGAGTGTTTTGAATGGACGGCCGATATCGAATCCTTTGATCATACACCGTTCGTTGGGCATTTGAATGCCTTAATGATGTCGTAATTCGGCGATCTTAGGCTTGTTGGATTTGTCTCGTCGAGCCGTTCGATTCGAAAATAAGCTAGTCAAAATCGGAGACCGTTTGATAACTCAAATTGCGGTTTGAACCTTCGAACAGCACTTTGGGCCCTTGATTCGGACTCATTTGGGCTCAGATTGGGTTGATCTTGGTGTCGTTGGATTCATATTTCCGAGACGCTCAATTTGAGTATAAGCTTGCTGAAATCAGAGTTCGGGGGCTCCCAAAATTAATTTTTGAAGTTTCTAACTAGCTTTTGCCTCGAGATTAGTGCCCAATCAAGATAATTTCATGATGACGTATTAGTTGCCCCCCTATTTTCGGACGTGGAAGCTCCAGGAGTCCGAAAATATATACTTCAAAAATTTGTATTGTCCAAAAAACCAAAAATTGCGTTCCGAAAATTAAGCGTTTCTCAAAACTTGATCACAGAGGCTTCGTTGAGCTCTGAAAGTTGCAAAATTGAGTCCAGAACGCCAAAAAACGTGTTCGGGGACCCCAAAAAACGTGTCCAGACCGGCCGGCAACGAGGAACCGCGCGCCGGTCCGCCAGTGCTCACGCGGTACCTGGCGCCCGCACCCGCACCTGGGCGGGCCGGCTAGCCCTTCAGGCATCCGCACCAGAACCTGGGCGCACTCACACCCTCGCGGTGCTGTCGCGGGCAGGCGCCCGCACCCGCCGCTGCTGCGCGCCGTTGTGCCTCCGCCGGCGCTGCTGCGCGGCTGTCGCGCGTGTGCGGCGTTGGGCGCGATCCGCGTGGTTGATCCGCGGATCGGTGTGCCGCGTCGTTTCGGAGGGTTAAGGCGGTTCGGCCCACCGCCTTTGTGGGCCCCATATATGCTAAAAATAGCGTTTTTGCTATTTTTTGGTCTAAAAAATTCCAAAAAAATTCCAAAAAATTTAGAATAAATTCAAAAAATTTGGGGGTTTCAAAAATTGTAATAACTTCCCCTCATTCTCTCCAAAACCTATAAATAGGCCCCCTAGGCCTTTAGAAAACTTGCAACTTCTCTTTCTCTCTCCCTCTGGCTCTCTGGCGACTGAGGCTTCCACTATTTTTGAGTGGGAAACTTCCCCTGCTCGAATTAGCGCCCCTCCTCGCGTATAGGAGTTACGGGATTTCTCTTCCTTCCCTCATGGCTTTCTGACGGTAGAGGCTTCCGCTATTTTTGAGTGGAAAACTTCCCCTGCTCGAATTAGCGCCCCTCCTCGCGTGCAGGAGTTACGGGATTTCTTTTCCTTCCCCCATGGCTTTCTGACGGTTGAGGCTTCTGCTATTTGCGAGCGAGAAATTTCCCCTGCTAGAATTAGCGCCCCTCCTCGCGTGCAGGAGTTATGGGATTTCTCTTCCTTCCCCCACGGCTTTCTGATGATTGAGGCTTCCGCTATTTTTGAGTGAGAAATTTCCGCTACTCGAATTAGCGCCCCTCCTCGCGTGCAGAAGCCTACGGGATTTTAATGCCATTTGAGCGGAAGTTTATCGGCGATGGATGATCGAGTTGAAGCCCATTAGCAGTCAACGATCGAGTGTGGAGCCGAAGGAGAGAGTTCGAGGGTGCATTGCAAGTAGCAGTCGAGCAGAAGCCGATGACGAGTAGTAGTCCGCTGACGAGCAGAAGTCCGATGACAGGGAGAAGTCCAACAATGGGTAGAAGACCGACGAAATTTTGACGACGGTCAGAATTCTGACGACGAGTAGAAGTACGATAGAAGTCCAACGTTGTGTAGAAGTACGACATTGAGCAAGAGACCGACAAAAGTTCGTCGATGAGCCGAAGTCCGACGGCGAGTAGAAGTCCGCTGACGAGCAGAACTCCGATGATAAGGAGAAGTCCGAAATCGGGTAGAAGTACTGTGTCGGGTAGAAGACCGACGAAAGTTCGTCGACCAGCAGAAGTCCGACGACGAGTAGAAGTCTTCTGACGAGCAAGAGTCCGACGACACGGAGAAGTCCGACGTCGGGTAGAAGTTCAATGTCGGGTAGAAGACCGACGAAAGTTCGTCTACGAGCATAAGTCCGATGACGAGTAGAAGTCTTCTAACGAGCAGAAGTCCGACGACACGGAGAAGTCCGACGTCGGGTAGAAGTTCAACGTCGGGTATAAGACCGACGAAAGTTCATCGACGAGGAGAAGTCCGACAACAAGTAGGAGTCTGTTGACGAGAAGAAGTCCGACGACACGGAGAAGTCCAACGTCGGGTAGAAGTTCAACGTCGATAGAAGATCGACGAAAGTTCGTCGACGAGCAGAAGTCCGACGACGAGTAGAAGTCTTCTGACGAGAAGAAGTCTGAAGACACAGAGAAGTCCAACGTCGGGTAGAAGTTCAACGTCGGGTAGAAGACCGACGAAAGTTCATCGACGAGCAAAAGTCCGACGACGAGTAGGAGTCTGCTGACGAGTAGAAGTCCGACGACACGGAGAAGTCCGACGTCGGGTAGAAGTTATATTCGAGGTTGTATGTCAGAACATTTGTTCGATGACGTTAACCTGTGTAGAAAAAGGTCGAGAGAATCCACCAAGGATGTAAGACCTATCCGAGGTTATATGTCAGAACATTTGTTCCATGACATTAACCTGTGTGGAAAAAGGTCGAGAGAATCCACCAAGGATGTAAGACCTATCCGAGGTTGTATGTCGGAGCCCTTGCTCGACGACGTTAACCTGTGTGGAAGAGGTCGAGAGAATCCACCAAGGATGTAAGACCTATCCGAGGTTGTATGTCGGAGCTTTTGCTCGACGACGTTAACCTGTGTGGATGAGGTCGGGAGAATCCACCAATGATATAAGACCTATCTGAGGTTGTATGTCGGAGCCTTTGCTCGACGACGTTAATCTATGTGGAAGAGATCGAGAGAATACACCAAGGATGTAAGACCTATCCGAGGTTGTATGTCGAAGCCTTTGCTTGACGACGTTAACCTGTGTGGATGAGGTCGGGAGAATCCACCAAGGATGTAAGACCTATCTGAGGTTGTATGTCGGAGCCTTTGCTCGACAATGTTAACCTGTGTGGAAGAGGTCGAGAGAATCCACCAAGGATGTAAGACCTATCCTGATTGTATGTCGGAGCCTTTGCTCGATGATGTTAATCTGTGTGGATGAGGTCGGATCAAATCCCCCTGGGATTGATCATCCGGTGATTGAGATACAATATTGATTGTGTATTTCTCGAAACACGGAGAAAGAGTTTGAGAAATTTTTTCTTATCTTTCATAAGAGAAAAAAATCATATCACAACAACATGAACATTCTATTACTGTATTACGTAAGATAGTACAATAGTTCCCTAGTACGACTTAGGGATATACAAATTAAAAATTACTCAACACACAAGATCTATGTACGGTGACAATACAACAACATTTAACTTGAAAGAATACAGTAGAGATATCAAAGTGGTACCATACTCAACATAGAAGGTACAACAAGACAAGTATAATTGCTAATACAAATTCGCTAAGTGCATGATCATTCAATCTCTCCAACCATTTGAATAGTATTCAATGGTTGTCTTTGTTGTTGACTTTGCCCCCCAACGGGACGAGCTTCCTCTCTGGTAGGTGAATCTTGAATAAATTGTCGAAGGTAGCCCTGGCGGATAAGCCTTTCAATCTCATCCTTGAGTTACTTGCAGGCTTCGGTAATATGACCACGGCTACGATGAAAGTGACAGTACTGATCTGAATTTCCTGTGTTCGACTTCAAAGGGTTTGGCCATTTTATTGTATCTTGATCTCAAATGGCCATCAATATATTTGCTCGAGACGTATTGAGTGGGGTATACTCCTTCTCATGTCGGGGTTCCCATCATGGTGACGAAGACCTATGAGGTAGATTATTCTTCCCATGCTTTTTCTGCTGTGAGAAAGAATTGTCCATCCCATTTGCACCTTTGTGCTTCCCATTGATTTGCTCAAACTGCTTCTTGTGAACATTTATAGCTTCATCTGCAGATATTTGCGCCTCCACGCGATGGATCAAGTCGGCGTATGAATGGACGGTGTCTCGCATAAGGGCCGAATAGAAAGGGCCAGGACAAAGGCCTCCAAGAAAGACCCCTCTGAGTAATTCAGGGTCTACTCCTGGAATCTATCGAGCCTCGGTGAAAAATCGCTGAAAATACTCCTTTAACGATTCTCCCTCATTTTGGCGGATCCCGGAGAGGTGGGAAGAATCCTTAGCAATTCTTCGTTTGACCACAAATTGTTCGACGAATACTTTGGCCAATTTGATAAAAGGGGGGATCGTTCCAAGCAGAAGAGAATAGAACCACGTTCAGGCCTGTCCTTTAAGGGTGGCGGGAAAAACCTGGCAGAGGAGCGCGTCTGATGCTCGTTTAATATGCATGATAGTTCTGTAGTAGTCGATATGCTCGTACAGGACGATCGTCCCGTCGTAGGACTCAACGTTTGGTACTTTGAATCCGACTCAAATGGGATGCTGAAGAATGGCTTCAGTTAGAGGTGATGATTCCTGGAAGTTTCTCTGTCGAAGAGCATGCCTCACATCTCCTCTGGGGAACTCTTCCCGTACCAATCTTCGTAGCTTGCGACGCAGGATATTGTAATGGAGTTCCGCAATGTGTGGTTGGGGAGAGCCTTCTGGGAGATCCGAAAAAATGCGAGGATGTGCTGAACTCGCTATATCGGCAAGTTCATCTTCCTGTTGTGATTGAGGATGTCTCCTAGGTGGAGGAAGACGAATCTCTTCTTGACGATGCTCGAATTGAACATCTTCAACCCTTGGTGGATCCCGAGGGAGAAGGACCTCCTCCAAAGTCGGATGTCGATCATCTCACAGGAGTTGAAGGATCTCGTTCTGAGATTCTTCCATCTTTCGGATTCTTTCTTCTAAAGAAGGTCCCGAGATCCCTTCTCAGGCAGCATTCTGCCCCCCCAGGATGAAAAGAGGCAGACATCGGGCGCCTGTGATTTGCAGACAAATTTCTGGATTGGTGGGCTGGAGCAGGAAGCTCCAATGATGCGAGTGCTACGCCTGTTGACCATTGTAGCAATACTTGAAGTTGTGGGATAGTGTTTCCCACAGACGGCGCCAAACTGTTGCGTGCTAGAATATACGCGGTGGTAGAGTTTGTAAATTTGCGTCCTAGCGTTGTACGAGTATTCAGCACACAAACAGAAAAGAGAAGTGAACACCAAGGTTTTTACGTGGAAAACCCGAAAGAGGGAAAAAACCACGGGGCCTCGCCCAGTTGCAAAGTTCCACTAGTATTTGTTTGAAGTACTAAGGTTGATATGTCTTACAAATCAAGACAATCAATTTACAATCAACTTCTCACAAAGTTACAAAGTTCTGCAAATTCCCGGCGTTTCCCGAAAATCCGGCAGAGTTCCGGCGTCTTCAGGCGGCAGGAAGAGCTCTGGCGGTGGTCGAGGAGGAGCTTCTTCCTTCTCCTCCTTCTCTTCTCCTTCTCTCTCTTCACTTGAGTCCCTTTGGTGTAGAATGAGGGTTCTATTTATAGTTTTTCTGGAGTGGCATAGCCCGTAAATAGGCGTGAGATCAGGAGCGAATTGGGAGTGTTTTGAATGGACGGCCGATATCGAATTCTTTGATCATGCACCGTTCATTGGGCATTTGAAGGCTTTAATGATGTTGGAATTCGGCGATCTTGGGCTCGTTGGATTTGTCTCGTCGAGCCGTTCGATTCGAGTATAAGCTCGTCAAAATCGGAGACCGTTTGGTAACCCAAATTGCAGTTTGAACCTTCCAACAACGCTTTGGGCCCTTGATTCGGACTCATTTGGGCTCGGATTGGGTTGATCTTGTTGTCGTTGGATTCGTATTTCCGAGATGCTCAATTTGAGTATAAGCTTGCTGAAATCGGAGTTCGGGGGCTCCCAAAATTAATTTTTGTAGTTTCTAACTAGCTTTTGCCTCGAGATTCATGCCCAAACAAGATAATTTCATGATGACGTATCAATTACCTTTTATGATTTCACTTTTGTGATTAAATATAGACCTGGTATAGAAATAAACCTGCAAATGCAATTTCAAGGGTTTCTTTGGCATTAGAATATCAAATTCTCAACTTGAAAGGCTATAAAGGGTTCCGCATTTTGGGTGTTTTACACATAGGAAAGTGCAAAAACTTAAAATAAAATTTAAAAAATATTTTGCTTTTCTTATCACTTTTCGTCCTCAGAAAATATTTCTATAAACTTTGTATTTAACCTTCCTAGAATCTCTAGGGGACATGTTAAATTTGTTTCATATTTTTGAAAAATATTGTTGAGGTTAGTTAACACTGCATTAAATTTTTTATCTATATTTTACAATTGAATTATGGGCAGATTTAGGTGGTAAAAATATAATATAAGAAAAACTCTTAAGAAGTTTCAAGATTGAAAGCTTAGGGAATTGATACTTACACCTAAAAGCAGAGATTGTATACAATATTACTATTTCAAGATCTATAGAAAAAGCACAAATTGAAATACTCTATCGTTATAACTCAAGGAAACCACTTGATTTTACTAGCATATTTTCTAGTTCAACATTCACTTTTGTAAAAGATTTTTTTTTTTAAATTTTCATGATAATATTAGGTATTCATTATAAATGACTAATATAAAATATAATGATACTAGAAAAAAAAATAAAAGATCATATATTTGAAAAATTATTCTCTATGGACGCCGAATGCAGTCCGGAGACCCATAAAAATGCACCGCGTCATCCTTTTACTGTACCGTGCCTCGGTACCGAGGCTCAGTACTACTCGGTACCATGGCTCAGTATCGCTTGGAACCGAGGCTCGGTACCGCTCGGTATCACGGCATCTGAAAATAAAGCTACGTCCGGCGCCCGCTTGGAAGAAATTTCTCCATATATTAAGTATGTTATTAAAGTTTCGTATTTTCATTATAAAAAATATACTAGGCAGTGCATATTTCTTAATCATAAATTAGTAATACATTTTTAACGCATAGCTGTGGCTGTGGAATGTCAATGTACGAAAAACATATTTTATATTTTTTTATGAATGAAAATATAATTTATTGAAAAATTGGCTTAATTGCTGCATTATTGACGCATTTATTCTCAACATGATTATAAACACATCATTATATTCATCACTATCATATACTTTTTAAACAAAAATCAGCAATATGATAAATATTAATAACGTTTTTTTTTATATAACTTTTTAAGGAAAATTAAACTACTTTATCCCCCTAATCAAATCAACAAATTTTCAGAAACCTGTGATATGATGAATATGATACTGGCCTATATACTATTGTTCTTAATTGTAATATTATGCCTCATAATCAAATATGTTGAAATATTCTGCATGTCACGGCTTTAACTAACCTTGGCGAGGCGCCCACAAGCACAAGGTGACTGAAGAGGTCCGGTCGCTTGATAGAGGCGAGGCAGCCTACCATGCCGGCCATGGAGTGGCCGACAAAGACGACACACTTTAACTTATTGTTGTCAAGGAGAGAGATGAGCTCATCGGCGAAGCCTTCGAAGGAGAAGTCCTTAGATGAATCGAAGGCCAATGGCGGCTTGACCGCCTCTGAGAAACACCAGTCGAAGAGAAAGAGCTGATAACGTTTTGATAGCTTGGGGACTACTTCGTCCCAAACGGCTTGGCTTGCCCCATAGCCATGGGAGAGAACTAAAGTAATTTCTCCATTGCCTATTAATCTTGAATTCATGGCTATGGTGTTGAGAGAGAGAGAGAGAGAGAGATTAGGTGACTTGGACGAATTTTGGTTATAATAGTGTTATATAGATGGAATAAAGGGGAAGCAGTTATTATCTTCTGGAGTTATGGTACTTATTTTACTTTCTATCAAGCTTTTTTTATTGAACCAAAAACAGATGCTTAAGAGATAGGAAAAAATATTATATCAGGATATTTTAAGCAAAATTTACGATCAGTATTATTCTCAATTTCTTTTTTACCTAAGATGGATATAATATATAAATAATTAGTACAATAATTTTAAAATAAGTTTTAAATTAATTTTTTTAATAATTAAGAAAAAATTTGGCATTTAAAGGTCATGATATAATTTTTTCTTAATAAATGAATCAAAGAAGCTTATCCAACCTTGCGGGATAAAAACTTATTATTATTGTTGTTAGATGAACTGAGTTAGAGTCACATTTACGCTTTGTTTGGGGCAGCATTCTTATTGCTTCTTAATGGAAGAATGGATCCCGACGAGTTCATTAACTGACTGTAGTTGGTTGAGCGCATTCTTGAATTCAAGGAGGTACCAGCCGAGCGAATCGTCAAGTTAGCAGTCATAAAACTCAAAAAAACCAACTCGCAATGGTGGGAAAACTTCAAAAGATTAAGGAGCCATTAAGGATGAATTGTGACGTGGATGAAAAATGAAATGAGAGTTGCAATGAAAGTATATTCCTAAATAGCATAAATAAGATCTATTTTTAGAATTCACCCAAATACAACAATAGCTATCCACTATTGAAGAATATGTGGTTGAATTTGAATAGCTATCCTAAAAGTTCGACATCATTGAACCAGAAGAGCATACTGTAGCCAGATTCTTGGGAGGGTTACAACTCTCAATAGCCAATAAAGTATAGCCCTAGCCTTATTGAACCTTTAAAAATGTAGTCAATCTAGCCGTGAAGGTGGAAAAATAGCAAAGATGCTTCAAGAAAATCAATGTCATGAATTTTGTGCACGAGCCCTTATCGAAAAAAGAGTTACGCTAAACTAGACCCATTGCCGGCCACAGTAAGTTACAAAAGGAAATAAATTAATTGACATAATTCCTCACATGTGATGCAACCCCAAGCCTCTATCCCTACTTGCAAGTGTTTCAAGTGTCAAGGATTTGGGCATATAACTTGTAACTGCCTAAACTGTCGAGTTGTAACATTTTTTGAAGAGCCCAAGGTCAAAGAACCTGTGACTAATTTGACTATGAAGTCCTCTGACATTAAACTGACATACCATCATGGTGATGACGAGAAACTGCTAGTGTTTAGATAAGCATTGAATATACATAAATGATGAATCATGATTATGTCATGGCATCTTTCAAACTATGTATTGTGAAGAATATGATATGTAACATAATCATCGATAGTGGGAGTTACAAGAAAGTTGTGGCCACCACTATAGTCGATAAACTTCAACTAGGCACCACCGATCACCCCAATTCTTATGCATATCGTGGATACATAAAAATACCAAATTGTAGACTTATAAGAGGTTTTTAGTGGATTTTCCATTGGGAATTTTAAAGATATAGTCTTATATGATGTCATCCCAATGGATGTGTGTCACCTTCTATTGGGATGGACATGAAAATTCTACAAAAATACCATACATAATGGCACTACCAACAGCTATTCTTTCATGCATGACAATTAGAAAATAGTGTTGCTGCCTCCTCTATTTTAGAGGATGATCGAAGATCCCATGAAAAAGAATCTACTTAACCAAAAATTATTCCTCATAGACTTTAGGCTTGTTAAAGAAGGATTCTTGTTGTTATTAATGGAAGAAAATGAACCTCTCCAATCGATACCCAAAACCGTCCATCCTTTGTTATAATAATATGTAGACATTTTGACCAGAACCTTCAGCCGTGCTACAACCACAGAGAGAAATCCAGCACAACATGGATTTGATTCCAGGATATGTGTTTCCTAATAGACTGGCTTATCACCTATGACCCAGTGAACATGTGAAACTATAATGACAAGTAAACAACTTAATTATTAAAGGTTTTATACACCCTAGTAGTAGTCCGTGCATCACCCCGGCCTTACTTATTCTAATGAAGGATAAAACATTTCAAATATGTAAAGACAATCATTCCATCAACAAAATAATAGTAAAGTACCGCATCCTTATACCTACTATTAATGATATTTTTATTAATTAGATGGAGCTACAATTTTCTCCAAACTTGACCTTGGAAGTGGTTACTACCAAATCCACATGTGGCCCGTGGATGAGTTGAAGATAGTGTTTATGAGAAGGGTTATATGAATGGATTGTTATGCCATTTGGAGTATCAAATGCTCCAAGCACATTCATGAGGCTCATGATCAGATGGAGTGTCAGCGTCTTCTTGCTACGGAAGCGTGAAGGGTCAGCGTCTTCCTGCTACGGAAGCGTGGACGAATTACAAAAAGTTGTTACCAGTTCCAGTGAAGCCATCTTCTGATGTCTTCAATGGTGGTTCTAGATCTCTGGAGATGTTTAATAACAAGATCAAGAGGTTTAAAGAGAAAGCTTTAGTGATCAATGAAGGGGGATTAAATAAAAAGTTAATCCCCATCTCTGTTCCTGGTAAAGGAAAAGATATCGTTATGGGAGATGGATTTGTCAGCCCAAAAGACTTAAAGTTAAAGTCTTTTAAAAGTGATTTCATGGATGATCTAAAACTGGATGCTTCTACTTCAACTGGATTGAAACTCTATTCCAACAAATGTTTTAACTCTGTTTCGATGCTTTCTACTCTGGTTCGAAATGTGAATTTTGGTACTCCACTGACAGCAGTTAACAACAATCTTGAAGGCAAGGTGGATGAAGGTATGCGGCATAAATATTTGATTGACGATTCCGTGGGAAAAAATTTCGATAATCATGATTTAAATCAACCTGTGGCAAAGAAGGACAATGTAATTGTTCATTCTGCCTTAGCTAAAAAGCAGAATATCAATGTGGAGAATTTGGATCTGGGATCTTGTATATCAAATGATGGATTGGTGATTAAACTCCATGCTGAAAAAGAGATTGAGAACATAAAAAGGCTTGAAAGAGCAATTGTGGTGAAGGTGTTTGAAGATAACATATCATTTCAATCGATATATATGGAACTGGGAAGACAATGGAGCTGTTTTGGGAAATTTCACATCACAGACTTAGGCCTTGGTTGGGTTCTATGCTCCTTTGAAGATGCTAATGTGCTAGAGAAAATTCTTTCTGGTGGACCTTGGTTCGTTAAAGGTCAAGTTGTGGGCTTAGATAAGTGGACTGCTTCTTTTAATCCTACTTCCTTAAAGGTATTTCAGCACCTTTATGGATAAGGTTACCCAACTTACCTCTTCAATGATGGGACGAAGTCAATATATGCAGAATTTCATCTCTTGTGGGTAAGCCTTATCTCCTTGATTGCAGTTTGTTCCAATGGAGTAGAAGAGAATTTGCAAGAATTTGTGTCCGTGTTCTACTAGATTTGAAACTACCGTCTGGTGTTTGGGTGGAAGGTTTGACGGGTAAATTCTTTCAAAGAATTGAGTACGAAAGAGTCTCAAAAATCTACTTTGGATGTGGTAAGATAGGACCCACTTGTGAAAGAATTGCTAAATCTAAAATTACCAATGTTTTAGACACTGATGCTGTGGTGGCTGACAAATCTGCTCAGAATAAAGCAACATTCTATGTTGGCTTAAATCTTACTGAAGTGGAAGCTGGTTATGGGCCTTGGATTAAAGTCAATTATGGTAAAAGAAGACAAATAATTGATGCAGCAAAGAAAAATCTGCTAAAAAAATCTGCTGTTCCTATGAAGAAAGTATTTGTTCCTAAAACTGATGCTGGAGCTTCAAAGGAGATTGTGAATTCAGTAGTTAATAATTTGAAGATAAATTCATAACAACAAAATTCCATACCTGAAGTTTTAAATGTAGATAGTAATAAAGGAGCTACTTCAGTACAACATTCTAAATCCCTTGAAGATATACAGGCAGAGACTGTTATTAATGAACCAGTAATCTCGGTTCTTAATAAATTTGATGTACTTTCTGGCATGGATGATAAAATATCTATGGATAATGTTGGTCTAAACGTGGAAACTCTTGAAGAAGAAGTTACTGAAGAGGGTGAAATTATTGGCTGCAATACAGAGAACTCAGTTCATGAATCTGTTAAGGATTCTACTTTAAAATAGGGGACTTTAAATGCAAACTCACCTTTAATTGCTGGTGTTCAGGAAAATTTCTCCTCTGGGAAAAAGGTGAAACTTCTTAAAGAATTAAAGTCTCTTGGTTCTAGCAACATCATCCCAAAGAATAGGAAAATGGAAGGAGGCAAATCAAAGAAGACTAGGGGACCTTCCCCCATCTTTAAACAATGACTTCACTGGTTTTTTGGAATTGTAGAGGAGCCAAGAAAGTGGAGGCTGCTCTATATTTAAAAGAGATTATTAAAGATAATAATGTCTTGCTGATGGGATTGCTTGAAACTAAAATCAATTCCATGGATAATACGCAGGTTTTGAATTTTCTGGGAAGTAATTGGGACTCTTACATGGTCCCGTCCAATGGGCTCTTTGGAGGTCTGATGATGTTATGGAGAAAGGATTTAGCTGTCGTCACTGTTATTGAAGACTCATCCCAAGTTATCATTGGGAGATTGAATGTTCTTAATAAAGGAAGTTGGGTGGTAGCTGCGGTTTATGGGAGCACTAATGCTCTTGAAAGGAAGGCTGTTTGGGAATGCTTAGAGAAGCATTGTACAGATGACTTGCCAATGATAGTAGGTGGTGATTTCAACTGTATCTTATCACATGAGTAGAAAAGAGGAGGTAAAAAATTCATTTTATCTCAAGGTGCTAAAGACTTGAAGAATTTCATGATCAATAATGATCTACATGAAGTAGAATCTTATGGACCAAAATTCACTTGGTGTAACAATAAAATGGGTGGAGCTCGGATCCTTGAAAAATTGTAAAGATGTCTAATTAATTCTAATGCTCTGTTTTGTATTCACATAGCCCAGGTGAAACATTTAGCTCGTATAGCTTCGGACCATTGTCTAATTCTTTTGGAGATTTATAAACCAGTTGAAGTCTTTCATAGAACCATTCGGTTTGAAGATGTTTGGGCTTCCTATCATGGAGCTAAAGCTGTGGTGGAAAAGTATTGGAAATTTAGAAGAGGTAGTGATCCAGCCACTTCTTTGAATTTAAAATTCAAAAGAACCTTGAAAGCTTTATTTTATTGGAGTAAAGCTAAATTTAAGAATCTTAACTTATTGAGGGATGCTTTAAAGGCAGAAATTTTGGAACTTCAAATGAAAGAATCAAACGGATTGATCTCTTTTGAAAATCTGCAAATTCTCAGGTTCAAGGTTAATGAGCTCAACATTACTCTTTCCCGGCTCAACACTTGGTGGAAGCAAAGAGCCAAAGCAAAGTGGATGGAAGAGGGAGATTCTAACTCCTCTTTTTTTCATGCTTTTGCTAATGCAAGGAGGAATTCTAATTGGATTAATCAAATCAAAACTAGCACTGGGAATATTACTAAAGATTTTGCTGAAATTCAAAATGTCTTCTCAGATTTTTTTAATTTCAAATGGCGACATAGAGATTGTTCGTTGGTGAATTGGCCAAGGCCTTGGGCTATCATTTCAGAAGATGATCAAAGGAGATTGAATGCTGAATTCACAAGGGAGGAGCTGCAATCCGCTGTTGATTCTTCAGGCAATAACATTTCACCTGGGTTAGATGGTATCACTTTCTCCTTTCTTAAATGCTTTTGGAAGATTATACACGAAGACATTTGGAAAGCCGTTAACCATTTTTTTTTTCTACTGGAATTATGCATCAGTCTTGGAAAGAGACTTTGATTGTGTTGATCCCTAAAATCAAATGTCCCTTGCTTCCCTTCAATTTCCGTCCAATTAGTCTATGTTTGACTTCTTATAAATTAATTGCCAAAATGTTGTTGAATAGATTAGAGATGGTGATTCATAAAATCATTTCCTCTGATCAAGCTGCTTTCATCAAAGGGCGTTCATTATCTGAGCATGTTCTTTTGGCTCAAGAATTTTTTAATAAATTCAGACACTCTAAAGCTAAAAGTGGTCTTTTGGCTATCAAAATTGACATGGAGCAAGCCTTCGACAGTATGGGGTGTCATGCTTTAAGGCAAGTTCTTGTGCACTTTAACTTTCTTAGCAAATTCTTGGAATTGATAATGCAATGTGTCTTAGATCTAAGTATTGCATATTGATTAATGGGAAAAAAAACTGATTGGATCATTGGCAAAAGTGAGTTTAGACAAGGATGTCCCTTGTCACCATACTTGTTTATTTTATGCTCACAAATTCTTTCTGATGCTCTTAGCCTTCATAGATTTGGTTTGGGTATTTCTATTACCCCTAATGCTCCTAGAGTTTCTCATTTACTCTACGCTGATGACATTCTTGTTTTCTCGGAAGCCATTGTTAGTGAGGTGAAAAACTTGAAGAAAATTGTCACCAATTTTTGTAATTGGACAGGACAATGTGTTAATTCCTCCAAATCCATGATTATTTTCGAGAAATACACTAACAGGAGGAAGAAGAAAAAGATCTCTTCAATTCTTAAATTTAAAGTTGTGAAAGAACTTTGTTGTCTTGGTGTTAAGATAACCTTAAGAAGGAAGGTTGCTTCAGATTTTCAAAACCTGATGGAGGCTGCTTCTAATAAGTTGAATACTTGGGGGAAAAAGTGTATCTCATTAGAAGGGAAGTTGGTTCTTGTGAAATCTGCTTTTCTTTCTCTTCCTTTATTTTTATCTTCAATTTCATTAGTTCCTTTATCTATTCTCAAGGAATTTGACAAAATTTGTAGAAGCTTTCTTTGGGATAAAAGCAACGGTAGAGCTGGGTTACACTATGTGTCATGGGAACTTTTATGTAAACCAAAGAATGAAGGTGGACGTGATTTATTATCTGTTGTTTCCAGAATTGGACCACTTCGTGCCAAGTTTTCTTAGGAGTTTTTATTGAAGCCTAATTCCTTACTCAATCAGATAATCAAAGGCAAATATGGTAATGACATATGGTCTAATCAAATGAAAATTGGTTGTTTTCCTACTTGGAAAATTATTACCAATGGAGCATCTTACCTTAAAAAAATTGTGAGATGGAAATAACCAATGGATGCTCTATCAATTGGATGCAAGATGCTTGGATATTAGACAAATGTATTTCAAAATGGCCTACATTTGTCAATAATCTAGAACCTGTAAATCATATGCTTAGTTTCTTCATTCAAGAAGGATTGTGGAATGAGTCTTTGCTTCAAAATTACTTTGGAAAGGAATTATTAAATGTTATTTTGCAGAGCTATAAGATCAGATGAGAATACTGATACAATTGAATTGAATTTTAAAGCAGCTGGTAAATCAATTTCTGCACTTTGTCTAGGTGCAGTTAATGCCAATTATCCCGAGGATTGTCATTAGAATTGGATGAAATTAATTAAACTGAGACCGAGAATAGAATTGTTCTGGTGGTTACTCTACAATAATGCAATTCCCTCAAGTGCTTTTCTGTTAAAAAGGAAGCTTATTAATACAAGTTGTCCGAGAGGTTGTTTAGATGATGAAGACAACAACCATATTGCAGGAAACTGTATAAAATTACAGAGGACAGTTATTTTACTAAACAAATGGGGTTTCAATATTCCATTGTTTGCAAATTTTCAGTCATGTTTGGATGGATTAAAAATGATCTCTTCTATTAATCCGTTAATGGCTAATATGTATTGCACAGCTGTTTTCTTGACTTGGAAAAGCATATGCAAGTTGGTACATGGGAATTCTGAATATTCTGATTTTCATATTGCTGCTAACACAGTTTTGCTTTCTACAGTAATCAACTTCATCAATCTACATCCGGAAAACTGGGATACTAATCAGTCTTCGCTGTCTTCAACTTGGTTTACCCCTCCACCCGGATGGATAAAGATAAACATTGATGCTTCACTAAAAAGCAATTATCTAGCAGGAATTGGCGGGGTGATTAGAGATGAAAAAGGCAGATTTCTTCTAGCTTTTGGAGCTCAATACTTGCATTGGGACATAGCTCAATTGGAACTATGGGCTGTTTATTATTTGAATAATATAATGAGAGATTGGATGTATGAAGCTCAAGGAGTGATTATAGAAGGAGACAACTACAACATTATTAAAATTCTTCAATTAGCTTTGAAGAATTGGAAGAATAATAGAAGAATTGATGAGGAACTTGCTCTCATTCAAGACTTTAACCAGGTTCTTTTTTCATTTGCAAATAGGTTTTGTAACAAATTAGCTGATTTTTGTGCTAATTTGGCTTGCAAAAAGAGTTTTATTTGGGAAGAACTTAATAATGTGGATATCCCACATTCCTTTTTCTTCATTTTGAAGAAGGAATGTGATGGATTAGGATAGGGCTGTTTGACTTTCCTTTGCTTTATTTTTAATGCAACTTAGCATTCTCTTCAAAAAAAAAAAAAAACCAATATTTTTTAACCATTCTTAAGCAAATTTGTAGTCATGCATTTTGAGGATATTTTGATGTACAGTCAAACCTTATATGATCATCTATTGCATTTGGGAATGGTGTATGATGCACTTTGAGAATAGAGGCTTTTCACCAATCCTAAAAAATGCTAATATATAACAAATAAAATGTCAATTTTGGGATTTACTATAGCCCTTACAGACATTGAGGCCAACCCGACCAAGGTCGAAGTAATCGCACAATGGCCAACCCCTCAATCTACCACAGAAGTTTGCCAATTCCATGGGCTGGTTTTCTTTTATCATAGGTTCATTTAGAGTTTTATTATTGTAGCTTCTCCCATCAGAGAGTTACTCAAGGTTGAAAATTTTAGTTGGAATCCAACCGCTCAAGGAAACTTCAATGTCTTAAAGAACTGATCATGTCCACTCCTACTTTGGCATTCCCCAACTTCAATGAAGTATTTTAAATGGATTTTGATGCATCCATCATGGGAAATGGGGCTATCCTCTATCAAAAGGCACCCAATTTATTTTTTTAGCAAAAAATTAGTAAAGCTAGATGTAGATATTTGGTGTATATTAAGGAGTTTTATGTACATAATAGTAAGAGCCCTGCGTCATTGGTTTCATTATTTATTACCCAATGAGTTCATCTTATTCTCTTATCAAAAAGCATTATGGTTCCTTACTAGGTAGAATTTATTGAAGGAAAGTAATACTGCTTGGGTCGAGTATCTAGCTACTTTCCATTATGTCTTAAAACACAATTCCAGAAAATGCAATCAAGTGGAGGACGTCCTTAGTTGGAGGCTGGTTCTAATATAAACCTTACAATTCAAAATCATATGCTTCAAACTATTAAAGGAATTGTATCCAATTTATCGTGATCTCAACAACATATGGACCCGATGTCAAAATGACCCTTTTCTAATCCTATCAAATTCAAAATGAACATCTCTTTCATGGAAATAGGTTATTCATTCCCCAAGTTTCCACTTCTCTTATAATTATCAGTGAATGATATGAAGCCATTATAACTGACCACTTTGGAAGAGATAAAATTCTTGTTTTGGTAAAAAAAACATTTCTACTATCTTTTTCCCTTACGAGATGTTAAAAGATTGATAAGTCTAAATTACGTATTATTTTAAATGTTTTATATTTAATAAATAAAGTGCTATTCTAGAAATTTTTGTTTAGAAAAAACTCAAAATTAAATTGGTAGAAATTCTCAAGAACCTTAAACGTCGCGGCATCTGATAAAACATCACTGCAGCGCTACCATCAACACCACCGAGGTGCTCAAAATTTGATATGGAAGCGTCGAGTTCTCTATTTTCAAGTGTTATTATAAAGACATGGATTGCATCACAAAATTATTAAAATTGCGACATCAGAAAATTAGCGTGGTAACACTGAATTCTCTATTTTCAAATATTACGGTGACATATCACACCTTAGCCCCATTTTTTTGCACTTGAGCGCCACAGCACTCCAATGTCCATATAATTGTGGCATTGTAGTTTATAACTTCTAAGGAATATGTTCTATCAGTAAAGAGATGCGACTATTCTCTAAGTAACTGATCCACATCAACAAGTGACACAGTAGAGGAAAAGCATCAGTGCCAAGGTGCTAGTACATTCAGAGGTGCTGGGGCTCCATTATTCCAAGTGCCATAGTGCTAACTTCAATTTTTATAATTTTTTTATAAGAAGTTGTGCTATTATATTTGTTGTGGATTTCAGCCATGCAGTAAAACTCTTGATGCTACTCACATGGTAGATTTATATTCTAAAGAAGCTATTCATTTACGTGGCATCCCCAGGGCTATCACTTTAAATTGCAACATCAAATTTTTGAGCCATTTTTGGAAAACTTATGTGGGGAAAATTGGGAACCAAGCTTTTGTTTAGCTTCATAGCTCATTACCAAACCAACATTCAAATTGAGATCATCAACAAAAGTTTAGGAAACCTCATTTAATTCTTTGTGGGAAAGAATCTAAAGCAATGAGATCTCATTCTATCCTAAATTGAGTTTACTTTTAATCAGTCTGGAAATCAGGCGACTAACCAATGCCCTTTCAAAGTAGTGTATGGTAGTAACCCTCTAATGACTCTTGATTTGATTCTTGTAATTATTACAAATAGCCACAATGCCGATGGTGAACTACACAACAAGGAAACCAAGCAACTACATAAGCTCATGCAAGAAATGATTCACAAACAAAATAGCAAGTGTCAAGATGCCACCAACAAATCACATAAAGTAGGGCAATTCGAAGAAGGAGATATGGTATGGATCTTTTTAAGGAAGGAGATGTTTCTCACTGGTGTTTTTTGAATGCTCAAGCACGAGGCTTATGGTACTTTTCGAATCTTCAAGAAAATAAGTGATAATGCATATCAAATTAATCTACCTGGAAGTTATAATGTATCAGCCACATTTATTCTCTGTAACCTATCACCTTATTATAAACCTGAAGTTCTTCTTACCCTAGTAAACTGACGCTGCTGCTATATAGCTAATAGCAGACATTTTATTTATTTACCTTTTTAGGTTCAATTTATATTTAGATTTCCTTTCTTAATATTGGCTACTATATATGTGGCCAATTAAGTAGCCAAGAGGTATATTTATACACCTCTATATTGTTCTATTAGATAATAAGAAAGATAATCATAGTATAATTCTTGTTCATCTATGTATCCTGACCAATGTCAGGTGGTGGTTTCTGATCCTTGTGTTCATTCTCCCTTTCTTAAAGTTCTTAGTTTCTTGTGTTTTCATGTCAAGTTTCTTCTCACGCCACCCAGGTCGTGACTCGTCTTTTTAGTCTAGTGTCAGTTGCTGAGATGTTTTTCATCATTAATTATCTTTTTTCCTATTAACTCCTTTCTTTTTTTTTTCTTTTTTATGTAGCTTTCATGTTCTACGGCTGGTTCTTCCTTGCGTTGGTCCAGTTGTTATGTGTTGATCGATGGTTTTGGCTATGAAATTCACCTCAGGGTCTTTCAAGGGTTTACTCATTTTGGATTTGCTCTGGCGATCTAATTCCTTTCTTGTTATTCTATTTTTTTGGCAGATTCCTTTAACTGAATCATGATGGGTCTTATTACCTATCTATGTTTGGGGTAATTTTTGGATTTCACTTATTGACTCGTTTCTCTTTTATCATGTAATTAGATTGGGAATTTGTGCTCTATAGATTTTTTTCCTTTTTGATTGTAGCTATAGGCGCATTAGCAAGCTTCGGTTTCCTATGACGGAGTTGTAACATTTCTTCTGAAGATATAAAATTAGCGCTCATATATGAGCTTTATCAAAAAAAAAAAAAAAAAAAAAGAAAGAAAAAAGGGAAGGAAATAAAATAAAATCTCATTAGTTATTCATTAGTCTGAAATCTAAGTAATTGATCGAAGTCTTCAAGGCTTTTTTATCAGTTCCTTTAATACAAGTTCATAGTTTCCAAAAACATCTTATATGAATTTCAATGATGAATCCCCCATAGAAAAGTTTCGAAAGAAAGGGAAAACAAACACTGATTTTGTCTGATCTGTTCAAACTTTAAACTTAAGAAATAATTCTTATAAGATTCCTAAAGATAGATCCAAACCGAAAACTTTCCGAACAAAATCCGGGGTCCCTCCAATATGGAAAAAGTCTTTCTTGGATTTTAGCCATCTTTTGTCTCACTTGATTAAAGAAAGAAAATGGAAGAAAGTGAGGAAAATGATTGCATTAAATAAATTATACATTAACAGTGGATCTAATTTAGAATTAATAAATAAACTAGCTATGATCCTGGTCATCCAAGGCCTGTAATTTGTTTTGAATGGCAATTAATTTTCTAGAAGTTTGACTTCTTTTAATGAATCAGCAAGTTGCGAATTTCCAGTCTTAACTTTACAGAAATAAATGCTGCGTAACCGAAGAAACCAAAACGTAGAAATGCAGCATAAAAAGAGAAATAAACTCCTCTTTATTTTTTTTGTTGAAGATGGATATGAAGCCTTGGCCCAGTTTAGCTTTATATGATGTGTATTTTTTTGAATTCGAGTAATATTTTTTGTCAAAAGTACGTAACTACTTATCTAATTTTTTGTTTGGCTTCTGGTCTTTTTCTCTACTTTAATACTATTGGTGATTGTTATGATCCATGCAGTGATTATCTTTTAACTTTATTAATATTATCTTCAAGTCAAAGTCATATATATTAGCTTTTAGTTAATGATTGTTTAATTTTTTAAGGGCCTATTGATAAGATTGAAAATAAACAAATAAACACTCGTTGAACAGATGAATTTGACATGCTTAATAGTTAATACTCGTTTAAGCTAGAATAAAGCCCAAATCAATTATTTTTATGTTCATGAATAAACTTATTTGTTATTGAACAAATAATTTGACAAAGGCTTGATGATAGCTCACATATTATGTAATTAATATTTGATTAAAAATGATTTATTTTATCACTTTTTTAACAAAAAAATAATAATTATATTTGTTTATTAGTTTAGCATATTCACTTCTCATTTCTTTATGTAGCAATTCTAACACATGCTTTATATTTTCTTATTTTTCAATTTTAATCTCCGTGGTCACCAAAGGTTTTGCCTCTTGCCAAAGTTAAACATCTGATGACACTTCCTTCGGACCACTGTCCTATCCTTCTCACAATAGGAAAATAAGCGCATACCGACATAATCTTTCCTCTGAAAGAAATTTCGCAAGTGCTCAAGTATCCCAATGAATTTTCCATCAGAAATTCCATTGGAGAATGCTCTATTTGTTCCCCTACAATCTCCCTCTCCCATTTCAGAAAAAATTCTCTCCTAAACACCTCTCTCAGCCTCTCCATCATCCAATGCAATTTAAGCTTTTTTTTTTTTTTTTTTTTTTTGCCATTTTGCCCTATTGTTTCAAGATTTTAATGGTAGTTTTCATCGCTTTTATCATTTTGAATTTTGTTTATACTTCGTCCACTAGATTTTGTTAAAAATAAGTTTTAGATATTTTAAGTTTTTGATATTTCTATGTTGAGATGCCTTAGAATTTCATCTATGCTAAAAATTATAATTGTTGAATGAGCAATTGCAATGTTCCATTGTGTAATTGAATTGTTCCATTGAGTAATTGCAATGTTCCATTTTGTAAATGCTTTAAATTGTAATTTTAGAGAGTTTTATGCTGAGAGGCCTTCTAATTGCAATGAGTTTTAGCTATTTATTGTTGAATGGAGGGCATGGCAAGATTTTCATATTCATTTTTGTCATGATAGATTTAGATATCATGTCTAAATATTGAATAACGATGATATAAATGAATGTATAACTTTTTAAAAAATAAGCTAAATGATTAATTTACACCTACAAGTGATTAAGTTTAAAGTCTATTATCATTAATTGAAGTTAAGAAATTGAGCTTACTATCCACTCGGTATGATTTCAAAAGGTTTAGTTTAACCTCATATATGTTCATTTATTCAAATTTTTTATTTATGCATTTGCTAGATCAGGTTCTACATGGATATCTAAAGTGAAAGAAAGTCACTAATAAATGAAATTGTTAAGGGAGTTGAATATTTGTTTACGTGGTGTATCAATTGCCTTGATTTTTAACACATAGGAGGCTTAGATGTCCTTGCTCAAAGAGAAAAAACAGGCATACCTTGCACCCAATGAGGTTACTCTTAATTTATATTGTAGAGGATTCATGCCATGGTATTGGTTGTGGACTTCATATAGAAAGTGCGAGCCATATTCTAACTCTCACTATAGTCCTCCTTCCAAAACTTTTAGAATAATAGAAGATGAAAATATAACGATATACGAAGAAATTGTTTTTTATACAGTATGTCGGCTGCAGGTCGGCAATTTAGAGAACATGGATAGGAGTCACCTAACATCATATCAATGCATAGAACATCTCTAAATTAATACGTGCAGCTCAATAACTAATTTTTGGATGTGTGCACTACTAATTCTAAGTTATCCATTAATCTTAGAATGCTATGTTGACAAAATATAATATTTCTCAAGAGTGTTTCAATGAGTTTATGAGGCTACTTAAGTAAACCAATCATGAGAATAATATAATTCTAACATATTTATAGAGGAATAAAAAGTTAGTATTTGAATTGGGATTGAGCGTAATAAAAATTGATTGTTGGATCATCAGCCATTTGTTGTATTATAAAAATGGACTTGATAGAAATGATGTATCAGCATTATAGTGCACCTAGATACAAACCAAAATATGAGAAAAAATGAAAATAAAAAGATGATCCTTTTTTTTTCTTATTTTATTTATCCATAATTCCATGACTTCATTAATTGTATCCATCAATAAGGTCCAATGGTCACTTGAGATGGCATTAAGAGAATATATCCCAACTAGATATTCTTACTGATCCATTGGATATAGAAGGATATAAGCACTTTGATCGAATAACTCTTTCTTTCGCTATTGAACCACATAACATAAGATTAAGGTTATGTATAGATGATTTCACTCCTTACAATCAAGCATCATCACTATACTTCTATTTGCCAGGTATAGTATCACCATATAACTGTTCACTTGAGATGTGCATGACTACCTCTTACATGTTTCTCATACATATTATACAAGGGCCATATAATCCAAAAGTAAAAATAGATATTTTCTTACAACCATTGATAGATAACCTCAAGTTATTGTTGAAAGAAGGTGTAGTAACATCTGATATTTCAATTTAATAGAACTTACTACTTAAAGCTATCTAATAATGAACCATCAGTGACTTTTCAACATATGGTATATTATGTAGTTGGATTATTACAAGAAGTTAGCTTGCTCATATTTCTTGGAGTTCGCTAAATTATTCATCTTAAAATATTAAGTGTTGGTCAGATACTTGCAAGAGTGAATAATATACCTATTACTTTTCAAGTTCATTCACTTAAAGAGTGTAAAGCCCTCATATATTGAGTTCAGCATAACTAGATGAAAAAATTTATCTTTGGATATTATCACACTGTAGTACAAATTTAATAAGATATAATCTGAATGAGATGCATATTGAGAATAATACTTTTTATAATATTTTCAATACGAAGATGGAAGTGCAAGGAAAAACAAAAGATAATTTGAAGGAACAAATGAACCTAAAAGGCACTATAGGAAATTTAGCTTTTTGTAGTGGATAAATCACCCGCAAAATAAGAGAAATCCATCACAAGTCTTGGTTTGCGACAAATTTGCGATGAAAATGATTCTGCCTTTAAAACTTGTGTCACAAAATTATTTACGATGAAATAGATTCATCGCAATATTTTTATGGCAGATGTGTGACGAAAACTCCACCATAAATTGTGGTAGAATATATGTTGTGTATTGTGATAAAAAAATTGTTATAAAGTCATCACCATTTCTAACAATATTTCTGTCACAAATAATGAAACTAAATTGTTATATAACATTTACGATGACAAGGTGGTGAAGGAATTCAAATATCTTGGTATAAAGGTGGCGTTGAGGAGATTAGCGATAGACGACATTCATTTTATCATTGATAAGGCTATGATATTAATTCATATTTGGGGATCTAAACTCTTATCTTTCAAAGGATAATTTTCTCTCATTAAATCTACATTCCTTTATATTCTGACTTTCTATTGCACACTTGCTCTTGTTCCAAAAAGTGTGTTGAAGGAATTGGATAAAATTTGTAGAAAGATCATTTGGGATAAGAAGGATGGTAAACTCAGCCTCCATTATGTGTGTTGGAATAACCTCTGTAAACCTACTAGTATGAGAGGAAGAGGTCTTCGTTCATGCTTGGAAATAGTTGGACCATTGAGAGCTAAGTTAGCTTGGAAAATTATCCAGAACAAAGATTCTTTGCCTTTCAAGATGCTTGGAGATAAATATGGTATTCATAGTGGAGGAATTAGTGGAAGAAAAGGGAGCTCATCTTACAAAATCATTGGCAATGGTTTGGATTCTTTAAAAATTATGGTAAGGTGGAAGGTAGGAACTGGGAGCTCTATTGGAGTTTACAATGACATTTGGATTTTAGACAAAAGTCTAAACATATGGGTGACGTTTATGGCTAGTCTTGATCAAATTGATATGACGGTGGACAAATTTATTATGGATAGTAGATGGAATGTAGAGAAATTAAAATTTCTCTTTGGAGAAGAACTTGTATGCTTAATTTGTTAAATTCCAATCTAGGTTGAAGATGATTTAGAGCTTATTCAATTTAAATCAGGTCTTTCCATTTCTGCTTTAGCTTACAAATCTACGATCAAGCGAGAGGATTCATGCTTATATTGGGAATGCTTTAAGAAAGTTTTGTTGAGAGCTCGGATTGAAGTTTTTTGGTGGCGTATTTTTAATAATGTTATTCCTACTTTCAATTTCCTTTATCAAAGAAGAATTCAGGATGAATTTGGATGTCTAAGAGGTTGCAATGTTAGAGAAGATATGGATCATGTCATGGTCAAATGTATATAGCTGCTTCAAGTAGTGAATTATCTCAACAAATGGGGATTTGGTTTCCCTTTTTTTGATTCATTTCAAGAGTACTAGAATTGTATGGAAATATGTGCAAATAGTCAAAGATTCAATATTAATCTTTATTATAATGCAATATACCTCTTTTGGTGTGCAAGGAACAAGTTTCTTCATGGAGGGAAAGATGAGTGCTATGGAGATTACAATAAACTCGGTTAGCTATGCTTCAGTATCTTTTATGGGAGATAGCAAGAAATTGGGCAACTGGGATATTAATTAGTCGAATAGATAGCTAAATCGTTGGTACCCCCCTCCACCTGAGTGGATCAAAATTAATGTGGATGCATCTTTGTCAAAGTCTTATAAAGCAGGAGTGGGAGGTGTAATTCAAGATTGTAGAGGAAGACTTCTCCTAGATAATGGACACACTTGTATTCATAGGGACATTTCATTTCTTGAGCTTTGGCGGTGCAAATGCTAAAAGACATTAAAAAAGATTGGATGAAAGGTTACAAAGGGATAATTATAGAAGGAGATAACCACAACATAATCAGATTTTTAAAAAATCTGAGCGGTAATTGGAAAGATAAGCTTGTTTTCTTACAAGATTTCAATTTTGTTGTTTTTAATTGGGTAAATAGAGGTTGTAACCTGTTAGCCAACTTATGTGCTAATTATGCTCTCTTTAGCAATTTTTTTGGGATGAATTAGCTACAAATAAGATTCCTCCTCTCTTTAATCAAATGTTAAAGGAGGAATCAGTTTACGGTATTAGTTTGTAATAGTTTTCTTTTTTATTAATGCAATTTAAATGCTTTCCTAAAAAAAAAACATTTACGATGGAAATTTAACCGAAAATCCCATGGAAAATGTAACATAAATAAAAAAAATAGCTCGTGCCATCTATTTTTGAGCTTTCCAATAATACAAATCCAAATGGTTTAAAAGCAATAACTAAATGTAGAAATAAAAATAATAAAATAATCTAATAATAACATTCCAATAGCTCCAATAAACAATCACATTTCATAAAATTTTTTAATTGTTATAACACTATTAAAGTTTCAATAGTTTTTATAAATCAAAAGAATTAAAATGCATTAAAAATATTTTTTAGAAACTCTAGCTGGAATTTGTATCATCTCTCTTATGCTTGGCCGATATAAATGTTGGTTAATTTCTACCATTCTTCTCTCTCAAACTCCTAAGCTCACCTAGTATCTGAATGTTAATGTCCACTTAGGTTTTTAGGATATTTTCTAACTCATGTGTCAAGTTAGCAACCTATTTGCTATATGAACTCTCATATCTGTATGTGGAGTAGTTCGTAGTAGAAGAGGACTGTCCCTCATATGCGTAGGCTTATGAGCATCATCCATAAACCTGTCTCTTCTATATTCCACCTATTGCTTGCTACCAAGTGCAGTAGATAAAAACATCTATAAATCTTTTAGAAGAAGCCTCGCCTGTTGTAGCATGGCTCCCTCAATATTGTGTATACTCATCCTAAAAAACATAATATAAGATTAATTATCATATAATCATCACTTATAATATATATTTACATATATTTCATGCTCAGGCTAAATCAGCATGTGCCCATCAATAGTCAGTGTTGCTTCAACCTGTGTGGAAGGTTGAGTTGTAGTCGAGGTGGAAGGTCTAGTTACACAGGGTTTAGGGGTGCATGGTGGGTAATAGAATGGTAGAACATATAGTGGATAGTGATAAGTAGCAAAAAATCCCTGAGAAGATGGTGGGGGCAGTACGGGTAAAAGGGAGCCATCAACGTAGGGTTTGGTGACGTGAAAAGCAGGGGTTTATGGAGTAAACGGAGGACTCCCTATAGGAGGGGTAGGTAAAGAAGAGATAAACTCAATATGAGTGATAGATTATGAAAATGTGGCCCCTCAGTACCCTATCCCTACTAGATCCTTCACTAGTATTATTCATGCAATTTAAAAAAATTGTAACCAACTGCCTATGGGACTCATCACCTCCAAAATACATCTTTAAAAAATAAAAGAAACAATTAACTAAAATATGTATTTTTATAAAAATGTAAGAAATTAGTAAATTAAATGCAGGTAACGAAACTACTGTATGTATGCTAACATTTTAAAAAATGTACTATTTTTTGCTAATATGTAGAAAAAGGAATGTCTATATGTATGTTAATATGTAAAAAAATCTACTTTATATATACTAACATTTAAAAAAAGGAACTACTATATGTATACTAACATGTAAAGAAACTACTAGGTGATTCACATTTATCTCATAACTATTAATCATTAATTGATTCACTTTCATTTGACCAAACCACATCCTCACTATAAACATATGTAGTCTCCTTAATTTTGAAGTCTACCTCCTCTAACTATAACTCAGATTTATTAAATATAATTTGATCATCTATATCATTAGCAGACTCTTTAATGTTTGACATAAACTCTTCCTGATGTGATGTTGGTATTTTATGCACTATTCTCAATAACCCCATAGGTTTAGTATTAATAACTACAAGCCAATCTTACTTACCCCACTGTCTAACAAGATAGCTAGCAAATAATACTTAGGTAGCCTAGTTAGCAAAGACAAATGGGTTATATTTTTCATATCTTCTACCTCACTTTACTACTATAATACCAGAAAGTGGATGCACCCTTGTTCCTATATTTTTCACTAGATCAAATAATTCATAATTAAAAAGATATAATTTATTCCCTTCACAAGGATATTCCAACTGTAGTACTTATTGTATCTAATAATACTCACAATCATCATCTATAAGATTATTCTCTTTCACACATACACCATAATTTTCTATTTTTTGACCTTAATACCAAGCTTTGGATTGAAATCAATAAGCAATGATAAAAAATGGCCAATATTTTACTGCTCTCATAGACCCCTAAGCTTGATTCATCAATCCTTGTTCTTGCAAATTTTTTGCTTTATTTTCGACCTGATTGGGGCAGAAAGTGTAGCTATGTTACTATAATTTTCACTAAGTTAATTATTTATATATAAGGTTGAAATGACTTATCAAAATTTATAATGTTTCTTTGAACCAATTTAGAAATTCATATTCTACTCACTTTTCCTATTCTAATAGAAATATTGTAGTCAAACCATTAACAAACTTCATACAAAAGTTTTGAATTTATGGTCTCTATGTATGAGTCTATAAAATTTATAGAATCTTTAATTAAACTTACACGAGTTATGGCTCAACTTCAACATAATTAAGAAGAGTGTACAATAAGGAAACTCTCAACTTGTTATCTGTCAAATAATGTATAGTATAAAAGCCTACTACCTTGCCAAATCCATTGAATACTAATATGTTACTAGTAGATGGATATACATCTAGATTACCTTAATTTTGAAGTACAGTACTCCTTATTTATTAAACTCTATGCCAAAGTAGTATGAGCAAAATTGAGTAGTCTCATACATTAAGTATGTTTCAAATATTAATCATTCGGGGCATGCTTTATTATTTACAATATCCTTAAGTTTATTTAAGTACTTGAATGGTGTATGGTTATAAATTTAAAACTTACTAATAATACTTTATACGTTATGTTTGCACAAAATTACTTCTCAAAAGGATACAACCATCGATATTTAATAGGTCCAAAAACTCAAGTCTTATATTGTAAATGCATAGGCAAATGCTCCATGAAGTCAAAAAAACTCTAGAGGAAACATCTTCTTAAGCTTACAAAGACAAAAAGGAATGTTATTTTCAATATGGAAAAAAGCTTCTTCATTAAGTCTTGGTGAGCATAAGACCTAGAAGAAAATACTTAGTTCTATTAAAGGATTTAACATTGAATCTGGTAGCAAACATTTCATGAAGATGTGACATTTATGGCTTTTCAATCCAAACAACCTTCATAATCTCATGTCATCACATTTATTGACATTTTAAACATATCCATCAGGTAACTTTAGGCTCTAAACCTATTAACAAATTGCTCGCTACCACTCTGAAGTGAAGGTGAATATTGCTTTATGCTTAAGAAGTTTATCATTTCCGCCTTCCTTCAACTCAAGCATTTTCCACCAAGAATATCCTTTAAATCCATCTTTCTTTTACATTATCTTTAGATTTTCTCTTAATGTCCATCATTGTATTGGACACATTATTATATTCTTCTATATATACATCACATCAAAATTATGTCTTTTTAATTTTGTTCTCCAATATAGAAAAGACCAAAAAATACTCTTCATTGTCCAGTTATGAGTAACTCCATACTCGAGCACTTTCTGAATAGCTAATAATGGAGAATAAATTATCATTGGTATAAAATTTAATCTTTCAAATATCTCCTCATTACTTATCCTTGGTGGAGGTTGTGTCGTCTCCACTTTTATTTTTATAAAAGTATTCTTATTTTGCCTGAATATACGTTTTACATCTAAGAACATGCAGTGACAGTCAAACCAAGTGTTTTATCCACCATGCTTCAAAGTGAACAATTAAATATTTTCCATATAATATAGGCTAGCTAGCTTTCCTGTAGTTCTCCAACTAGAAAGCTTACAGTATGCCAGGAATTCTCCAATTGTATAAAGTAATGATGTCCTCAATGTAAAATTTTATTTGGTGGATATATCATATATGGTAACTCCTTCATCCAAAAATAAATTTAAGTTATTGATTAAAGGTTACAAGAACACATCTATCTTTGCCTTTGGATTGTGTGAGCCTGAAATAATAAGTGTAAGAAACATTAGGGTATATTCATACATAACTTTGGAGGATGATTTTAGAGGTGAATATCATGAGCCACCAAGATTAAGGTTAGAAATATTGGCTAAACTAAGTAAAATCATCTGCACACAAACCTAATCATATTCTTTAGTTTTCTAACGAAGGTAGGATGTGTGTGATCAAAGTGTTTATAGGATATGATTTTGACAAAATTGCTAGAACAACTACTCATGAGCTATGTTCCTTATGCCATCTCATATATGCATATAAATGCTATAATATGGGAAAGATGGGTAAGTTGAATAATCAATTGACTAACACATCCTTCTGCTTTCTTTTTTTCCTAGAATTTGGTTAAAACCTTGGTGCATAATAATAATGACATGCAATCTCTGATAAATTGTCCTTATATTACAACATGCATCCGTTAATACAATAATCTATTTTTATAACTATCAAATCAAGTTTGAAAACTAATTTTTAGTCAGGTATAAATTTGTTGGAATTATATTACCTATTGGGTTGGTCACCTTAAGTAGGAAACGAATTGATTAAAGCATTATATGGGTACATTGTATATTGACTTTATTATTAACATCTTCATAGCTACAAATAACTCTGAGTAAGTAGTGCACCCATACAAAATTGGTTTTTACACAGTGTAAAACAAATCATAGAAGTTTTATGCTTCCTTATTCTAGGATTAATCAATATATTGCTGAATTGTGGCCCAAATTCATCATAAATCATTCTTCAAATGTCCTAACTCTATCTTATTTTACTATGTTAAAACTTATAGATGGACTACACTAACAGTTGAAATGAGTCTCAGACTCACTATGTGAAGTCCAATATAAATATTTTAGCATGAATCCTTTGCGATATAGATCAAGAGTAATCTCATCTAGTGTGAGGTAGACTTGATTTTTGTGTTTGGAACATAGAAAATGAAACCTATCCTCTAATATAAATGAAGGTAACTGACACACTTCCTAAATGAAATAATTTACTCCATTTAGAAATTCATCTATTAATGTCTTACATCCAGGCAAAAATTTGGTTATAAATCCAATTTCTATACTTTTGAATATCCATAACACACTTGGAATATAAATTCCTAACACCAAATAATGATATTTGTATCAATTTAACAAAATAAATAAACAAATGCATCTTAAATATACATATACCCCAATTTCTCTATGCATGAATGTCAATGATACCTAGTCTAATCTTATGTATGCTAAAAGTGTCATAGTTCAGGTGTTTGGTAAATATGTTTACAATTTAAAGTCTAATATCAACATATAACAATTCTACAACTCTCCTTAGCTACATGGTTTCAATATATTATAGAATTTTAAATATTATATTTTTCTCCAAAATAATGATATTCTACTTCTCACTTGATCCACTGTTATCCCAATAATTTCACCTATGTAATCATCAAAATATAACAAATCTAACATACATTCTTTCTAGTCTCCTTATCGATAGGTCTGAATAAATCCACAAGAGATATTTACAATTATATTTAGTGTTATCATCAAAATAATATAAGTCAAATTCTATCTTCTTAGGCTTGCTACATCAATAGGTCCAAATAAGTCCTTACAAGATATCTCTATGTGTACTTAGTGTAATCATCAAGATCATTCCAAAATATTTCTCTCTATACTTATTATACTTATATGGTTGCAATATTTCTAAATGTTCCTAGTGGTGACTACATTCTCAATTTAATCGAATGAGGGATTGTCATGCTTTATAAATAGGTTCTTTGAAGGAGTTTGAGTTCTAACTTAAGCATACTTATAACTAACCATTATTAGGTGATTTTCCTAAGTGACCTCAAGCTAGCATGCCATGTTCAACCCATCACTCAAAAATCAATTTTAAGGAAAAATAATCATCGTTCATTAAAAAATATTTTCAAAACTACAAATATCATTTTAAAAAATCAATTAGAAACATAGCAATAGAAATAAACAATCATTTTAAAAATCAATATTTATCAATGTAAATCACATCAATTTATTAGTTATCAATGAAATTTTTCATTTTATATTTATGAACATTTATGAATATTTATAAAAATAAATTTACTGTTAAAATTTTTATCATAATTGAATAATGCTTAAAAAGATTTATATATCCTTCTATAAAAAATTTAACACAAATAATTTATCAATTTTTACCAATAATACCCACACATGCTACATTTCTAGTAGTGTGATCTCCTGATATAACTTTACTTTAATTCTTGGTCTCAAGCAGCATCAAGTGTTTTCTCCAGTTAAGTGATGCATCTGCTATCAATATTCCTTTTGCTCTCACCTGATCTTTTGTGAGAATAAACCTACCTACTTAATCAAAAATCAAATTTAGGAACCCAAGTCAGTTTAGATCCTATCTTATGCTTAAGTATATGCATGCCATGTTATGATGCTACTTTGGGCCTTTGTAATATAAAGTATAAATTACAAATTCTGGGACATTATGTCATATTATGCCATAAAATTAGCACCTAACACCTAGGAATGGGCTCACTAACCTATGTGGGTGGAGCTAACTAAGCCTTTTCCTAAGGATATATGCTGCATGATGTGTCCTAGTATATGGTTGTGAATGCATAAGCCCATCAGTCTTCTATTGAAGTACATTAGTTTTCTTCAACAAATAATCACACATAGCTTTCTCAGCAGCTAATTCAAGTATTAGTTCATGTTCCTTACTACCTAAATTTTATGCAAGTTGTTCTAGTTCTTTGTGTGTTTCTTCTAATTCAATATGTTCAACTTTCAAGGAGTCATGTGGCTTAGTTAAGTTAATATGTTTCTTGTTTGAATCATCATATTCATTTAATAATGATGCATGCTTCTTAACTAATGAAATATGTTGAACTTTAAAATTAGAATTCTCTTTAAAAAAACATCATGCTTATCTTTTAAATTTGAAAATTCCTTCTTAAGAGCTATATGTTACTTTTACAGCTTCCAATATGAATCATGAATTTGTTAGAAAATAGAAAAAAAGTTGATCATAGGATAACTTGCATACCACATCTTGATTTGAGTTCATAATTGAATAGTTTTCTAATTAGCATAAATTTATTACCTCCTCCTCAGGTTCTTGTTAAGACGAGTCTGAGGCAAAGTCTGCCTAAGAGATTTTTTTCTTCATAGTTTTTGCATTAGGCTTATAATTTTTTTCCTATTTTGATCTGAAGATTGGGGTATTCAGACCTCAGATGTCTAGGCTTACTACTCATAACACACTATATTAGAAAAATAGTTATTGCTTTTACCATTCTTACCTTTGCTTCTATCGAGGTGATGCTTGTCCTTATGTTTCTTAAAGCTCCTAAATTAGTTAATTATTAGAGCTACGTCATTATTTTTATATGTTCTAGTGTTATTGTCTATTTCATCGGCCTTCAACTCCATGGTCTTCTCTTTTCTTCTGCGATCTGCATTTAATAATCTTTGACCCACATGTTTCTTTTAAGCAATGAGTGAGCCTAATAAATTGTGAATAGAGTAAATGTTTAAAACTTTTGATTCATAAAAGCAGTAACTTTAGCATCAAAACTATTAGGTAAGAAATGAAAAATCTTATTAACCTTTTTAGAGTTAGATAATTCGCTACCTAGTGTATGCAATTAGGCTACTATCTTAGTTAATCTAGTGTACATCAATTATTATTTTGTTAGGTTTCATGCAAAAGTGTTCATGGTCATGCAATAATAAGTTTAGACAAGAATGTTTGACTTTGTTGGTTCCATCATATGTGACATATAATTAATCCCAAATTTTCATGTTAGTTGTACATGACAAAATATACATATAATCCTAAGACTTTAAAGCACAATAAAATAGTTTAAGCATTTTTCATTGAGTTGAGCAAAGTATCAATCCTCAAAGTTCCATTCAACAAAAGGAGTTTCTTCCATGATTCCATTAATAATGTGAGACGGAGCAGTATATCATACTTGTATCATGTGCCACAAATGATAGTTAATTGATTGTAGGAAAGTAGACATATAAAATTTTCAAAAATAAAATGGAATATAATCAAATATTAATGGGTGAATAATCAATTATCTTTCAATATTATTATGATTACCATTAAAATTATCCATTGAATCTACTCAAGTTTTTTAAAATAGAAACTTTAGAAAACCCGTTGTGATACAAATTGAAAGGTTAATTTATGGGTGTCATACTGCTTGAATTATAATAGAACAATAAGAGGGAGATGAATTGATTTTTTTTTTAATTTCTTTCACAAAAAGACTTTCTTTTTAAATTTAAGACCAATTTCAACAAGTTAAAATAAAAATCAAAATTTGTTGATGTGGAATTGAATAATGAAATACGAACAAAATTTTCTTTTTAGATTTTTGTAGAAGAAAATATATAGTTTTGTTCCTTTTCTTTTCTAAAATTTTTTTCCCATTTTCAACTAAGTATCAATCTTAATCAATCACAAGTCTCAACACAAATTGAATTGCATGAAAATAAATATGCATCATAATAAATCAAAGAAATTAAAATGCAAAAAAAAATCTTAAAATAAGAACATATACACTATAGAATTATAGTGGTTCATCCCACCTTGACCTATGTCCACACCCTAGAGTCCTTCACTTCGAGTATTATACTAAACATTAAGTGTCTCTCCTTTTTCCCTCATAGCAAGGTGGAGAAAGCCCTTACAAAATCTCTTCCATAAAAATGGTGTGATAGAGTAACTAAATTCCTTTTAGCAAGAGTGGCAGAGTAGTTGAATCCCTTTAACCAATGGTGTGGTGGAGTAGCCAAATCTCTTTCACCAATGTTGTGGTGGAGAACCAAATCACTTTCACCTTCCTCTAGTATGATAGAGAACTAAATCACTTTCACATTCCCTAGTGCGGTGGAGTAGTCATGTCCTTTGACTCTAAAGGCTCTTCTTCCCAAAGCTCCCCTCATTATGAACCTTGATATATGGAGGAATTAAGGTGCAAGTTTATTGTAGCTGAAAGTTTGTTAGGGATGTTAAGTCCTTATGAACTAGTCATGAGGCTAACCAAGAGGGGCAGGGAATTGGATATTTAAAAAACTTCTTTAACTAAAAAAATCTTTTTATAACTTGCAGCATAAACAAATTAAATAAAAAAAATAACCAGAGATTTCACCCAGGAAATTAATCATAACAAAAAAAGTGCAGAAGATAATCATAAAGAATACACCGTATTTATAGTGGTTCGGTCCAACCTGACCCATGTCCACTCCTCAGAGTCACCCTCCAAGTATTGCACTAAATAACAATGACTCTCCTTCATCCCCCACAGCTAGGTGGAGAAGTCCTTAAAAAATTACTTCCACCTTCCCTGGTGCGATGGAGTAGCTGGGTCCTTTACACCAAAGGGATCTTCTTCTTCCCTAAACTTCCCTCAAGATGAACCTTGAATCAGGTAGTACTAAGGTACAAGCTTGCCGGAGCAACCTTGTGAAACCCCCTCCACACTCCCTTGAAATCCCCTCCAAAGATCTTCTCCCTCTCTCAAACTCCACCCTTTCCTCTCTCCCTTTCAAGTTCTCTCTTTAAGTTTTCTTCAGAAGAATGAAGCTTCAATGGCTACCAAAGACACATACCAAGTGCCTTGACAAAGCTTAAATAAAGGACTTTGAAAAACCCTAAAATCAATCTTGGCGGGAAAGATCATCCGGGCTGATCGCAGGATCATCTTGTATGATATGCTTAAAAATAGGGCTTTAGAAAACTAAAAAACTCAATTCTAGTGCCAAAAATCATCATGGAAGATCGCAGGATTGTCCAATACGATGTGTAGAATTTGACTTGATAGTCATGGACAATATCAGGATAGTATTATACGATCAAATCAAATTTGTATAGATAATCCAAGATGATATTATGGATCATCCTGGATGATTAGAAGAAAAATTATGGTATTTCATCTTGGATGATTTAAGAAAATTAAATATATTTGCAAACATCATCCAATATGATATAAAGATTGTCTAGGATGATCTGATTGAACAATTTAACCATAATTAATCCCCTAATTACATAATCAATTTAGGCATGATTTGTATTGATCATCCAGGTTGATCTAGATCATCTGGGAGGATTAGAACAAAATTTTAATCTTAAATTCTTACCTAAATTTTCATTGGCGGCTATTTTCTAAGATCATAACAAATAGTCTTAGACAATCGAAATCGTCCAGTATGATTAGTTCAATGAGCTGATTATCTTAGGAGATATAATCTTGTATTATTAGTTCAAAACTTAAACTTCTAGTTTTGACTCAATCTCACTCCCCCTAAGTGTGTTTATGGATGGCCACCAAGAAAGCATACAGCCTTATAGGACATAACTAAAAAAATCAAAATTACATCAATTAATATTACAAAAATTGTTACAACATAACCTATTCTACCAAATCTTGAGCTTTGAATCTTTATTGGATGGTGTATGGTATTCCTGAAAAGTTAGTACACACAAAAACAAAAATATATTACAAATACAAGTAGACAACAGGATGTGAGCCATAATATTTTTTATTATCAAAAATAAAAACTCATAAGCTTGAGTTGCAATAGTAGCAATCGTATAAAACTTCCTCTCGCAGTCCCTTGAATCCTTAAGAATTTTCTCCCTCTCTCATAAACTTCATCCTTTCTCTCCCATGCTCTACCCCTCTCTTTAATGCTTTCTCACTAAAGGCATAACCCAATGACTGCCAAAAGACACTTCAAAATGAAATAAGAGATGTTTAAATAGAAGGCTCCAAGAAAAATCTTAATTTTTAAATATGTTGCAACTATTCGTACAATACGATATGACCATCGTATAGCATGATTTGTTTACTTCATTGAAGATCGTCAAATATGATTTAAAACTGTAAAAAATAATTAGCTCAAATCAAATATCAGATCGTATTGGATGAATAAATTTCTTTTAGAGAATCCTCAGTTTGTTTGTTTAGTACAATCTTTGGTCGTTCTAGACAAACCAAATATCATCCATAGATTCCTTAAGTAAGTTATACAATATGATCAATAATGTTACATCACGATCAATAATTAAATCAGATCCAAATGATTTGATTTGATCCATTAATTAATGTATTTAATTAGGTAAAAAATCAAATGATCATACAGTACAAAATATTTTTTACTATAAAATAGTTCATGATTTAAAATTTAAATTTTCCTATTTTAGGTTACTTAGATTGAACTGTGGGGATTCTGATTATAAGTGATTGTCTAGTACTATGTTGTATTCAAACTGTACATTTAATTATATTTCAATTTTACATTTTTTTTCTTTTATAATAAAATATCTTAATTAATTTCTATAGAAACATATCCAATAATATAATTAATGATTGTATAATATGATTTATAGAAAATATAAAATAGTTTCATTTAAAATCCCCTGGTGTGTGTGCACCATTGCTAAGATAACTTACACATTTTTTAATACATTAACTCAAGAAAAGATAAAAATATCGACTTTTGTAAATATCAATCCTATACTACAAGTCTTGAGCTCTAATCCTCTAAAGGTGCTTGGTGTATGATTAATCTGAAATGTTAGTACATAAAGACAATAGATTTATTAATAAAATATCAGAGAAATTAAATAAAAATCTATTAAAATTATCATCAAAATATAAGCTCGGGCTCCTGGATTGCAACATATTCTATGTGCATAATTAGGGGTGTCAATATTTGACACGACACGACAACCCGACCCGGACCCGACCCGGAAAATCCGGGTTGGACCCGACCCGTTTGATAAACGGGTCGGGTCCGGGTTTGCACATTCAACCCGTTTAATAAAACGGGTCGGGTCGGGTTGACCCGGCGAGTTGCCGGGTCAACCCGAAAACCCATTTAATTTAAAAAAATGAATTTCCCGCTCAATCCCGCTGCTGCCCGCTGCCCCTGCCGCGCTGCCCGCTGCCCGCCTGCCCGCGTGCCCCGCGCTGCCCAGCTGCCCCGCGTGCCCGGCTGCCCCGCGCTGCCCGCGTCGCCCGCACCTCGGAGACTGCCGCCGAACCTCGCTGCCGCGTGCCGCGTGCCGCGCGCCTCGCTGCAGACTCCCGCGTCGCCCAGACTGTCGCCGCTGCCGCGCTGCCCCGCGCCTCGCTGCCGCGTGTCGCGCTGCCGCCGCTGCCGCGTGTCGCGCTGCCGCCGCTGCCTCGCTGTCGCGTGTCGCGCTGTCGCTGCCGCCGCCGCCTCGCTGCCGCTGCCGCGTGCCGCGCTGCCGCTGCCGCGTGCCGCGCTGCCGCCGCTGCCGCGCCCGCGACGTCGCCGCTACCGCGCTGCCGCCGCTGCCTCGCAGCCGCGAGTGAAAAAACTGGGTCACGGGTCGTGTCGGGTCAACCCGTGACCCGCTCGGGTCGGGTCCGGGTTGGAATGTTCGACCCGTTTATAAAAACGGGTCGGGTTCGGGTTGACCCGTTTATATACGGGTCGGGTCGGGTTCGACCCGAACCCGACGGGTTGACCCGAATTGACACCCCTATGCATAATATTAGTTGTTAGTTGAATGGAGTGTGATGTTTTGGGGGTACAAGCATTCTTGTGATTAGTTTTGGTAAGACTATAGGGGGAGAATTTGATCTAAATGAGTGTCGATCCTTTTTTTTTAGCAAGGAACTTCTTGATCGCCTAGTGTAAGGTAGGCTACTCGATGAATTTGAGCAAGTGACACTCAACATTTTCCTTGGGCATGTTTCTTCATTGGTCCTATGAAAGTCCTTTAAGGGATTCATTCCTGAGAAGAAATAACCTCAATTTGAATTAGTCACTATCTATCAAAATAATGAAGAAGATGATTATGGATAACACTTTTAATTCCTCAA
Organism: Dendrobium nobile; assembly: GCA_022539455.1. Classification (NCBI taxonomy): domain Eukaryota; kingdom Viridiplantae; phylum Streptophyta; class Magnoliopsida; order Asparagales; family Orchidaceae; genus Dendrobium; species Dendrobium nobile. Next base: position 24,531,496 of record CM039734.1, read on the forward strand.
TTTACTCAGATCTTTGATAGATGTGTGGTGAAAAGGGAAATTCAATGAAACTAAGGAAGAACACGAAGCATAAAATAGATAAATAAATTCAAATTAACTGCCTTATTTTAACTATAGTCTCAAGGACTATGTTGAACTCATAATGTTTGCATCAACGTGGAGTATTTCCATATTAGGCTTCACTATAAATGGTTGGCTTTATGCTGGTGGTGGTTTATTTTTTGACTTTTTACAAAAAGAAAACCAATGAGTGATTTGAGAAATGGACCTCCTTGTAATAACTCATTCTTAGGATCAGTCATCTAAGTAGATATCCTTTTACTAAACCTGATCCCATCACAAATGAAAGCTCCCAATACTAAAATGACCTGTCTAAGCAAAGTGGCTGATAAAGAGGAGAATAGAAAATTGATTGGCTTTGTGGATGTTGAATCTAAATTTTTCAACATATGATATCGACCTACTAACATATCTACTTGGTAAGATGAGACTCTATTGTTGAGATTTGAGAGAATAAAGTGTAGAGAGCCGGAGAGTGAGATAGTAGAATATCTATTATCTCAATTAAAAAGTATAAAAAATAAGACTTAAGTGGCCAAAAACATTTAGAAATAAGTAAAGGTTCAACGGTCCCAAACTATTCCTTATCACCCTTTATTTATATGGTTTTGAGGGCTATTAGAAAGGACATATAGAGAAAAGAAAAAAATAGGCTACAAAAAATACTTGAACAATAATATAAGCTAATCAAATATAAATGTCACCTCCTAATAAGCTAAAAGAGGGTGAAGTAGTTGCAAATTAGTTTTCAAAGCTTCATTTTTATATCATGTGAGTTTTTTATGATAACAAAATATTGTTGTGTTGATTACTATTTCTCCCAACACATATTGGAAAAATCTTATTTGTGCTGTTTGTGTGTACTAACATTTTGGGGAAATCTTACTTCAAACTGTCAAAGACTTCAAGACATATTAGATTAGGGTTTCTTATAATTGAAATATATACTTTTTTATTTTTCTTGAGTTTGAGAGAAGGTGATTATAATTGGGTAACTGTGCACACACACACTGAGGGAGTGAGTCAAAACTTATACTTTTTAAAACTAATCATACTATACAATTCTAAAATCATACTAGACGATTTGAGCTGCAATTTTCTCCAAAACTTTGTTAATCAAAACATGCCTTGGAAATTTCTTTTGAATAGTTCATACTGCATGAAGTTAGATTTATGCAGACGATGTCCAGAGTATGAAATGGATATGCACTAGTTCATCCCAAATGAACTCACCATTTTTTGAATGGATCATCATGTACAAAATTAGTTTCATATAGACGACATCCAGAGTATTAAATAGGTGCATACCAGTTTGTCCCATATGAATAGGTAAATTTTTTGGATGGATCGTACTGTATAAAATTAATTTCATACATATGACATCTAGAGTACAAAATGTGATCATCCGTATTCATACCATATAAAACATGTTTTGAATTAACAAGTTTGTACTGAATGATGTAGGGTTCACACATATGTCAACCAGCATATGAAATGGATTCATAAAAAATCATACAGGATGAATCTGTTCAATTTTTAATTGTTCGTATAGTACGATGTCAGTTCATACATATGACTGATAGAGTTTGAAATTAGTTTATCCAAGATCATACAAGATTTTTTTTAACTATTCGTACATAAAAAGTATGATTGTACTGTACTATTCAAATATATCCCACTTGAAATTTTTAGTTTTCTAGATAGTTTTTCTAGTCCTTTCCATATAAGGTCCTAAAAACTAACTATCAAATGATCCTTCTGTTTTTTGGGAGAGTGTTTGGGAGTGAGGATTGAGAGATCTTGCAAGTAAAATTTGTAAAAGGATCACAAGGATGCCCAAGGGTGAGGATCTCATCATAAGTTTTTCAAATCTTTGCCCTACTTCTTTGAAAACTCTTGAGAGAAAATCTTTGGAGAAGATCTAGTACTCTGCCTTCACCAGGAGGGTGAAAAGGACATCGATACTCTATCATCATCAGGAGAGTGAGAAAGGATACCGATACGCTGCCATCACTAGGAGAGTGAGAAATGATGTTGGTACTCTGTCATCACTAGGAGGGTGAGAAAGGATGATGGTACTATGCTGCACTGGGGTTGGTGGAAGAGAGGTTCTTGTAAGGGCTTCTCTGCCTTATTGTGGGAGCAAAAGGAGAGTCACTTTTGTATAGTATAATACTTGAAAGGGAGTCTTTAGGGAGTGGACGTAGGTCTAATTGGATCAAACCACTATAAAATTATATATTTCTTCTGTCTTTACTTTTTATTGCATTTTTATTTTCTACACGTTTAAATTTTAGTGCTTGGAAAAATATTTTGAGAAAATTAATTGTTGTGTAAAATATCTAAATCAGTTTTCTAAATTACCAAGAGTTTTTTATATTACCAATTCACCCCGCCCCCTCTTGGTTAGCCTTAGGACAATTGTATTAGGTCTAACAACCTCATCAAACTTTTAAGTCAGAGACTATATTCAAAAATTAAGGTTTAGATAACTTTTTGAAAATTATCATTACTACTTTTAAAAATCATAACACTCTTGAAGGATATTCGATCACTAGACCACCAATATTTGATAACATCCCTTTCAACTTTTGGAAAACCTGTATGTCTACTTTTCTTCAATCGCTTGACTATGACATATGGATTTTAGTATAGGAAGGTTACACTAAACCCACTAGACTTGTTGATGGTGTTAGGATTGAAACACCATTTACTGATTGGATATTATAAGAAAAAGAATTAACTTAGTTAAATGCAAAATACTTAAACAAATTTTTTTTTTTGTGCACTAAAATCTGAGGACTATATACGTGTTTCAACCTATAGAACTAAAAAAAAATTGGGATAAATTTTACATAAATTATGAAGGAACCAATGAATTGAAAAATTCTAGATTAAACATTTGATTACATGATTATAAACTTTTTCACATGAAACTGAATGAATCAATCACTGACATGTATACTCAATTTATACAGATAGTTAAATCATTGCATGTTTTAGGTAGGGAACTAACGAATTCTAAGAAAGTTAATAAAATACTTCGTTATTTACCTTTTTGTTTAGGAAAAGATAAATGATATAACTGAATTAAAAGACCTAACTATTTATTCTATAGATAATATGCTTGGATCACTGATTTCTTACGAGCAAGGAGTGACACAAAGACAGATTGATGCAGGTGACAAGCAGAAGGAGAAAAATATTACATTGAAAGTGGATGATTTAAAAAGTGATCAGTCATAGCCTTAGGATAAAGATGAAATTATACTTATGATGAGGCAATTCAAAAGTTTCCTTAGAAAAAAGCAATGGAGATGTCAGCAGTGGAATAATGGTATGCTCCACAAAAATGTAAAAGCTTTTAATGATGTAATTGTTAAGAATGTAAGAAGCCTAAAAAAATCTAAGCTGATTACCCAAATTTCAAAGTTAATCCTAGCAAGGAGAAAGTTGATGAGAAACACATATTAGAAAGGGAAAGAAAAGATTGCAAAGAGCCTTCTAGACGGACTCAACATCCAAATCTTCAAAAATAGAAGCAAAATAGGAAGTCACAAACTTGTGCTTAATGGTTGATAATCTTGATCACTTAGATCAAGAAGAAAAATGATCTCATACAAGACCTCGTGAGAGCATCTAGCAACTAAACAGGAGATATTCGAAGCATATGACTGGAGACACAACTCAATTCATATCGCTAGAAGTCAGGAATGGACGCAATATAACACTAGGAGATAATACCACTAGGAAAGTGTTAGGTACATGTATAATTAGCAACAAGAATAATTTTTCATTGAAAATATGTTGTTTGTAGATGGCTTAAAGCATAACTTGTTGAGTATTAGTCACATGTGTGATAAAGCTTATAGTGTTAAATTTTTTCCTACAAGCTGCATTATAAGCCAAAATGGAATAAATATATTGCATGGAAATTGGGTAAATAATGTATACATGACTGATTTAAATATTGTTAAATCTTCAAATTTTTTTTTATCTCAAAATAAAAACTGATGAATCATAGTTAGGCATAAAAGACTTTGTTATATAAGCATGAAAAATCTTAGGAAGATTATCTAGAATGATTTGGTTAGAGGGATACCCAAACTAGACTTCATTAAGAATCACCCGTGTGATGCATGTAAACTAAGAAAATAGGTGAAGTCCTCCTTTCATTCAATTAAGGATCTTAAAACTAGCAAACTATTAGAAGTCATTCACATGGATCTTTTTGCACCAGTTAACACTGTAAGTCTAAGATGTAAAGTTCTTGGGTTTATAATAGTTGATGTTTTTTAAAGATTTACTTGGATCAAATTTCTATTTCATATGAGTGAATCATTTAATGAATTTAAAAACTTTTCTACTTAGATTTAGAGGAAACTAGGGTGTAATATTTAATCAATTCAAAGTGATCATAGAGGAGAGTTTGAAAATGAGATATTTAAAGATTTTTATAGAGAACAAGGGATTGATCAAAATTTTTTTGGACCTAGAACCTCTCAGCAGAATGGGGTAGTCAAAAGAAAGAACAAAACTTTGATAAAAGCCGCTAGAGCCATATTGGCTGAGTATTCACTTCCAAAAATTTTTTTGACTGAAGCAATTAATAAGACTTATTACTAAATAGGGTGAACATTAGATCCAAGTTGAACAAGATACCCTATAAACTTTTTAAGGGGAGAATACCTAATCTTTCACATTTGCATGTTTTTATATGTAAGGTGCTCATTCATAATATTGGCAAAACTCCTTTAGGAAAATTTAATCTTAAATATGATGGAGGAATTTTTCTAGGATATTCAAGTGTTTGCAAATCCTATAGGATTTTTAACAAGAGAACTTTGGTTGTTGAGGAGACCAAACATGTAGTTTTTGATTAATTTGGCATTTCAGAAGAGCCAAGGTTAGAAGAAGATCATATTAAAGGTATCTTCCAAGGAATTGAAAAGACAAATTTGGAAGAGAATGTTGGAACTGAAAATGCTTTTCCTAGATAATTGTAATTTTTTCAGATTCATCCTAAGGAATTAATTTTAGGTGAACTTAGTGAGGGTGTTAGAATTAGGCTTGGACTTGGCAAAGAAGTGAACCATTCTTCCTTTATATTGATGGTTGAACCCACTATTATAAATCAATCACTTTTGGATGAATTTTGGATTTTAGCCATACAAGAAGAATTGAATCAATTTATTAGAAATGTTGTTTGGGAATTGATTGAAAGGCCTAAGGATCAAAGTTTTCTTGGTACTAATTCGGTGTTAAAAAATAAAATGAATGATTCATATGTTGTGATTAGGAATAAGGTAAGATTGGTAGCTAAGGAATATAATTAAAATGAAGGAATTGATTTTGATGAAACTTTTTCCCCTAGAGTGAAACTTGAAGCGATAAGGGTATTCCAAGTCTTTGCTTATTTAAAAGGTTTTGAATTATATCAAATGGATTTTAAGAGTGACTTTCTTAATGGGGTGATATAAGAGGATGTTTATGTTGAGCAATCTCCAAGTTTTAAAAATTTATAATTCCTAAATTATGTGTTTAATTTAAAAAAGGTATTGTATGGACTAAAATATGCACCTAGGGCTTAGTATGATAGGTAAAGCACTTTCCTATTAGAAAGGTCATTTATGGAAGGAAGTGTGGACACCACTCTCTTCTTAAAAAGGAAAAGAGATGACATATAAATTGTTCAAGTATATGTTGATGATATTTTATTTTGACCTACCAATAAATAGCTTTACTATGATTTTTCAATGAGTTTGATGAGATATTTGAGTTATTTTCTTAGTTTTAGCATAAAGAAAAATTAGGAATGAACTTTTCTTAGTCAACTGAAGTATATTAAGGATTTCCTCAATAAATATGACATGGATAATATTAAATCAATGAGTATATCAATGAGTTCCTCAGTGCAGTTAAATAATTACTCTAAGGGAAAATCTATTGATCAAAAGAAATTTAGAGGAATAATTAGATCATTACTTTACTTGACTACTTACAGACCATATATCATATTAAGTATTTATTTGTGTGCTAGATTTCAATCTAATTTAAGGAAAACACATTTGACTACTGTTAAAAGAATTCTGAGATATCTTTTATTAACTCAAAACTTAGGAATTTGGTATCCTAAGCACAACTCTTCTTTTGAAACCATTGGGTATTCTGATTCAAATTTTGTAGGATATATGGTTGGTCAAAAAAGTGATTCTAGAACTTGTCATTTCATAAAAAAAAACTATTTAGTTTCTTGGTTTAGCAGAAAAAAGAATTCAGTAGCCCTTTCTACTATTGAAGCATAATACATTGCCTTAGGTAGTTATATGACATAGGTTCTTTAGTTAAAATAATAACTGTTTGACTTAGGATTTTCTATTGTCATTATTCTAATTTTCTATGATAACATAAGTTTCATATGCATTTTAAAGAATCATATTCAACAATATAGAACCAAACATATTGATATTAAGCATCACTTCATTAGAGATCATCTAGCTAAGAGAGAAATTGAATTACGCCATGTTGCAACAAAGAATAACCTTGCAGATATTTTTACATAATCGCTGGGTTTTAAAATGTTTAACACCTTAAGAAATAGATTAGATATGATTGATCAAAATGCTTAAAATTGAATTTATGCAAATTGGATTTGTAATGTATTATTTGTTTTCTTAACTTGTTTGCTTTTTTTTTTGTAAACATTTGGTTGTTTATTTATTTATTTTTGTTTCATTTGTTGTGATTGTTTCTCTTTCATTAGCATTATATTGTTGGCCTTGTTTTTCACTTTTGCATGTCATCAAATCTCAGGTGATTTGTTTTTGAAAAGGTTTTTGTTTATCATGTCTTGTTTCAATTGTTTTCTTCGTAATATATGAATTATTTTTGTATTGTATGAATTTTGTAACATGTACATGATATTTTTCTGAGTTGAGCACATAAAACTGCATTTTTCATTGAATTTTATATTGTATGATGTCATCATCATATGTATGATATTTTTTCGTTTGTTTATACAATTGGGGATGATTTTCTAAAAAGATTAGTTATTGATTATAGATCCTACGTAAGAAAATGCACTTTGTATATACGATCATTTTGTTAGTTTCACATATGGATAAACCTATTCGTCATAAAATAAACTTTAATATTATGACCATCTTGGATGAACGGGCATTTTGTTTGTACGAACGTTAGGTCAAAAAGCATGTACAAAATGGCGCCTCAAGAATGGTGTTTTATGAAAGCAATTTTATTTTTGGCCATTTCTATTCATATGTATGAAATATTTTTTATCAAGTTTGATTTCAAAATCATACTTACAATCACAATTTTATACTATATGATAGGTGGTTTTTCTGTAAATTAGGATGCTTTTGATCTGTATCTTGCAGCCAAAATTACTCCCTCTTGACTCCTCATTCTAAGTGACATTAACTTATTTGTTATGCCACTTTTTGCCACAGCCCAATTTTCTATTATCCTCACCTTGATTTATGCCTACCATTGAGAAACTTTTCAAACTTTTCTTGTAAACATGAAGGTAAACCAAGATCACACTAGGATTATCTCTTATGTCTTTAAGCAGCGTGTTGAAATAACTAAGGAAGATCTAAGCAACTTCGTTCACCTTAGAAACCAAGGATTTAAATCACACACCTTGACCTCTAGAGAAAATTTTGATTAGTCAAAAAAAAAATAAACCAGACTCTTAGAGGTGTTGCATAATTAAGCTATATTCTCATGTGTATACCCTTAACCAAAATGTCAGGATCATTTAACATGTCTTAAGAACTTCAGTCATTCCCAAAGTTGGTGATCATATAAATTTGACTCCTCTTTTATGCACTATCACATACCTTATACTCCTTCTGATGAAGCCCAACTAATCATGGGCTACATTTACAAATTTTCTAGTATTGGAATTCCGCTAAATAGGAGGAAGAAAAATGTGGCCTTATGACACTTAGTTACTTACATCTTAGAGAAAAAGTATAGCTTAATCCATTTTGATCCACCCACTGAACTTCCCATTTACTTCACTGATGCCTATTTTCGGACACTTATTTGTCGGGATCAAAGTTTTAAGGGAGAAGATTCAAAGGGAGGAGTTCCACATGCAGAACTTGCACCTACACCTGGACCAGACCAGAATTTCTATCAAGATATGATCCAGTGTTTTGACAGACTAGAAACTCATTTTGATCAACATTTTGATCAAATTGAGAATCACCTAAACCAACAGAATTCTAGGTACAACGAGGACATTGGGTGGATCCAAGGGCAATTCGACTCGATCAACACTAATGTAGCTATGATCAATAGATACTTTATGATGTTCAACCCTCAACAACCTCCAGACCAAGGCCCCTTAGGATTTTAGTTATACTTCTATATTGTACTTGATGATGAGTTTTTATATTTATTTGTTGAGATATGTTCCTGTGATTTCATGTGTTAGTTTCTTCATGTTATTGTTCTTCCATTTCTAGGTTGATATTATTTTAAATGGAAGGAAGTGTTTGTATGTGGTTCTTGTATTAAATGAAATAATGAAATGATGTTTTGACGTGCATTGAAATTTCATCTTCTTGAAATGTTTATGTTTATGGAGATAAATCATTTGTGGTTGATATCTACAATGGAATTTTGAATTACTTTGCTCTACAAATTAATTTCTTTGCAAAATTTAATCTCTCAAAATTTTAAATTATATTATAACTGGATGTGTTTATAAACAAGTATTACTTAGCTATAATTATTGCAAAACAGATTTCTTACTTTTATTTTATTTTTTTAATATATTTATATTTATTAATTATTGGAATTTATGTTAAGATTTATTGATATTGGAAAGATTGAAAGTATAAAAAGATGCACAAAATGTGTCAAACTTGAAAAAATGCACAAAATGTGCCACTTGTTTAAAAAGATACATAATGTGCCCCTTATTTTTAATTCACTAATAAATTAGAAACTAATTAATCTTTAATTCATTATTTTTACAATAATTATTTTTATTTAATTTTTCTAGAATAAATAGTGAACCTGGTTAACATTTCTTATCTTATTTGCTCTTTGATTTAAAATTTGATTTTTTTTTTCATTTTACCAATAGGAAGTTAATGTTATATTTACAATTAGTTTAAAAAATTCTTCTTCATCAACTACTTTGATTTATTCATAGAAACTTTTCATTTCAATATATACTTTCCTTTTTGTCGAAAGGGGGAGTCATTAGTTATTATTTGATGTTTTGATTGTTTGATGTATTGCTATGATACCATCATTAGTAATTGTTTAATGTTTTGATTGCTTGATGCATTGGATATTTGATGTATGTATGTTTGTAGGTTTGTTCATGTTATTGTGTTATTTTCTTTGCGAGTTATGTGTGTATGTTTTTTTGTATTATTTTTGTTTAAGTTTTTTCTTAGAGTTATATTTTTTTATTTTCATTGGAACCCCTTATTTTTAAATTGGTCATTCATTTAGGGAGAGATAAGGAGAAAATTTTCCTTATGCTTTAACTCAAACAAAAATTATTTTTCCATCATAAAAAAGGGGAAGATTATTGCAACTTAGTTTTTAAAATTATAATTTTATATCATGTGAGTTTTTGATGATATAAAAATATTATTGTGTTGATTACAGATTCTCCTATTATATATTAGAAAAATCTTATCTGTGCTGTTTGTGTGTATTAACATTTTAAGGAAATCATACTCCAGACTGTTGAAGACTTCAAGATAGATTAAATTAGGGTTTCTTATAATTGAAGTCTAAACTTTTTCTATTTTTCTCGAGTCTGAGAGAGTGTAATTGTAATTGGTAATTGTGCACACACACACACACACTTGGGAGTGAGTCAAAACTTATATTTTTTAAAACTAATTATACTATACAATTCTAAAATTGTACTAGATGATTTGACATGTAAGTTCCTCCAGAACTTAGTTAATCAAAACATGCCTTAGAAATTTCTTTTGAACTATTCAAACTATACGAAGTTAGATTCATATAGACGACGTCTAGAGTACGAAATGGATATGCACTAATTTGTCCCTAATGAACTCACCATTTTTTTATGGATCATGATGTACGAAATTAGTTTCATATAGATGACATCCAGAGTATGAAATGGGTGTGTACCAGTTCAACCCATTTGAATAGGTATTTTTTTTTTGAGTGGATCATAATGTACAAAATTAATTTTGTGCATATAACATCCAGAGTACAAAATGGGATCGTCCATGTTTCTACCATACGAAGCATATTTTGACTTAACAAGTTCGTACTATATGATTTAGGGTTTGTATAAACATCGACCAGAGTATGAAATATATTCGTACAAAATCGTGCAGGTCGAATCTATTCAATTTTGAAATGTTCATATTGTACAATATCAGTTCATACATACGACTAATAGAGTACGAAATCAGTTCGTCCAGGATTGTACATAGATTTTTTTGAACTGTTGGTACATACAAAGTTCAATCATGTTGTACAATCCAAGTATGTCCAACTTGAAGTTTTTAATTTTTTGGAGAGTTTTTATTATTCTTTCAATATAAGGGTCCTAAAAATTGACTTTGAAAAGATCCTTCTGCTAATTTTCTCTTGAGAGTGAGATTGAGGTATTTTGGGAGAGTGTTTGGGAGTGAGAATTGAGAGATCTTGCAAGTGAAATTTGTGAAGGGCTCACAAGGTTGCCAAAAGGTGAGGATCTTTTTGTAATCTCTGTCCTACTTCTTTGAAGACTCTCGAGAGAAGATCTGGCACTTTACTATCACCAAGAGGGTGAGAATAGACATTGGTACTCTGCCATCACCAGGAGGGTGAGAAAGGATGCCGGTACTCTCCCATCACTAGGAGGGTGAGAAAGGACGTTGGTGTTATGCCATCACTAGGAGGGTGAGAAAGGATACTGTACTCTATCACACCAGGGTTGGTGGAAGAGAGTTTATTGTAAGGGATTCTCTGCCTTCTTATGGGAGCAAAAGGAGAGCACTTTAGTATAATGTAATACATGAAGATGGAGTTTTTAGGGAGTGGACGTAAGAATAGTTGAACTGAACCACTATTAAAATTCTATGTTCTTCTATCCTTACGTTTTATTGCATTTTTATTTTTTACATGTTTAAATTTTAGTGATTGGAAAAATATTTTGAGAAAATTAATTATTGTGCAAAATATCTAAATCAGATTTCTAAATTACCAAGAGTTTTTAAAATTACCAATTCACCCACCTCTTGATTAGCCTTGGGACAATTGCATTAGGTCTAACAACCTATTTCAACTTTCAGAAGTTAATGGTTAGATGAGATGTCTATTATCAAGGGAGTTCAAGAGAGGTTAATAGGTGAGGGGTGAGTTTATGGGCAAGTCCTGAGAGAAGATGGACCTGTAGTTGGCAAATTTCTGATCAGGTCAGTTACTGATGTAGAGGCTTAAGGTCATCTTTTTATGAAAGGTTCTTTCTTTTTTTAGTTTTATTTAAACTCTTTCTTTCAAATTGTTCTGATAGTTTTGGTCATTCCTATAGATATTCATTTCGATTGGTTGACATTGGCATATAAGACATATTAGACTGTGAAATAACAAGCCTTTCATTAGCTATCTCATTTCTAGTTATAGCTAATACGTGTGCTTGGGAGTCCTTGAAAATGGAATAAACCAAGATCTTACCATGACTGCAATTTTAGAGAGATGTGAAAGTACAAGCCTATGGGGTCGCTTCTGTAACTAGATTGCCAGTACTGAAAACCATCTTTACATTGGATGATTTGGTGTTTAAATGATCCCTACTTTATTGATCGCAACTTCTATATTTATCATTTCCTTCATTGCTGCCCCTCCAGTCGATATTGATGGTATTCGTGAACCTGTTTCTGGGTCTCTACTTTATGGAAACAATATTATCTCAGGTGCCATTATTCCTACTTCCGCAGCTATAGGTTTGCATTTTTACCCAATATGGGAAGCAGCATCTGTTGATGAGTGGTTATACAATGGCGGTCCTTATGAACTGATTGTTCTACACTTCTTACTTGGTGTAGCTTGTTACATGGGTCGTGAGTGGGAACTTAGTTTCCGTCTGGGTATGCGCCCTTGGATTGCTATTACATATTAAGCTCCTATTGTGACTACTACAACTATTTTCTTGATCTACCCTATTGGTTAAGGAAGTTTCTCTAATGGTATGTTATTAGGAATATATGGTACTTTCAACTTCATGATTATATTCCAGGTAGAGCACAACATTCTTATGCATCCATTTCACATGTTAGGCATAGCTGGTGTATTCGGTGGCTCTCTATTCAGTGATATGCAAGGTTCTTTGGTAACTTCTAGTTTCATCAAGGAAACCACTTAAAATGAGTATGATAATTCAGGTTACAGACTATAAATGACCTCTCTTTGGAAGGCTACTACTCAGTTAGAACACTCCTGTAGCGTAGCTCATAGGTAGAAAAAAACTATCCCTTTTGAACAAAACAACCTTCATTGAACTCTCCAGACATAACACTGAGAAAACAGGAAAAAAAAAAAAGCTTAACAAAAAGCAAAACAAAGACAAGAAATAAGTGAGAGAACCATCAATGAAAAGAGAATGTCCATACGATGTCGGCATAAAGTGAAAACATGTTCTTTGAAACTTATGAGAGAAAGAAAAGAACACCTCACATATGCTTTTCAACCTTTATACATATTGATTGAGTCCCATATTCAGGCGATATTAATAAGAAAAGGATCTCACAAAGATAGAAGATTGTCCCAGATTCATCATTAAAAGAGCACCCATCGTACTGAGAACTAAGATATCATCATGTTCTGATTCGACTGAAAATGGACCAAATTGATTTTTGTCACACAAAAAGAGTCGGCGCTTTTCATGGTAAGTTAGAAGCTAATGAATTAGATCATATGATTCTTCTTTGGTTTAGATTAGAAAAACATACAGCAACCTATGGGAATAATGTGGTGTTCGGCCCGACGATGGAAAGGTTCCGAATTTTTAGTGAACCAATCCCCCTCACCCTCAGCTCGCTTGGATCGTATCATGGGGAGCTTACTTCTCTTCGTTTTTGTAAGGAAGTAACTTGACAGGAGAAAAAGCATAGCACCACCACCTTAAACAAGGGCCACAGGCAAAAGGGAAATTTATCATTTTCCCGAGAAGAGAAAAAATAACTCATACAAGAAACCAACAGGAGAGCACCCAAAGAAGCGTATCACGGCAAGGATAGAAAAGGGATGCCGGTTGTAAGGGCGAGAACCCGAATGAAGCAAAGGCACTAGATAGCATCAAAATTTTGGCCAATTCACAACCTTACCAGAGAGGGGCCTCAGAAGAGGCTGAAAAGGAAAGGTTGCGAAACAAATAGATGTCTATTTATGATAAAAGGATCAAGAATTCATAAATAAGAAAATTGAGTACAGAAGTGAGCGTGGAATTGGCTGAACATCTTTCTTGATAGCGAATTTCATTGTGATGTTCACCGACTATGTCACGACTGTTGTTCGGCGTTCACTCTTCGCTTCGTATCCAAGCTTTCTTTAGCTAGAAATTTTTTCTACGAGATTTCCTGTTGAAATGAAAAGTTCTTTTCTATATGTCTCTTTTTCTATCTATTTTATAGAAAAGGCGCTAGAAGAATGGAATCATTCTCTGAAGGGTCAAATTGAATGCTACTATTATCCAAGGAAACCTAACATGTGGTACAAAAAGTAGTATAGAGTTTGATAAAGTTTTAATCGCAAGATACACTATTTGGATACAAGTTCCTTTTCTATTTTCTAATTACTAGCCGATGTTGCGAAAAACACTATCGTCTAGAATCTAATAGATCAGAATTAGCATCTCAAAGAAAAAGCAATTGACCGAAATTGATATCGACATACCAAGTCAAAGAAATTGCGTATGACAATCATCAAAAGTCGAAAGTGAAAGTGGCCTTATTGACCACCGATGCTGGAACAAGCTTTGTCTAGGGAGCAGCCCATAAGCCCTATCTCTAGGACAGTGGGTAGCTCAACTACCTAGCTCAGCTAATAGACCAATCAAAGCTTGGCTGGGTTGCCGAAATGGATGGATACTTAGGTCAGCTCCAACTCACTGCTTGACTGTGGCATCGGGAAGAATGGATTGCAGATAGACACTCACTCAAACGTCTGAAGGGGGCTAGGCTCTCCTTTAGGTTTAGGTAGGAATTTCACTGATGATGACCTTAAATCAAGCCCTCACTCTACAGGTCAAGCGGACGACTCAACTGAAGAGCAAGCTAGGTCTGACAGTTCCACCAACTACATATGAAGATGTAGATGCTCTCAAGGCTTAGAAGGAATGCTAGCTATATGCTTCAAACATGGATTCTTCATTCACTTCCTTTCTAAATGACAGGCTGCTCTTTCATTGTATGATTTCTTGGTTTGATGAAGACACTCTCTCTTATGTATCTACTTATTATGTTTTTGCCTCTACTCGGTAGTTCTGTAGCTGGTTTTTTCGGACGTTTTCTAGGATTAGAAATAACCGCTATAATAACCACCATGTACATTTCATTTTCTTCTATCTCCTATTTTCTTCCTTTTTATGAAGTCGCACCGAGAGCTAGTGCTTGCTATCTCAGAATAGCTCCATGGATCTCATAGGAAATGTTTGATGCTTCTTGGGTCTTCTTTGGCGACCATGAAGTCAACAGATGAATTACTGCGTAGATAGATAAGATCCAGACGCTACAGTTACTATACAGTGATACAGACTCGACTCGCTCCTACCCATCACCCCCGGGAAGGGGTCAAAAAGCATGTCGTGAATCAAGGGGGGACATATTGGACGTCACAACTCCCGTCGATTGGGGGCTGTGCCACCCTGCCTTTTGATTGATACACAGTTGAGGAGGCCGATCATGAATACTACAGGTGTGGGAGCGATCTTGGTAAGGGAAGGCTAAGATGACGCCTTGCAATGGGTAGCAAGAGGGTGCTTATGCCCCGACGGTGGGGCCTTATGGGGAAGGGCCTAACCCAATATGGAAAGCACACAAACCACTTGAAGCGTACCTCTGTATCAACTTTTTCACTATATCTAAGGGTTACGTCGGTGGAATCGGTGAATCATGCATGCTGGTTAAATGCATGGGCAAAGGGCCCGTAATACCCCCCCCCCCCCCCACACACACACACACACACACACACGATTCAGAGAGCACTGAAGATGAATGAGAGGTTCACCACCACATCATTGCAAGGGGAGCTCGCTCGATTCGCAGATTGGTCCGACTCGTAATTCACTTCTGACCCCGTGTTCGATAGCCCGACCGTAGTGATGTTAATTGTGGTTACATCCATAAGTAGCTTGGTCCATCTTTATTCCATTTCATATATGTCCGAGGATCCGCATAGCCCTCGATTTATGTGTTATTTATCCATTCCTACTTTTTTATGCTAATTTTGGTGACTGGAGATAACTCTCTTCAATTATTCCTGGGATGGGAGGGAGTAGGTCTTGCTTCATATTTGTTAATTCATTTCTGGTTCACACGACTTCAGGCAGATAAAGCAGCTACAAAAGCTATGCCTGTCAATCGAGTAGGTGATTTTGGATTAGCTCCTGGGATTTCGGGTCGTTTTACTCTCTTTCAAACAGTAGACTTTTCAACCATTTTTGCTCGTGCGTTTGCCCCCAGAAATTCATGGATTTCTCGCAATATGAGATTGAATGCCATAACTCTGATTTGTATTTTACTTCTTATTGGTGCTGTTGGGAAATCTGCACAGATAGGATCGCATACTTGGTCACCCGATGCAATGGAGGGTTCCACTCCAGTATCTGCTTCAATTCATGCAACTACTATTATCTTAGCTGGCATTCTCATGATAGCAAGTTGCTCCCCTTTATTTGAATACCCACATACGGCTTTGATTGTTATTACTTCTTCATAAGCTATGACATCATTCCTTGCAGCAACAACAAGAATCTTACAGAACTATCTAAAGAGGGTCATAGCTTATTCAACTAGCAGTCAATTAGGCTATATTATCTTTGCTTACGGCATTTCTAACTGTTTGGTTAGCATCTTTTACTTAATGAATCACACATTTTTCAAAGCATTACTCTTCTTGAGTGCAGGTTAGATGATTCATGCCATGTCGGATGAGTAAGATATGCAGAAGATGGGGGGGCTTACCTCCTCGTTCCCTTTGACCTATGCCATGATGCTCATGGGCAGCTTACCTCTCATTGGATTTCCTTTTCCAACTGGATTTTATTCCAAAGATGTTATCTTAGAGCTCACTTACACTATGTATACCATCAGTGGTAACTTTTCTTTCTAGTTGGGAAGTGTCTCTATCCTTTTCAATTCTCATTACTCTTTTTGTTTCATATTTCTCACATTTCTAGTACCAACTAATTCATTCGAGAAAGACAGTTTATGATGTCATGATGCACCCATTCCTATGGCCATTCCTTCAATACTTCTGTCTCTTAGGATATGCTGTGACGTTAGCCTATAAGTCACTATTGTGCTGTGACGAAGTGGTTTTTGCTCACCTAACACGATTGTACGAGGTCATAATTCACCCAACATAATCATCTGAGGTGAATAAGAATTGGGGATCAGATGCAGACGAAATTCCCGCCAATGGCTGAGATGTTCAGTTGATTCCCTCCCCCTTAGTGGGGGTCTAGACCCCTACGAGTGAGTAGAAAAGGGAGGAGGAAAGAGGCCCTGGTGAACCATCATATTAAGTGAACAAGTGCAAGCTTCGCTACCTGATAGTATGGAGTACTGACCACACCGAGGGACAGGCCCTAAAGCGAAGGAAAGGAATGAGCGGAATCAACGTGTTCCAATTTTTGGCCTTACACTGACCATCCAATGAACCATGGACTAAACGGCCACTGCCTGAAAGGACTATGTCCAGGGGACCGCCGCCCCCCACAAGGTACATCTCGCGCCTATGGGCCGCTATAACTATCCAAGAAGACACTCGAAACTGGAAGAAAAACCTACCCGGTGGACTGCCGAGCTACAAGTCCTACGACACAGGAGCGGGATTCTCTAAAAAGCCAAGGTCGTGGGTGGCCAAGAGGGCCCACTTGGAGACTTGGGATCTCAGCAGGAAATGCGAAGGTTGCTTAAAGCCGGCCGGCCGATAGACGAAAGAGAAGAAACAAGTTTAGTTCTGATCTGAGTAGGCTCAACATAGGGAATACCCTAACCCTGGGAACCGGGGCCTGGCCATCCCGGTCGACGTTAACGCAAAGTTTGTCCGTCGACAGTGTTTCGACCTGGTTCGATTCATGGTCGCATCTGCAAACGTTTTCCCGGGGGGCCGACGCCCCCCCCAGTCCAGGCATTGATCTATAAAACTTCATAATAAAGGATGTCACAGTACTTACCTTTTCCTTGGTGAGTCGAAGTGGGGTTCCGTCCTCCCTTGCGACCTCAGTCTTCCGTTTCTTGTTTCCGCCTCCGACGTTTGGTTTCTTTTTATCAGCTTTTCATAAACTCCTGCTCGAGCTACTCGGCGAACTCTGGTTCTTTCGAAGAACACAAAGATTTTCTTGAAAAGAAAAGAGAACTAGAGCTTTGCTTGATCCATTGAATGATCTCGTCCAACAGTCATTCAGTACACCCCTCCTCGTACTGGTTTGCCATCACCTTTCCATCAGGCAATCCATGTTATGAATGGCTTGTAACCTCGAGGATTTCATCTTCCACTAGTAAGTTCGCTTGCACCTCATTATCCTTTGAACGCATCGTCAAGCTCTATGCCAGCTTGTCCTATCTCCGCTCTCGTAGGTACCCAGCTCTTCTTCAGATCATCCTGCTTTCGTTCCAGCAAGTCTTCCGCTAGAAGATTTTCTTGTATGAGAAAATTACATTCCTTGTCATCGGAAGCTCATTCTTGCTTATTGGATTGCTTGGGATGTCTTTCTATCCACTCGACTGAAAGGAGAGGAGTTCTATCTGACTAAATGGTTTATGTAGTTCTTAACTCATTTAGCAAAGGTTTTTGAAGGGATGAAATGTCCTAGATGTTGTGGATCTATGGTTTATGATTTTGATGATAGCAAATATTCTTATTTCTCTTTAACTGCCTTATGTACTGACATTTCAGGTGCACACGATTGGACTACAATTTGGAATCAGCTCAAGATAGGGTAAACTAGGTCTGAGTCAGTTTGTATCCTTTTTCCTTTCTTTAGTCTATTGTATTTGGTGTGGCTCCTAATGTTTTGTAACTTGGAAGATTTTCTGTTGTTCTCTAAAGACTTCTATTTTTGGTAACATCGTCCGGGACGATATTTATATCATCCTGGATGATCTGTCCAAAAATAAAAACCTTAATTAGGGCATCCTCATTAAGGCGGCCATCATAAGCTGATCGGCCTGGACGATACTTGTATCAGCCAGGACGACAGTCTCAATTCAGAAAGAATCAGCCTCCATAATCAGTTTAAGTATTCTTTACTTTAGGAAATAGGCCAGGATGATATTACTATCGTCCAGGATGATCTAACTCAATTATGCCTATATTGATCTGGTATCTTTAGAAAGCATTAATGGTTGATTGATACGATCACATCGTCCGGGATGATAGTAGGATCGACCGGAATGATGTCTTGGACGATTTACATCGGCCAGCATCAATTCAAGGCGATGATTAGGACGATTGAAATAGGTTTTAAACTAATCATCCAGGACGATCGTGAGATCGGCCAGGATGATATAACCTTTTTTTTTTTATTGTCTCAAATCGTCCCAGGCCGTTGAGCTGAATTTGCATTGATCTAGGGGTGTCAATTTCGGGTCACAGGTCGGGTTCGGGTCGAACCCGAAACTGACCCGACACTATTCGGGTCAACCCGAACCCGACCCGTTTTTAAAAATGGGTCAATCTCCCTGACCCGAACCCGACCCGCTTCGGGTCCGGGTCAACCTGTCACGACCCGAATGACTCATTTCTAATAAAAAAATGGCTAATTTTTGGGTCTAAAATGGGTCAATCTCCTCTTTTCAGGTCAAAAACGGGTCAAAATCGGGTCAATCATGGGTTGCCGGGTCAAAATCGGGTCACTTTTGGGTCAATTTCAGGTCAAAGGGTTAACCCAAACCCGACCCGATTTTTGAAACGGGTCGAAATGCTGAACCCAAACCCGACCTGTTTCGGGTTCGAGTTGACCCTAACAGGAAATTTTTGGGTCGGGTTTTTGGGTCGTGTCAAATATTGACACCCCTACACTGATCGGCCAGGACAATAATGTCGGCAACTTGCATTAATGAGCTCGTTTTGAGTTTTTCTATTTAAGCTTGGCATGACACTTTGTAAAGTATCTTTGGCAGCCATTGTAGCTTCGTTCTTATGGGGGAGACTTGAAGAGAAAGATTGAAAGGGAGAGAGGAAAGGGTGGAGTTTGAGAGAGGGAAAAGATCCTATGAGTGGGGGCTCAAGGGAGTGTGGAGGGGATTCCACACGATTGCTCCGGCAAGCTCGCACCTGAAAACCGTCGGATTTAAGGCTTATCTCGAGGGAAGTTCACCAAAGAAGAAGATCTCTTTGGTGTCAAAGGACCCGGCGACTCTGCCGCACCGGGGAAGGTGGAAGTGATTTTGTAAGGGCTTCTCTGCCTAGCTATGGGGGCTAAAGGAGAGACACTTATTTTAGTGCAATACTTGGAGGGTGCCTCCAAGGAGTGGACGTAGGTCAAGGTTTGACCGAACCACTATAAATTTGGTGTGTTCTTTTCTTATTATTGCTTCCGCATTGGTTTTTATTTGTGGTGATTTTGGTTTGTAATTTGCTTAAAATTTCTTCTTTACCAATTCACCACTCTCTTTATTTAGCCTTGGGACTAAGTTCATAGGGCCTAACATCCCTAACAAACTTTTAAGTGGTATCTGAGCTGTTTTCATAAAATAAGTTTTTAAAAGCTTTTGAATTTTTGATCCATGGCTAATTTTGGGAATCGTAATATTATGGAAGGTTATTCAATCACCATACCACATTTATTTGAAAATATATCATTTGATTTTTGGAAAACTCGCATGTCTATTTTTTTGCAATCGATTGATTTTTGCATGTGGCATATGATTTTAACTGGTCATTCATCACGGACACGTATTGTTAATGGAGTTAAAACTGATATTCCTTTTAATCAATGGAATAGGGATGAACGAATGGAAGCTCAATTGAAAACGAAATCATTAAATTACTTTTTCTGTGCTTTAAATTCTGAAGATTTTATGTTAATATCCACGTGCGCTATTGGTAAGGAAGTTTGGGATAAACTACACACCATATACGAAGACACTAGTGAAATCAAGCAATCCAAGTTGAATATGTTAATGCATGATTTTGAACTATTTTCCATGAATCCTTATGAGACGATCTTAGACATGTATACTAGGTTCATTCAAATTGTAACATCATTGCATGCCTTAGGAAAAGATTTTTTAAATTTTGAAAAAGTTAACAAAATTCTTCATTGTCTATTAGATAAATTTGATATTAAAGTTATCGCTATTTGTGAATCTAAAGATTTGATTGTATATTCTATTAATAATTTGATTGGCTCACTCATTGCCTACGAGCAAGGGTTGGGTCAAAGACTTTTTGATGCAGGTGAAATGATTGTTTTAAAAACGGAAGATAGAGAAGAAGATAGCTTAGTTGGTGATGACTTGTCAAGCAAATCCCAAAGCTCACCAAAGCATAGGCAAAAGTGGAAGAAAGGTAAAAGTGGTAAGGATGCCCATATTTCTTCTGACGTTATTTGTTTTCGATGCAGGAAGCCTGGACATATGAAAAATCAGTGCCCTAATCTAAAAATTCTTCCTACAAAAGAAAATGGTAAGACAAAGCTAAAGTTAAATTGGGGAAATAATGAAAAACACAAAATCTCATGGGCAGACCTGGTTTTTGAAGAATCGGACCAGGAGAGAGATAATGGTTAAAATGCTTATTTGTATTTTCTTTGTTGTGTTTTGTTTTTTTATTTTTTGTTTTTTGTTTTTTTTTTATTCTTTGAAGTTTGTTTGCTTCGTAAATTTTTTTTTTCCGATTAGCATATGCATTCACTTTTCTAAAAATGAAAAACCTAACTCCTATTTTTTCTTGAATTCTTATTAAATTGTGTTTGACTTCTCTAAAAAATACTCAAACGAAGGAAACTCATGTGTTTGACTCTCAATCTCTATTTCCTAAAAGAGGTTATTCTACTTTTGATTTAAAATCTTTTTCATCTTCTAAATTGATTTTTGAAACATTTTTTTTATCTCCCTACATTTTATTTATCGCATAGGAATCTTTTGTAAGGTGCTGAATCTACATCATAATTTTCTTAATCAAGAATTTCATTTTTGTCAATAGTATGGGTTTACTTTTTATCTTTAAGATTTCAGAAAGGTAGCATATTCAAAAAATTGACCAATGATGCCAAAAATAAAAGATGCGCAAAGCGCCAAATTGAAAAATATAGAATACACGAAGTGTATCAAAAGATGCGCAGTGCGCCAACCAATTGTCAAGAGGCATAAAATGAGCCCACAAAATTTTAATGCTTACCATTCTTGTACTTCTTAAAGCTTAAGAAAACCCTTGATTTTTTTGATACTTGAATTTGAAAATCATGAGATTCAACAATTCGTGCATTAATCTTCTATTAGATATATTTTATGAAAGGAGCTTTGAAAAATTATTGTTTCTTTCTCTAATTTGTCTTATGATTTAGATATTGAATTAAAAAGTTTTTTTGCCTTTTTAAAAAAAGAACTTGAGTTTGGATTATCAAATTCTAAATTTCTAACCTTTTCTGGGCTATGTGTTATCAATCCAATTCTACTAAGCTTTTTGATTAAAACTAAGAGGTAATTTTCTCATTTTAAGAATATTTGTTTTTTCACTAGATCAGAGAGCGTTTTTTGTCTTTCGTTCGTTTTGTTTTTTGTGCATCCTCTCTTTTTGATAATGTTAAAGGGGGAGAACGTAATGTTGAATTTGTATTTTTTTTCTTTTCAAAAAATTAAAACAACAAAAATGTTTTTTATCTCCCCAAATTTTTTAAAAAGGGTTTATTCTAGTGAGGGGGAGATTAGGAGAATTTTTTTTTGAAAATTCAAATTGAATTGTTTGCCATCATTAAAAAGGGGGAGATTATTGTGGATCTATGGTTTATAATTTTGATGATAGCAAACATTCTTATTTCTCTTTGACTGCCTTATGTACTAAAATTTCAGGTGCACAATATTGGAGTACAATTTGGAATCAGCTCAAGATAGGGTAGACTAGGTCTGAGTCAGTTTGTACCCTTTTTTTCTTTCTTGAGTCTATTGTATTTGGTGTAGCTCCTGATGTTTTGTAACTTGAAAGATTTTCTGTTATTCCCTAAAGACTTCTATTTTTGGTAACATCATCCGGGACGATATTTATATCGTCCTGTATGATCTGTCAAAAAATAGAAACCTTAATTAGGGCATCCTCATTAAGGCGGCCGTCATAAGCTAATCGGCCTGGATGATACTTGTATCAGCCAGGATGACAGTCTCAATTCAGAAAGAATCAGCCGTCATAATCAGTTTAGGTATTCTTTACTTTAGGAAATAGGCCAGGACGATATTACTATCGTCTAGGACGATCTAACTCAATTATGCCTAAATTGATATGGTATCTTTGGAAAGCATTAATGATTGATTGATACGATCACATCGTCAGGGACGATGTACTGGACGATTTACATCGGCCAGCATCAATTTAGGGCGATGATCAGGACGATTGAAATAGGTTTTAAACTAATCGTCCAAGACAATCGTGAGATCGGCCAGAACGATATAACCAATTTTCTTCTGATCGTCCCAAATCATCCCGGGCCGTTGAGCTGAATTTGCACTGATCGGCAAGGATGATATACATATAGTCCTGGATGATATGTCGGCAACTTGCATTAGTGAGCTCATTTTGAGCTTTTCTATTTAAGCTTGGCATGATACTTCGTAAAGTGTCTTTGTCAGCCATTGTAGCTTTGTTCTTGTGGGGGAGACTTGAAGAGAAAGCTTGAAAGGGAGTGAGGAAAGGGTGGAGTTTGAGAGAGGGAGAAGATCCTGTGAGTGGGGGCTCAAGGGAGTGTGGAGGGGATTCCACACGGTTGCTCTGTCAAGTTCGCACCTGAATACCGTCGGATTCAAGGCTTGTCTCGAGGGAAGTTCACCAAAGAAGAAGATCTCTTTGGTGTCAAAGGACCCGGCGACTCCGCCGCACTGGGGAAGGTGGAAGTAATTTTGTAAGGGCTTCTCCGCCTAGCTATGGGGGTTAAAGGAGAGACACTTATTTTAGTGCAATACTTGGAGGGTGCCTCCAAGGAGTGGACGTAGGTCAAGGTTTGACCGAACCACTATAAATCTGGTGTATTCTTTTCTTATTATTGCTTCCGCATTTAATTTCCTTATTGGTTTTTATTTGTGGTGATTTTGGTTTGTACTTTGCTTAAAGTTTCTTCTTTACCAATTCACCACTCTCTTTATTTAGCCTTGGGACTAAGTTCATAGGGCCTAACATCCCTAACAAACTTTCACCATAGGCTGGCAGTAGTAGTTGAGTGGAGTTTGAAATCCATGTAGTAGATACTTCCCACAACTAAGTCCAATGAGCTTGGAGGGGGAGGATTTGATTGAAAGTGGTGATTTGTTGGCTTGGTGAGAAACTTCCTCGTCAACCAGAGAGAGCTCCTTGAGAGACCCTCATCATTCTCCATTAGTGAGTTCCTTTGCTGATCTCAAGTGAGTTCTTTGAGAGATCTGTTCCTAAGAGGAATACCCTCTCCACAACCAAGTCACTACCTATCACAACTCCTTAGAAGACATTTATAGGTATAAAATATAAATCAGCAAACAAAAGTGAAGAATTAGCTTTTGGTGAGAATAATATAAAAAACTATTCAAGTACTCAAAGATAGCTTTAAATGCAAAAATCTAATTTGATGTAATTCTGCAAAGTATTCAACATATATAACAAAAGATTCTATTGTGAAGAGAAATAAATTAGCTTTTATTTTTTGGGAAAAAAATTGTTGGAATATGTAATAAGGTAACAAAATGGCTCCAAAATTTTGCCTATAGAGGCTTGATTTTTAGATGTTCTCAATATTAAAAAAATCGAATAAAACCTTACATAAAATAAGAAATTGCCCATTAATAGGGTGTTTCATTAAAACGCTTACTAAAAGATTTTTTTTTTTTTAATGAAAACACCCACTCAATCAAGTAAAGGAGAGGTTGCATGATTAAGAATTAGTTCAAGAGTGACAAGAAGTAAACGAGAGGTTGAATGACCATGAAGAAATACGCTACAAAGTTGCCTTAAATTCATAGGGAAGTTAGACATGATCCTTACATATTTTAAATGTACAAAATATATTTCATTTGACCAATAAAAATTTTATTGAGAGGCTCTGCCAAAGAAGAAATTATTCTTTTGAGGTCACCGGACCGTCCGGTAATGAATCAAAATGCGCCACGTCATTCATTACACAGCGGTACACAATATCAGTACAGAACAAAAATGTGACGTGGTGCGCCTTGAATCACCTATAAACGACATCCGGTGACCGCACAAAATAATTTCTCCTGCCAAAAAGGCCATGGTGATTTCTATGATGTCCAGCAGCATATTTCACTTTCCAAAGAATAAGAGACAACTCAGCCTAAGTCAATAACTGCACCCACCAGAAAATGAACCCAATCAATTCTGAAATTATAGCAAAAAGGCAGCAACTTTATGCTTTCAATGCTCCTCAACTACCCTCATCTAAGCAATAAAATCTCCTGCAAAAATGGGTGAGCGAAATTGAGAGAGAGATGGAAATGCATTCATCTGTCATTATCGAATATCAAGTCTTAATCAAAATAAGATGTATTTGGACCCGTCTCTTAAGAAAGATGAGAAAATTTGTTACAAAATAACCTAAATGATTGGTACAGTCATTAATTTGACGGCAAACACATGTCTGAATTCAAAATAGTTTAAACAAGTTGCTATTTTTTTTTTGGTGGATATTTAGGCTAAATATGGCAAATTCACACACACATCATATAGCCAAGACTCGAATCCAGGACCTCCTGGTTGGTAGCCAAATCTCCCAAACAACAGACTAAGATGAGTTGATTCTTTTGATGCATGATTTAAAATGGTCAATAATTGTGACGATCACAATACATGATAAACGTATCGTTGGCCCATATCTCGCATAAAGACAATACATTTTATAAATTAATTTAAAAATTTTATTAAATACAACTATTGGATTGAATACAATTAAAAAAAAAACAAGAAATAAAATCCTTAATACTAAAGGAGTTTTGTACAAATTTCTAAATTTCTAACTTACAACAACCAAATGATCTCAATTATGAGCAAAAAAGTGCCAAATTTAAATTGATTTTAATGTGCATAAATAAAAATAAAGATGACATCATTACTCTAACATGACAAACATTTTCTAATGATTAAAACGAAAGCATTCAACATATAGCCGCAGAAAAAATTGCTTCTTATAAAAAAAGGACAAATTTCATAACTGTAAAGCAAATTAATTGATAAATCTTGACATGACTTTTTCGTTTCTTACATGAATAAAAGAAATCCTGAAATCTTGATATGACTTTTGCGTTTCTTAAATGAAAAAAAAAGTTTTTAAATTGAAGATGCAGATGATGAATCTTGAAATCCTTTACATCGGAATCTTTTTTGAGGCCAGCTAAATCAACATCAATGATAGCTCTACAAGGAAAATTTTGGACTATGTTTTTTTCTGCAATTTCAGCGCAGGATAGGAAATTAGAATGTAAACGTATTGTTCAGAAGTCACTGCTCTACAACAACAAAAAAAAAAGGGAATATATACTTTTGGACATTGTTATATAATTGGTGCCTCTCAAATCTTTGATTTCAAATTCTACGTTCAATTCTTTCTTTTGGCAGATGTGTTTCATTCAAGTCATCATTTGTCAAGATAAAACTATTTCCTTCCTTCTATTGAGTGTTTTATGAACACAATATGATCAATATGGAATTCATAACTATGATTTTTTTATTAATTAGGTAAATTTTTCAACCATTGTTAGAGATTGTTAAAGACATAAATGACTTCTTTAGTAACATACCACTACCTAAAGAATTCAGGGCAATAATACATTTAAATTTCTTCTGATTTTCATGGAAGAATGCATAATTAATATCCAATTAGTTAGAGTCCAATAATTGTTAGTTGCAACAGATAGTAAGATTCCCATAGCTTTCAAGCTGATATAGATGCAAATCTTTCCATCTAGACAGTGTCATAGATTTGCCGAATCAAATATTATCTCTTAAGAGTCCCATATAATTAAATTTCATTGAGATCGCCTTTTTTTTGGGACATTTAATGCAAACTCGCACACATAATGCATACACAAAGATTCGAATAGTAGACCTCTTAGTTGGAAGCCTAAGTTCTCAACCAACAGACCAAGGTGAGATGCGTATTGAGAACACCCACTCACGTTATATTATAGTTTTCTTTCTAAGTAAGTCCACTTTTTTTTTCTATAAAGCTCTCATCTTCTCAAAACCCGCTTTTTCACTTCCATAGTACTCTTATATTTTTGGAATCTTCATATGAGAAATTTGAGTGCTAAAAGCACTATAGAAAAATCATTGATTACCGGCACAATTTGGTAATTTTTCAGTGGAAATTAGAAATCTGGCGTTTTTTTTTTCACCGGTAAAAGCCACGTAGGAAACATACCGGTAGAATTTTTTTCCTCGGAAAATATTTTCCGGTGGATTTACATTGTGTTTTTGGCGGTAGTTGGAGCGGTGGATTACATAGAATTGCCGCCAAAGATTTTTTGCGGTATTAGCCCTAGAAATTTTCCGATGCATAGACCATAGTAAAATCGCCAGTAATTTTCGACGGTAATGACCGCCGCTATTTTTCGGCACCTTTTTTGACAATTTTCATAATGATTATGGCAGCTTATGAAATTGCCCGATATCGACATTTTTGGCGGCTAGGCTGCCAGTAAGCCATCGAAAAGCTGAAGGAAATTGAAAAAAAAATGATAGCCTCCCCTCTATTTACACACATTTTCATAATTTGTACCTGCAACAATTGAATAACATGCACAAATAAAATCCACTAACACTATATTAACAATCAACACATATTAAAACAGTTGAAAACATAAAATAAAAGAAATAAACAAACTTTCAATCATAATAAAACATAAATTTCAATATAAACAATCTTTAAAATATAAAATTCAACTACAAGAAAGAGTTTACATCAATGTTCTCAAATAAAAACTTATTCTTCAAACTCCAACAACTTCAACATTATGTAATCATCTTATGTGTCCTCACTGCCCTGTGACTTGTGCACAAGCTCCTACTCTTGTTTCTTCTAATTTTTAACTAGATGCGATTATAGCTCTATCTACATCTCAGCTTGAATCTATCTTATCTTTTTTATCTCTCTTATCAGAACAAAAACCCTCTGACTGACAGTTTCTTAAACTTCACTAGCATCATAGAATGTTAAGGTGGATATATTGCTCTTAATAGTATATCCCTATTCCACAAGCCCTCCCCTTATGCCTTCCTCCAATAGCTTCTGACCACATATCGTATTTAAAGTACTAGGTCAATCCTGAAGATGATTCGTCACTAGTAGACGGCTGACCCTCCCGAAGTCATATAAAATAATCCTACGAGAATAAATCCATAAAAAAAAAATTATTTATTTTTTATTATTACTTAAAATGATACTCTTACATGAATCATTTAAGAAATTTTGTTAATATTAAGGCATCCCCTGGAAGCGACGCATTGTATAGCCTGAATATAGTGATAAGTGTGCAAGGGCCACTACATCGGTGCCCAGGTGAAGTGTTAAATAGGCAAGGGTTCCCACATCAATGACGGATACTAAAAAATATTTAGTATCATGGCAAAGAAGCTAGTCTATGATATTAAAAAACATGAAACTAAAATTATGGTAGGAACTTGGAATATAGGTTTCCTTACAAGAAAATTAATGGAATTAATAGATATTCTGATTCATAGGAAGTTAAATATTTTGTGCATTCAAAAAATTAAATGAGTTGGAGAGATGGCTAAGAAAATTGATAGTTTATGACTTAAACTTTGATATTTGGGTAGGAGTCATACTAAAAATGGTGTAGGTATTATTATAGATAAGAGTTTGAAGTATAATGTTATAAAAATTAATAGGATTAGAGGTAGAATTATAGCTTTAAAGATTGTTGTTAATGCTAAGATTATTAATATTATAAGTGCTTATGCTCCTCAAATAGGTTTGGATATGAGTTATAAATTACATTTTTGAAATGACTTAGAAAAATTAATATAAAATATATCTCTTGAAGAAAGAGGTTTTATTGGAGGAGATTTTTATGGATATATTGATAGAGAGGTAGATGATTTTAAAAGCATTCATGGCAGCCATGGATTTGAAACGACAAATGAAGGTAGCAAAACTATAGTAGATTTATGTTTAGCTTATAATTTTTTAATTGCTAATACCTTATTTGGTAAAAGGAATGAGCATCTCATCACTTATAAAAATGGATATACTATAACTCAGATGCACTATTTTCTTATAAGAAAATTAAATCGTTTAGATTGCAAAGATTGTAAAGTTATTCCGAGTGAAAATTTATATATCAAACATCGATTATTAGTTTTGGACAAAGGTGGATGAGATAATTTGCTAAACGCTTTAATGAAGATGGTGAAAATAAGATTGAATGTAGTGACCTTTGCACCCTAAATGAAAATAATAATTTCTATTTTTATCGACGTATTAGTAAAATCGAAGTTAGAGAGGCTTTAAAGAAAATGAAGGGTGGAAAAACTGTTGGACCTGATGATATTCCAATAGAGGTGTGGAAATGCTGCGGAGATGAAGGAATTTCTCAGCTTACTAAACTTTTTAATATTATTTTAAAGACTAAAAAGATGTCAGCTGAGTGGAGAATGAGTATGTTAATTCCTATTTTTAAGAATAAAGGTGATGCACAAGATTGTGTGAATTAAAAGGAATTAAGTTAATGTGTCATACTTTAAAACTATGGGAGCGAGTTATGGAGCATAAGTTGAGGAGTGATACTAATGTTTCTCAAAATCAATTTGGATTTATGCTAGGTAGATCGACTATGGAAGCCATACATTTATTAAGAGGTTTGATGGAGAAATATAGAGAAAATGAGGATCTACATATGATATTTATTGATTTAGAAAAAGCACATGATAAAGTTCTAACAGAAGTACTATATAGAGTTCTTAAAAAGAAAGGAGTTAATAACGCTTATATTCAAATCATTAAAGATATGTATGCATGAGCTATTACTTGTGTTCAAAAACAAGGTGGTTTGACCAAGTATTTCCCTATTTCAGTTGGGTTACATCAAGGATAAGCCTTAAGCCCATATCTTTTTGTGTTAGTCATAGATGCTCTCACTGGACATTTGCAAGAGGATGTACCTTGGTGCATGCTTTTTACTGATGATATTCTTCTTGTTGATAAGACTAGAGAGGGAGTTGAACGTAAACTTGAATTATGGATATCAACCTTAGAGTCTAAAGGTTTTCGCTTGAGTAGATCTAAAACGGAATATATGAAGTGTAATTTTAGTAGTAATAGACCTAGTGAGGGGATTGTGACTTTGGGCAATCAAGTCATTAATAAGAGTATACGTTTTATATATCTTGGATCTATTGTTCAGAGTGATGGTGAAATAGATGGGGATATTATCAGCAGAATTCAAGTTGGATGGTTGAAGTGGAGGAATGCATCGAGCTTGTTGTGTGATAGAAAATTACCACTCAAACCTAAGGGAAAATTCTATAAGATGGTTGTAAGGCCTGTAATGCTTTATGATGCTGAATGTTGTTCATTAAAAGAGAAGCATAATACTAAGTTAAGTATGGCAGAGATAAGGATGCTCAGGTGGATGAGTGGCTTTACCCTTAGAGATAGGATATGAAATGAGCATATACATGAAAAGGTTGGAGTAGCTCCAGTAGAAGATAGGATTAGAGAGAGTTGCCTTAGATGGTTTGGTCACATAAAGCAGGGCCTTCCGATAACCCGGTTAGGAGAGTAGAGGTGTTAGATTTGACTTATGTTAAGAAAGGTATAGGCAGACATAAAAAGACTTGGTTAGAAAATATTAGGAATGACCTTTCTTTATTAGATTTAAAAAAGAATTTGACTTTTAATAGGACACAAAGGAGAAAAAGGATCTATGTAGCCAACCCTACGTAGTGCGATAAAGGCTTGATGTTGTTGTTGTTGTACTTAAAAAATGATACTCACGTGAGCTTTTCTTGCCTTCTCATTAACCCACTGATGATCAAAAGTTGATGTTGGTGAGTCCTTGCATGCAACTCCAATGGTGTCGGCCCCGACCAATATGCTCTTTCTGTGAATAGAGAGTATAGTTAAAATAATATACATATATTTGTGAAACTAATTGACATAATATTTTACCAGTGGTTGTTTATGCTTAGTTTGAGGCACTCAGCCACCCGTTTGAAGAGAGCTTCCTAAACCCAGCAATAAATTGATCAATTTTACTTATTTTGCTCTCTCAATTTTGTGAACTCAGGGGCTCACCCAAGCTCTGGTAAAATCAACCAACACTCCCATGCCAATCCATAATGAATGCTGCCCAAACTTTATAATATATGTGAACATGTCCTTTAGACGAGTATAGACTCTTTTCTCTAAATTAGTTTTAATCCTCGAACCATGCTCAGGCCACCACCTAAAATATTTGTAAAATAAAGGCATGATAAATAATATTAGAACAAATGCAATAAAAAATGCTAAGTAATGTCAAATAAATATACCTGAAATTTTCTGAAGCACATATCCCTAACTTTATTTGGAATTTTCTTCTATGATAAGTAAAGAGAATTTATATTTGTTCTGTATTATATTAAGAATC
Source organism: Dendrobium nobile (assembly GCA_022539455.1). Lineage (NCBI taxonomy): Eukaryota > Viridiplantae > Streptophyta > Magnoliopsida > Asparagales > Orchidaceae > Dendrobium > Dendrobium nobile. The sequence goes on from CM039734.1 coordinate 24,562,578, forward strand.
TTATGGGTGGTCTGCCTTCCATGATTAAAGCTGCAAGTTAAATTTTTTCTCAATTGCATAATGATAAAATTATAATAACTTTACAAAATAAATTGAACTAATGAATCACCTTCAAACTCTATGTATACAAGTTTATCCTCTGCTGTTGTAGGCTCCCTAGCCCCAACCTCTACTTCTGTTGATGGTCCACCCTATTCTAAATACATAGGAGGTGGGTAATAATAGGGGCAATGTTAAGGAGGATAAGGGTAGGTTGATTAAACTATTTGTGATCATGGTGGTTCGTGAAAGTTCGTTAGCGATGTTAAGCCCTATAGAACTTGCCCAAGCTAACCAAGAGGGGGGGTGAATTGGTATTTTAAAAATTTCTTTTCACAAAGAATAAAAATCACATAAACCAAAATCACACCACAAAAATAAATGCGAAAATAAAAGTGCGGAAGCAAGAAAATAAGAACACAAAGATTTATAGTGGTTCGGTCAACTCGACCTACGTCCGATCCCCGGAGGCGCCCTCCGAGTATTGCACTACAAACGTGACTCTCCTTTAGCCCCCACAGCTAGGCGGAGAAGCCTTTATAAAGCACCTCCTTTTTGCCACCCCGGCAAGGCAGAGAACCTACCTCCTTTTGCTTCCTCCTGAAGCTGGCAGAGAACCACAACCAAAAGCTAACTCCTTACCTCTACCGACCCTTCCACAGATGAGAAACTCTAGACGAAGAAGAAGCAGAGCGATCCTTGAAGCAACCCTTGTGAATCCCCTTATAAGCTCCCCCTCACAAGATCCTCTCTCTCTCCCTCTCTCTCATTCTCTCCTCAAGGCCTTCTCAGGTCAAGGCAGCAGCCAAAGGTCTTACAAAACGTTGAACAAGAGCTCTTAAATAGAAGAGCTTCAAAGGAGCTCATTAATTGCAAGTTGCCGACTATATCGTCCAGGCCGATATGGACATCGGCCTGGCCGATCAGTACAAATCTCAAAAGATCGGCCAAAGCATCTCCCTGAATGCAAACAGGATGATTTAAAATTGGCTTGATCGTCCAGGCCGATCTCACGATCGTCCTGGCCGATTAGTTCAAATTAGAGAAAAATCGTCCAGAGCATCGCCCCGAATACGAGCTGGCCAATATTTATCGTCCTGAAGTAACTTAAGGTTTTTGAATGGATCGTCCTAGCCGATCCTGCGATCGTCCAGGATGATATGATCGTATCAATCATCCTTAATTACTCCCTTGATTTCCTGATCAATTAAGGCATAATTTGAGAATTTCGTCCAGGCCGATCAATGATCGTCCTGGCTGATAATTTAAAAATACAGTATACCTTAATTGTCTATAGCGGCAACTTCTTTCTGTTTTGAGCTTATCGTCCTGGCCGATACACGTATCATCCAGGCCGATATGTTAATGATGGCTGCCTTAATTAAGAATCCTTATTTAGACTTTCTGTTTTAAGCCTGATCGTCCAGGACGATATAAATATCGTCTTGGCCGATATGAGTAAAAACAGAAATTCTAAGCCTCTCAAGTGCGTGTGTGTGTGTAGGGTTATTTAGCATCAGTCTCTTTGACCATTACAAATAGACTCAAGAAGAGAAAAAATAAAAAAACAGACTGACTCAACCTTAAACCTATGCAATCCTGAACTGGCTTCGTCTGTTCGTCCGATCTTCGATTCCTGAAAGGTTAGAAGCAACAAGAAGTCCAAGAGAAATAATGTTTGTTAATCATTAAAACATAAGCCATGAAAATAGATTTGTAACAATCTCCCCCTTTTTGATGATGGCAAACACAAGTAGGAAAAATTCAAAAAAAAAGTTCATTAAGATTTCAAAATTACAAACCCAACAACTTTTCCTACCACACCCTACTCCCCCTTTTGTCATCACAAAAAGAGGGTACATAAAGGAAAAAGAAAACAACACAACAGAAACTAAAAACAAGCCAAAAGATAAACTACAGAAAACAAGAAACAAACAACAGAAAACACAAACTAGAAAAACGAGGGATCACCCTGATCATCAGATGGAGGTGGTGGAGGTGGTTGCTGAAAGTAGCTGGCAAGCGTGGTGAACTGAGCATTGAACCAGGCGATGTCCTGGTCATGCTGCTGCTGCTGGTGAGCAAGGTAACTGTTAAATCGGGCTAAATCCTCAGTGCAGTGCTGCTCGTAGAGGGCAATATCCTCAGAGTGTTGCTGCTCCTGTGCAGCAATGTAGGCGTCAAAGCGGGTCTCCCAACGATAAAACCTCTCTATCAGCTGATCAAACGGTGAGTGCTGGTGGAGCGGAATAGGATCAGGAACGGGAGTGGGAGCGGGAGCCTCCTCCTCTCCAGCCCCCCGAGGTTCCTCATCCCCAAGGTGGGGACGAGTACTGTGAAAAGTACTGAAGGAACTGTTTGAGTAGAAGGGAGTTGGGAGGTTAGGTGGAATAGGATACTGAAGGTTGTATTTGGTTTCAAGGACATAGGCTATGATGTGTCCTAAGGCTAGATTGGGTTTCCTCTTATGACCTGGATCGCGGATTGTGGTTAAGTGATCAATGTATCAAAAGATTAAGTCTGCAGTATTGAATTCTCTATGAGCCATGATGTAGAAAGTAGTGAGGGAAAGTAGAGGGGTGATGTGGATTCGGTCCCCGGCTTTTGGAATTATGGAGGTGCGAAGGACATGTTGGATTGTCCTAGCATCTTTGACTAAAGAGCTAGTCTCTCCAACATGGAAAGGTACATTGGTCTGGCGAAGGAAGTGATTCGTCGTGGACCAGTCAAGGTCAGGATCTGAAGCGATTAAGTGCAGCATATCCCCAGTGGTGGATAGCTGTAAAAGATCAACACAATCCTGATATGTGATTTTGACAGGGCGTCAATTCACATAGGAGGTCAGGGCTGTGAAGGTAGGGTTAATGTGAAGGTTTGTGAAAAATTCTCAAAGAAACTCAGTATTGAAGGGGAAAGCAAGAGACAAGATGAAACAAAGGGAGGTGTGAGCGAAAAGATCCATTACCGGGTATGAGATGTTGGCAGGATTGATGATTCTGGAGACAGTTATTTCACACTCTTTGTAGCGATGATAGGCAGCTGCATCTTCTGCCTCCCTGAAACGAGGGTCAATCCTAGCCCTCGAAGAACTCCCAGAAGCCTGTCGAACACGTTTCCCACCAGCCATAGAGAGGAGTCAGCAAGAAAACACAAGAGGAGAAAGGATAAAGTGGAAAACCATGGCTGGATCGGCCAGAATTTAAAGAAAAGGCCATATCGTCCAGGCCGATCGCATAATCGTCCAGGCCGATATGGCTTAATAATTGCGTACAGGCCGATTGGTCAAAAAGGTGGTCCGATCGTCCAGGCCGATCAGATATCGGCCAGGATGATTAGACACAGGCGATCGTCCCAAGGAGTCAGGCCGGATGACCGTTGAAAAAAGCAGATCGTTCGGGCTGATTAGGTGTATCATCAAGGATGATGCACAATAATTGATCGTACCGACCGAAGTTAAAAAGTTTTAAATCTATGCCACGTGTAACGTCCAGGATGAACAGTGGATCGGCCAGGACGATTGTCCAATAATGGATCGTCCCAGGCCAATTTTAAAGATTCTAACGTGCTGACACATAGATCGTCCAGGACGATCCAGTGTATCGGCCAGGACGATGCACATAAAATGCATCAGCCAGATGAAATATTCTATCGGCCAGGACTATCATCATGATTGCAACAGAGTTCGATCAGATCGTCCAGGACGATATGGTATTGTCCAGGACGATGACTTACAGCAAGCACAGAAAAGACTAGCATATGGAATTTGAAGAGATTTTGTCCTATCGTCCAGGACGATAAACATATCGGCCAGGACGATGTCACTAGAAATTGAAACCAAAGAAAAGATGGTGATGATCAAGGCCCTCAAAAATAAAACAAAATAAAAGCAGACAAAAACACAGTACTAGAAAACTAAAAACACAATGAAAATAAAAAAACGAATATTTTTGAATTTTTTTAATTTTTCTTTTTTTTTGTTTTATGGAGGTATCATATGAGAAGTTCTCAAAAAAATTAAACTTTAGAGTTCCACAAGATCAAGGAGTTTAGCCAATCCCAATCAGACAAATGTAAAATATTTGATTCTATTAACCCTAGATTAGACGTTCTTTATGGTACAAATTTTCTTTTGAAAGACAAGAAGGCTTAACTCAGAATAAATCTAATTGGGCAAAAAGAAGATTCAATTAAAACTTGTTTACAAAAAAAATCTCATAAATAATAAAATAAAGTAATTTTTCTCAATCATGAAATTTGAAATCAAGTCTTTGAAAATCTCATATAACTCATAAGTTCTTCTAAGTTTTAAAAGTTTTAAAAAGAGAGGATAGCTTGCTTTTTAGTGGGCTTATTTTTATGCCTCTTGTTTCTTTGATTTGGCTTTTTGAGCATCTTGATTTTCGATACACATTTGTGTATATATTTTTCTTTTTTAATTTGGCGTCATTGGCCTCTTTCCTTTTTAATTCTTGCAAGCTAAAAGCTCTTTTGCAAACTCTTAAAAGAAGCTCAGTTGTGAGTATATCCTCCAAATATTAGAGAATAGGAGCTCTCTCTCTAACATAGGGAAGAATAACCCACAAAACAAAACTAAAGAATCATATGATCTGTGCAAGGGCAAGATCTCAAATAACTTGAGAGATATATAAGAACTTTGGATATTATGCATAAGATAGATTTTTTGTAGCAAGATAAAATGAATCTTAGTTTCAAAAACCATTAGCTAAAGTGAGTTAGACTTTTATTTTAGAGAAGAAAATCATACCACTAAACAAGGTCGGAAGGAGGGAAACCATCAATGGTGTTTCTTCCTTTAACCAATTTTAGAAAAGCTAAACCCAATCTTCAAAAACTCCAAAATCTAAAATCTTGAAAATATTTAACATATGGAAAGCCAATTTTAAAAGCTGAGTGAAAACAAAAACTCATTAAAAATACAAACAAAGTAGAAATCAAACACACTAAAACAAAACACATTTCAAGGAATTATTGAAGTAGCAGGTTTAAGCATTTATGAGCTGCGAGCCTTCATATGTTCAGTTATTCTATGCTCCCACAAGGTCTTTGGTGAGAGCACTCCTGCGAAAAACTTAACAACAGTCAGACTTAGGAACCCAAACAGGTTTGGGCCCCATTTTAGGAAAAGTAGAATACAATGTAGGTATGGTAAGTTGTGAATCATGCATCTTAGGTCTCCACACCCAATATGTACTATGGTGAACGGTGCAAGTGTGTGAGATGTCTCCTAGTATGCCACATGAAAAACATCTAACTCCAGAAAAAGGGTTTCTTAAATGGTTTGAGTTATAATGCCTCTTCCTAGGTTCTGGCTTAGGATCAAAAGTAGATGTCATCTGATTTTTCTTACATGTATCAAAATCATTTTGAATCCTCAAGTTAGTTCTTTTTAATGTATCATTATCAATCATCAACTTTTTCTCAATCTCTTTAGATTTCTTAAGATCAGATTTAAGTGAGGTGTGTGAAACTTTTAATGCATTATTTTTATCAATTAATTCTAAATACTTTTTGTTTAAATCATCAAATTCATCAAGAAGAGCCATGTGATTTGAATCAATCGTTGCATGATCTTTGAGAAAAACTTCATGCTCTTTTTGTAAATTTAAAAGTTCTAATTTTAGGCTAGCATGAGTTTTCTTGAGTTTTTTGTATGATGCATGTATTTTCTCACAAATCTCAAATAATTCATCATAGGTTGGTTTACATATCTCTTCCTCATCACTTTGATCTTCTCCTATTAAACACAAGTTTGTAGTCTCTTCCTCTAGTTCAGTCTCAGAGGAGTCAGTACTAGATTCCGCCCAAAAAGCCTTTTGGATTCTCTTCTTGTCCTTCTTGACCTTAGGTTTCTCCTCAATCTTTTTCTTGCTTGTGTTATCTTGAAGTGTCGGGCAATCAGTTCTCACATGTCCTGGTTTCCTGCAATTATAGCAAACAATATCAAAAGATTCTTTAATATGTTTATGATCCTTACCTTTTCTCCAATTTTGATGATGCTTTTGTTTCTTCCTTAGAAAACTTTTGAATTGCCTTTTGATGAAGGCAACTTCATCGCTTTCAGACCCCAAAGATTCAGAATCAGATTTGTGCGCCTTTAATGCAACTGTTTTCTTATTCTTCTTCTCACCTACATCAATAGTTCTTTGATTCACCCCTTGCTCGTAAGCAATGAGTGAGCCAAGTAAGTTATCAATAGAATAAGTGTTCAAATCCTTAGATTCAGTGATTGCAGTGATTTTAGCATCATATGACGAAGGTAAATATCTCAAAATCTTGTTAACTTTTTCATAGTTTGAAAGTTCTTTTCCTAGTGCATGCAGTGAAGTAATTATCTGAGTAAACCTTGTGTACATGTTAGAAATCGATTCATGAGGTTTCATACGAAAAAGTTCATAGTCATACAAGAGAATGTTCAAACGGGAATGTTTAACCTCATTAGTACCTTCATAGGTGATGCACAATTCATCCCAAATCTCTTTACCAATTTTGCAAGTGGAGATACGCATGTAATCCTCAGATTTTAAAGCACAAAAAAAGCAGTTCAAACATTTTGCATTCAATTGAGCTAAATCTCGTTCATCAAAAGTCTATTCAGTAAAAGCAACTTCAGTTTTAACACCATTAATTTCACGAGAAGGTGGAGAATAATCTTCTTTGATAAGCATCCACATGCGATAATCAGTAGATTGTAAAAACATTTACATACGGGTTTTCCAAAAATCAAAAGGTAGGTTATCGAATAGGGGAGGTCGGGTAATAGAATACCCTTCCGTAGTGTTACGATTCCCAAGGTTAGCCATGGATCAAATTCAAAAAGTTTTCAAACTTAAATTTTCGAATCCCGCTCTGATACCACTTAAAAGTTCGTTAGGGATGTTAAGCCCTATAGAACTGGCCCAAGCTAACCAAGAGGGGGGGGTGAATTGGTATTTTAAAAATTTCTTTTCACAAAGAATAAAAATCACATAAACCAAAATCACACCACAAAAATAAATGCGGAAATAAAAGTGCGAAAGCAAAAAAACAAGAACATAGAGATTTATAGTGGTTCGGTCAACTCGACCTACGTCCACTCCCAGGAGGCGCCCTCCGAGTATTGCACTACAAACGTGACTCTCCTTTAGTCCCCACAGTTAGGAGGAGAAGCCTTTACAAAGCACCTCCTTTTTGCCACCCCGGCAAGGCAGAGAACCTACCTCCTTTTGCTTCCTCCTGAAGCTGACAGAGAATCACAACCAAAAGCTAACTCCTTAACTCTACCGACCCTTCCACGGATGAGAAACTCTAGACGAAGATGAAGCAGAGCGATCCTTGAAGCAACCCTTCTGAATCCCCTCACAAGATCCTCTCTCTCTCCCTCTTTCTCTTTCTCTCCTCAAGGCCTTCTCAGGTCAAGGCAGCAGCCAAAGGTCTTACAAAATATTAAACAAGATCTCTTAAATAGAAGAGCTTCAAAGGAGCTCGTTAATTGTAAGTTGCCGACTATATCGTCCAGGCCGATATGGACATCGCCCTAGCCAATCAGTACAAATCTCAGAAGATTGGCCAGAGCATCGCCCTGAATGCAAACTAGATGATTTAAAATTGGCTTGATCGTCCAGGCCGATCTCACGATCGTCCTGGCCGATTAGTTCAAATTAGAGGAAAATCGTCCAGAGCATCGCCCTGAATACAAGCTGGCCGATATTTATCATCCTGAAGTAACTTAAGGTTTTTGAATGGATCGTCCTGGCCGATCCTGCGATCGTCCTGGCCGATCCTGCGATCGTCCAGGACGATATGATCGTATCAATCATCCTTAATTACTCCCTTGATTTCCTGATCAATTAGGGCATAATTTGAGAATTTCGTCCAGGCTGATTAATGATCGTCCTGGCCGATAATTTAAAAATACAGTATACCTTAATTGTCTATGGCGGTAACTTCTTTCTGTTTTGAGCTTATCATCCTGGCCGATACACGTATCGTCCAGGCTGATATGTTAATGACGACTGCCTTAATTAAGAATCCTTATTAAGACTTTCTGTTTTAAGCCTGATCGTCTAGGACGATGTAAATATCGTCCTGGCTTATATGAGTAAAAATAGAAATTCCAAGTCTCTCAAGTGTGTGTGTGTGTAGGGTTACTTAGCATCAGTCTCTTTGACCATTACAAATAGACTCAAGAAGATAAAAAACAAAAGTACAGACTGACTCAACGCTAAACCTATGTAATCCTGAACTAGCTTCATCTGTTCGTCCGATCTTCGATTTTTGAAAAGTTAGAAGCAACAAGCAGTCCAAGAGAAATAGTGTTTGTCAATCATCAAAACATAAGCCATGAAAATAGATTTGTAACAGTTGGTAATATGGATAGAAGGGAGCTAAGTGTCTATGATATGGAGAGGTATATTGAGGACTAGTAAAAGTAGGAGTCGAGACATACCTAGCATTGGGTGGTACTCCAACCAGAAGTAGATCTTTTTATCCCTTACCCTGCTTAGTAGGGGTCTAATGGTGACTCCCCGATGGTGATGATGGCACTCCTGTCACTGGTGGAGCTATCTTTTGTTAACCTTGATCACCCTATCTATACCCATTTGGTCCAATGCTAAACTTCTTCTAATGACTAACCATTGATGCAGTGGATCTACGAGGAGGCTTATCACCTAAAGTCATTTATATCTACAATTAAAAAAAAGTAATTAGTTAACTTTAAGTAAAATTATAGTAACAGTACAATTGTAAAAAATATGTATAATTATAAATAAGGTTTTAAAAGATATAAAGATTTGCATAAATAAAAATAAAAAATACAATTACATATAAAAATAAAAGTAAAACTTTCATTTGATTCATTTAAATATCATCATGGACATCTATGGCATAGTATACCATAACTAATGCTTCAAATATATACCTAGAGATTTGATGCACTAGACTTATTTCATTAGAAGAATTTTAATAGCTACATTATTTTAGGTATGTTGGTGTACTGTATAAGAGATGATTGGGTTAAATTTTCCCTATTATGATTTAAGCCAACCAAATACTTAATTAAAAAATGAACATTCAAATTTATGTGACTAACATTAAGCACATTTGCTTGTTTAATGGTTTGGCATGGTGGCATTCTTCTTGTTTATGAATATGAATTCTAATTTCATGCTTCATACTGAATTTAATTTGCCATTGCAAGCAATAAAAAAGAAATCATACAAAGATAGATTATAATTCAAGTGGATCTATCTATCATTTTACCAATTTATTATTGTTAAACATTCATTTGATTATAACATTGGTTAATAGAACATTAAGTAAATTGAAATAAAACGGGTCACTTAAGCTACAAGAACTATTCTAAATCAAAATTTCTTTCAGTGCTATGTAAGGTATCTTCACTTTCTTTCTCATTCTCACTTGAAGTGCTCGTCAAACTATCCACTTCTTCTAACTGCATTTTAGCATTAGGCAATGAACTATCAAGAACATTAATGTCAATAGCCATATATTCTAACATATCATCCTCTTGATGTGTAGTAGTTATGACGTGTAACTGGTCAACAATCTCTCATGCTTTTATTTTTATGATAGCTAGACAATCTTACTTATCTCTACGACCACGGGGATATTTGTAGAAACAAACTTGAATAGCTTGACTTGCTAGCACAACTGGATCAAACTTCCTTCATCTTCTTCTATGTTTTACCTCTACTAAATTATATGCAGGATGAACTCTTGTGTCTCTATTTGGTACATGATTATAGCACTGACAGATTAACAAACATATATGATTCACATCTTCTCATGGATGGGTACTGCAACTCAAGGACCTCATCCAAAATATCATAATAATCATACTCATCTACTTCATGAGTGTTTTCCTTTAACACAAACTCCATAATTTTTATTTTTTATTCAATTAGTATATAACTTGGAATGAAATCTAAACCATTAACAATATAGATTGGTCATGTGTTTGCTTTTCGTATTGGGCCCCATTTCAGTACTCGCAGCCCTTTATTTAAGACCTTATTATGGGGGTCATGCACCTAAGAAAAGTTGGAAAATTTAGGGCTTATATTATCTAATAAGATATAAATCAATGAAATAATATAAATTTTTCTCATGTAAGATCTAAACCATATTGTAAATTTAATTACAACGAGTTGCTTAACAGCTACAATATCTATTGGAGGAAAACTACTTATGAAATACCTAACAAGAAATCCTTCAATTCACACTTCAAAATTAAAAAAAATAACATGATTTCTTATGCATATTATAGAAAAACTTACTCTAAGATAGGTTGAACTTCTTGCAATTCAGAATCATATATAAAGTTGTTATTCTTATTTCTATATCACTGAGGAAACTTATAACACATTTCCCACTAACCTTTCCAAGTCTTCTATGGACTAATAGTGTATATTATGATTATTCTTTGATATCAAAGTTTAAGTTACACCCAATTTAATTATTGTACTTCTCATATGGGGCTCGAAGTAGGAGCATAAGTGTGTGATTTCTTGAGCCAAATATACATCATATATCGATCCTTCTGGTTGTGTTTTATTCTTAACATATTTTTACAATTTGTTCAAATATTTGTTAGCGATTAGAATTATTAGTTATGATTAAAAATATTATAGATAATGTATTTATTACATGTATTACCCCTCAAAATGGTACAACTAATGATATTGCACAAGTTCTCTTACTCTAGCCTCATATGATAGATGGACTGGAAGATGATCCATAAAATCAAAGAATGTCAGGGGAAAGTTTTCTATCTTACATATAATTATTGGTAAATTTTTCTCACTCCTTCATAAAGCTTCTTTGCTTAGTTTATATGAACATACATTTTTAAGGAAAAGGCTAAGCTTCGTCAACATATTTGATATGTAATCTAGTAACAAACATAGCATAATTGGAAGGAGCACCTCTATAATTATGTGATAGTCATGAATTTTTAGTCCAAATAATCTCGTAGATTTAAGGTCTACACATCGGCTTAAGTTTGATCCATAACTATCAGACATTTTTAAACCATGAAACCACTGACATATTGATCTTTTTTATTTTAACCTGAATTAGAATGGTGCTTTGGGTTTCATTATTCTACCATCATTATTTATTATTAGCTATAGATTTCTTTATCTACAGTACTCTTTAATGTCCAATCTAGCTTTCACATTATCCTTACTCTTTCCTTTAACATCCATGATTGTATTAAAAATATTATCAAGAACTTCTTCTCAATGTGTATAATATCCATATTATACCTTATCATATTTGTACTCCAATATGGTAATATTAAAAAAAAACTTTTTAATTCAATTATGTTCAACACCATATCCAAGAAATTTAAACTCAAACAATATTGGGAAAATAATTAATGAAATACTAGAAAGTTTATGTAGTATGTCATAACCACGTAATCTTGGTAGAGATGGTGACCCCTCAACTCTATTTTTGAAGAATGCATTGTTATTTCTTCCAAATGGATGATTATAAGGTAAGAACATTCAATAACAATCAAATCAAATATTTTTTCCACCCTGTTTTAATGTGAAAGATTTTATTTTCACCATATAGAAAGGCAAGGTAATTTTATTATTGTGCTCCAACCCGATAATATACCGTAAGCTGAAAAATCATCAATGGTCCAAAGTAATGAAGCTTTAAGGTGAAAATTCTAATTAGTTGATATCATATATGAGAACACCTTTTTCCCATAAGAAATTGAAGTTATCAATTAATGATTATAAAAAATATCAATTTTTACTTTTGAATTATATTGTCCTGGTATTAAATGTGTTAAGAATATATATGGGATTGTCATGCACATCTCTGGTGGAAGTTTATATGGTGTAAGTATGACTAGCCAATAAGAATATGGTGATGTTGTCTCACTGTATAGAGTGAAACCATCAAGACATAATCCTAATCTTCTGTTACGTGTCTCACCAACAAATGAAGCATGTGTCTGATCAAAATGTTATCATGCTTCATCATCCGATGGATGAGCAAGAACACTACTGTGAGCAAATTTCTCCATATGTCATCTCATAAGACTTGCTGAACTCATTAATGTGTAAATGAGTTGAAGTCTTAGAATAATTGGTAAATAAAATAAACGAGAATATGAAACATATTTTTTTTTTTACAACATTATTTTTTAGAGTTGGATTTCAATAGAGGCATATAGTGGGTACGACAATAAATTTTTTGTTGCATCATCATTGAAGTATAACATACAATCATTTATATAACAATCAATTTTTATAACTGTGAGACCCAATTTGGATACTAATTTTTTCATTCGATCTAAATTTGTGGGGATTAAATTGTCCGCTGCATTAATTTCCTTCATAAGAAAAATAAACACATTGAATCACACCCAAGTAATATTATATTTAGTTTTGATACTAAGCATCCTAATAGAAATCGATAATTCTAAATGAGCTGTCAACCTTCCCAAATTAGTTTTTAAGTAGCATATAGTAATTCAATTTTTTTTTTCTAAGTTTGGTGGTTCTTCCATGTTTGCTCTTAAATTTCGATCCGATGCATTAAAAAATATGTTTTTCATACGATCTACTCATTTTATCTTCATCTACTATTCTAAAAGCTATGGATGAGTCGGCATGAGTATCTCCAAGTAGTTCGTACTTGCCATGTGAGGTCCAGAACCAATATCCTTGATTAAATCCCCAACAATATAAATCAATCTTGACATCATCAAGCTTAAGAAAAGCATAATTTTTGTACTTCAAATGGACATCTAAGTATTCCATCTGACTTAAATGAATGTAGTTGACATACGACTTGAATGAAAGTCTCAACTCCTTTAATAAATATATTTGTCAATCCATTTCATCCTGGTAACTATCTGTTATATATCAAATATCGCTTTTTATTGGATAGTCATGTAGATGCTGAATTAATAATCCTAAAAAAATGTATTAAAAAATTTATTGCTTGTGTTGAAATTTAATCTACATCAAAGTACTAAGATTGAATAATGAAAGTGAATATATGTGGCATGAAGGTTATGGTTTTGAATATTTTTTCTTTTGATCGTAAAGTTTGGCCAAGAAAAAGTTTCAAGCCTTTATATTCCATTACAAGTATATGTCCTCAAACACTTTAATAAGCCTCCACAAGGATTATTGACTACCTATAAATAACAATTAAATTTTTAAATTTCATAAAATCAAAACATTTTAATATTCAATAATAGATACTCCCCAATTGCTCCCCAGCTCCTTCAACCGCCCCCATCATCCCCTCGTCCACTCCAACCACTATCAGATTCATTTGGCTAAACAAGTCTAGGTATCATATAAATTTATGACTATGCCAATCATGACCCTATACAACTTAGTTATCTACCTATCTTAACATTGGTATTATATATACATGACTAGATTAGACAAAACATAGACACTATCTAGTTCCCTAATTTCTTTGAAGTAGCCATCTTATACAAGTTATTATCTAACCTTATATTCATAATTCATGAAGAACAAATATGTATTGAAATCAACTGAATCAATTAAGTATCATAGATACTAAACTAAGTGGAACTCAAATTCATGAGCATTCCACATTGACTTAGTTCAAGGATGACCTTACTTAGAATAGATCAAATTCCTAGTCTAGTCACACTTCTGGTTAATACTTGACAAACCAATAAACACCATTATAGCATATTACAAAACCACACAAGCACTTGAGATACTCATTTCTTCATCTCTATAGCATGCAAAATCTTATAAATACAAAAATTCCATATTTCTAATGACCTTAAGGATGAAGGCCGGCATCGGCCAAGGAGAAAGGTCGGCTCCTAAACTGCGAGTTCTACTTGAAGTTAAATTTTCATGGAGCATGGTTTATTCTGAGTTGTTAGACAACAACATTAAGAAGGAATATTCTTTCAGTATAGTTAAAACAATCTCAAGCTCTGAATAAAGCGGTACCATACAAAAGATGAGTCGATGGCTTCCCATAGCTAAAATAATAATAATTTTATAAGAACATGAGATAATATATATGTGAAATGCATTTGTAAACTTTTTCACTATAATAAACTTAAACATTATAATAGCTTCCGCTTTATGAATTTCAAACCAGAATAATACATCAATGTCAAAAAAAAAAAAACGTTCCTCTTTTGCTTTGGCTGGAAGTTACATTTCAGATTATCACGCGAGTTCTGTTCTGAATCGCATTACTTGATATTTCAAGATGTTAGTAAGGGAGCTTCAATTAACCGTTCCATAGTTTGCAACTGATCATAAGGTGCTATCTGCAAAAGCCATAGAAACGAAGTGATCAATGCAATTAATCTTCAATGGATTATAAAACTCTCAAAGATTTAGATTTCGTTTGGGACGGCTTTCTTATTAATTCTTAAAGCAGCTTTCTAGTATAAAATTTTTAATTTTTATACTAAAAAATTGTTTTAAGAAGCAATAAGAAAGCCGTCCCAAACGAAACTTTAAAGGATCAACTAAAAAATATAGTGATTGATGCAGTACAAAAAATTGGCCACAAAATTTTTCGGTCAGGGGAAAATGAAAAAAAAAAAAAAAAGAATGAAAAATTCTAATCAAAATTTAATTATGACAGACTTTAAAATCAATAGATTTACTTCAAGAATAGTGCAATACAAGAATTAATGGATTATACATGTTTTGGAATCTCAAAGAATACTTAAGGATTTAAAAGTCTCAGAATAAATTTTGGTTAGAATATTCTAACCAAAATGTTTTTTTTTTTTTTTTTAATTTGAGTTAGAAAATCCAAAGTAAATTTTGATTAGAATTTATTTTTAAAATCCTTGATTTATTTTGAGATATAATACAAGAGTTGATTGTTTATACAATCCCAAAATTTCAAGTATGTGGGCTTCGAATATTCGAGCTTTGAGGCCCGACCTCTCCGCGTATATTCAAGGAGAGTTTTACTGTATTATATTTAGGGGGAAATTTTTAGAAGACAAATTAGATAGATATAAGCCACTACGCAGTAATTTTGCCCTCTTAATGAGAATTTTAAGATCTGAGTACTAGTTTCCTATAGGTGTGAGCTCCTATACTTAATTACCTTTCTCGATAATGAGAGAACACTTTCAATTAAAGCTAGTCGTTAAACAACTACTTAATATCCAGTGCATAGTAGCAACAAATTATAAGTTTAAGATTAAAATTATAAATTTACCACCCTTTCACTTAAAACAAATGATGGAAGAAATGATGATGAAACAATCAAAATCTCATGATTCTGTCGTCCTGTGTCATCATGGTGCCTAGTCTACTTGTTAAAAGAGGTAGTCAACCTAACCTGACACAAGGATCATTGCAAGCAGCCATAAGTTGTTTGGTACAAGGGTACATTGTAGACTTGGGGTGATTATTTGTTTTAAGAGATGAATTCAAGCCAACATTAACTAACAAAGGGCTTTGTGCCCTATCAATTATATCCTATAATTTATTACTCAATGGAAACTAGCCATTAGGGAACATACAGGCTTTTTGCCATTACTGTAATATAGTGGAGTCATTCGACCAAGCCACTAGGTCAGAGGGCCATGATCATAATCGTTTACCACGTGGAGTCGTTCTGGCCAAACTACAAGACCTTTGTTGAACCATTTGACCAAAACAAAAATTAGACCAATCATAATCACACAACGTAGAGCAATCTAGCCAAACTATGGGTTTTGTGGAGCCATCTAATCAAGCCATCGATTAAAGGACAACTGTCACGTCCTTAATAACATGAAATTATTTGAGATTGAATCCGAGTGATATTCTTGACTGAATATTTTCTCTTTGTGAGCTAGAGTATTTCTTTGATTTATCACCCTCATCAAATCGTTGTGGATGGGTGGATGTGTTTTGCTATAAATTATTTGATGTTTAATTTAAATATTAATAATTAAAGTTTTTATAGATCCAAAGTCTTAGAGTTTCAAAGAAATTTAAAAATTAATCCCTCCGGTTGATATAAACTTTCAACACACCAATCATCGGGATGATGTTAAAGTCATTTGAAAATGTTCATATTTTAAAATTTTGATAGATATTGAACTTTAGTGTTTCACTTAAATTTAAAAAATAACTCGAGTTGATATTAGCTTTCAATACGGCCATAATCGGATGATATTAGTCACTTGAAAATATTTGTATATCATAGGAATTTGGAGGCATTTAAAAGATAGAGTCTCCTTTGATTAAGATTAGCTTTCAACAGGGTCATCATCAAGGTGATGTTAAAATTATTTTAAAATATAATATTTTGTTAAGGTTTGAAGGCATTTGAAAGATAGGATCACATACGGTTGAGGTTAACTATCAACACGGCCATCATCAGGTTGACATTAAAATCACTTTAAAATATATATTTTTTGTTGAAATTTGAAGTCATTCGAAAGATAGGACCCCCTCTAGTTGATTATCGTTGGAAAGTGTGCAAATTTTATTAGGATTTATAATACGCCTTTTGTCCACTTGTACGAGTGTTGTAGATCATGTAGCGTAGAAGGGAATTTTAAACAAATAAGGATATTTTTGTATGAATTTCAAGACATGCATGGGATTTGAAAGTCAACTTGCAAAATTCCTACAAGTGGAAGGTGTGCAAAATTCCTACAAGTGGAAGGTGTGCAGATTTGACTTTTACACTTAAGTATTTTGCACTATTTATAAATTTTCACGATCGCCTTCTGTCTGCTTGCATGAAAATATTGTGAATCCAGTAGCTAAAAAGACAATTTTGGGTCAAATACACGGAATAGATATAAGCACATTTAGCTTATTTGAAATTTTATTACTACTGCCGATTACAAAAATGGGCTCCATAGGAGATCCTCCACCATGTATACATATGCGAGAGTGAAGAGCTTCATATATCCCAAGGCTTAAATAGGAGTTTTCATTTAAGTTCTTTGCAAGTCATCTATTGAGTTCCTTAAGATTTCTAGACATCCTAATTTGTTGTTGTCAGCCTAAGGATTCCATAAGTATCATATTTGAGTTTGTAATGAGCATGTCAATTCAATCCAGTCCTCTGTAGATTACGTTATATTATTACCTACTTGTATTTTAATCATTGCATGCATTTTAATTCTTTTAAGCATTTGATTTTACATTGTAATTTGCTTAAATCATTTAGGTTTAGGAGCTTTGTGTTCCCTGTATTGTAATGTTCAAGTTCACTGTAGTGCCAAAAATTTTATAAGTCCCAATTTCAGCAGAAATTTCAATAGCCTCATGACATCTCCTCCACTTACGGAAAATTTTAGGAGGGCTAGGCCTAACCACCGTGCTAAAAAAATGCGTATGACCGGTGTCGGGTGACATCGTGGTCGGAACTCTATAATCCCACCACATCAAGAAATATGTGTTTAAGATATCTGCATGAGAAATTTAGATTAACCAAAAATACTTGTTTGCATTACACAAGTCGATACAAATATTCTAAATAACCATGTAAATAACTCAATTGTTTCCTCTGACAAAAAGGTCGCCACTAAGAAAATGTTCTACCAATGATTATTAACAACGACAAATGGTGCACAAACTTAATTATATTTCTTTAGCCTATAAGAAGTATCAAAAAGTACATCTCCAAAACAGTCATAATATATCCTACCCATTGCATCAACCCAAAATAAATTTTAACAATCTATCAAATTCATTAATTTGGACATCCCATGCGAACATGTTGTCATTAACATAACGATCTTTAAATAATTGAATAAAAAAATTAGTGTCCTCAAATTCAATTTTTACTCATTTCTCCTTCTAAATAAAGTTATATGCATCCCTCTTAGAGAATCCAACATGCTCGATATCTCCAACTTCCTCTGCAAGATAAGAGAATGTATCAACAGTTCTTATCCCGGCTTCTATCATTGATTTCAGAACTGAAGCTTTCTCATCATCAATATCCTTACATGAACTCAGGAGGTGTCGATCTTCTAGCCTAACCAATTCATGATTGTGGGATTCAATAAACTTTTTCACATTCCAGTTTCCAGCTTCATTAATTATAAACCTAACCAAAGATAGACAGCTCATTCTGGTCTCTGATTTTTTATATTTCAATTGGGAATTTAAATCAAATCTCTTCTTGAAACCAGCTTTTGAAAAGACAAAGTTTTTGGATTTTATTTTTCTAGAATTTAGCCAGTAATTGTGATAATCCTTGCGCACACTCAAGCCAGTATTATGGGCATAACTACAACAAACATCATATGCTTCATTCTCATCTTTATACACAACATGTAATACTAATGAAAGTGCAGTAAAAGTGCTTTAAAGCATAGAGAAAGCACAACAAAAGCCAATTAATCTGTAGTTCTATCATTTCACAGCGCTTTCACTAAGCTTTAACTTTATTACGCTTTCACTGAGCTTTAACTACGCTTTTGTTGGTGGTTGGGTGCTGGGCGAGGGAATAGAATGTGTGCATGGGGTTTTAGGTTAGATTTTGATTTTAGACTAGGTATCATATTTTTCCCACTCCTTTTAATAAACAAAAATTAAATTGAAGAATAAATATGTTCTTTTGTTTGCAATAAGGAGAGGAGAAAATTGTAGATTTGTTTTTTAATATTATTTTAATTTAGTTATTATTTATTTTTTTATAATTTAAGCACTATTAAATTAAATATTAAAATATTAATTTAAAAGATTAAGATTTAAAATTTAAATATATATATATATATATATATATATTTTTTTTTTTTTTAAATGCTCGACAATTCGCTCATTGATTATTCTTCATTCACGCATTTTGAAATTTGCCTCCCTAAGAGCAATTAGATGGAATTTTCATCGACTTTCTCGTGCTAGCACACGGGCAATATGGACATCTTTTCCTATGTTTTAAGGCCGTTCCAAACGTGCTCGCGTAGTCTGTTTTACGAACGGAGGTCATTTTGGGTGGCTTCAAGCATTATTGGCTAATGTCGTATAAGCTTGTGCGGCATCTCAACAACCTATCGTCTTTCTCGTCAACCATCCTTATATTGCTCGATAGATATGTTTTAAGGGTTAAGAATGTCATAACGAAAACTTCATAGTTGAAAATGACCAAGAACAAAATGAAAGCAATAAAAGTAGACGCAATATTTGAAATGCAAAAGAGAAGTTGAGTAGGTGATACAAATCATAATAAACGTAAATTCGACAAGTATTTTTCTTAACGAGGCCTACAAATAGTTGATTTTAGTTCTAAACTTTGTTCAACAAGAGCACTAAAAACAGAGATTTCAAGGGGTACTGGTATCACGTCAATCACATGCTTAGTGATGTTTCAGTACGGTGATACCAGTTCTAGAATAAGAATTCAAGTTAATGCACTGACCTGGCTAAATCCATCAGGCCATGTTATTGAAACTGCATAATTGCCCATGGGCCTGATATCTTCGGGCTCAATATCTTCTGGAACATCACCAAATTGAAGCTTTTGTTCCCCAGTCCATTCATCCTACATCAAGATATTCCACTGTTGGTTTAGAAGAACTTCAAATAGACTTTGACAAGATTGAGATATCAGAGAAAATGTGACCCATTATTTTAGGCTATATATGGTATGCATACTGCCATTCATTTGAGCATAAATCCCTTCGAGGATAAATAAATCTTTCTTTCTTTCGTAACAAAATTAATTTCCAATTTAAATTCTGGAAAAGAAACAACATATGCTAAATGCTTCAATCTGATCATTTGTCCATGGGGCTACAAGAAGAGCTCATTTTTTCAAGTTTGATTCTATTTGATCTAATCGTTTTGATTTAGAATAATTTTACAAGCTCTCTTACTAAAAGTGCTAAACACAAAGATGGCCTCGTTCGATTATGTTTACACACACATTATATATATATATTTGACTGCATATATAATCTATAATTTATGCAAGGCTTTTAAGTACGTTTCCTGTTCATGAGAAACTCATTTTCAGCTTGATAATCAGACAAGCCAAACAAACAAACAAAATTTTACTCATTTAACAGGCCAAGCCGAACAACCTTGACATCACTTAGGCCCCGGTTTTTTTATACCCTGCTTTGCAAATAAATCATATTTAATAGAATATCCAGGCATCTCCAATAGCATAACATACATACTACACTAAAATGGATTAGTGTACACACCACACTCTGAGCAGAGCGGTCATTCCGTCTTACAGTTGCAGGATGCAGAAAAAATTCATCATCCGAGCCTGGTACTCGAACTCGGATTGCTCTGATCAATTTATCATAGAAGACTGCTGTTGAAACTGAAAAAGATAAACACATCCACATAAAAAAGGGCAAGCATAAATCTCTGTTATTAAAATAGGGCAAGTAGCATTCCATAGATTTCCAGTTTTCTGAATCGATTATGATGGTACATGCCAAACAATATGACTAATGCATCTGATCCTTAGTACTATCATGAAGGTCATGTTTAGAAAAGGGTTTGACGCAACCCCCAAAAAAGAGGTGTTTTGCTCTAATTAGAAATTGTACTCTAGATTGAGGTAATTTATGATTAGCCAAGATCGAGGGAATTTAATTAGCACTGCATTTATTAAAACAAATAAATTAAATGAACCATATTTTAACAGCACTACTATTAGAATGACACTGGTACATAGATTGGACTACTATCCAAAAAACATTGAACCAAATGACCTGAAAATGGTTCAAATATCAAGACATTCTATTTTCCTATCCATTCATGGTACCTCAATTTCTATTCTGAATTGCAGAACAAAAGAGGGGAAAAAATCAGGGGCATTTACCGTGTCATATTGATAGCACCAAATTTAAGTGTATCATAACATTATTATGAAATAACATCCAAAAATAACTAACTCGTATCTGAATTTTTACGTAAACAAACTTTTGATACAAAAATAGAAACTGAAAGCTTCGAAAACATCACACGAGCTTCACTAACCTTGCTGACGAATTTTTGCACATTGCTGAACAACACAAACCCCAAGATTTTGAAATGTCTTGGCCACCTCACCTTGAGGATCAGCAACTACTTCAGGCATACCACTATCTCCTGAAGCTGATAGCTGTCAAAATGAATCCACTTTCATACTTATCCTGTTGTTATCTGGCACAAATCCCTCAAGTACAGTACCTCCAATGCGTATTATTGCATATTTGGATACAAAACATGCATAGCAAGCAAACAACATACAAGAAAAGCAGATAGAAAGCCATAATAAAGCCAATTAAGATATTATTTCATCACTTCCAAAATGTAATCGCATAGCAAATATTTAGTAGCAAGAATCCATGAAAACTAGCTCCATTTTGGACATCCTATTTAGATTGTTTAAATAGGCGTTGAAGACTTTTAATACAGAGTAAAAGAAATGAGATTACTTGAACTTCTTGGCTTTTGAAACTTGGAACTACAACTCTCTAATTTACATCTACATTCTATATGCTCATATATACTTGAGAGTTCAAACAATGCGAGGTTTCTATAAGTGCATCAATCATCAATAACTTTATACCACAACGTAATAGCATACAAACTAATCATATATATCTTAATGATTATTTTACTAAATGGAAGGCTTCTCATCAGTCTGACCACCAATTCTCATTGATACGCAAAACAACAATTAGGCCAATTATCATTGTCATTCACCAAGCTGTAACATTCCATAGTGCTTAGTTGATGACCAGTCCTATTACTTTGTGGTTCATAACTCTTAGGTCCAGTAACTTCAATGCATACTGTAGTAAATTTACATATAAAAAGTACGGCACAATTTATTTGCAAAAATCACAAAAAAGAAAAAAAAACATGACAGAGCGATCTTTAAGGCTGTTTGGATATTGGCTTAACACCCATTGTAAAATGTAGAAGATAAATTCGGAGGAAGTGCAATACTCCATGGTGTTTATTTGGCTAAAACACAACCCTATTTATGGAGTTTGACAATGAGTACAAATTAGGATGGAATAAACCACACCTAGGTGAGAAAGAAAAGAAAATTCTAAACTATAAATTAAATAAAAAAACAACTAAATCAGCATAAGCCCCAAGCTCCAAGTCAACAATCCATTTGCTACGCATGGTCATGTCACCAATCCAGGGGCTATGTTGACACTCTCCCATTACTGTTGCAGCTGCCATGCCATCTTTCACTGCCTGCCAACTACATTTGCTCCTAGAAATCAACCTTTAAGTGACCCACTAGTAATTAGTTCCTTGGATACCGCAAATATAATTATTTCTTTCTTAATTTAAGGAAATGATGGCATCTTTAACAATCCCACTTGAGCCAGTTCGAACATCCAACAAACCAAATTTATCACTCAATTTTTTAAATAGGGGTCTAGTCAATCCTCTGATCAAAACTTCACCATTTGATCAAATGAGTAAATATATTAAATACATACATCCCCACTTAGATTTTTTTTTTAATAAAGTGTAGATATATCTCCACATGTTTGATTCAATAATCCCTTTGACGAATGATCTGAGTTCTACTTCAACACTAATCCTTACCATAACATTTTATTTTTGCTTCTCCATGTTATAAAGATACCCTACACACATGCAATATCCAATAGTGAATCATCTATCAACTATAGATCCAACTAATCAACATTAGTATAGGTTTCTATGATTATAGAATCTCCTTTAGTAAAGAAAATTTCTCTCCTGGGGCACCCTTCAACGTATTTTTGAATCTTAGAGATAGTTTCATATGTTTGTCATAAGAACATGCATAAACTAACTTACTAAAGTGAAAACAAAGGCTATGTTAAGTCTGATATGAGCCAAATAGATCAGTTCACCCATCAACCACAAATATCTTTCTTTATATACTAGAGAACTGAAGCTAGAATCACTCAATTTATTGTTAGGACATAGGATCTGTTGGAGTGTCAATAGGTTTACTTCCAATTAAGCCAATTTCTTTTAAAATAATTAGAAAATATTTTTTTTTAGAGATGATGACTTAATATTGATTCCAAGAGATTTTCATTTGATAAAATAGCTGAGATCCCAAAATTTCGAACTCTTCTGCCAATTTTTTCTTCAAGTTAATTATCTACAAATCAAAATCTCCAGTAACATGAAGTAATCAACATACAAAATTAATATGGTAGTGATGTGAACTAAATGGAATGATCACCACTAGGAGTTAATTTAGAAATTAGAAACAAAATGATTAAAGTATTGCGTGTACAAATTTAGGACTAGCACATACAATTTGAGTTAAAGGTTTGAAAATATCGATTTGCTTAGGCCAAAGAAATGCGGTGGAGATTAACCGAACAATTCAATCTAAAATCCAAGGGAATTAAAACGCAAAGTACAAGTAACAAAATCCAACTTTTAACAACGAGAATTTCACCTTGGGGCCGTGTCACTCAAAGATTGGTGGACTTTTGGCGGAGATAGAAGATCCAAGCGATGAAGGAAGTTACCACTAGAGAAAGGGCGCCGAAGAACCTCGTTGGTGGAAAAGTGGCCGGCGGGGAGGGATGACGTAGGTGGCCTTCGAGGCTCCAAGTGTCTTGAAAATTGACGATCGTAAATGCTTGCAAGGATAGGAACGACTCTCTCCAAGTACTCCTCCACGGTGGTTTCGTCTTCAAATCCTACGTCGAAGCACGGTGACCGTAGGACGTTGATACTTCCGTCGGCGTTGAAGACCAATCCCCACTCAAACTCCGGGTCCGCCATTCGTCATGGAGGAGGGGCGGGAAGAAGAAAGAGGGGAAGAAGAGTTAGCCATGAGCAAGGGAGGGATTTGGGAGAAAACTGAAGCTGTATTTCAGTTTTTCTTCTTTGAATGGGAAGAGAAGTAATTTGCTGAAATTTTCCCTCAATTATGTGGGAGAGAGGAGTTAATAGGGGAAAATTAATAGAGTCATTAGTAGGTGCTGAGGTGGCAAGTAGAGAGAGAAAACTAGGTGGAGAGGCCGGCCAAGCAAGGAGAAATAAGAGGAAAATTTCTTAAGTAGTGGGTCCCATATACTTAATTAAAATCTGAGAGTTTTATTTCAGATTTCAATTAATTAAGGGAGTTACAAATAAGAGAAGGGAGGGAAATTTGAATTGGAATTGGGTCTTTAATTCTCAATCAATGATTCACTAATTTGAGGAGTCAAATTAGGACAGCAACTATAGCGAATTGATGGCAGAAATCCACCTCCTCCCTACACTGAAACCGGCGGGATTAGCCCAGGGAAGAACGGCCGGGCTGTAGAGGAGGAAGGGGAGGCTGTGCTGGGGCGGGTGGCTTGTCCAGTCGGCGGCAAGAGACGAAGGGAGGGGAGATCGGCGGGATCCAGCAGCCTGGGCTGGATCGGCTGTGGGAAATGTGAAAGGGGGAAGAAGTGGGACGGGTGGGGGTTTTCTCTTGGGCCGGCTGCAAAGAGGGGGGGGGGGAAAGGGACGGGTGAATGGAGAGGTGGTGGGGAAGAAAGAAAACAGCAAAAAATAAAATAAAACCAAGAGCTCACCGAGGTGGCTGTTGGGTAATTCGGATAGAGCCTCTCCTAGGCCTCTTCTCTCTCTCTCAAGCTCTCAAGCATGAAGACAAAGAAAAATTTCAGAAATTTCATTCATTTAACATTAAGCATCAAAATACAATATGAAGGCTATATATAGCCTCTAACAAAGACATAAAATAAAAGGACTCAAATGCCCTCAAGGGCTACAAGACAGATAACTCCCCACAGGGGTAAAATGGGAAAAACAGAAAATAAACTAAGACAATAATCATAACATCTATATCAAAAGTAGAAGCGCTGAATCGTGGCCATCGATCTGCGGTTTCGCCGGCGATAAACATGTCGGTAGCGTCTGTCGATGTCCTCATCATTCTCCCCAGGTGGGAGAAAACTCGACCCTGTCGAGTGCGTGTCTCTAGAGCTCTCGTACCACTCTAGAAGGTCTGGGTCTAGACTCTGCAGCTCCTCTCGGTCAGCCCACGTATCCTCCGTCGCCGGTGTCCCTTTCCAGTGAACTAAGTACCTTCGACGTCCGCCTTCTTTCGTAGAAATGATCTCATCATCTAATATGGATTCAACTATCTCCGCATTGGGTAGGGGGGGTAAATTTGGAAGTGGAGGAAGGTTGGGGATCTCACCAGGTATGGTCACACAAGGCTCATTTGAGAGTGGATTGCATGGGTTAAATTCTGGTCCCTCGAAGGTTACTAAATCTTCTATGTTAAATGTGGGATTAATGTTGAAACCTTCGGGAAGGTCTAGTACGTAAGCATTGTCATTCACCTTTGAAATTATCTTGAACGGCCCGGCGCTTCTCGCATGCAGCTTCTTTGCGGATCCAGGAGGAAAACGCTCCGGACGGATCCGAACCATCACAAAGTCTCCAATTTCAAACCTTTTATCTCTTCTTTTATGATCAGCCATAAATTTATAATTTGCATTACTTTGCTCAATTTTCTTTTTAATTTCTTTATGTAACTCCTGTAGATGCGATGCATATGAAGATGCTGACTTAGAGGTTCTAACTCTAGTGCTCATGGGAATCAGGTCAATGGGTTGGTTGGGGAGGTACCCGTACACTATTTCAGCAGGGCTAAGACCAGTAGTTCGGTTCACGGAGTTATTGTAGGCAAATTCAGCTATCGGCAACTTAGAGTCCCAGTCTTTAATGTTTTCTCCAACCAATGTCCTTAACAGATTTCCTAGACTCCTATTTACTACTTCCGTTTGACCGTCAGTTTGGGGGTGAAAGGCGGTAGAGAATTTCAGCTTGGTCCCCATCTTATGCCATAAGGTCTTCCAAAAATAACTGGTAAACTTCACATCTCGGTCTGAAACTATGGTTTTAGGGAACCCGTGGAGCCTCACAATTTCATCAAAGTACAGTTTGGCTACTCTAGAGGCGTCGAAAGTCTTGGAGCAAGGGAGGAAATGAGCCATCTTAGAAAATCTATCGACAACTACACAGATTGAATCATGCTTCCTAACGGTCTTGGGCAGTCCTAAAACAAAGTCCATGCTGACATCTTGCCAAGGTTGGTTAGGCACGGGAAGGGGTGTGTAAAGGCCAGTATTTTGTTTCCGTTGTTTGGCTAGCTGACAGGTATGACACCGCCTTACTAATCTGATAACGTCCTTCTTAAGACTTGGCCAGTAAAAACGATTCTCAACCGCTGCAATGGTCTTGGCTTGGCCAAAGTGACTCGCTAAACCTCCCGCATGCAATTCCCACACAAGAAATTCTCGAAGTGAAGTTGTGGGAATGCAAAGTTTTTGGGCCTTAAATAGGTATCCATCTTCCAGAGTGAAATCTCCAATAATACGCTCGCCTCCAGTGGTTAGTTTGGAGTAGGTTTCTCCAAAATCGGGGCAGTCAGAATAGTTTTCTTTAATTTGTTCAAAACCAATCACTTCCGTCCTCATCTCACGCGTAACCATCATTCTACGACTTAGTGCATCGGCAGCCTTGTTTTCAGATCCTGCTTTGTGCCTAATGGTGTAAGTGTATTCTTGCAGGAATTCAACCCATCTTCCGTGTCGGGCATTCAGTTTCTTCTGTGAATTGATGTATCTCAAAGCTTCGTGGTCAGAGAAGATAACGAATTCTTGGGGAAGCAGGTAATGTCTCCAATACCTGAGGGATTGAATTATGACGTAGAATTCCTTATCGTAGGTGGAGTATCGTTGCCTGATGTCATTTAATTTCTCACTGAAGTAGGCAACCGGGTGTCCTTCTTGGGATAATACTCCTCCTATTCCTATGCCTGAAGCGTCGCAGGTTACTTCAAAAACTTTTGCAAAGTCGGGTAGACGCATGACTGGTGCTTCAACCATTTTCCTTTTTATTTCCTCAAAAGCCTTGGTGGCTGATGTCGTCCAAACAAAATCTCCCTTCTTTAAACAATCAGTTATGGGACCCACGATGGTGCTAAAGTTTCTGATAAATCTCCTGTAAAACGTGGCCAATCCGTGGAAACTCCTGACATCTCTAATATTCTTTGGTATAGGCCACTCGTTGATTGCTCGCACCTTTTCGGGGTCGGCAGATATGCCGTGGGAAGAAATTATAAACCCAAGAAAAGTTACTTGATTCGTACGGAAAGTGCATTTCTTAGGGTTGGCATACATTTGTTCTTTCTTCAAAATTTCACAGACTTGTTGTAGGTGATTCAAGTGTTGTTCCACCGAATGACTGTAGATCAGAATGTCATCGAAGTATACTACAACAAATTTCCCAAGTAAAGGCTTAAGGATCTGAGTCATTACTCTCATGAAAGTGCTAGGTGTGTTGCTCAATCCAAAAGGCATTATAGTCCATTCGTACAACCCATCTTTGGTCTTGAACGCGGTCTTCCATTCATCCCCCGGACGGATCCTAATTTGATGATAGCCACTCTTAAGATCGATCTTAGAGAATAGGGTGGCTCCAGTCATCATGTCCAGCATGTCATCTAACCGAGGGATTGGGAAGCGGTACTTGACGGTGATTTTGTTGATAGCACGGCTATCAACGCACATTCTCCACGTCCCATCCTTCTTAGGGGTAAGAAGGACAGGAACCGCACACGGACTAAGGCTCTCCTTAATGAACCCGCGCTGTAACAAATCATCCACTTGTCTTTTGAGCTCCCCGTGTTCAGTAGGGTTCATCCGGTAATGGGGTAGGTTTGGTAAGGATGCTCCGGGCACTAGGTCTATGGCATGTTGAATGTCCCTTAGAGGTGGCAGTTGGTTGGGCAAATCTTTAGGAAAGACATCAGAAAAAGTTTCCAACAGGGGTTTCACTTCTTCGGGAACCGGTTCTTCTTGGTCTACACTTATTTCTCGGCCTACTAGCGCATAAAGAGGGGCTCCTGACTCCAGTTCCATACCTAGGTCCTTAGCGGTTATCAAGTTCACGCCCGTGTTGGGTTTCAGGGAGTTGGGCTTAATTTCTTCTTTAGTAGACTTAGGTTGAGTGGGTAACAGCTTAATCTTCTTGCCCTCGTGTTCAAACACACAGGTGTTTGATCTCCCATAAATGTGTACATCGTTGTCGAACAACCAAGGGCGACCAAGGATGATTTGACCCACATCCATAGTCAAAACATCACACCAGATTTTCTCCTTGTATCCAACGAACTCAATAGGAACCAGACTCCGATCTTTTACTTCCAAGGTGGTTGAATTTATCCAAGCAACTTTGTAGGGGTTTGGGTGTGGAGTGATTTTCAATTGTAGCTTCGAAATCATGGCGGAAGATACGGCGTTAATGCAACTTCCACTGTCTATTATGACCTTGCAATTTTTATCTCCAATCTTAGTGAAAGTGTAGAAGATCGAGGTCCTTCGCCAGTCATCACTAGGTTTAGGTTGGGAAAAGGCACACCTAACAACCTGCAGATCTAGGTAATTCATCTTTTGAAGGCAGTGGACAACAGCAGTATCTTCTTCGTCGAAAAATTCCTCATCGTCGTCCACATGGTGGACCAAGTCAGTTTCTGGTTCATTCTCTTCCTCCGTTACTTCCTCAATTATTGTGACCTTAAATGGGCTGGAGCACTGAGAAGCAATGTGTCCGTACCCATGGCACTTAAAACACTTAGTGCCGGCATTGGTTTTGGGTGTTTCTCGTTCTGGGGTTTTCCCTTTATAGTCTGATCGAGGTTGGGCTTGACTAGGAGCAGGTCGACTACCAGAGGGTCCAGTGGGTTTGTTGTACGGTTGGTTAGAGGAAGACTTAAAAGGGTTAGGTCTAGAATCTTAAGTTCTGGTGGTGTGGCTTCTAGACTCTTCCAAGTCTAGTACAAGACTACAGGCAGCTTCGTACGTGGTTATTCCTCTAGCAAAGAGCTCATTCCTAAGGTCTTCTCTCAATCCAGCTCTGAACATGGACAGAAGTTGTGTGGGAGTGGTGGTTTCTTCCCGGTACAACGAATTAAGAAATCATCAAACGTGGCGATGTATTCCTTAACGGGTTTACCCCCTTGGGTTAGCCTATTCCAACGGTCTAAAAGTCTTGGGTAGTATGAGGGAGGTAGGTATTTTCTTTTCAGTTCTTGCTTCATCGCTCCCCAGTCAGCTATGGGGTATTCTCCTCGAGTCTCCCTCATGTGCTCTACATTGGTCCAGTATTGGTTTGCTCTACCCGTCAACTTCATCTCAGCGAACCTAACCTTCTTATCTTCTGAAATGTTATACCATTTGAAATAGCTATCCATTCCTTTAATCCAGTCAAGAAAAACTTGAGGCTCTAACGTACCGTCAAACGTCGGGGCGTCTATCTTAATACTCTTGAGTTGAGTATCGTTGTCTCTCCAAGGGGCTTCACGTCCTACCGGTTCGTGATGGGGTCGATGGTTGGGTCGGTAGTAATCCCTAGGAGGTCCGTACTCAGTTCGGGCATATTCGCCGTACGGTGATTGAGGTCTAGACGGTGTATAGATGGTAGGGTGTCCCGTTCTTTCAATATTGTCAAGTCTTTCTCCCGTATGACGTCTAAGTTCAGCTACACTTGTTTGGGTGTCCCTGATTTGTTGTGACATTGTGCCCAACTGGCCTACAATCATGTCCAAAGTCGCTTGCATATGTGTGGGATCCATTGATGGGTGTTAGGGATCACTAGGAAGGCTTCCTAAGTCAAGGACAGCAGCTAAACTCACTAAAATGTTTGCTGAAATTGCAATTACAGCAGCTGTAAAGTGCTGGACAGCAAACACTACGATGGGTGAAGTCACCTAAATGTCTAGGCAATGATTTTGGGTGAAGGCATCACCTAAACAGTGAATTTAGGGTCACTAACGGGTGCTTAACCGCTGCAGGAAATGGTGGACAGCAACCTAACACAACCTGAAATTCACTCTAAGGGTGAAAACAAGTGCAGAAAAACAGTGGACAGCAAAAGTGTAAGTGGCCTAGACTATTATGAATGTGAATGTAATGATGGCAGCACTTAAACACTTAAATACAAGCATGAAATATGAAAATTCTAATGCAGGAATTTCAAGACAGCAAAAGAAAACAGTAAGTTAAACTAGTTTAGATGATGTTATGCATGTGACAATTAAAGACAATCTAAAGAAGATACCTAGGATGCAACTAGCATGATCAAAGCATGCTAGCCATGCTCTGATACCAAATGATGTGAACTAAATGGAATGATCACCACTAGGAGTTAATTTAGAAATTAGAAACAAAATGATTAAAGTATTGCGTGTACAAATTTAGGACTAGCACATACAATTTGAGTTAAAGGTTTGAAAATATCGATTTGCTTAGGCCAAAGAAATGCGGTGGAGATTAACCGAACAATTCAATCTAAAATCCAAGGGAATTAAAACGCAAAGTACAAGTAACAAAATCCAACTTTTAACAACGAGAATTTCACCTTGGGGCCGTGTCACTCAAAGATTGGTGGACTTTTGGCGGAGATAGAAGATCCAAGCGATGAAGGAAGTTACCACTAGAGAAAGGGCGCCGAAGAACCTCGTTGGTGGAAAAGTGGCCGGCGGGGAGGGATGACGTAGGTGGCCTTCGAGGCTCCAAGTGTCTTGAAAATTGACGATCGTAAATGCTTGCAAGGATAGGAACGACTCTCTCCAAGTACTCCTCCACGGTGGTTTCGTCTTCAAATCCTACGTCGAAGCACGGTGACCGTAGGACGTTGATACTTCCGTCGGCGTTGAAGACCAATCCCCACTCAAACTCCGGGTCCGCCATTCGTCATGGAGGAGGGGCGGGAAGAAGAAAGAGGGGAAGAAGAGTTAGCCGTGAGCAAGGGAGGGATTTGGGAGAAAACTGAAGCTGTATTTCAGTTTTTCTTCTTTGAATGGGAAGAGAAGTAATTTGCTGAAATTTTCCCTCAATTATGTGGGAGAGAGGAGGAGTTAATAGGGGAAAATTAATAGAGTCATTAGTAGGTGCTGAGGTGGCAAGTAGAGAGAGAAAACTAGGTGGAGAGGCCGGCCAAGCAAGGAGAAATAAGAGGAAAATTTCTTAAGTAGTGGGTCCCATATACTTAATTAAAATCTGAGAGTTTTATTTCAGATTTCAATTAATTAAGGGAGTTACAAATAAGAGAAGGGAGGGAAATTTGAATTGGAATTGGGTCTTTAATTCTCAATCAATGATTCACTAATTTGAGGAGTCAAATTAGGACAGCAACTATAGCGAATTGATGGCAGAAATCCACCTCCTCCCTACACTGAAACCGGCGGGATTAGCCCAGGGAAGAACGGCCGGGCTGTAGAGGAGGAAGGGGAGGCTGTGCTGGGGCGGGTGGCTTGTCCAGTCGGCGGCAAGAGACGAAGGGAGGGGAGATCGGCGGGATCCAGCAGCCTGGGCTGGATCGGCTGTGGGAAATGTGAAAGGGGGAAGAAGTGGGTCGGGTGGGGGTTTTCTCTTGGGCCGGCTGCAAAGAGGGGGGGGGGGAAAGGGACGGGTGAATGGAGAGGTGGTGGGGAAGAAAGAAAACAGCAAAAAATAAAATAAAACCAAGAGCTCACCGAGGTGGCTGTTGGGTAATTCGGATAGAGCCTCTCCTAGGCCTCTTCTCTCTCTCTCAAGCTCTCAAGCATGAAGACAAAGAAAAATTTCAGAAATTTCATTCATTTAACATTAAGCATCAAAATACAATATGAAGGCTATATATAGCCTCTAACAAAGACATAAAATAAAAGGACTCAAATGCCCTCAAGGGCTACAAGACAGATAACTCCCCACAGGGGTAAAATGGGAAAAACAGAAAATAAACTAAGACAATAATCATAACATCTATATCAAAAGTAGAAGCGCTGAATCGTGGCCGTCGATCTGCGGTTTCGCCGGCGATAAACATGTCGGTAGCGTCTGTCGATGTCCTCATCAGGTAGACTTACTATCCTTGTGTTTGTAGAACAAGATGTGATTAGAGTGAGATTGTTTGAACCCTTCCTAAGTCACAACTTTTGTAAACCTTTCTAACCAAGCTCAAGATGATTCTTTAGATTTCTTTAATTTGCAAACTAAGTTTTTTGTCCAGAATCATTGATTCCTGGATCCGAATCCATGTAGTCTTCCATATTTAAAGTCATCATTTAAGAATGCATTCCAAACATTTAGTTGGTGAAGTGGCCATTTAAAGTTGAGTGCCATTAAAAAGACCCAAATGAAATTAAGTTTCACTATAGGAGCAAAGGTTTCAAATTAGTTGATCTCACAAGTTTGGATGAATCATTTTGCAACCAGTCATGCTTAATAACTTTTGATGAATCCATTAGATACCCATGGGGATGGCATCCTCATGTTTTTCAATATCATTCCATGTTAAATTTTTTTCAATAGCTTTCATCTCTTCTTCATTGATCTTCCTCCATTTTGGATCATGAAGGGCCCCTTCTATCACATTTAGAATTTCAATTTCTGCAAGATTGAAGATGAATTTTTTCTTTCTTTCAACGACAGATGGTTATATCTCACCACATTTGCTAGAGAATGCTAAGCACTATCACAAGAAAGAGGTGTTTGAGAATTTACTTAGTCTAGGAAGAATTCCTGCTGTAAAAGCCCAAAATATTAAAATTTGTTGTAAAAATTTATCTAAAAGTTATTCCCAGTTTTTTACACATCATGAAAATGACCAAAAATATTTTTTATTAAAATTTGACTTGTATTATGATAATTTGGATATATATATATATATAATAGTCTTCATAAATTAATTTAGAAATTCATTAAATTAACCTTCTTAAGTTTTTAATTTTACTGCACATATGATTAATTCACTGTTCATGTGAACTAATGCACTGTTGATGGATCAACCTTCTCCACTTCAGAAAGCATGCAATACCGATGCTTTAACGTATCTGTTGTAAGTGAATTAAAAGAATTAAGTATAACAAAAGAATTATTTATAAAAAGCACTAACTCATTGTATTACATTCTCATTTCCCTAAAGTTAGGAGTTGCTAACAGAGAGCTTGATTTTAAGTAAAATCCAATTTTATGCATTTCTTAGGATGAATTGAGTGTATTAAAGTCGATAATAACGATTTGTCTTGGGCGAAATCGTTTTGAGTTAAAACTATTTTTTTGAAATTATTTGATAAAGATTTATGTTACTATGTTAGAAATTTATTCAAATTAAGGGAATTGATGTTCTTATGAGATTGTATGCAAGTAAGATTTTGAAATGAAGGGTGCGAGGAAATCTATTCTGAGGTTGATCTAGTATTTGCAATGAGATGGTACGATATAGGAGAACAAAAATATTGTTAAGGTGAGAACAAAAATATTTTTAAGGATATCCTTAATACGATTTTACAATTACATTGAATATTTATATGTATGTTTGTAAACATTTCTTCATATTGAACATGTTCATAATATATGATGTATAAGAAAGTCAAGTGCATTGCACATGTTCATCTATTTTAGGTAATTATGTCATTTTAAAACCAAATAAGTTTTATAACTTATCATGCACATTCAAGTAATCAAAAGTTGGCACAGGTTGATACATATTCACGACTGACTACTCATAATAATATCATGTATATTTTAAATGCTTAAGATACTAATGCTAAAGAGGATGCCCATGAAATGTTATGTTATGTGAGATAAATTGGCAAATTATGATGAATGGTAGGAGAGAGAAAAATTCTTTTGAGATGAATCTTTATACGAGCCAAAAAAGGGTTCCCAACTCTCGATAATTATCTTGTTGGAGCAATTCAACCTTTATTGAGGGGTCGTTGATAAGTGGTATGTTAGAACAAGTCCAACCCTTATCTATTATGATAATAACTTAATAGGCTAGGTAATGATCATACAATATCTAAATTTGTCAAATATAGACAAATATTATCTGACATTTCTAAAACTATGACAAAAAAATGGGAATAAAATGACAAAAAAATATTTTAAAACTAGCATCTATAGCATAATGCATTGAATGATAGGACATTGAACAGTTGTGTTTTTATTCCTTTTAGAAATGCATGCTTAAGGCTTAAAATTTTGTCCTTTCATTAACAAATCTTTAGAATATAATATTAACATAATGTCTATTACAGTGAGCTACTTATATACGTGATTATTGGCATTTCATAAACATATTAGTTTAAAGGATCAACATGCATATTAAGCTTTTTTCTTGTATTTTGCGCTCTGAGTAGAATAGTTTATCTTATTGAGTTGTATTGCTCATAAAAAATTCCTATGATTGTTGTTTCAAAAAAAAGGAAAAAAATGGTTAGATCATGATAAGGCAATAAAATCTTGTCGTTCATCTTATTGTTTTGATGTATAGCTTTGCATGTATCAAAGAGAACAAGAATTTAAATGATATAAATTAAATATTTCTACGAATTATCTATGAAGTTTATTAGAATTATTGCAATTTATGTGATGAATTTAATTGTGTACACTTACATAAAAATGACTTAGTTGGATCTAATAGATGATTATAAAAAGATTCAAAAAAATAATGCATGCTTTGCGACAATCTAGGAAAACTAGTTTTCTAACCACACAATCTAATAGTAAATGTTA
The DNA here is from genome assembly GCA_022539455.1 of Dendrobium nobile. NCBI lineage: Eukaryota > Viridiplantae > Streptophyta > Magnoliopsida > Asparagales > Orchidaceae > Dendrobium > Dendrobium nobile. Next base: position 24,597,133 of record CM039734.1, read on the forward strand.
AACTGGGTGATAGTGAAAAATGTGCCTAATTAGAATGTTCGCCCTTGTTACATCTCATGCTTGACCAAGAGGGATTAAAATCAAGCGCGAAAGAAATTGGTTAGAGAAATTGATTGGGAAGTATGATGGAAACATAACTTCATTAAAAAATGAAATTAGAATGGGATTGAATTTAGATATGATTACTACAAAGTTATAGGTAACCTAATTAAGGGTATTTTCTCTTGAGTTTATAAGTGACATATGCATAATTTGATTATTATTTAATAATTTATATTAAATAAATAAATTTATGCATTCACAAATAATCATGCCTTCAGAAATGCTAGATATCAATGATCAAACTTCAAGGTCAACCATAAAGACAGAGATGCAAGCTGAGAATAATTTCAATAGAAGTAGAGCATAAAATAGAATAACTGGAGAGGTCAAGAATCAAAATGTTGCATATTGTTATAATTTGATTTTTCAAATGGTTGGTAAAATGATATCTGTTGTAAAGCGATATTCAAGCAGTAAGCTAAGGTCTGAATTTGGTAATGAGATGGGCAACATTTAGAATATTTCAGACTTATAAATCATCAGCATTTAAAGCAGCCTGCGAGCCAACTATTACTAAGGATTAATTATTGAAAATCAGCAAATTTTAGATGATATTATTTACTATATAATAAAAAAGTCATACTAGCAACTTTTGTGTTAAAAGGAGAGGACAAAAGAAAATGTCAAGCACAACATCATAAAAAAATTTGAGATGACGCATTTATCAATAATTGAATAGGATGATTTTGTGAAAATATTCAAAAACTAGTTTATTCCACAAAAACAGCTAGATTGACACTACGAGACATTCTTTAATTTGACTCGGAGATCGAAGACAATTACACAGTATGAAACAAAATTCACATCCAAATCAAGACATGTTTCTCATTATGTCAGTATCTAAGAGGAAAAGTACCACAATATGTCCGTACTTTACATAGACATATATAACAAGCGAAATGTTTTCGGGTGTCGCTCTGCTAGGGTATTCCCTCCATGGCGATTTTTTCCTGCTGTGAGCGCTCTCGTCTCCGGTCAGGGAAGTGGTTTTCCGCTCCTTTTTGTGTTTTTTTTGTTTGCTTCTCTGCTTTTTCGTGTCTTTGCATTGCGTTGGCTGGTTCGCGTTTGGTTGATAGCGGTTTTCTTGAGGGCAAATCTTCTAAATCTTTTCATGAGGTGCTTTCTGGTAACCTTTCCCCCTTCCCTGATTTGAAAATCTCTTCCCATCGGGGTATGCCTTCTTTGTGGATTTCTGAGGCTGAGATTCATGCGCTTGCTCAACCATTTGATTTTGCCTTGGATGGAAAATTTCCATCTCACCGCCCGTCCCTTGATGCTATTCGTAAGTTCTTTTTCAATCTTAAGCTTAACGGTGATGTTTCTGTTACTGTGCTTAATTCTAAGAATGTTCTCATCAAATTAGTGAATGATTTGGATTAGTGCCGCATCTTTGCGCATCGTTCATACTTTATTAACAATTGTTGCATGCGTTTAATCAAATGGTCGCCTTCGTTTGATGTGAATGTTGAATCTTCTATTATCCCCATCTGGTTGTTTTTCACGAATTTGCGACCTCATTTGTTCTCCCTGAGAATCCTTCAGAGGCTTGCTCCATTTTTGGCCGCCCTCTTAAAATTGATCATGCTACTGTTGTTGGTTCTAAAACCTCTATTCCTCTTGTGTTGGTCGAATTAGATGTTTCTAAAAGGTTTCCGAACAATGTTTGGATTGGGCTGGAGAATCTGGGGTATGTCCAGTCATCTTTGAGGATGTTTTGTTTTACTGTGATCATTGCAGCTCTTTATGTCATTCCAAAGCGGAATGTTTATCCCTGCACCCGAATTTGGCCAAAGCTTCTTCTCGTTTGGTTAATGCTTCTGACCCGGTGGACATTGTTGTTTCGGTTATTGGGGTGGACCAGGGGGTGAATCTAGGGGGTCTAGTTGATTCTCTTGTTGTGTCTCGTACCTCCCTGGGGGTTGTCGGTCACGAGGGTGGTGAGTCTGATGTTGGCTCACCTGATAATTTAACTGGGGTTAATCAGGTTGGTTTGGAGGGTCCCCTTCTGTGTATTGAGGTTGTGTTGCCTAATTCCCCTATTGATCTTAATGTTAGCCTTCCTCTAGTAGTTTCTGGGGGTGTTGTTTTGTGCCCTTCACCGTCAGTTTCTTTGAAGGTTTTGGCTTCTCCTTTTGGCCCATCTCATTCTACTCCCCTGGTTGGTGTTAGACATTATGAAACTGATTTAAAGGCGAGTTTTTCATCTGTGGATGCTTTGCATCTTCCGCTCGAATTGTCTGGAGAGGTGGATTCTAGGGTGCCTGACCCGGGGTTGGTTGGTGTGGTCTTCCCTACCCAGTCTTTTGACCATACTGTTGTGGTTTCACCAGTGACAAAGGATGTTTCGGGTTGTTCAACTACTTTTGTTAATGTTCCAATCAGTGTTATGCCTGCTAGTGAACTGAAGTCTAAGGTGCCTAAATATGTCAAAAATTCTATTTTAGTGCAAAATGATTGGCTTATTTTGAGTGATTCCTCTTCGTTTGATGGGGAGGAAGATGAGGAAGATGATGTTTTTGGCGAATGTGAGGTGGTTGAACCAGTTAAGCTTGTTGACACTAGTCGAGCTAATGGACGTAATAAACATAAGAATAAAGGTAAAAAGCATTAGGTTCTGGCTTTGTCTTTCAGCTATCAATTTTGATGGCTTTGTGGACAATAATGAGGAAGCCCCCAGCTTCCCTTCACTGACTTAGCTGGTTGGCAACCGAGGTGTTAGAGACTTGTGCTTTGCAACAATGTGAGGATTTGGTGGCTTTTTCACCTCTGGATGGTCCGTGGCTGGTCGCGTTGATGGTGCAGGGAGCTTCCACTCCTAAGTCCGATTTCGAGCTTTTTTCCCTCACTTCCTGGCTTTGAGCCTTTTGTTATGATTCATTTTCTTTGTTGTTGCATCGGCTGGGGGCCTTGATCTGTAAACTTTGCTTTGTTTGAATAAAATGTTTATTTTGTGTTAAAAAAAATGGTGGATAAAACTCTAGGATAATTAAGGAGATTGAACAATCGTAGTGAAATGTATCTTTGCTAAAAGAATCCAATGAGCACGACAGAGACGAGTTGCATATGCTCTAATTTACAAAAAAAAAAATAGGTGATCAATCTGCATAGACATGAATTCTTAGTTTTGATAAGTTCAAGGTATTTTAACAAAGAATTTCCATCTTGTAATTGCAGCTTTTTACTTACATTAGGAGCACCTTCTAATTTTTTTGCAATAAGATAAATTAAGCAATTCATAGGAGTAGTAATAGAGTTATATTGAGATCATACTTATCCTCATGGGAATGATATTCAACTTACCTTTATATGACACTACTTGAATGATATTCAACTTACCTTTATATGACACTACACGTGCACTTACATAGTTTCCAGTAAAAAATCAAAATTGATATAAAGTGCTAAGACATTACCAAGATATTGTTTGTATCCCATGATGGAAAGGAAGGGTCAACCATTTTTTATTGATGAATGGTACCATTTATGTATCTAATATTTTCTATTCTTCAGATCACTATATAAATCAAGCTAGACCAATGGAAGTTTTTCCATTTAGTTTGTATGAAGTGATTTAAAATGTCAAGTGCTCCATCGAAACACCCAAAATAATGGTATGACTTCTTAGACCCATTAAGGGCCCTTTTGTAGAAATGAACCATTAATTTAGATAGAATCTTTCTCTAACTTAACGTACGAAAGAAATAGAAAAGAAATTTGGAGAAAAATTTGAGAAACACTCCGATGTGTTTATTTAGTCAAAACACAAACATATTTATAGAGTTTATCAATAGGTAAAAAATTTTAAAGAAATAAATCATACCCGGGTGAGAAAGGAAATAGATAATTTATATTTAAAAACTATTAAATCAGCATAAGTCATAAGCTCAGCAATCCGTAGGATAGGCCATCCATTGCCATGTCACCAACCAAGGGCAAGGGGATATGATATGCTGTGGAGTAAAATCAGAGAGAGAAACAGCAGGAAAAACAATAGCCAATAGTAGGAATAAGGGCTGATTTTTTATTAATAGCTCAAAAAGAAATAAGATACAATTGATCAACAATTAGAAAGGTAGATTGACTCTCCCAAACAATCTAGTTGCTGCTAGGAAGTCCTCACAAAAAAAAAAAAAACTACATAAAACTACATCAAACTCAAAACATGCATGCCCCAAAATAAAACGTAGACCCCTCAAATAAGCTCTTAAATTGCCTCCAAAATAAATCTCTTTCCTTATTACTTTTTCTCTTTAATTTAAATTCAATTAGGAAATATTTCCCTTTAAATTTGATCTCAATTAGGAAATCTTTCCCTCTTTAATTAAAATTCAATCAAAAAATCTTTTCCTAATTAATCCTCCATTAAATTCTTCTCTTAGCATAATGAATTATTTTTTTATTGGGCCCCACAAGGGGGAGGGAGGGGGGGAAGGGAACCCACCCACCCGCCAAGGCTTTGGGCTTGTTAGTCCAGCCCGTCCCGAGCCTCTACTGCCATATCAATACTCCCCTCCACGAATTGCACCTTGTCCTCAAGGTGCGATGATGGAAACTATATCCTAATCATCTCATATGATTTCCATGTAGCTTAATAGTCAGGTAAATCCTTCCATCAAACAAGGACCTCCTTTGCTCTTATCATCCCATGCCATGCTCCCTTGATCTCCATAGGTTTAAAAATCACTTCCATGTCCTCAGTTAAAGTCGCTGATAGTGAGGAAGAGGGTTTGTGATCTCCAACAATGTGCTTCAGTTCTAATACATGAAATACTGGATGGATGAATGATCTTAGTTTTGGATAAAATTTATCCCCAAGCTCAAACTGCACTTCCTGTTTGTGTTCATATGTCTTCTTTTTCATAAGTTGTTTAGCCCTCAACAGATGCCCTTTGAGTTATGCTAGAATTCTATCCCTCTCCTCTAAGTAATGATATACACTAGATACTGGTGTAGTGCTCTTCCCGTAGTATATCATATGGGGTGTATCCCTCCCATAAAGGATCCTAAATGGGGTCATCTATGCGGCTGTGGAAGGATATATTGTACCAATACTCTACCCATGCCAACCATTTGGCCCATAATTTTGGTATCTGATATCAAACAACGCAAGTATGTCTCCACGCTCTTGCTGACTACTTTCGTCTGGCCGTCCGTTTATGGGTGATATGCTGTGCACCTTTTTAATATCGTCCCTTGCATCTTCAATAGCTCCCTCTAAATAAGACTGAGAAATACCTTATTTTTGTCTGATACTATTGATTTTGGAATGCCATGTAAGCACAGTATCTCTTTGATAAAGTCTATGGCGACTGATATAGCGATGTAGGGATGTTTCTGTGGAATAAAATAGGCATATTTGCTTTGTCGGTCTACAACCACAACTATTACTGAATATCCCTCCGAACGTGGTAATCCCTCAATGAAGTCAATGGTCACTTCCTCCCAAACCCTTTCAAGTAAAAGTAATGGTTGCAGTAGCCCTCCTGGTGCCATAGCAAGGTACTTATGCCTCTAACACACATTGGATCTTGCCACTATGTCTTCCACGTCCTGGTGCATTCCCACCAAATATAGCTCAGTGGCTAGTCGACTGTATGTTTTATGGACTCCAGAATGTCTCCCTATCATGCACTGCCATGAAATTCTTGCAACAACTTGGGAATATAACTTGAGGATCATGGGAGTACAAACCTCCCTTGGTAGAGTAATTGGTCCTCATTCAAAGCATAACAGTTGTGACTATTTGGGTCCCTCAACAATTCTTCCTCGATCTTCATAAATCCTTCATCTTGCTCGTTCTCCTCCCTCAAAGCTTCCCAATCTAAGATCATTGGTACTAACAAGGCTGCAATTATGGCTCCTCGACCCTCCTGGACAAGGCATCTGCTTATTTAATTTCTAAACCCGGCCGGTACTAGATCTCAAAGTCATAACAACAACAACAACAACATCAAGCCTTTATCCCACTACGTGGGGTCGGCTACATGAATCCTTTTTCTCCATTGTGTCCTATTAAAAGTCAAATTCTCGTTTAAATCTAATAAAGAAAGGTCATTCTTAATATTTTCTAACCAAGCCTTTTTAGGTCTACCCCTACCTTTCTTAACATAAGTCAAATCTAGTACCTCTACTCTCCTAACCGGGTCATCGGAAGGCCGCCGTTTTATGTGACCAAACCATCTAAGGCGACTCTCTCTAATCTTATCTTCTACTGGAGCTACTCCAACCTTTTCACGTATATGCTCATTTCGTATCCTATCTCTAAGGGTAAAGCCACTCATCCACCTGAGCATCCTCATCTCTGCCACACTTAACTTAGTATTATGCTTCTCTTTTAATGGCCAACATTCGGCACCATAAAGCATTGCAGGCCTCACTACCATCTTATAGAACTTTCCCTTAAGTTTGAGGGGTACATTTCTATCACATAACAAGCCCGATGCATTCCTCCACTTCAACCATCCAACTTGAATTCTGCTGATAATATCCCCATCTATTTCACCATCACTCTGAACAATAGATCCAAGATATCTAAAACGTGTACTCTTATTAATGACTTGATCGCCCAAAGTCACAATCCCCTCACTAGGTCTATTACTACCAAAATTACACTCCATATATTCCGTTTTAGATCTACTCAAGCGAAAACCTTTAGACTCTAAGGTTGACCTCCATAATTCAAGTTTACCTTCAACTCCCTTTCTAGTCTTATCAACAAGAAGAATATCATCAGCAAAAAGCATACACCAAGGTACATCCTCTTGCAAATGTCTAGTGAGAACATCCATGACTAAAGCAAAAAGATATGGGCTTAAGGCTGATCCTTGATGTAACCCAACCGAAATAGGGAAATACTTGGTCAAACCACCTTGTGTTTGAACACAAGTAATAGCTCCTGCATACATATCTTTAATGATTTGAATATAAGCATTATTGACTCCTTTCTTTTCAAGAACTCTCCATAGCACTTCTCTTGGAACTTTATCATATGCTTTTTCTAAATCAATAAATATCATATGTAGATCCTCCTTATTTTCTCTATATTTCTCCATCAAACCTCTTAATAAATGAATGGCTTCCATAGTCGACCTACCCGGCATGAATCCAAATTGATCTCAAAGTCATAATTAGGAAATTTGGATAGTCATCTCTAGTGCCCCTCTATGATCATTCGCTGCTCCAACAAATACTTCATACTCCTTTAGTCTGTCATGCCTATAAAATATCTCCCCAATAGATAGGGTCACCACTTCTGACTTGTCAAGGCAATCGTCATAAACTCCCGTTCATATATTGACTTGAGCCTTGCCTTAGTTGTGAGTACTTGGCTGAAATATGCAATAAGTCTCGGGTCTTGCATGAGTACTTCTCCTAACCCATAACCCGATGCATCTGTCTCCACCACAAATGGTCTTCTAAAATCTGAGAGCGCCAGCACAGGTACACGGGTCATAGCTATCTTTATCTCTTGGAATGCTCGAGTCGCTTCCTCCCCCCACTTGAAGTTATACTTTTTCAATCGCTCTGTCAGAGGTCTTACTATGATGTCATATCCCTTCACAAACTTCCGATAGTAACTGGTGAGTCCTAAGAACCCCCGAAGCTCCCTCAAATTCATAGGAAGAGACCAGTCTACCATGGCATGAATCTTCAACTGGTCAGCTGAAACCTCCTATCTGGAAACCACATGTCCTAGATACTCCACAAGTGTTTGCCCAAACATGCACTTTTTCCAATTGGTAAACAACTGATGCTCCACCAAGTTCTCCATTATTGTCTTTAAGTGCTCCCAGTGTTCTACCTCTGTCTTGATGTATATTAAAATGTCATCAAAGAATACCAAGACAAGCCTTTGGAGATGTGGTTGGAACACTGGGTTCATAAGTAACTAGAAGGTGGCAAAGGCATTGGCATTGGCATTGGTGAGGTCAAAAGGCATCATCACTAGAAACTCGTAGTGCCCTTCATATGTCTGGAAGGACGTCTTGTACACATCAACTATCTTCATCCTAATCTAACGGTATCCTTACTACAAATCAATCATGAAGAAGATTACTACTCCAAATAACTCATCCAAGAGTTCATCAATCACTGGAATGGGAAACTTATCCAGTATTGCTTCCTTGTTTAGAGCCATGTAATTTACACAAAACCTCCAACCATCCTTCTTTTTCATCAACAAGACTGGACTAAAAAAGGGACTCACAATAGGTCTGATGATCCTTGCTTCCATCATCTCCCTGATTATCCTTTCTATCTCATCTTGGGGGTAATGGTTTGGTCTGATACTAACAGGAAAAGTCGCCTCTTTTAGATTGATGGCATACTCGTGCTCTAGTTGTGGTGGTAACCAGATAGGTGGTTGAAATATGTCCTGATACTATTGTAAAATCGGCTGGACCCTCATTGGAATTTCCCTTGCCTCCTATTCCTGTACTTCTTCTATGCTTTGTAACTCCACCAAATACCCCATGCCTGCATCATAGATCATCTTGAGCATGGTTTTAACTGATGAAATGGTCTTGCATAAGCTAACATCCACTACTGACTACTGCTCAATTTGTCCCCTTACTTTCATGGTGTGATTTGAAAAACACATCTGCCGCATCTAAATGTAACCGCTCCGTCTCCTTTATGACATCCTCCATCTCATCCCTGCTCTCCTCTTCCCTTCACAGACCATCAAGACCTAAAAAGCTCGATTCTTGCACCTATGCCCTAGCGTGAATCTCTCATCACACCTGAAGCATATCCCTTTTGCCCGCCTATCATGTACCTCTGCTCTTTAAGGTGCTTGAAATTGCCTCAATGACGAACTCCAGTGCTCTTCTCCTTTATGGCTTCCCTTTGAAATGATATTATCTGAGTCCTTGATATCAGGTTGTGGAGGTACACCTGTAGGCCCCCTTATGATGTTGCTCCAGCTGACCTTCTCCCTCTAGTATTTTCCTTCCACCCTTTGTGCTATCTCCATCGTTTCTCTTAGTCCTCTAGGCCTCAACGCCCTGAGCTCTACCCATATGTCTTCCTTAAGGCCTTTAATAAATTTTTCTTCCAACCCATACTCAAAAATTCCCCTCAGTCTTCTTAACATTACCTCAAATTTATCCTGATACTCCATAACGGTTCCCTCTAGTGTTACTGCATAAAACTTCTCATGGATGTCTCCTTCCTGTATGGCTCAAAAACATTCCCATAAGCAATCCGTGAATTCTCCCCATGAGTAGATAGGATATCTGGTCTCCCTCCACTTAAACCAAACTAGGGCTTTTCCCTCCAAACATAGATCCGCCGCCATGAGTTTATCTCATTCTGTCAGCCCATTGATAGCAAAGTAACACTCCACCCTGTACACACAACCCTGAGCATCTTTCCCTTCAAAGACATAAATCATTAACTTCCTTGACCTCACCTCCACACCCCAATGGCTTCTCCCTCCATTAGTTCATCTTGTGTAGAGGTGGTGCGATTCTCTTCCTTCTTCCCTTGGTGAATTTGGTACTCATGGTTCAGCCCAACTATCACATCCTTCGGTCCACCTTACCTCCAACCTGGGTGGTCTCCAAAAGGGTTCGATCTCCCCTCCTCTCACTGCCCTTTTCTTCCAGATACCCCAAATGCTCCTCCCCTCGGCATTCCTCAAGGTGGTACTTGAGGAAAAATGCTTTCCATTCTTCCTCCCGAACTTCCTTCCCCTTCCATTCATCCTTAGGAGATCCCAACGAAGCCTTCTATTGCATCTTTATCAACTTCTTCATCATGTTTTCCATGTTTCCAAAGCGGTTCTCCATGGATAAAAGTCACCCTTCCATAGTTGTGAACCTCCCCTCCATTTTAAAAAATCTCTTCTTCATCCTAGAAAACTCCTCCATCCCGGCTTGGAGTTGTTCTATCTAGCCCTCTAACGTCTCCATCTTCTTTGCTGTCATTCCCAGATCTAGGTTCCCAACCGCGAAAAAATCCGCAAAAAAAATAAAAGATTTTGGTCTTCAACTGGCGAAATCAGCAAGGTTGGAAGAGAAATACAGCAGAATTCAGCGATGGGGACTTAAACTCCACCTAAGATGGCTCTGATAAACAAATTGGATATGCCATGGAATAAAATCAGTGAGAGAAACAACAGGAAAAATAGCAGCCAACAAAAGGAATAAGTACTGATTTTTTTATTAATAACTCAAAAAGAAACAAGATACATGTGATTTACAATTAAAGAGATAGACCGACTCTCCCAAACAATCTAGTCATTGCTAAGAAGTCCTCACAAAAAAAAAAACTACAGCAAACTCAAAATATGCATGCCCCAAAATAATCCTAGACCCTTCCATAAATAAGCTCTCAAATTGCCTCCAAAATAGATTTGTTTCCTAATAAATTTTCCTCTTTAATTTAAATTTAATTATAAAAAATTTACCTCTTCAACTTAAATTCAATTAGGAAATCTTTTCCTAATTTATCCTCCATTAATTTCACTCGTAACATAATAAATTATTTATTTTTTGGGCCCCACAAGGGGGGCCAAAATCTCCCCCTTTGATCCTGCCTGGTCTGCTCCTCCTTGGTTCGTCCCCCCGGGATCAAGGTCTGCTGGCCCAACCACTCCTGGGCCTCTGCTGCCGTATCAGGATGCTCCTCCATTTCTGCTGCAGCTACCAAGCCATCTTTGGCAACACGCCAATTACAATTGCACCTTAAAATCAAAAACGTATGGTCACCGGACCTATCTCTGCGTTCGGACACCAATAGAAAACGGACATCTGGATGAATACACGTGTAATTTTTTTAATATGATCTTTTAATTTAATATATATCAGCCCGACCCAACCCGACCTGGTCCACTGTTTTTTTCATTTTAAACATAAGGTTGACGCTATTTTAGAAACGCGCGAAAGATCTAAATGTTTATTTCTTTTGAAGAAAAAACGAGCTAAAAATTGCATAAAAGAGATGGAATGCTCTCGGAAGAGAGAGGGGGAAGGGGTGCATGAATCAGAATGAATCGGAAGTTAACTTAGATGGAATTTCTTCAGGTTTCAACATATCGGTAAGTTTCAATCTCATCGCACGTTGTATTAGGGAAAAACGAGCTAGAAAGTTGTAAACAAAGCTGTGTAGAAAAAGGGCATAGGTTTCCACTCATTAGAGGCTTAGGCTCTTAGAAGTGCGTTTAGGGATTAGACGAAAAAGTAAATAAGCTCTTAGATGTTATTGTTTAGCTTTCATTAGTGTTGTTAGGAAGAAGAACATCATTATTTTTAAGGTTGGTAAAGATAAAGATGATGAGCATTTATTGCTCTTTAGGTGCGCTTTATCTGTGCTTTGCGTGTGCTTTGAGTGCGCTTTTGTTGCGCTTTGAGTGCGCTTTGGCTGCGCTTTGAGTGCGCTATGGGTGCGCTACGGGTGCGCTACGGTTGCGCTTTTTTCACTTTGTAATCTTTTCTTATCATTTCAGACTGTTTATAAAGATGAGAAAGATACATATGTATATTATTGTACTTATGCCCATGATAATGGCTTTAGCGTCCGGAAGGATCATCACCGTTTCTGGCCAAATTCTAAGAAGATAAAATCCAAGGATTTTGTCTGTTCAAAAGCTGTTTTTAAGAAAAGTATTGATCTGAATTGAAGAAAGAAACTTACTAAACCAGATTTTAGAACTGTTTGTCCATCAATGATGAGGTTTGCAATTGATGAAGATGGTTACTAGCATGTCAAAAGATTTATTGAATCCCACAACCATGAATTGGCTAACCCAGCTGACCGACACCTTCTGAAATCATGTAGGAATATTGTTGAGGAAAAAGCTTCCATCCTAAATTCATTGACAGATGTAGGGATTAAAACCATTGATGCATATGTCTACCTTGCAGAGGAAGTTGGAGGATATAAGAATGTTGAATTCTCTAAGAGGAATGCCTACAATTTTATTCAGAAGGAGAAAAGAGCAAGGATTGAATTTGGTGACACTAATTATTTGATTCAATTATTTAAAGATCAACAAGTTGAGGACCACATGTTCGCATGGGATGTTCAAATTGATGAGTATGATAGATTGTTAAATTTTTTCTAGGTTGATGGTAGAGGCAGGATAGATTATGAATGTTTTGGAGATGTGTTGATTTTTTATACTAGCTACAGGCTCAACAAGTATAATTTTATATGTGCATCATTTATTGGTGTTAACAATCATTAGCAGAACATTTTGTTAGGGGTTGCATTTTTGTCAGAATAAACAATTGAAAATTTTACATAGTTGTTTAAACCATTTCTACGAATAATGGGTAATAAACATCCAATAACAATAATCACTGATCATGACCAAGCTATGGCCAGGGCCATAGAAGAAATATTACCTCACACTCATCATAGATTATGCCAATAACACATCTTTAAAAAGGTTCCATCAAAAGTACCTATCTTCAATAATAACAATCAAGCCAGAGGACTCTTTTATAATTGTATGACGATGTGTGATTCCAAGGAAGTGTTTGAGGAGGCATGGGCTGAAATGATAAGGAAACCTTCATAACCATGAATGATTGCAGAATCTTTATAAGATAAGGAGAAAGTGGTCAACAGCTTTCAATAAGGATTGTTTTAGATGGGCATTTTATCAACGCAGCGTAGCGATTAAATTAATAATGTGTGTCATTGCATTTCGAAGCCAACAAGTTTATTAACTGATTGTTTTCTTGAGTTAGAAAAGATATTGATGAATTGAAGGTGAAATGAGCAGGATGAGTACAAATGCAGTCAGTCTGAAATTGTTCATATGATAAAGAACAGCTCAAAATTAAAGCAAGCTACTCGATTTTACTCAAGAAAACTACATTCATTTTTTGCGGAAGAATTTATATAGGCCGTGGGAGAAATGATTATAGAATTCATCTCGACTAATTATTTAAAATTTCTAGTCAACTACATAGAGAATAAGGACTAATATCATCCATGGGTGGTTGACTTTGATGCAACAGAAGATAACATTCAATGTAACTATAAAAAGTATGATACCATGGGATTGTTGTGTTCTCACTATATGAGATTTTTGAAATAGTTTGATATTGCTAAAATCCCTGAGAAGAACATACTACTGCGATGGCCAGCAAGGGCTCGAAAAGATATTTATTCAGATAACCTGGACAATGCTCAAAGAAATAATAACTTTGAAGGTGGTAAGGGATTCATATTCAAAATTCATGTGAGCAAATTTGCATATCAAATGAGCACAGAAGCTCAAGGGAATGAGGAGGTAGAGGAGTATATTCTTGCCTCAATGAAAGATATGGCTGAAAACTTATACTTTATTCTTGGTGGTAAGAAAAAAAATCAAAAGTACGTTGCAAGATCCCAAGATGGCAGTACAAATTTGAAAGATCCTCTCAAGCGTAAACCTAAAGGCATATCTAATGCAAGACTCAAAAGTCATTAGGAAAAGAAGAAGTAGCCTAATAGTAAGTTTTAATAACCTATCAATTATATTATTCTTTACCTAAGACTAAAGATGTAGTTTTTAACATATAAGAAACCTCTGGTGGGGGGAAAAAACAAAAGTGATGGATGATACCGAAGCTGTACATACGATAATGGATGATCCTTCTTCAACACAGATGAATTTCCCAAGCATGCCTGAATGTTTCAACGAGGAATATATAACGGGTCAAGCAAGAAGCCAGCTTGATTCTAAGTACACCAGACTGATGATTGACTTCATTACGTCGAAGTTGGAATTTAATGAATTTTCACAGTAGCTTTATATGTGCAATATGTGCCCATTTAATGCACTTTATATGCGCTTTCAATGTGCTTTATATGCGCTTTCAATGTGCTTTATGTGCACTTTCAATGGGCTTTCAAACAGCTTTCAATGCGCTTTACATTTATTTTAAGTTTGCTATAGTTAACATTAAACAACTCAAAGTATATTGACTAAAAAAAATTAAATATACACACATTTTACATTTAATTACATGACAGTATGAACAATTTATAATTTTATATCTTTGTTATAAGAAAAAGAGCATATGCAAATTCAGCCCTAAATTTTAAAATATATTTTTGCCAGTCTTTAATAGATGCCTAGTCCGTTTTGTTTTTAAGAATGGCTTTCTCCATATATTTGCATAGAAACATTCCACAATCAACTTCGTTTGACTGAGTTGGAATGGAACGGACACTTTCTAAATTCTATTTTCTTATATCGCTTGGAAAAGCTCCTTCCGTGTCTTCATGCAAAGATTTGATCTGAAAAAAAGAAACAAGTCTTTTACTTCTTTTGATCATATTGAGAAAAATAAGATTCATACAATCATGCTTGAACTTACCACATCATAACAGATTTTTTTGTGTTCTGCATTGGGTAAGGAATCATATAATTTTCAAATTTTTTCTTTCAACCTCCTATAATTAAAACCCAATACTTGATGTGGATGATGAGTTGAACAATTAGATTGTTTTCCTTAACCGAATATGGAACAATGTGATGTAAGAATATTTCATAAGATTGTTTGTAAAGCTTGTATACCTGTAATAATTGAGGATGAGTAGATTAAAATAATGTGAATAATAGATTAAGAAGATGAGTTGAAATTCTACTCACCCTGTACAATGGGGAAATGTATAAGTAGGGTTGAAATTTATCTTTCCTAATCCGACTCTTCTCAGATAACAACAAAAGCATAAGCATCAACATGATTGTCCCCTAAACGTCCATTTTTCAGCAGTTCATCAATATCAGCTCTCGTTATTGATATGTTACCAGATGCAAAAACAACAACGTCCCTAAAAAAAATTAAAGATTAAAAAGCGCAATAAAAGCGCATAAAAAGCGCATAAATAGCGCATGCAAAACGATATAAAAGCACAATAAAAGCGCACGTAAAACACATGAAAAGCGCAATAAAATCATAATATAACTTACTTAAATTTAAACTTTTTGAAGCATTCATCCATGAATATTTGTTCTTCTTGACTTAGGAAATCCTTCATGGGATATTCCATATTGATATCCACTGGGCGAGGTGATACTTTTATCTAATCCACTAAAATCAGTTCTTTGCTCGCCGTTTGTATCACCTTTATGTTGTGGAGATATTGTTGTGGAGCATGGGGAGTACTTTAAAGTGGAGAATGGAGTTTGTGAGGAGCTTGATGAGGTGGAATCACGAAGTTTTGAATGGAATTTATGTCAGCGTTCAAGTTTTCAGCTTCCTCCTCATTTACATCAAATAGAACAAGAAAAATATGCGCATAATTTGAAAAATTATTACAAAAAATGCACTTCAAAAGATATTTATATGCGCTTTGTATGCGCTTTATATGTGCTTTGTATGCGCTTCGTATGTGCTTTAGATGCTAGTTTATTTTCATATCAAAAGTAATGTCATATTAAATTTAATCTTAAACGTACCTCATTTTTCTTTAAAAATTTAAATAAATTCATTGCAGTCGTATGTGTATAGAAAATATTTGTACTCCCCTCCTATCTCAAAAAACATGGTCTTAATTCTGGATTGCTCGGTTTATTCATAGAGAAATGTTCCAAGAACCATATCTGCATAGCACCACACATAAAACCACCTTAAGTATGTAAATAAAATCACAAATATATAAATTATAAAATACATTTTACTTACCAACAGGACATGTAAAAAACCATTAATATAATCCAAGGGTTTCTCCATTGCAAGATTATTTGAAATTATATTGAATTCCTGGACCATAAAATTCCTAATACTTGATGTCCAATTAATAGAAGAGAAATCATCGACATTACTTGCTAATACTTGCTGTCCAATTAATAGAAGAGAAATCATCGACATTACTTGCGATAGACATGAGCCTCCTAGGAGTTTTATAGTTATTTTAGGGGAAAAATAAATTAGAAATTAAAAACGAAATAAAAGTCTTTATCTTTGTTGCATTATTTGTTATTCTACTTAATTTTGTCATTTCAGTTTTTGTATAAGTTGAGAGAATTCCTTACAGTGGCTCGTTCTTATAATTGACATGAACACCTCTGTTGGGCAATCCTATGAGAAGATTTTGGTTTAATTAGACAAAAAAATATTTGCAAAATTAAAAAGCAGATCAAAAAGTCATATTTTAAATCAAACCTGTAAGCAGAGCCACCTCATAAGAAGTAAATTTGAGCAAAAAATCATTTACAATGAAGCCTTCATCAGAAGCATTCCAAAATTTCAAAATCTCATATAAAATAGTTATACACTGCTGGAACGGCGGAAGCTTCAAAAACTGATGAATGTGTGTGGGCTCCGAAAATTCGACCCCGCCCTCCCCGCCGCGCGATGCTTTTTTTTTTTTTTTGCTTTTGTGCCGGGCGAAGGAGTTTTAACAGAATTAAAGTTCCGGGGTAAATTTTGGAAGGCAGACGAATTGTAGATAAGACACTACTCAGAGATTTCGCCCTCATTTTGCGAGGACTTTATGATCTGAGTTCTGGTTTCCTATAGGCGCAAGCCCCTATAGTTAATTACCCCTCCCGATCACGAGAGAGAACTTTCGATTAAAGCTAGTCATCAATCAGATACGTAAAGATATACGTGTTATCTAGCATATAGTAGCAGCAATGGGCTTGGATTTGAAAATGGTTGAGAATTGGATATTTAAAATTAGAAATTCCACCATCTTGCATTTAAAGCGGATGGTGGGGGAATAGATGATAGACCCGATCAAGATCCCATGGTTCCGTCGTCCCGGACCATCGTGGTCCCTGGTCTACTTAGTCAGAGGAGGTAGTCGACCCAACCTGACAGAAGGATTCTTGTTGGCAGCCATGGGTTGCTTCGTCCAAGGGGACCTTGTACACCTGGGTTGGATGTTTCCCTAAGGGAACAAATTTGAATCCACCTTAGCTGATAGAGGGCTTTGTGCCATATCGATCATATCCTATTGATTCATATCTCAAGGATTTGATGCCAATAAGGAGCGTATTGGCACTGGCCATAACCGGTATTTCGTGGTGTCATTTAGCGGCAAAACCACTCGGTTCAGAGGGCCCCGGGTCGTTATAACCGTTTATCCTACGGTGCTATTTGGCGGCAAACCGTCGGTTAGAGGACACGTACCACGTCCTTATTGGCAGGAAATTGTTTGAGAATGGATCCTAGTGATATTTTCGACTTGGCTTTTGGCTCTTTATGAGTAGAAGTAGATTTTAATTTGCCCACCCTGACAAACTGTTGCGGAGGGTGGATGAATTTTGCTTTAAGTGTTGATGGATTTATTTCAGATTTTAAATATCTGGACTTTGGGATTTTATGGAGTTTTGGATTTTATGAAGTTTTAGATTTTTGGTGGGCATTAAAGTATTTGGAATGGACCCCTCCGGTTGAGATTTGCATTCACCACAGCCATCATCGGGGTGTGCATGGGGTCATTTCCCTTTTGTTGATTGAACCCTGTCAACTCAGCCGAACTGTTGATCGAGGATCGGGTTTCTTGTTGGCTTTGTGCCTCTGTTCATGAATTTTCTTTGTTGAAGGCCTTGAATGCCTAATATGAATATATAAGATAAATATTCTGGTCGATTTCGTGACCGCATATTTATCCGATGGTTTGAACCCTGTCTACTCCTATTTACTTAGGAGGATCGAGTTTCGTAGGCTTCGTGCCTTCTGTTTAGTGAATTCTTTTGATTGTAGGCCTTGAAGGCCTAATATGAATGTATTGAAATAAATACATCAGTCCCCACAACCATGTATTTGTTTGAAGATTCGAACCCTGCCGACTTCTATTGATCCGTATAGAAGGATTGGGTTCGAACTAGAATTCACTTATTGACCCGCGCAGCATACCTAGACGTCACATGTGCACCAATAACATATTCGTCAGGGCCCATGCGGGTTTGGGGGCATTTTATAATTAAACCCTGTAGACTCCTTTTTACCTGCTAAGGAAGATTGGATTTAAATTTTGATAACCCGCGCAGCATCCCTAGACGTCATGTGTGTACCAATAACACGCTCGCCGGGGCCCATGCGGGTATTTGGGAATTTCATTGATTTGACATACCCCTTTGTGTACCATGTGTATACAAGATACGGTGCACGTGTAGGGGTATTTTAAAAGTATTTGTAGACGCCTTCTGTCCGCTTGTATGAATGTTGCGGATCTGGTGGCAATATGGTCTTGATGTTATGAGGCATCTCCTCATCTTGATGTTGACTCCCCCCTTTCTCATTCACCGGTGACGGGACTTTTTGAACTTTGGAATCAATGACTGTTGATTTGGAAAGAACTCTTTTTAGGCTCTTCGATGTAGTGGACTTGTTATTTCCGGTGTTTATAGGCACTAGAACTATTTTCTTCTCAAGTATAGAACTAAGAAAAGACTTTGGAACATCAGGAAGTTTGGTTCTAATTTGTTCAAACATTTCCTCTCTTCTGCCAGGGGGTGTCCTTTTTCATATATCGAGTTGCCCTTATACCCGACGTACTTGGAGATCTTAATCACCGTTGTCGTAGGTGATATCCATACTTGTGCCCAAAGTGGCTCGTCGTGCCTACGAGGTACCCACTGTTGTTATCCATAAATAAGTTGTATTCATTTGCAAGGACCCGTTGCATCTGCTACGACCTCCTAGAAGTATTCGTATGAGAGTCATTGTTCTTGCATCTTACCCACCTTTCACCAATCTCAGGTGGGGGGATGTTTATACTTGTGCCCATAGTGGTTCGTTATACCTACGATATACACACTGTTGTTATCCACAAGTAGATTTGCAAGGGACTGCTGTATCAACTACGACCTCCAAGAGATATTTGTAGGAGACCCATTGCATCTCTATCACTTTCAACAATCTCAGGTGGGTTTAATGATTGTACTTGTTGCAGGGGCAGATCTTTGATTGCTGGCCTCCAATATTGTCATCTCAATCTACAAGCATTTGTAGGGATTGTCGTAGGAGTTCGTGCATCGAGGTCTTGTAAAGTACTTTGAGTCACTATCGACTGTATAAATGTCCTTGTAGTTTGATTTCCCTCGTGCGTGATTCAAACTTTGTTCCTTATATGTGTTTTTTGAATCCAAATTCAATTTCATTCAGACTTGAATTCATCAAGTTTACAAATTCCCACTTGATGTCGTATAGCCCAAGTTCAAACACGAGCTCAGAGTACATGTTCAAATTGATTATTCAAAGTCTTTTGAGATCTTTTGAGTTCAATTGCATGTTCTTATTGATTTTGATTTCTGATTCTGGTTTGATTTTATTTCATTTGGTTTTGACCTTTAGAGATCATTTTAGATTTTGTTCAAGTTCCCTGTTGTGTCCAATTAAGTTCAAAAGTTCCAAGTCCACAGTTCATGTTCATTTGAGTCCCAATGCTTGTTCTTTTGAGTTCAAACAGGTCCGAGTGTGATCGTACATTCACTCAAAATTTTGGTAGTCTCCCGACGTCTCCCCCGTTTAGGGGAAAACTACGAGAAAACTGGACCTTCTCACCATGCGCAATAAAGGCGTGTATGGTAGGTGTCCTCGGATGAGGACACCGCGGCCGTGCTCTTTCCTGGCACCACACGCAATAAAGGCGTGTATGGGGTCTTCGGTACCTGTTTAAAAATGCACAGTTTGCTTTCCCCTCGCTCGAGGGTACTTATAAGTGACCCCGCCTCGTCGTAGATGCCGCACCGGGGTCCCTTCCCACCACGCGCAATAAAGGCGTGTATAGGCGATTTTCCAGTGCGCCACGAACGTCGAAGTAGAGTTTAGGCGATTGCTCGCCTCATCGTAGGCGTCGGACCGGGGTCCCATCCCACCACGCGCAATAAAGGCATGTATAGGCGGTTTTCCGGTCCACTGCGAACAACGACGTGACAATCTGAGTTTAGAGAATGCCTACCTTTGCGGGCTCTGACGGTGGAGGTTCGTGGACCGAGGCAAGGAAGAGCACACGAGCGTTTATTTACCCCTTTATATCATATTTATTTATTTATTTATTTTAATTAACATTAATTATAATAATAATTAAGTAATTATAATTAATTATTAATTATTAATAAATTAATTATAATTATAATTATTTAATAATTAATTATAATTAATCAAATAATTATAACTAATAATTAACTATTAATTATTAATTAATCATAATTAATTAACTAATTATAATGATAATTAAATAATAATTAACATTAATTAATATATTTTTAATCCCCCACCCCTCTTCTCTATTCAAGGGACCCGGCCAAAGAAGAGTGAAAGGGAGAAAATTACCTTCCACAGCGAGCTCCCGTTCTTGGCTCCAAACAAAATGTCGTAACTCTCGGTCCAACAGAAAGGGAAAGTCGTAGAAGGAGCGGGGTCGATCAAAGGCGAAGGGGCCGAAGAAGCGCTCGGAAGGGAGAAAGGGTCTTCACAGTCGGCGAGATCTTCGTGTTGCTTCCGATCGAACTGTAGTAACTTCCGATCCTGTCAGGCAGGGGATGGCGTCGGAGAGAAGGGAAGAAGCGCACGAAAGGTAGAAGGTTATCTTCACAGCCGGCGAGCTTCCAATTTGGCTCCCGATCAAAAGTCTTGACTTCTGATCTCTCGGAAGGGAGAGTCGTCGGTCTGAGCGAAGTCGAATAGCACGAGTGAAGCTAGAGAGGCTACCGGGAAGGGAAGAAGCTGCCTTCACAGCCGCAAGTTCCCGTTGTTGCTTCCGATCCAAACGTCGTGACTTCCCATTGGATGGAAGGGAAAGTCGGCGGGGTGAGCAGAGTCGAACAGCACGAAGGGGTCGAAGAAGAGGAGCAGGAGTGTGGCGAGCTTGGTCGAGAGAGGCCGAAGGCCTCTCCTCTTTGCCTTTTTAACGACGCCAGTGTGAGATCGTGCGCGGGATGGCGGATACGACGTCGACGTGCTAGCGACGTGGGAGAAAGTCGTGCGACAGCAGAGGGTACGTGAGTGATAATCATTTTTTTTTCTCGGTACAGCAGGTCAACAATGTGCAAGTTCTTCAACATGTCATGAATTTCATCATCTATAATCTCAACAAATGCGTTGCAAATAGCTCTGAAAGTGGTTACGTAGCAACAAGAAGTAACAGGCCATTGATAAGGCATCTGAAAAAGCAATAAAAATAAGTCAAGCTTAACAAAAGCGCACATAAAACACAAGAAAAGTGCACATAAAGCGCACGTAAAACGTACACAAAGCGCAAGAAAAGCGCATATAAAGCTCATATACAATAAACCCTAAACCCTAGATGAAGTTCAACCAAAGAGCAAAATGAAGTGCAAATACAAAATAGTTCAGTAATGACAGTTTGAATTACCAAACAAAAACATATAACAAAATACAAATGAGCACCCTTTTTTAAAATGTGCAAGTAAATGTGCAACAAAGGCGCAACAATAGAGCGACTTCTCTCGTACCTTTGTTACAGACTTTTCCCAACTTCGTCTACCGCCGATGAGGTCCTGGAGAATGAAAATGCTGAAGGATTTGAAGAACTGCTGAGAACCGATGTAGGAGAGTGGCAAGTATGGTCGAAACTTTTCGCATCTTTTGGTATTCATAATTTCCAATAAATCGGGTTGTCGAGCAGGGCGGGTCGGTCAGGCTGATAAGACAAAGCAAGAATAATACAGAAAAAATTCCACATGGAAGTTCCACATGTAAACATTTTATTGGTGTCCGAACGCAAAGATAGGTCCGATGGACCTAATAATTTTCCTGTTAAAATCAGCCTTCAAGTGTGCTAGTAATCGTTCCCTTAAATACCACCGATATGAAACATATTTTTTTCTAATCCAGAAAGTAATGACGGCATGTTTAACATTTATATAATGTAATTAACACATGTTTAACTGTGCAATCCATGAAGTAAGAAAATCATGTTTCTTTTTGTAATAGCAGATGAATTTCTTAACTGGCACCAAGCATACAAGTAACATAGCCATCACGTGCAATATGAATGATGGAGAATTTTAGAGAACCAATTTAGTGTTGGAGAATTTTTGTATCCTCAAACGGATTGCATATTTTATAATCGGGCACGACATAAGAATACGATATATTACCCCAGAGGATAAAAATATCATCTCCTTATGGACTCAATCATAAAATTTACAATTATTTAACATAGATTCCCCCACTCAATGTTTGGTTGAGTGGGGTTTATTTATTTCTGGGGTACAGACATCCCATAGGGGCAAGCCCCTATGGTTAATTACATCCCAAGTTTGATTTGGGAAAACTTTTGATTAAACTAATGGTTTTCTTTCTTTGGAAGTCATTTAAATATTGGCTAAAATTGATTTTTGTTTTAAAATCCATGAAAGTCTTAGCTAAAGGTTTTTGGCCCTTTAGAATTTCAAGGAAAAGTTGAAGAGATCAACTAAGGATTAGATTCTGGGAATGAAAGCCAAAGGAGGTGAAGTAGGGGCACTTGATTCTGAGATAAAACTCAGAGGTGCCCAAACTATCCTATGTTGGGCTTACATTTTAACAACCTAATTTTGGTTTAAGTTGATATTTTATTAGAAGATTGGGGCTTACATCCTAACA
The DNA here is from genome assembly GCA_022539455.1 of Dendrobium nobile. Lineage (NCBI taxonomy): Eukaryota > Viridiplantae > Streptophyta > Magnoliopsida > Asparagales > Orchidaceae > Dendrobium > Dendrobium nobile. Next base: position 24,619,743 of record CM039734.1, read on the forward strand.
ACACTTGTTGGAGGAATTGCCCGAAAGTTGAGGGCTTATAGGGTGATTTGGAATCAACCCGTGCCTCTGACCCTAAGACTAAGATGAGGACTACCGATAGGTAGTGCCTCGAACCTAGATCTAACGAGTGCAAAGAGGGACTTACAAGCTACACCTCACAAGAGGCCTAACCCGCCCGACCTCTGGATTTATTGTCCCGCCTGGAAGGGACTACCAGCTAAACTCCCCCTAATCGCTTTTAAAACCATGTTATTCGGTCTCAATACAAATGTAGAGTGGTAGGGTTGTTTTTATTTAGAAGGTAGGTCTTATAACTTGGCTTTGAGGCCAAGATGCCTAAGCATGTATGGTATGCATATGCTGACTCATAAAGAAAAAGACTTTTGTTATCTAATCCTTAAGTGAGGGCATTCTACATGTGACACATTTTGGGCTATGCATGATTGTTTTAATTTTTAGAAAACTTGACCCTTTAAAAGAGAGCCATGCAAATTTTCTTTTGTTAGAAAACCATGAAGCCTAATTTCATTTTAAGTTGCTTACATTTTAATGGGTAGAAAACTTATTTTTGTCCTAAGAGCCTACCGCATCACAAGTCCAAGCCATACCCAAGCAAAAGCAAAGAAAGAAACCTAGGAAAAAGATGTATTTCTATTGCACAACTAGGTAAACAATCAAAGCATGCTTTTATTTATAAATCAAGTACAAGAAATAAAAAGAGTCCACATTATTACAACCAGATTTGGCAGCTGAGTTGCCTGCCATTATACAACTCAGTCAAATTTACAGACTCTACTTGTGGAGTTCTTCAGACTCTTGACTTTTGAATGGACATTAGGCTTCACCTTTGCAGGTACATCCTTCTAGTCCACTTCATTCTTTTGCTCCAAACCCCCACAAGTTTGACACATCCTAATTCTATCAAATACATATTTGAAAAGAAAAAGACTCAAACCTGCAGTGGATTAGAAGCAGTTTATATGATAAAGCATTACATCCAGAATTTTGTTTAGCACTTAGAGTGCCAAACAATCTACTTCTACCCTATTGGCCACATCTTTGGGGGGGTTTTAAGCAGTACCTGTCATGCAAGCATTTTAATATTTATGAGCGCCCCCAATTTTAGATATGGCCACCTGCAAGAAGAACATGTATATTTCTACACTATCCACTTAAGGGCAAGTGCCCACACATAGACAATCCAAGGACAATCACACCAAATCATCAAACACATGCACAGAAAAGAAAAATCCTAATCCTAGCATGCCTAAGGGGCTATGCACCTAAGTGTGTGAGGCTTGTGTAGCATGTCACACTAAGGGTCTTTGATTTTATTTTGGAAGGAAGATGTTTAATCTTTATCCAAGGGTGATTTCACTTTAAGTTGTTTGTGACTTAAAAATTTTATTTGAGTTTTAAGTGTTTCATATTTAGGCGGGTTATGAAGAACCCATAAAGTAACCACATGCTTGCTTTTGGGAAAGCCTGTTACTTATGAATCCTAAGATACAATAATGTAGGCATCCCACCTTTGGGGGAGATGATTGATCATTGTATCAAAAGGGAACCTAAGTAATTTTTAGGTGTTTTTGGAGTTCTCTTAATGTTTGGATAAGAGAAGTGTCTATCTAATAGGGTAAGATAGACTTGCCTAAGGAGTTTCACTTAGGACTTGGTGAAATTCATCCAATAGGGCAGGATAAACTTCAACAGATTGGATAAATCCTAAGGAACATCTATGAGTTTAGCATTTTAAAGGTCGTAGGAGAGATCACTCAAATTTGGGTTGAATGAAGCAGATTACTTAGATTTTGGGTCTAAGAAAGGTGTCCAACATGTAACTTTTGGGCTACATGTTGGACAAATCTCCTCAGCTTTTGGAGCTTAAAAGGAGAAAGGAATCCAACATTTAGCTTTTGGGCTAAATGTAGGGGAACTCCCTCTAGCTTTTGGAGCTAAAGGGAGGGGAAGTCTCCTACAACTTTGGAGTTGAAGGAGAGATAACCTATAATTTTTGGGCTAAGGTATTACATCTTTTAAGGCTTTTGAAATCTATGAAAGTAAGGGAAGATTAGTAGCTTTAAGACTACGAATCAAAAGGATGTCTCCTTAAATTGTTGTATTCTAGGAGTTGAGTTTCATTTGCTTAATTTGGATTAAGCAAATAAAGTTGAATCACTTATTGAGTTTGATTCAATAAGTGAGAAAGATTTGTAACTTTGGGGTTACAAATCAAGAGGGATTATCATTGAACTTTTATGTTCAATGATGGGTATTTAATTTGGTAAGTTTGGATTAAGCAAACATAAGAAGATGATGTGTAGATTTGGGCCTACACATCAAGGATTCTTTGAACTTTTGGGTGTCCAAAGAGAGGAACTCATTCCCGCGATTTGCGTTAGGAGAATGAAAGAAAGCTAGGAGTTGATTCCTTTGCTTGATATTGTTGACGAATATTTTCGCACCGACCCGACCCCGATCGAGCCCGACTAGGCTCGATCGCGCTCGATCAACTTAGTCGATCGACGTCGAGACAAAATTGACTCAAATCGAACCTCGATTTAATTAAATTAAATCAATTTAATTAAATTAAAATTAAATCAAATCAATTCAGACCCCGTCGAGCATCGTCGAACCTAATTCGACGTGATTCGACACCGATTCGAGTTCAATTTTATGGAATTAAGTTGGTCGAACTCAATCGGACCCAAACCGACCCAAATCGGTTCGGGTCGAATCCAATCTAGACTCAATTTCAACCCTAGCTAATGAGATCATAAGCTGATTTGATTTCCAAAATCAAATTTCTTAATCTAGGGTTGAGATCTCTTCTCAAATCCCACTCAATTTCACTTCAAGTGGCAGCCAAATCTACTCGAGTAGATTTTTCTCTCGTTTCTCGCAACGAGGCTGTCCGATGGGACGGAACGGGGGCGTCGTTCGCTCTGTGCTGGCGCCCCTAAGTGGACGAAACGAGTGGGGAGCCTTCGGCTCCCTTGTTGCTTTCCCGCTCCCGTCCCGACACAAAGAGAGAACGAGCGAGAGAGAGCGGGAGATAGAGGCGGAAATCCCTCTTCTTGCGTGCGGATCTGCCCTCCGACCCCGCTCAAGGCTTCGGCTAAGCTTCCCAGGCGTCGGTTTCCCCTCAACCGCCGGACCTCTTGGAGCTGCCGGCCTCCAAGTTCGCCCCAGAGCCTTCGATTTCGCCCAGATTTGGCTTTTGGCGAGACATTCTTGCGGAAGAACGCTTCTACTTTCTTCCTTCTTCGTCTCCGGCGACCTCGAGGCGGGTTAAAAGCCATTTGAAGCTTCCAAACAGCAAAGGAAGGCTTCTCCTCCCTTCTCTTTCAACTCCGGTGACTTCTCGACGACGAAATTAGCTCCGGGAGACTCTCGAACAGCAAAACCTGCTGTTTGGAGTGTGTAGACAGCAGCCAACAGCTTCCGGGAGCCTTCAAACAGCGATTTGGAGCCTTCGAAACGTCCCGGACAGCAGCGGCGACGTCCGGAATACCTTGGACAGCGACTTGGAGCTTGGAGCGGAGCTTGGACAAAGCTTGGAACGTGGATAGGAGCGCTTGGACAACCCGGGGAAGGTATACCACTAAAACTTAGGCGAAACCTTAAGGCTCCCAAGGCCAAATGCAATGTGGTTGACGATCCCAAGCTTTAGGTCCTTAGAAACTTTAATTTTTGGTCCCCAAAAAAAACCTCCGTCGGCTGTCCTCTTCGTAAATCGATGAAAATTTGATAATTTTCATTTATGGATTCTCATGTGAGAACCCCAAGAGGATTCTAATGCGCATAGAGGTGTTGGATTGGTGTCCAACCCCCCTCAAATGAATGATTTTTGCACTCAGATCGTATGACATAGCCTTCACCCACATTCAAGCCTAGGTTGTGTCACTTTTCGTAGCCAAATGGAGTGTGTAGCTTGCATATCCACTCAAACCTCACATTGTTTGCATATACTTATACAACATTAGTGTCACGCGTGAAGTAAATACATGATTTAGAAATTTGGTGGAACTTGTGAAGTTTGTCATAAGCCCTATAACATATTCAAAATATTTGTGATAACTTGGTGTAGGATTTAATGTGGACCTCAAAGTTTCACTTCAAAAAAAATCCTAGAACAAGTGTTTGAGTAACCTATCCTTTGGATATGTTGTATAGCTTGTGATAAAAAGTTTATGGCTAGTTACTTTTGTTATGCAAGTCTTTCAAAGCTTGGGAAACTCATCATTACGCCCTTAATGAATCAAATCACGACAAAAGTGATTTGATCCCTTAAGATTTTCAAATGCATGTTTCCCACTCCATTAAGATTCAAGCCATACGTGATGTGTTTATTGCTTAAATTAATGGGTCTATTAGTTTGCAAACTTTTATAAATGTGCTCATTTAATCCTAAATGTTGGTAGATCTGATTTGAAGCATTTCGTGGACCTCAAAGGCCCATGATTAATGCTCCATCATGTTAAAGGATTATTTAAACTCATTTTTCTTAATTTGCAAGATAATATGGCCAAAGACAAGCTCCCAAATTTTTGAATCATATTAGGTACGATTTAGGGAAAACCACCTTCTTGTAGAGCTTTGATAATATTTTAGGTTGTCTTCCAATTTCAAATTGTAGGACCAATCTTTCTACCCAAATCGTGCCAAAATTGATTTGGAAATCTTTTCATTGAGTTGGAAGCTCTCTAGTAGTCTTCCTTTCCTCATGTATGAAAATTTGGAGCATCTCAAAGCATCAATTTTCTATTGCATGAACAATCTTAACTTAGGATCCTAAGAAATCCTAAGTCCAACTCTCTTTGCTTATGGATACAAATCCTACAAGCATTCACCCATCTCTCCACATGCATGGTGATTGGAACCTTCTCAAGGCCCCAAACACATCTTTGCATGACTTTCGGATCACTCTCAATGTTCCAAATGTTTTGTCATTTGACTCCTAGCATACCTTGGGAGTTATCATCAATACTTATCGTGCCTTGCATTATGGATTTTCCTAAAAGATCCTTAATGCATCATGTTACAAACAATTGGAACTTGGAGTCAAAATCCAAGTTTTCTCACATCCCTTGTTGGAACCCCAAAACCAACAAGCACCCTCTCATATGAGATGAATTGAAGTCCCTCAAGCCTTCAAGTGCATCATCACATGAGTCTTCCAAACTTAGAAAATCAAATTCTAGGTTTTTATCATCCCATTGGTTGGAACAAGAAAATAACAAATGTTTCTCTTGCTTGATGTTCTCCAACTCACATCTAAAGAAATTAAAGAGCACTAGTAGACTCTAGGATCGAATCCTAAGTCCCCTCTCCATTTGCGAACAATATAAAGCTAGCAAATCCCTTCATATATAGTAATTTGAAGTTTTCCCAAAAACTTCTACTTACTATCGCATGGCGTTATTGAACTTGGAACCAAACTCTAAGTTCTTTCCCTCAATTGTTTGAACCTAGGTCTAACAATTGAACATCTCGTTTAGGCTTAGGATTTAAAACCTAGCCTTTCAACTCCATTCATTTAACCCACGTTTAAGTGAATGATCACCCCTCTTTGAATACCAAATATTCAAAGACCTTCTATGAATTTTGTAACTTTCTAAGTTACATTTTCTTACTTCAACCCCAAAGTTGTAGGAAGTTTATCAAATCTTCTATTTATTAGATTACAAACCAATGAATAATCCCTTAGATATAAGATTCAAATCCTAGTCTTCAACATTTGCTTAGTCACTAAATAAGCAAATGAAGGCTCCTCCTTGGACAGCCAATGTCCAAGGAATCCCTTCAACATGCAAATCCAAAATTTGTTTGTTGTTTCTCTCTTCTACAACTTAAGAATTGTAGAAAATCCTCTCATTCTCCTAAGCCCAAATCTAGAAGAATGGTCATTCCCCTTTGAACACCAAATGTTCAAGGGCACCTATGAATGTGGAACCTCCAAGTTACACATTATTTCCTCCCTCTACCAAACAAAAAAAAAGTGTAGAAAATCAACCCATTCACTTAGCCTAAATTAAGTGAATGTGTGTCTTTTTCTTTGAACACCAAGTGCTCAAGGAAATTCCTCTAACTTGCAACTTCCAAGTTGCACATGATTTCCCCTTTTCTACAACCCAAAAGTTGTAGGAAGGCCATCTTTCTCCTTCAACCTCAAAGTTGTAAGAAGCTTCTCAAGTAATCTATTTGTTGGAGCACAAACCAACGAATAATCATTTGATTAGGATTCAAATCATAATCTTCCTCATTTGCTTAGTCACTAATTAAGCAAATGAAAGCTCCTCCTTGGACACCCAATGTCCAAGAAATCCCCTCAACATGCAAATTCAAAATTTGCTTGTTGTTTCTCTTTTCTACAACCCAAAAAGTTGTAGGAAAACCCTCACATTCTCCTAAAATCTAAAACTAGGAGAATGTGCACGTCTTTTTGAACATCAATTGTTCAAAGGACGTTCTTGGACTTGCAACCCATAAGTTGCATTTCCTTCCCCCTTTCCTTTAAAATTGTAGGAAAGTATTCAAAATCTGTCTTCATGCTCTCAAACCCAAGTTGGGAGGATGAATCCCCCTTTGAACACCAAGGGTTCAAGGTTATTCATGAGTTGCAACCTCTAAGTGGAACATTCATTCTTCTACAAAAAAAAAAATGTATAGGAAATCTCTCCATTCACTTAAGCCTAAAGTAAGTGAACGTGAGTCTCTTTCTTTGAACATCAAGTGTTCAAAGAAATGTCAAATGTTCAAGGAAAATCTTCCATTTTGCAACCTTCAAGTTGCATTTCTTCCTTTCTCCTCTACAAACCAAATTTGTAGAGAAATCCCCTTTCTTTCTACAACTCAAGAGTTGTATGAAAACCTCATTCATTCGACCCATGTTGAGTGAATTAAAAGTTTTGAAAATTATCTTATTTGTTGAACCAAAAACAACAAGTAACTTTCCCTCAAGCTTAGGATTCAAATCCTATTTCTCTTTGCCCTTCCAAACTCAAGTTGGAAGGGGGGGGGCAATTCTCTCTTTGGACATCAAAGTGTCCAAAGACTTTCTTGAATTTGCAACCCAAAAGTTGCATTTTCTCCCAATTCTCCTCCAACCCTAAAGTTGTAAAAGATTTCTCCTCTCTTTGGCTCCAAAAGCTGAAAGAGGACTCTCCAACATTTAGCTCAAAAGCTAAATGTCGGATTCCCATCTCTTCTTCTTAGCTCCAAAAGCTAAGGAGAATTTTCTCCAACAAGTGGCCCAAAAGTCACATGTTAGACACTCCTTTCTTAGACCCAAACTCTAGAAGGACTTTTAGTGTGACATACCACACAAGCCTCACACACTTAGGTGCACAGCCCCTTAGGCATGCTAGGATTATGTTTTTTTTTCTTTGTGTGCGCATGTGATTGATGTTGTGGATTGATTGCCCTTGGATTGTCTGTGTGTGGGCACTTGCCCTTAAGTGGTTAGTATAGAGATATAAATGCTTTTCTGTGCAGGTGGCCATATCTAAAAGTGGGGGGCGCTCATAAATAATAATAAACTGCTTGCATGACAGGTACTGCTTAAAATCCCCCCTAAAGATGTGGCCAATAGGGTAGAAGCAGGGGCCTAGTGCTTAGCACTCTAAGTGCTAGGCCAATTTTGAGATGATCATATTCTTGCTATATAAACTGTCTCTTAACTCTGTTTTGCAGATTTGAGTCTTTTTTTTATCATGTATTTGGTAGAAATAGGATGTAAAACTTGTGGGGATTTGAAGCAAAGGAAGGGTGCAAAAAAAATGAAGCCTAAAGAACTTTTGTAAAGCTTCAAGGCCCCACAAGTAGAGTCTGTAAATATTAACTGGGTTGTATAATGGCAGGCAACTCAGCTGCCAAACATGTTTGTAATAACTGGGACATTATTTATATTTCTGTCTTTATTTATATACAAAAGCATGTGTTGAAGTGTTTACTGAATGCGCAATAGAAAAAAGCATGTTTTTCTTAGGTTTCTTCTCTTGTTTTAGTGGGTGTGGCCTGGACTTGATTACGTTAGGCTCTTAGGATAAAAACTAAATTTTCTACCCCTTAACATGTAAGCAACCTAATAATAAAATCAAATTAGGCTCCATGTCTTTCAAGTAAGAAAAATTGCATGGCTCCCTTCAAGGAGCCAAGTTTTCAAAACGAAAATAAACATGCATAGCCAAAAATGTGTCACATGTAGAATGCCTCCATATAAGGATTAGATAACAAAAGTCTTTTTCTTTATGAGTCAACATTTGCATACCACACATACTTAGGCATCTTGGCCTCAAAGCCAAGTTGTAAGACCTATCTTCTAAATAAAAATAACCCTACCACTCTACATCTGCATTGAGACCGGATAGCATGGTTTTAAAAGCGATTAGGAGGGTTAGCTGGTAGTCCCTTCCAGGCGGGACAATAAATCCAAAGGTCGGGCGGGCTATGCCTCTTGTGAGGTGTAGCTTGTAAGTCCCTCTTTGCACTCGTTAGATCTAGGTTCGAGGCACTGCCTATCTGTAGTCCTCACCTTAGTCTTAGGGTCCGAGGCAATGGTTGATTCCAAATCACCCAATAAGTCCTCATCCTTCGGGCAATTCCTCCAACAAGTGTTGTTGGGATGTAAGCCCCAATCTTCTAATAAAATATCAACTCAAACTAAATTTAGATTCAAAAATGTAAAGCCCAACATAGGATAGTTTGGGCACCTCTGAGTTTCATCTCAGAATCAAGTGCCCCTACCTCAACTCCTTCGGCTTTCTTTCCCAAAATCTAAATCTAAGTTGATCTCTTCAACTTTTCCTTGAAATTCCTAAAGGCCGAAAACCCTTTAAGCAAGATTTTCATGGATTTCAAAACAAAACAAAACAAACTTTAGCCAACATTTAAATGACTTCAAAACAAAGAGAACCACTAGTTTAATCAAAAGTGTTCCCAAATCAAACTTGGGATGTAATTAACCATAGGGGCTTGCCCCTATGGGATGTCTGTACCCCAGAAACAAATAAACTCCACTCGACCAAACATCGAGTGGGGGAATCTCTGTTAAATAATTGTAAATTTTATTATTGAGTCCATAAAGAAATGATATTTTTATCCTTCGGGGTAATATATCGTATTCTTATGCCGTGTCCGATTATAAAATATGCAATCCGTTTGAGGATACAAAAAAATTCTCCAACAGATATGGAATTATTTGTTGAATTTGGTTCAACGAACAAATAATTTTGGATTGAATTACTTGTTGATTTTGATTCAACAAATAGGAGATTTGGATGAGACTTTCATACAGCTTTTGAGTTGTAGAAAGAAGAAGAGAAGATGCAACTTTGGGTTGCAAGCTTCTAAAACCTCTTTAAACACTTAGAGTTCAAAGAGGAGAATTCATTCTCCCAACTTGGGTTTGAGAGCATGAAGATGAATTTGGAAACTCTCCTACAATCTTGACTTGTAGGAAAGAGAAAGAGAAATGCAACTTAGAGGTTGCAAATTCAAGAACATTCTTTGAACATTTGGTGTTCAAAAGAGAATTGTACACTCTCCTAATTTTGAGTTTTAGGAGAATGATGGGATTTCCTACAACTTTAGGTTGTAGGAGAATGATGGGATTTCCTACAACTTTGGGTTGTAGGAATGAGGGAAGGAACATGCAACTTAGAGGTTGCAAATCCATGAATATTCTTTGAACATTTAGTGTTCAAAGAGGCAAATTCATTTGCCTAATTTGGAGCTAGGCAAATGGGGATTTAAAGGTTTCCCACAATTTAGGTTTGTAGGAAAAGGGGTGGTCCAAGGTGCAATCTATGAATTACAAATTGGAGGAGTTTCTTTGAACGTTTGGTGTCCAAAGAAGAGGGATTCTTTGTTTGTTGATTTTATCTTTTCAACAAACAAAGAAGAGGACTTGGGATTTGGTCATGAGTTTGGAGAGGTTCCTTTAAACATGTGGTGTTCAAAAGGAACAAAGAGAGGTACACATTCTCCTAGTTTTGAGTCTTAAGAGAATGTGTTGGTCTCCTACAACTTTTGGATTGTAGAAAGACAAAAATGAGATGCGACCTAGAGGTCGCAAGATTGGGAAAGATCCCTTGAACATTTGGTGTTCAAATGGATTTCTTCACTCACTTAATTTAATTTGAGTGAAGGGATGTATGAACCTAGAATTTGATTCTAAGGTCCAAGATTTTCATGTAGGGATATTATGGAATTTTGGAAGATTCCAAATCATCACACATGAAGGGAGATGATAATGGTGGTAGTTCCCAAAATTGAGCCATAATTCATACAATATAACGTTTTGGTGCCTTGAGGAGGCCTTGAACATCATGTATGAATGAGAATCATATGGGAAAGAGAGTTCTCCCATAATCTGAATGAATTTTTGGACTCATTTGGAGGGGATAACTCACTCCTACGATTTCTAGGAGGTTTGGAAGACAACCTTTGGTGTTATCTAACAAAACCTAGAGGCATGCAAGTGAATCACCACTTGAATGCCCATGGATAGGTCCTAAGGATCACTTTGTTATGGTCTAAGGAAAATCCATGAATGAGTGCATTTAATTTGAAAATTTACTTGTTTTGGCTCTCCAAATTCGAAGAAACTTCAAATATGATTTCAATTAATCAATTCGTTATGGGATTTAAAACATGAACCATAAATGTTCATGAAAGACCCCACTACTTCACAAAATAATTGAAATACATATTTGAACATCCAACAAATTTGGGGACAATCACAAGTAGCATGGCGATGCAAAACTTCTACATGCATGTGCTAATTTGTCATAAAGTGGGAATCTAGAGGACAAACAAATATGCCACATTTAGAGAAGAATTCTACACCTCGACATTCGATTTTGAATCGAATGTAATCACATATCCTATGGTTTAGTTGTAGGTGAAGGCGTTGGAAAACAACATGATGTTATTTCATGCATTTAGGGGGTGTTGAATAACAATCCAACACACCTAAGCGTATTGGCATGCCTCTTTGGCTCTCACAAGAGAGCAAACAAGTGAAAAACACCAAGTTTTCACTGTTTTGCGGAGAGGACAGCCAACGAAGGGTTTTAGGGAAGCATAAAATGAAGTTTCTAAGGGACCTATGGCTTGGGGGCGTCATCCACACATCAATGGCCTTGGGAGACCCTAGGTTTCACTAAGTTTTAGGATTTTACCTTCCCCGGTTTGTCCTAGCGCTCCAACCCGAGTTCCGGATCGTTGTCCAAGCTCCTAGGTTGCTGTCCAAGGTCCTTTGTAGGCTCCAAACTGCTGTCCCAGCTCCTTTAAAAGCTCCAAACTGCTGTTCAAGGCTTTCCCAAGGAAGAAGGCTGCTGTCCAAGCCTTTCCGGATGGTGTCGCTGCTGTCCAAGCTCTTCCGGAGGATGGATTTGCTGTCCAAACTGCTCCGGACAGCAGTTTGCTGTCCAAGAATGCTCCAAACAGCAGGTTCTGCTGTCTAAAAGACTCTGGAGGCTGATTTCTTTGTCAAGTGGTCGCAGGAGTTGATTTGGAGGTAGGGAGAAGCCTTCCACTTCTTCCTAAGGACCAAATGAAAGAACTACAGTAGTTCTTGTTCCAGATTTCGTGATAGGAAGAGGATACCAGCGACAACGAGAGAAAAATGGCTGACTGTGAAGGCTTGGCGTCTGAACAAGGTCGACGGCTTGAAAGGACGCGTCACACTCCGAGAAAAGGCAGCAAGGGGGGTCGGACAAAGCTGCTAGGGCTGCTTCTTCTCCTCTTTCTCCTGTAGACAGCAAGCAAAAGGGGCGGAATCCCCGCCTTTCTCTCTTCCGCACTCGCCCGGGACGGGTGAACTGCACGGGAGAGCCGAATGGCTCTCCCTCCCCCGCTCTCTGTTTGGGACGGACAGCAGCAAAAACGGGAGCCTCCGGCTCCCTCTCCCCCTTTCGCTCTGACTGGGACGGAAGCCAAGCACGGGAGAGCCGAATGGCTCTCCTCTTCTTTTCGCTTTCTTGGAGAGAACGAGCAGCGCCGCCCAAAATGAAACGATCCCCCTCTTATGCGTGAAACGAGAGGTTTTAGGGCAGAATTCTATGTGAAATCTGAGCCCTTGATCTCAAATTTTGATTTGAGAATCAAATTCAGCCCAAATTGAGAAATTAGGGTTAAAATTGAGTCCGGATTGGACTCGACCCGAACCGATTTGGGTCGGTTTGGGTCCGATTGGGTTCAACCAATTTAATCCCATAAAATTGAACTCGAATCGGTGTCGAATCACGTCGAATTGGTTCGAAGAGGCTCGATTGGGTTTGATTTGATTGATTTGATTTTAATTAAATTAAATTGGGCTTAATTTAATTAAATTTGAGTTTAATTAGAGTCGATTTTGTCTCGACGACGATCAATTGAGTTGATCGAGAGCGATCGAGCTTTGTCGGGCTCGATCGGGGTCAAGTCGATGCGAAAATATTCGTCAACATTTAGATTTCCTAAATACGCGTTGATAACTTTCAATGCAGTGAATTTGGAGGTTCTAACCTTTCTGGGCATTCAAAACGTAAAATTCAACTCTCTCATTCACACGGAAAATTTGTATTCAAATATGTACTTTCTAAAATCTCGGAATCCAAATATTCTATAAGTTTATGGATAAGTTTATATCGCAATAATGATACAAACTGACACTACATGTAGCGGTGCATTTATTGCCATTATCCAAAGGCTTCTTAAAAAGCAAACCATTCCTATTAATTTCATTGATATGCAAGACAACAATTAGGATCATTAACATTGCCATTTACAAAAATGGGGCACTTCTTGTTTAGTCGATAATATTTACCTTTTTATATGCACGGATACATCCACCGGAACAAAAAGTAAAAGATGATAAAATAGAATAAGGCATAACTAAGATCTTTTTAGTGAATTTTTAGAGCATACAGTTGACCGAATGGGAAGATCAAAGAGATGAGGAATTCCGAACTGCTGGACAACCTACAGAAATGTAAATTGACAAGTTAAAACAAAGATGACTATTAATAGGAAAAGGAAAAGTTTGCACAAATCACATGCCTGAGCCCCAGAACCCTTTCCAAAAGGGTAATAACGCTTACCATCAGCATCAAAATAGCACATGTTCTCGACTACGGCAACACATGGAACCTTCAAAAAATACACAAACGAGAGAGTTGCCGCTAAGTAAATTTTAAGTTGACACAGAACTAACTGTCGTGCAAGAATTACGTTCTCCTATCCCAAATTTATAGAAGCGTTATCATGCAGGAACATGTTAGAATAACATCCAACAATATCTGATCACAGATCGTTGTAGATAAGGACATCGAACATAATGATATTACTAATTCATTAAATGATGCACAACTTATCAACAAGCAAACCTTAAGCTTTGAAAACATGCGAACTCCTTTTGCCACATCAATAAATGCTAGCTTCTGCGGTGTAGTGACAATCACTGCTGCAGTTAATGGAGCGACCTAAAAAAATATAAACCTTATTTTGCCATAGAAAATAAATAAAAGCTCAAAAGAGCATCAAAAGTTGATGGCTATAGCAAAATGAATTCATGAACTGCACCTGGCACAGAGTAAGCTGAATGTCACCTGTTCCAGGAGGCATATCAATAACAAGATAGTCTAGCTCTCCCCTGCATGGTGCAAGAGTTGATAAAAGCTGTGTAATTTGCATCCAAAGGAAACATTTGATCATAAAAGGAATAGAATTTGACTGACCAGGGAGCTAGGTTATCTGTTCCTAAAGTGCAAAAGAAAAAAGAGAAATGAAAAAAACAGTGGATAAAAAACTTTCCGGTGTGTGCTTTTTGCAGATGTCCTGGTCTATGATCTGATGTGGCCTGTGGTCTTGTAAATAAACTTCTTGCGTGTGTTTTGCCTGCTTGCTCAATCAGGTATGGGATTGAGGTGACGCAAATAGACACTTTCCGGTGCCTGCTTGCTCAACCAAATTTGACGCAAATCGGCACCGATTCGAGACCAATTTTGTAAAATTGGATCAATCGAACGCAGTCGGACCCAAATCCATTTGGATCAAGTCTAATTCGGGCTCAATTTCACCAAATCTATCAAATTCAGGCTCAATTGACTTTCCTAATCCAAAGACTAGATCCAACGGATCTCAATTTATTAAAATCAGTGAGCTTTGTCATTCCTCAAATCCTGGATTTTCTAGGATCCGCAGCGACAGCAGGTTAGTTCGAGCAAAGAAAATCCGCATTTCCTGCATAGAGAGAGTGGGAGAGGGAGGAGACCATTGAGACTTTGTTTGCTTTGTGCGTCCGACCTAGAGAGCCAAGAAAAAAAATTGGCCAAGTGTTTTTGGCTTGCATGCGGACTTCCCCGTCGAGGCAGAGGGAGAAGGAGGCGGAGGCAAGGGGCTTAAGTGGCCTTCGTGGGTTCAATACTAGAGGAGGGTGCGGGAGAAGGGACGGCATCTAGCAAGCAGCACAGCCAGCCTGTGTGCGTGCATCTGAGCCAGACGGAACCAAAGAGGGGATAGGAAGGTTCGTCTGCTTCTTGCAACCGAACCAGGGAGGGATCGGGGGCCACAAGTACCTCTCTTTGTGCGTTTAAGGTCAGATCAAACACAATGGAGAGTGAGTCTGGGCTTCTGGGCTATCCGTTTGGGCTGATCGAGTGACAAAGAGGCTTCATCCTCATTTTCGTACGTGTATCCCAGCCAAAAAAAGTACCTGGGAATTGGATTGCTACTTCCAGTTATAAGTGATTGGGAAAACTGAAGTTAGAAGGCTATTGTGGCCTCTCGTTTCCATCCAGAAAGAGTCTATCAACTTCTTCCTTTTCCATCAACTCCGGCGAGCTCGTGGCAACAAAACAGAGGTCCAGAAAGCTTTGGACAGCAAATCCACCTCCCGGAGCATCTTGGACAGCAAATCTCTTCCTCCATTCTAACTCAAACTCGCCAATTGACAAGGCGAGTGTATAGTGGTTGTGCCGCGACAACCCAGTGTGATAAAATCCATTGAAACTTAGCGAAACCTAGGTCTCCATGCCCTTTAGTTGAGTGTTTGACGCTCCAAAGCTGTAGGTTCCTCAAAAAACCTCAATTTTAACTTCTAAAACCTAAAGAAACCCCTTGTATTTTGCTGTCCACTTGTTTAATTCATGGAAATCAGGTGAGTTTCCATGATTTTCTCTCATGTTGTGTCCAATCCATCACCAGAATCATGCCCTAGGATAGATGTTATCATTTAATCTCAAATTCAATGATGATGCATTGGTTTTGGACCGCCATTAGTTGCATGCACTTTTCATTCGAATGAATTGTCATGACTAAATTGACACTCAAATTTAGGATAGCTTGCATGCATTGAAATTAATGATCTCTAGAGTTTTTGTTTACTGCATGCATTGAATTTAATCGACTTAGGCTCTCTAGCCATTGTGAGACATAGGCCTTCAAAGATCTCTGTAACTAATCTCACAATATAAACAATCAATTAAATTTATATTTTGCATCATACGAAATTTGGAGTGTAGAATGGCAACCTTAAGTTGACTAAAGGGTGAGCGAGGTGAGCATATGAGAAGCTCTTAAGCTTGCGGCATTTTTCAATTGTATGGTCTCTTCTTTCATTCATAGATCATGACAAAAAAATGATCTTCAAGCATACAAATGTGCATATGTTGAAGTCTATGAGTTTGCATGAAATTTTGTACGTGTTTGAGGATGGAATTAATCAACTTGAAAGAACACTAAATTTGGTGTGAGCCTTCTCATTAACCTCCAAGGATTTATGTTGTAAGTTTCATGATATGCATTGTTGATTAAGTTTATATACAACACCTTGCAAAATAAACATGCTCTCAATTGTTAAAATCCTTAAAATTGGAGAATCACCTACACATGCATACTCTTCTAAGTTCTTTAAATCACATCAATTTGATCATAGAACCCCTTAGAAGTTGTAGGAACAAACCTCTCCTATCCAAGTCTCCTGATCATGCCAAAATTGATTTAGGAGTCCTTTCAAAACCTTAGGTGTATATTTCCCGTCTCCAAATGAATCCAACACATTCATAGAAGAATAGGGGAACTCTCTTTCACATATACACCTCTTTCATGCATGATACTTGAAGCATTCTCAAAGCTCAAAGTGTTAGACTGTATGAATCTTAGCATACATTAGAAGATCTGGTGTATCCTCCTCCATCTCATGCATGACGGTTTGGAGCACCTCGATGATCAAAACACTTTATTACATGAACCATATAACCTTAGGACCAAATCCTAGGTTGTTTGTTGGTGCATCAAAATCAACAAACAATCATCTCTCCTTCCTCATGCGTTGTATATGGAGCCTCCTCAAGATTTCAGATGCTACATTATATGAGTCATTGGATCTTAGAACCAAATGATAAATCATCCATCCCTTGTTTGTTGAAATATAAAATTAGCAAACAATCATCCATCTCTTTCAATCATTTATCTTTCATGCACAGCCTTTGTAGAATTGGAGTCTTTGTTTATAAAGAGATTTGCAAGAACCTAGCATCACATTATAATGGGGGGCCTTGTAATGGAAAAATAGAGATCCAATAGGGCATTGGTGGACTATATTCTTAGGTAGAGAAATCTTATCATAAAGTGTGAATCATAACTCCAAGAACAACATGCCATAGAAATCTTACTAAGTAAGATTCATGATCCAACAGCACTCATCCTTAAGGGGTTCACTATTAGGACTTTTGAAAAGTTACTTAGAAGTGCATCTAGACTTATTTTGAGGCAGTACAATTGTCATTCCTTAAAATAACAACAGTGGTGACCAGGCCAAGAAATTCAAACAGAAAATAGTTGAAAGAAAAGGCAGTGTGTCAGCATTATCCTTTCAAAAGGGAAAACATATTCAGATTATTGAGCAGTAGTAGCCAAAGAAGATTACGAAGTAGCATCTCGGGAAAGATAAAAAAAAGGCAGCCACAAACCCTGATTCTATGGGGTTGACAGAAAAGATCAACCAACGGTATTCTTTTAAAAGAGATTCTACAAAGAAAATCTTCAAGTCATTGGTTCAAGATGATAACTCCCAACTCCTTAAACCCAAAAAACCAATAGATGTTGACAAGAGCAATGAGCCAAACTATTGCCCTTATCATAGGATGTTGGGTCATATTTTAAAAGATTGCTGTCTTTAAAGATTGGGTTAAAAAGGAGTATAATCTGGTAGGATGAGTCTTCCCAATGCATACTTAGCAAACCCATCACAGGGTCTACTAAAGTTATGCATTGTGGAAGTAATCCCTACTAAAGGGAAGAAAGCAGAGTCTGACATGAAAACTTCTACCTTCAGTAGTGTGTGATCAGAAAAAATGACAGTGTTGATGTGCTCACAGATATACATGGTTGGTAGTTAAACTTGTCCAAATCTTCTCTAAAAATGTTAAACAAACTATCCTAAACCCCATCGGAGTTTCCAAAAGAACTTAAATGCCCACTAAAAGGCCTCTTTTGGTGTTCTTTCAAGTAACTCAATTGATAGAAAGTGTCCTTCACCATTAAAACTCTCTTAGGGAAAAGAAAAGAAAGAATCATTAACCCCTAAAATAAAATAGGTTATCCTCTAAATGGCAAGGGGAAATCCCCCGAGCTTATCACTCTTTCTGATTTCATGTATGTTCCAAAGGGTATTAATGAAATGAATAATCCTTCCGCGTATATGTTATATATCCATTCTAAATCTAATAATAAACAAACTACAAATGAATCTTCTCAAATATTTGAATTTAGTTCTGATGATGATTTACTCATGTACAAAATACAGGGAATAAAAATTAACATTGAGCCCGAGTCACCTGATTTAGAGACAACAGATCAAGTGAAAGAAGAATTAGATTCTTAGGTTTTGGTTGATGTGACCTGACTTTCTGAGCCTAAACAAATAATAAAAATAAATCTCATAAGTGATTATGTTGTACTATCTCCAATGATATTAAAAAAATATAAGGGAAAAAACCTATCAATTAAAATGAGAGCGTGATTCCACCAACACCTGCTACACAAGAGCAAATGGGTGATGAACCACCAAAAGTGGATTATAATATATTAGCTCACCTTAGGAAACTCCCTACAAGGCTGATTATATATGAAGCACTCGTACTTTCTCCTGAAATGCGAAAGGCTTTGATCAAAAGCTTTATTTGATCCTGAAATTTGTTTTAACTCAACTTGCAAAGTGTTCCTCTGAGGAAGCTTTACACTTTAAAGAAGTACATGGAATTACATTTTCTAATGAAGATCTACTCTTATGAACTTTAGATCACAATCGTCCACTTTACATAACTAAGGATATTTATAATTATAGGCTGAATAAAGTAATTATTAACTTAGGTGCATTGTTCAACATAATGAGCCTAAGAAATTTGGGCCACCTCAATGTTGACAAGGAGAAATTAAGTTCTAACAAAATGATGTTGTGTGGCTTCAATGAAAAAGGACAAAGATCTTTAGGCTCAATTACTATTTCACTGTTGATGGAGGATCTGAGAATTGAAGCTAAATTCAACATAATTGATTCTACAACTTCATTTAAAACACTTATTAGTAGACCTTGGCTCCATGAATACAAAATAGTTCCTTATTCTATGTACCAATGCATGAAATATGAGCGCAATGATATAGAATACTGCATAAATGGAGATTTGAAATCATTTAGTGTACATGAAGCCGAGAAATACGAAGAAGCCTCTTGCTATGTCCAAAGAGACTAGCAATATTTTCTAGATCAGAAGTACCGACCCAAGATCAAGCAAAATCTAGTACACTAAAGATAAAGTTTCTATCACCTGTCAAAGACCACCCTCAAGAAGAAGAACTTAAGGAAAAGATCAGATGAAATCCTGTCCCTCCTTCAACACAACGAGGAGGTAGGAAGCAGAGGTCGTGGCACAGTCCATGACAGAGGTCAAGATGAAAGCATCGTGTAGGATTTAAATATATATGTTGCACCGAAACTAGAAGATGTGAGAAAGGAGTGTCTTTCATAGTGCACTTGAATTCTCCAGTTTAGAAGTGGGTGAAGAACTTGATCTTTCTTTAAATAAAATGGCAGAACTATCCTTTGATCGGTATCCTGCTTGTGTTAAAAATTTAATTAAGAAAGGTCTAACTCCTATGTGGTCCAAGAGCAAAGCTCAACACCTACAAAATTTATGCAATTCCAAATACAAAGAAAAGAAAAATAAATATGGTGTTAGCTTTAGTACTGCAGAGCAATAGATGATAATGATTATTGTTTAATTATCACGAACAATTTGGAGGTTGATATGATCTTTACGGAGACCTCCAATATTGTTGGGAGATCATATTTAGAAACAACAAACAATCATAATTACCTTAAAATTACGGATGTACCCCCTGAGCTTGAAGAAGAAATCAAATTAACAATTGATGAATTAAAATAAATTAATTTGACTACTAAAGAAAATTCACGCCCCACTTTCATAAGTGCATTATTAAATGAAACTCATGCCAATGATATGGTACAACTCCTAAAAGAGATTAAGGATTATTTTTCTTGGAGTTATGATAAAATGCTAGGCTAACATCCAGACATAGCAATCCATAAACTTGTCATTCAATCAAATGTTGTTCTAGTCAAATAAGCTCCTAGAAGGATGCATTGGAAATTGAACATGTAATTGAAAAAGTTAAAATATTAATTGAAACTGACCTTATTTGAGAGGAAAAATATCTCTCTTGGTTGCCTAGCATTGTCCTTGTTAAGAAAAGAACAAACGAATTCGTGTATGCATTGATTTTAGAGACTTAAATAAAGCGTGTCTTAAAGATGAGTTCCTGTTACCCATACTTGAACTCATAATTGACATTGCTTCTTCTCACAATTTCTTTTCCTTTATAGATGGGTCCTCGGGATACAATTAAATAAAAAATGGCCCCAGAGGACAAGCAATATAATGCTTTTAGAACACCCATTGGAATATACTATTAAAAGATCATGCCTTCTGACCTCAAAAATGTTGGTGCAACCTACCAGCGTGCAATGACCAGAGTATTCGATAAACTCATTCATGACAAAGTTAAATGTTACAGTGACGACCTCGTGGTCAAAAGCAAAGAAAAAGAGGATCACCCGTATGACTTAAGAGTTTAAAAAATAAATAAATAAATAAAAACCTGTATGACTTCAGAGTTATATTTGAATGGCTTTATCAGTATGACATCAAGATGAATCCCATGAAGTGTGCCTTTGGGGTAATTTCAAGAAAATTTCTTAGGTGTTTGGTTTCACACCGTGGCATTGAAATTGACCCTACCAAAATCATTCACAAAACATATGCATGATATGGATGATCATTTCATAAAAAAGAGATACTAATGACGATAATCACAAATTATTTGTTGAGGTGAATAGCGATCCATTTTTAAATTTAAATATGTTGATAAAGTAATTATGCTTTTAAATCTAGAAAGGGTTCTATCTGAATCATTTAAAGTATTGAATTCAAAGAAAGAACCATTTAAAATTGTACAAGATATTAGAACTAATGCATACAACTTGAAAATTCCATGAATTTCCCATATAAATCTATTTTTCAATGTATCTGGTTTTGATCTTATTTCATGAACCTACTACTTTTTAGACTACACTCTCTTTCTACCTCTTCCTTGTAGGTCCACTTTCCAATCCCCTAACATGTACTTTATGCAACTTATTCCTGAAGGATAATCAGATTGCATCTATTGCTGATGATGGATTTCAATAAAACCTTTATTAACGAGACATGCCTGACTGTGATGATTCATGAATTAATATACAATAGGGTAATAATTTATGTCTGAATTTGCTTGATGAGTATCAAATGCTAAACTATTCAGAGAAGAATTTATTAAAGACGGATAAATTTGATGAAAATATTCACATTTATTCTCATTAAAAGCATCATATCAAGTATTAATTTCTATGCTACCATAATTTTTTTTAAGTTGATTTTTTAATTAGTTCGTTCATTTTATATCTTTTTATTTTGTATTTGAGTGCATGGCCTTGATGATGGCCGAGAAGGATTGTATTTTCTAGCTTATATTATAGTTTATTGATTTGCATTATTTTTGTTTTGATTTAATTTAGGGTATTCCGAAAAAAGATTGAGGAAGTAATGGTGGACTCTTATCAATTATTTGTTTTCAAAGTTTAAATTATTAGGAGTTGAGCATGTTTTGCTTGCACGTTTTAGCAAAAGCAGGATTTGCGTGGACTTGAGGTGGATGTGGGATTTGTGTTGTACCTTAAAGGCCGGTTCAATTAATCTTATTGGTGAACAAAACCTACCTTTTGGTCATTCTACATAAGCTTTCAATGAAATATGAATGAACTTAATTATCCTCCAAAGTTAGAATAAAGAGCCCGTCAACAGTTCACAGCACATGTTTGCATGTTTTGCTGAATGCTTGATGCAAAACGAAAGCAGCATGAAAAGCCCACAGTGAGTGGAAAATACTACAAATGTGTAAAATGCATAAAACCAATGATCTAAGGTTAATATTATGGTATTGGTTAGAATGAAACATAATTATTTGCATATTTGTGCTGCATTTTGTAAAGAGAAGCCAGCAATAGCCTTCTTTTCCTTTTGGAACGTATAAGAATGAAAAGTCTAACACCTTTCCTCAACGCTGAGAATACAATTTAAAATATGATATTGATATGTGATCATACCATTCAGCAGTAGTAAGTAGTTGATTGATAACACCCGAGACCATAGGACCACGCATTATTGCACGCCCTTGTCCAACAAAACCAAAAGAAACCAATTTGACGCCCAAGTATTCTGCTGGAAGTATGGTTTTATTTTCTGGGCTCTAGAAGAAGCTGGATCAGGAGCAATGTAAGAAACTTTATTTTTATGCACGAAAATTCAGTGAATGCTTTATACCATTTCTAGCAAACGATTCTCAGGAGAGACCATTGTTGGTAGACTTGGACCATAAACATCAGCATCAAATATGCCAACCCTGGCACCCATACCAGCTAATGTATAGGCAAGGTTTACTGCAACGGTCGACTTCCCAACACCTCCCTGTACTTTTAGAATATTATTGTAATCTATGCTGATTTCTTAATACTGTTAACGGACCAGACGAGATGCTAATTATGTAAACTAAATACATAAAAAAAGAATTCAACAAGGATAACTATTCAACGCCCAAAAACAAAGGAAATACTTTATATTTTAAAATTTTTGGAAAACTGGCTATGTGAATTTTCAAAATTTGAAATTTATTTTTAAAGATTCTGTCAAACATGAAAAAGAAAAAGAACTCTTCTTTAGTTGTGAATTTAAAATTTTCCAAATTTATTTCTGATTAAATACCTTTATCTGTTCTGTCCACAAAATCAGTAGCATCATGAATAAGATAAAACACAAGGATTCATGTTGGATGCACTCTTAGAAGAGTGGAAAATAGAGATATACAAATTTATTGAGTCAATATTTCCTAGGCTATACATGGTTCCAAATGACCAATTATGCCATCTAGTAAGTCCACATTAAAAAGCGGCATAACTTGGAAATGTCCCTAGCCAAGCCTGATACACCTAGCGTTATAAGCTTCATGTATCCTCTTAATACACATAGTGCCAGAAAAAATGTTAGCCATATTTTGTCCTTTTTTCTATTTTATGCCTAACTTATGACCATTTTATTTTTGTCAGTCTTTTATTCTTACAAATACTTGCACATTAATTTCTGTCTTTTGGGTGACATTGATTAAGAATTTATGGTCCATTTGGCCTAACTTTTTTCAGTATTTTACTTTTTGAAAAGCTGTCACAATTTTTGAAGCTGTCACAATTTTTGGCTAAAATTTTCTTGCTAATTTTCAAAAAACAATTGTGCTGAGAAAGAACATTTTATAATCAAATATTATACAATGTGAAGCTGTACAAAAACCACTGTCCGACATTTTCAAATTTTAAAAAAAAAATTATAATACCAATCCCTACAAGTTAGAAATTATATTGTATGTTAAGTTTGTGTCCCAAGTAATTGACTTTATTATTCACTTGAATTTGGTGATATAATTTAAGAGTTGGTGTAGATTCAGTCAACTAAGTCGTACTCACCTCTCGTATGTCTTAAGTTTAATTGAAAAGGGCCATATTATGCAACATGACAAGATTTCTGACCAAATTGTGATAGAATATGAGTTTTGTGATGAATTTGGGATAGATTTGCAATAGTGTTGGTCGCAAATCCATTGCAACATAGCTTCCCAAAAGCGTGTCACTAGACCATCAATTCATCACAAAACTCATATTCTATCACAATTTGGTCAGAAATCTTGTCACAACTTGTTCAAATAATTGTGTCATTAATTACCGCAGAATCAAGAACGCAAAGGAGAAGACAATGTACCCTGAAATCAAATGATCCAACTTGTGGGCTTCACCAAGATATTTGGCATTGCACAAAAATTAGGCCTTCCATGCCATTCAAAATGAATGCGCATGACCGGTCTTTAAGATTCCCATGCTCAGAGGTTGTAGTCTCATCCACGAATTACCTTAACTATAAGACAAGATTAGCAAGTAGATCCCATAGGCCTCTCCGCCATCGGAGCCATAAGACCCACTCTTGGGCCTTATTCAATCTTCAGGCAATAAAGTCCCAATAAAATGATTCCAGAACATATGATTCCCAACTCAATTGATAATACACCATATTGATCAACACAAATCAGTCTTCCTAGCGATGAGGTAGGATCATAAATCCAACTTTTGATCCTTCCTCAAATCTCAAGATTATAAACACCCATATGCTTCTCCATCGTCGAATTTGTAATTCCAACTCCTTGCCTCCTTTATGCTCAAAATTATAAATCCAATTTGATGGGCCTCTCTACCTTCAGAGTTGTTAGTCCCAACTCTTAGCCAAAATTACATTAAACATCAATGAAAAGCCACCAAACTCAATTGACACACATACACCCACGGGCCACCTTGCTTATAAGGCCGATTCATACCACAAGCTTTTGGTAATTCCTCAAAAATTGAGGTCGTGAGACCCACCTATGGCTTCTCTATCATCAGACTTGCAAATCCTACTCATAGGCTTCCATCAGACTCAAGGTTGTAAGTTTGATCATTAAGCCGCCTATATGATGTAAATGCCAACTCAGCCACTAAGTTAAAACTCCTCAACATTCACCTTTAGGCCTCAGCACCATTGGAACAATAGGTGTACCCTTTTGCATCCTTTAGGCTCAGGATTGTAAGTCCCATCTTTAGGCCTCTCTATCATCAGAATTAGAAACCTCAACTTACAATTGAATTTATATTGACGTCAATATATGACAACTAGTTGTTCATCTTTAAGTAAGCTATGTCATAAGCCCCAACTTCTCAAAATAGAAATGGCCATTCCTCACTTTGTGGATTTTGACCCTACTTTCAAAATTAACCTTTATGCTCGTGTATGTTGTGAGTTTCCCATTTAGGACTTGTATGCATGGTAAGATTCCATCCTAAAGATGGTGATGCTATCAAGAATTTCTGTACTTTTTATTTTATTTGAAAAATATTATATTTTGTTTCCTTTTCTTTTTTTAGCTATCCAGTGATGGGAAAGCATCCAATGATCATGGTAGGTGGTGCATAGGGCTTGGTGGACCTTTGGTTTGCTGGCTTGATTGGTCCATTTGCTACTGCTGGTTCAAAGGTCGGTTGGAGGAGGATTGGATGGAACTCATTCTCTTAGTTGCTTGAGCTGAAGTTTAGTAGCTCATTAATATCCAAAAAGGTGGCTCATTATGAAGCATTTAATGTTGGAGTGGACTTCTCCCTTCTCCTTCCCGTTTCTTCTTGTCTCTTGGGAAACCGTGGCTTGTGTTTTAAATTGTGGCTGATTTCTATGAATGGCATTCATGGGGAGTTGATGTTTTCCGAGCCTTTACCTCTTGAAATTCGGCCGGCTGCTGTTTTTTTCCGTACCTGGGCTCTTTCCCGAGACCGTGACCCCTTGGTTCCGTGTGGCCTGCTTGGATCCCGTGAATGCCCCTTCGGTTCCTTGGCTTGGGCTGTTTTTCCGAGAAAAGCAAATGAATTTCATAAACCTGGTGCTTGGGTTCTTGTGGAAAATTAATATATGACTTTTGGCATTCCTCTATCTTGCCTATAAATATGAGAAGATGTTGTGAAGGAAGGGAGTTGATTATTTGAGCATATTTGCTATTGACCTGCGGGTTGTTGGAAAAGCTTGCGAGCTTATTCCATCCTTCTTTCTCATCCCCTCCGGAAATCCTGCGGGCTCTTTCCACCCTTCTTCTTGGCTTCTAACCTCTTTCGTCTCTCCGCAAGTGCCACTCCACCTGTATCCTTCTTCTCAAAGTAAAGCAACTTTAGGGTGTCGTATCTTGGTTGATTTGAAGCATCTGTTAAGGAGATTGGATAATCTTGCAGTGGTGGACCATCGGTTTGCTAGTTCTATGTACTTTCTTATTTAACCTACAATTCGATGCATTTGAGGAGCCCGCTCTGACCGTTGTCTGAGGATAGCGTCTTTTAATTTTCTTTATTTCCTTAAAATCTCTTAGTGTTCCTTGTTGTTTTTTTGAAGTTTTACTTGTCTGTTTTTATTTTAATAAAGTTTGGTTTAAGTTCTACCCATTGTGTCAGTTTTCTTACATCAAACTTGGTATCAGAGCAAGTTCATCTTTTTTTTTTTTTGGGAGTCTTTCTCTTTTGTGTTTAACAAATGGCTTATGAACAAGGAGATTGACAATAAATTATGCAACAACTAAATGATTTGCAACAACAAATTAATACGGTAGCTGAAGCAATTGCTAATCTAAATGTCAATCAAGCTAACGTTAATCCTAGTATAATATCTTCTGCGAGTGAGGAGGAAGAACCTAGAAATCGAAATAGGCGACAAAGAAATTGGGATCACGGAATTAAAATCAATGTCCAAAATTTTGAAGGAAAATTACAACCTGAACAATTCCTTGAATGGGTAGAGAAAATGGATCTGTTTTTTTTGAATGGAAAGAAATTCCGGATAATCGAAAGGTTAAATTTACAAGTTTAAAACTAACGGGTCATGCATTAACTTGGTGGAAAAATTTACAAAACAATAGACTAAGACGAGGCGAAGAAAAAATTCAAACCTGGGAAAGAATGAAAGAAAAGATGAAAATCCAGTAGTCTGGAATAAATATCCTACGATATAAATCAACCTTCATATCATCGGGCTTGAGGAATGCTTGATTTTTGTGCTTCAAACATGGACATCTAAACATTCCATCAAATTTAAAGGAAAGCAGTTGAGATGCAACTTAAATGAAAGTCTAAACTCCCTATATAAATTCATGTGTCAATCATCTTCGATCCGGTAATAATCTATTATACATCAAATATCTCTCTTCTTAGATATTCATTTGGATGATAAAGCAAATGTTTCCCTACAAAGTTAAGAAATCAATTATTAAAACATATGCAGCCTTAACAAGGGTACATGCTTTACTTTCAAATAAGTGTACTTTATTTGAATTGGAATGCATTGTAGGTCTCACAATAAAGCATTGTAGGTCTCACAACCATCTTATAGAAATTCGTACCCAATTCATTAGCCTTAATGTTATGAATTTTATTTATTTCTCCTTAGCTCCAAATCTAAAGAGAACTCGCTAACCTTTAATACAAAAGTTATAGGTTGAACATCTTCCTTCTATTCCTTAGCTTCAACAGTCATAGGAACTCCTAGCTTCAAAAGCCATAGTAACTCCTCATAACCTTAGTCTAAAGTCTAAGTATTAGCCCATTTCTCATTTGGCCCAAAAGCTGGAGAGAATCCATGATTCCTTAGCCTAAAAGTCATGGGTTCTTACCCTCAACCTCAAAATTATAGGGATTCTCATTCAACTCTTAGCCTCAAAACTAGAGGTTTAATTAAATTCTCTTGAGTTCAAAAGCTAAAGGGAATTTCCCTCATCCCTTAGCATAAAAGCTATGTGATCCCTTCTCCTTTAGCTCCAAAGCTTTAGACATATAATCGCTTTCTTCTATTTACTCTACTATCATGTAGATGACTCCTCTTCTTATTGGAATTTATCTTATCCAATCAGGTGAATTTCACAAAGCTCTAAGCCAAACACTTAGACATATTTACATTACTCTATTAAGTATAAATAAATAAATTATAAAATAAAAAATAAAAGAAAAAAATTAAAATTAAAAAAAAAACTCTATTAAGTAAACATTTCTTTTATCCAAATACTAAGAAAACTAAAAAAATACCTAAAACACACTTAGGTTCCTCTTAATATATGAAAAATCATTCTACCACAAAAAGGTGGAATGCCTACATCATTGGATCTAAGAATTTCATGAATAACAGTTTGTTTCAAAACAAGTAGTGGTTGTTTAACCGGTTCTTCATAACCCTCCTAAATCTAAAACACTAAAAATCAAATAAAAATTTTAAATCACAAACAACTTGAAGTGGAACTAATTTGGAGGAGTGTTTGTATAAGAATACATTTCATTTCTCATTTGTATTCTATTTCTTTAAATAGCAAATTTAAAAATAAAAAAAATGCAAACCTACGGTTCGGACGCCGGTTTCACGCAGGAGTGGGGACGAGATCTTCGGCCATGCTTTGATGCCGGAGTGGGGGCAAGAACTTCGACCAGAGCGAGCTCGTCGGCGGCCGGATTCCTGAGTAGGAGGCGCGCTCAATCGCGAGAGAGCGGAGGAGTCAGGGGCAAGTGTCTGTAGGGAGAGAGAGGAGAATGCGAGGAAATGAAGTGGAAGGCTAGGGGTGGCTAAATTTAGGGCAATTTCCGGCGGCTTTCCGATGGTTACGACCGCCAGAAATAATTCATTTAAAACCGGTGGTAAGAGCTACCGGTGAAGCGCCGGTAAAAAATAATACTGGTAGCCTAACTGCCGGTTATTAGACCTTTGCTAATTCTGGCGGCGATTAATTAAATAACCGCAGGTTAAACCGCTAGTACAGATCGCCAGAAATACATGAATTTCTTGTTGTCAATGCAATTAGATTACTTAATTATATTACTAATAATTTAAGTAATATAATTAATTATTAATGTTTCAATTTTATTAATAATGCTAACTTAGATTCATTTATAATTAAGTAGTTCATTGCTTTCTATTGCTTCGTCGCTTTTCCCCGTCGTCATTTCTTAGTTGTTGTTTTGGCTTCGTGTGTTGTACGTGCTTCGCATGACGGTAGCTCACTCATTGAAGACGTCAGATCAACAGTCATTACAAGAGCTCTTTCGCTACATAGGTAACTGTCGCCTCCTTCCTTCAAGATGAGATTTAGCTCACGCACAAGCTCATAAATCTCGTAGTCCATAAATCCTTCGAACAATGGGATTTAGTAAATCCCAGATTCATGCAAAAAATCGTAAATCAAAAATTTACATGGGATTGAGATTTATATGATGCTCCAAAACTATTTGGCAGGATTTACTGTAAATCCGGCGTAAATCGGAGTGCAAGTACAATACCAAACAACCCCTAAAAAAGTTTTAGAAAAACAATGGGACATAATGATATATTATAATAAAAGTATAAAAATATTGGGATATCAATTAATTTCTTGGTTTGCTCAACTTTTTAATATTATTTTAAAAACTAAAAAAGATGCCACATGACTAGGAAAGAAGTGTTGGTTCCTATTTTTAAGAATAAAAATGATACACATGAGTGTGCGAATTATAGAGGAATTAAGTTAATGTGTCAAACATTAAAATTATGAGAGAGAATAATTAAGCATAGGTTACAACATGATACTAATATTTCTCAAAATCAGTTTGGATTAATGTTAGGTAGATCTACTATGGAAGCTATAAATTTATTGAGATATTTGATGGAAATATAGAAAAAGGTGGATTCACATATGATATTTATTGATTTAAAGAAAGCATATGATAAATTTTCAAGAGCAGCGATCTTGAGAATCTGGAAAAGAAAGGAGTTAATAATGTTATAATTCTGTCATTAAGGATATGTATACACACGTTATCACCTGTATTCAAACACAAGTAGTTTGACCAAGTATTTTCCTTTTTAGTTGGATTACATCACAAATCAACATTAAACATATTTTTAGCTTTAGTCATGAATGTTCTTATTATACATTTGCAAGAGGTACTCCAGACTCCAGTGTATGCTTTTTGATGATAATATTCTTCTTTTGATAAGATCAAAGAGGGAGTTGAAGAAAAGTATGAATTATTGAGGTCTGACTTAGAAGCTAAAGATTTTTGTTTGAGTAGATCTAAAATCGAATACATTAACTATAACTTTAATAGTAATAGATCTCACGATGGGATTGTGACGTTGGATGATCAAGTCATTAAAAAGACGACACATTTTAGATATCTCGGGTCTATTGTTCAAAGCAGTGGTGAAAAAGATGGAGATATTATTGGTAAAATTCAAGTTGGATAGTTGAAGTGGAGGAATGTATCGGGATGTTGTGTAATAGAAAACTACCCCTCAAACTTAAGAGAAACTTTTATAAGATAGTGGTGAGATCTGCAATGCTTTATGGTGTAAAATGTTAGTCATTAAAAAATAAGTATATAATTAAGTAAAGTGTTACAGAGATGACGATGCTCAAGTGGATGAATGGCTTTCCACTTAGAGAAAGAATGCAAACGAGTATATACTTGAAAAGTTTGGAGTAGGTCCAATGGCAAATAAGATTAACGAGCCTTCTTAGATGGTTTGGTCACATAAAACATCAACATTTTGATGACCCAGTTTTAAGAATTAATGTATTAAATCTGGCCCATGTTAAGAAATCTAAAGGTAAACTTTAAAAAAAATTGGTTAGAAAGAATTAGAAATGACGTTTTTATAAGATTTAAATGACAATTTGACTCTTACTAACAATAGAGAAAAAAGATTCATGTATCTGACCCCATATAGTGGGATAAAGGCTTGAAGTTTTTGTTTTTGTTGTAATGTGGGCTTCAAACTTTTGTGCCTAGACCTCTCCGCATATTCTAGGAGAGTTCTAATAAATTAAATTTTGGGTCGAATTTTCATAAGGCAAATTAGATTAAAAATAGGACAATGCCCAACGATTCACCCTCATTTGCAAGGACTTTTAGAACTAAGTTCAAATTTTCATAAACGTAAATCCCTATAGTTAATTATCCTTCCTAATGATAGGAGACACTTGTGATTAAGACTAGTTTTTAAATAGACACTAAATACTTTACATGTAAAATCATATTTAGATTTTTATAATTCAAAATTTATCATCTTGCATTTAAAGTGGATGATAAAGAGAATGATTATGAACCCGATCAAGATCTCATGGATCTATCGTCCGAGATTTTTATGGTCCCTAGTCTACTTATTCAGCGTCAAACCAATATGCCAGAAAGATTCTGGTCAGCAAGCAAGATTTGCTTCATCCAATGGTACTTTGTATACTTGAGGTGGATACTTATCTAAGAGACAAATTTAAGTCGACTTAAGCTAACAAAAGTCTTTGTTCCCTATCATGTATATTGTATAATTCATTACTCAAGAGTGTTAGCTATTGAAAAACATATGGGCTCTAGCAATTGTAAAATAATGATACCTATCTGCAGTGAAACTATCATGTTAGAGAGCCCCAATCATAACTGTCTATTTATGAAGTAATTTGGGTCAAATCACTGGTTAGATCACATATGACACGTCCTTATCGACAAGATATTATTTAAAAACAAATATTAATAATATTCTTGACTGGAAATTTGCTATTTGCGAGATGAAGTTATTCTCAAATTCATCACCAACGCTCAACGATTGCGGAGGATTGATAGATTTTCTTTTAAGTTTTGGGTGATTAATTTCCCTTTAAATATTTGAATATTGATAAACATTGAATTCTAAAATTTTAATAGATTTTTAGAATTGACCCTCCAGTTTAGATTTACATTCAACACAACCATCATAAAGGTGATGTTAAGGTCACCTCAATAATATTAGTATTTAATCGAGGTTTGGATGTATTTAAAAAGGTATAGTCCACAATAGTTTAGACTTTTAACACGGCCATCATTGGAGATGTTTTTAAGTAGTTTTGTTTTATTATTTGAAACTTATTAACTCGGTTTGCCCACCAACAGAGGATCAGTTTCAACAACTGATTTTGTGAATTCTTAAAACAACAATGAAATCAAGAGCTTGCATCTTTATGATGATTTCCTTTAATGAGATTTTGAAGACCTAATGTAAACATAAGATTTTTTTTTTGCAAATTTCACGATCATATATTCATTTATAAATTTAGGTCATTTTAACTCTAATCCTTTCACGGAAGAGGATTAGACTTAAAATTTATTTTTATTTTTTAGTTTTTTCAAAGAGGTGCTATACGAGGACTTCCCAGGAGGTCACTCATCCTAGTACTACTATCGCCCAAGCACGCTTAACTACAGAGTTCTGATGGGATCCGACGTACTGGTTCTGGTATGGTCGCACCTATTAAATTTATATTCATATTTAATTTGCACGATATTCTCAAGCATTAGCTTTAGGAGTTCAATGCAATATTCGAAGTATATGTAGGTGATTTAATTTGAAAATATTATTTTAATTTAACCCATTTTTATCCTCGTGCAGTATTCTTAAAATTTTGTTCAAGTGATTAACAAATGTGTCGGAGCACATGCGAGTAATCAAAATTTACTTTTAAGTGAAGTACATGTTATTCAATGCACTTGCAAGTCGGTACATTTCCACAATGCATACGCATGATTTTAGATATGCTCAAGTGATGCATTGCAAGCATTTCAGTATATTTGCAAAGCATATTCACATGCTTTTAATTTGCTTGTGAGTTTTCTAGCATGCTCACATGATGCATTTGCAAGCATTTTAGTGCATTTGCATAACATACTTGCATGTTTTTCAATACATTAAATTTCCTTATTTTAAAACAATGATGTTCTTTTTAGTGGTGTTGCATGCTTTTTGAGGTTATGGCATGCTTCTCGAGGATGCATGATTTCTGAAGTTACTACACACTTATGATAGGGTTTTTGATGTAATAATGCACTTCATGAGGTTGTTACATGCTTCTTAATGCATTGGCACACTTCTCGAGGTGGCGCATTTAAATTTTCAAGTTGCATTTTTTATGCATGCAAAATTTATGAATACCCATATTTTATTATATTGAGGAGCATTATCACTAAAACGCACATAAATTTTTTATTTTTAAATTTTAAGTTATATTTTGCCTTCTATCTACTTATATGTTTGTGTTCAGAATCCAGTGACGTTGAAGGCGAGTTAGATTCGTTTTGGATTCCCCATCTCATAATGGAGGCGACTTTTGTCTGTATATGATTTTTATGAACACGCAAGGCCCACTAGACTTCTTTTTCATTTTATATATAAGGAGAATGTTAAGTTCATTTTTATTCCATTGTAACTCAATGAGTCAGTCTTAAGGAATGCAACTGTCCTTAATAGTTAGAGGGAGGTTTTATTCACAAGTAAGATTTCAAGTTCATTACAAATTTCTTGTAAATTTATTTTTTATTCATTCATTTTTTATAAAATTTTTTTTATTCATTTACTTCAGTTGTGTATTTCTTATTATATTATAGTGTTCTACTGCTTGTGAGTCCTTTTAGACTAAATTTTAGCAGCCTCACATTGTCTCCCTTGCATTGGAGAAACTTTCAGGGAGTATTAAGGCATGCCCACCATGCTTATTAGAAGCAAGATGCTATGTGTCATGTGATACCAAGGCCAATGGTATTGTTTCAACAGAAGCATGCGGTTTTCATCCCTTGCATGAGTAAAAAAGCTATTTTCCTTACCACATTGGAACAATATGGATGAAAAAAAAGCTACTTTCCTTACCACGTTGGAACAACATGGATGAGTACTTACTTTGATGTTTCAGAGTTTTACCTTAGTGCTAGACAGGTAACATGATGACGACGATGAGAAATTCTACAAAGGCAAAGAAAACACACCTCTTTTTTTTAACTTCCCTTGTCTTCTATTTTCTTTTCTCCATTTTTTTCTTTTTTATTTCCTTTTTTTAATATATATAAATATAGAGAGAGAAAGAGAGAAGTAGAGAGAGGGAGAGGATGAGAGAGTTGGAGAGAATAGTAGGAGAGAAAATAAAGAATGAACTCTGTTACATAGAGAATAGGAAGGATAGAAATAGAGAATGAACTCTTTATTAGAGAGAGAATAGGAGGAGAGATACAAAATCAACTCTCAACAAGAGAGAGGTGAGGGAAAGTTAGAGAGAGAATGTTAATGAGAGAGAGGGTGTAAAACCCAAAAATGCCGTTTTAGGCTTCGCACGCTTTTCAAAGCACCGCGACGAGTTTTAAGTGAAAAATTTGAGGTTGTCGGATTTCGACGTGAATAATTTTAGAAAATAAAACGTAAAATTCTGATCGTTTTGATGCATAGAACTCATATCGGATTTTAAGTATTTTGGGAGTTAAAATTTCCGGAAAATTCTAAATGACGATTTTGCCCTTGATGCCTATTGAGTGGAGGGGAGTTTAAGTGAGGGCAATTAGGTCTTTTGGCCTATCCCTTTTCTCTCTATTAGGTAAACTGAAACCCCCTCATCTCCCCCATTCTATTCGTGCGGCCCGAACCGAACGCGAGAGAGGAAGGGAGAGGCGCGGGTAGGAGGCGGAACCGAGGCTTCTAGGGGCGGTTTCCGGCGGCGTTTTGCGAGGGAGATTGAAGAGAACTTGTGAGGAAGCCTAAGGTAAGTAGTTTGCTAGTGTTTCCTTTCCTCTTCCTTGAGTTTTCTCTAAAGAAGGAAATTAGGGTTTTAGGAAAACTTGAATTTTCTTTAAGGTTCCTTTGAGAAAAGTTTAGAGAAGGGTTAGGGAAAGTTTTTAAACCTTAATGTGAAGTATTTTTGTGAAAGTATGAAATTTTTGGAAATTAGGGTTTTGCTTAAAAATTATTTTTTGGAAATGTCTTCACAAATGAGGTTTCTATTAACCTAACAAAGCTTCTAATGGAAAAATATTGAATGTATGACGAAAGTTTTGAGTTTAGGAATTTGGAGTTTTTCCCTAATTAAGAAAATTTTAATCCCTGTGATTTTTATTGGTCTTTGGGAGGATTTTAGAGTCTAATTTATGATTTTTACTTGAAATACAAGATTTTCTAATTTTTGATTTAATAAATTCCGAAAATTTAAGATATTTTATTTATGTTTTGAGTGTAGGGAGAGGTGTGGCATGCTTAAAACCTAAGAGTTTTTGACTAAACCCTAATTTAGAGAGAATGTGAGTGGGGATATCATGAAATGGTGGGGAAGGGTTGAATGGAAGCATAGACAAGACATTATGAAGAACTTTTTATTACTTTAGAATTAGGGGTTTAGGATTTTGTATAGGGATTAATCACTTATGCTTTTCGTTGTATGTCTCTTTTAGATATAAATCGTGTGGAGGGAAAGAGTTTGATCGGATAAGAAAGAGGTGCACGGATTGAGGTAGGTGGAATGGAAGTTCTTGTAAATTTAGTTAATTCTTCTTTTATTGCAATTGCATAGAAATGATAAATTCTTTTATGCTTATTATGAAACTCTTATGGCTCTTGTTCCCTTGAAAGTTCATGGACACTTGAGGCAAATGCAAAGGTTCTTTTTATGCAAATGTATAATTCATGAATGTATCCCATGCTCATTTCTCTACTCTTACTTTATATGTCTCTCCTCTTTACATGCAAAGGCATACATAAGCATATCAAGCATGCATATCCCTAAGGAAACATACACTTGTTTAGTTTATGAATGGTTTACATAAAGCATCTCTTATGGTTATATATGAATAAGTGTATGTGCATGTTGACGCGGGAGTATCACATGGTAAAGGAGGCTCTTATGAGCTATGGTAAAGGAAGCTCTTATGAGCCATGATAAAGGATGGTTCCTATGAATCAATGGTAAAGGAAATGACCAAATTTTATGTACCTGATCAGTACAAGTGATACTCCCGATACGGGTGTTATATTTACATATTAAACTATTAAGAACATTTCATATTCATGTTATGCATTTGAGACTATCGTATGAGGCAAAATGTTAAAGGAAAAATGGAAATGTTATGAAGGAAAAAGCACTTGAAAGTTGAGGTAAAGGTATGCATTTCCTCAAAGCAATGTTTCTTTATGTTAATGTTTCTTTTGTTAAAAATATCTAAGCATGATATAGTTATCCTCTTTGATTCTAAGTTCATTTGAATTCCATTCACACTTATTGAGTTTATGACTCACCCTCGTTGTGGGAATACTTTTCAGGAGGATCTAAGAAGGGGTAGATGACAGACCAACCACCGCGCACTTACCGTCGTAGGGAGACGACGGGCGGCAGGTTCTTTTGAGTTTTGTTATTTTGATGATAGAAGGTTGTATATATAGATTTTGTGAGGATTAGTTTTGTTTGGATCCTTTCTTTTGGAAGAACCTTCTTTGTACTTATTTTCTTTTGAAAGATGAATGAGAATGACAAATGAAAACTTGTTTGGATTTGTATTAGTGGCTCTTTCATTTTTATAGTAAAGATGTTAATTTATGTTGGATGATTTAATGTTATGCTATGGTAACTTGTCTCTTTTCCCGTCCGACCTCTGTTCCCGCCTTGCACTTGAGAGTTCACCGGGCCGGTCGTGACAGAGGGAGTGACTTGGGTAATTTAAGCAGGTTGAAGACGTGGAAAGGAGTCAATTGCTAAGTGAGCTAAGTCAACCAATGGAGATTGCTAGCTTGTGTTAGAAGAGGTCAATTTCAAGTAGCAAGGAGAAGTCTAGGCGGCCGTTTATAGTGAGTTGCAGGCTACTTCATGGAAGTAAGTGGGTGTGGATCTAAGAATAAGTGAAAAGGAGGAGAAAGAGAGGTGGTATCGGCTATAGCAGCTACGATAGTTGGACAACAGCTTCAAGGCGACTTGAGACAACAACAATGTTGGAACAAGGCAGGGTTATTGCGTGCCACTAGGGTGGTTTGATTGCAATGAGATGTTAGGTACAACTATGAGAGAGGACAGACATGAGCTAGATGAATGAGGGAGCGCATTTGTTTTTTGGGCAAATGAGAGAGAGGAGAGAGGAGTAGCTACATGAGTGAGAGATGGCATTGTTTTCTATACATGAGAGGAAATGAAAGGGACATTAGGGCAAGGAAGTAGAGCCGAATTTAGTTATGTGTGAGAGAAATGGGAGAAGAATGGCTAAGTATGCATTAGGATTTTTTTTATTACTTTTTGTTTTATTTCATAATTATTATAATTTTATTTTGACTGAAGTGGACGGCTGTAGCAGGCATAAGGGCAGGAGATAAGATAAGAGGGTAGCTCTTCTATAGGATTAGATTTAAATAGGATATATATATATATATATATATATATATATATATATATATATATATATATATATATATATATATATAACAAATAGATGCAATCATCTCAATAGTTCACTAGCTCAATTTCTTCTTATTCGCGTGTCTTGAAATTTGTGTCACCGCCTTGCAACATGGGTAGATTTCACTCTTTTTCAACACGATAACCCATGCAATATGAGTGTTCTTTCTAGATAATTTGACATTTCAGACATGACATCGTAATCCGTTTCACAAACATATGAAGTTCGGGCGACTTCGTGCAATATCGTGCCAATAGTTTGTCATCATCAACCGCATTCACTCAAATTGATTGCAAAACAATCTTCTTAAATAATTTTAACATTTCAGACGTAACGACACAGTTCATTTCACGATCGAACGATGTTCGATCATATTTATGCAATGTTGTACTCGTAGATGGTCACTTTCAATGTTGTTTGATCGAAACGCACGTAAGCGACTCTTCTTTGATATATTTGACATTCTATGCATGTTGACAGAATCCAATTTGCAAACAAATGACATTTGAGTAATTTTGCACTTGCAAAGCGTGAAATCGAGGAGTTTAGAGCTCATTATGCGGAACATTAAGGAATTTAGAGCCTACAACGCATGGCATAGTGTTCACTGATTGTCGCTCTCTTTTTGCTTGCTCAAATTAATTATGACACATATATGGAGGTCAACAATTAATAATATCTTTAGGCATTTCTAGCTTATGTTTTCCCAAGACTACTTCGGCCATCTTATGTCAACAAACTTTACTATGAATTTATAGAACTTGTTAAGGAGATGTGATGAAAGGTCCTTGGTGTAAGATTTCTTATGTCATGGATGTGATTTTCACATAGAACTATAAGACATGCTATTTAAACTCTTTCTTTTTCAATAAATTGCATTTCAATGTTTTCTTTCTTCATTTCTTCTTGTTTATCCTCTCTTTTCCCATGTTTTCATGGTACCAGTCTCATAAAGTGATGTATCCCTTATCAATTAATTTGGAGCTTCTTTTTCATGTTTGGTCCTTTTCTCCATGAATGAGATCAGATCTCAAATCTAATGGAAAAATGTATTTTTATATAGTATTATATCCAAGAAAAGTGATAAAAATTCTCTTCAAGAAAATAAGCCATGGACCTCCTTAAGGAAACTAGTCTTCTTAGACGCAAGTCCATTGATCCTCCCACAAATACTCTACAATCATCTAAAATTGATGAAAGCTTTGAAGAGTTTTTTCACTATCTAATTAGCAAGCTTATTTATCAGACTATTTATTGACTGATTATATCATTTGATCCAGGTGTGCTTAGTTAACATATGGAAAAAAAAAATTGAAAGAAATATTAAGATATTGTCCTAAGAATTTTAAGATATATCAAAAAATATCTTTATGAAAAAGGCCTAGTATATCATAATCATAATCATTTAAGAATCAACGTTGGATCTATTAAGGATCACAAGTATACTTCAACATGCCATGTCTTTATGGTTGGAAATCTCATGTCCTAAAAAGATATGAAGAAAATTGATGTAGCTAGAAATAGTGTTGAAACTGAATACAGGCAAGCAATATGTGACAATCAAACAACTATCTATATTGCATATAATATTACCTAACAAGATAGAACTAAACATAATAGCATAGATTATCACTTCATCAAAAATGCAATTCTATCAAAAAGGATTACTCCGTATAGCTCTTGTAAAAAACAAACTATTGACATGTTACCAAGGTTCTAGGATCTCTTTATTCCAGGGTGTCAATTCGGGTCGACGGGTCGGGTTCAGGTCGAACACGACTTGACCCGGGCGTAAACGAGTCAACCCGAACCCGACCCGTTTAAATAAATGAATCAGAAAATTAAACCCGAACCCGACCCGCACAAGTTGCCGGTTAACCCAACCCGGACCCGTTTAATTCAAAAAATGGGCGACGTCATGCTAGGTGGCACCGCCAGAACGGCGGGAGTGGAGTCGACGACACGACGTCCACCTGCTGCCTGCAGACCGCGGAGGTCACATTAAAAACGGACGGTGCGACAAGCAGAGGCCGGAGTGGCGCGGACGGATGCGATGCAGCGATGGCGTCTGGCGGAGTGGCACAGACCGACGGACGTAGACTCGCGGAGGCGCAAACACGACTGGCCCGAAGCCCCAGACCAGCGATGCGGCGAACGTGACTCAGCGATGGACAGAATGACATATGTGATGGTTTGACCGCGATGGACAGACACGACAAATGCGGGAAAGACAGACGCGATAAATTCGGGTTTTCAAAATATAAACGGGTCAATTCAGGTTGACCCACGGGTTTCCGGGTCAACCCGAACCCGACCCATTTTTAAATGGGTCGAAAATCCGAACCCGGACCCGAACTGTTTCACAAACGGGTTGACCCAAACCCGAATTTTTTCGGGTCGGGTCCGGGACGGGTTTTGGGTCGTGTCAAAAATTGACACCCATACTTTATTCTTCCAATTTTTGTACAAAGCTAGAACTTATTAACATATATACTAAAACTTGACTATAGTGTTATCACAGGAAAATGCTATAGATAGTAAAGAATGTTGTTATTGCTTTATTATATCCTCATAACAAAGGATATTCCCCTCAATTTCTTTCTTTTACATTCTTCATATTTTCCTGTGTAAAGGCATCTTTGTTGAGTCAATAATATACAGTGATTTTTTCCTCGCAAACAATGATTAATCATGGTCAATCTATATGTATGCTTGTTTTCATGTATTATGAAACTAAACTACACCTATAAAGAGTAAAGCTTCAAGCATCAAACAAATCCACAAATAATGAGATTAGGCTCCACTTTGCTTAGGTGGACCAATCAATACTCTCCTAAGAAAAATTGTATGTAACCTTCTTCCTACTTTGATTAGTTTACAAAACTATTAAGAAAAGTGGATCCCAATCTCATTTTATGAATGAATTTATCGAGAAACCATACCAATTCTCCTATTTAAATTGACTTACAAAATACTTAAACCATTTAAGTATTAACATAGATAAATATTTTGAGCTACAAAAATGAAAAGTCATTTTATGATTGCATTCATAATGTTACTTCATCAAAATTGACATTTTCTTTAAAAAATGAATTGCCCCACCTCCGATGGAGCTTAGGTGGTTTAAGGGGTCATGGAATGCCTCTGCCCTCATTAAAAATTGGATAAAATGTGGATTTCACTGTACAATCATAGTAGATGCAATGATTTGGATTAAAAAATAATAATGAAAAGCAAATGAAAAACTTGCCTTGCAGCTTGAAACAGCAACTATATTTGAAATAGCTTGTAATCCTTTTGGAAGTTCGCCTGCAAAAACAGGTTTTGCAGGTTGCGCTGACATCTTCACATTGACTTTTTCAACCCAAGGAATGGTGGCCACAACCTCATTAGCCTTTTGCTGAAACTGAGAAAAACAGAAACAAAGTGAGGTATATTGTAGAACTTGAATAAAACAAACTAGATGTGAATTCATAACTAACAAATGCTTCTTAAAATGTGTTTAAATTTCATAGTAAAAAACTCATCTTATATTTGGAGATCGTTGAGTGCTAACATTTGTAATATTCTTTGACATAAACTAAGAAAAAAATGTTCTTTAAATTATGCCACTTCTATTAACTTCTGTATCTCACAAACCA
This sequence comes from Dendrobium nobile, assembly GCA_022539455.1. Classification (NCBI taxonomy): domain Eukaryota; kingdom Viridiplantae; phylum Streptophyta; class Magnoliopsida; order Asparagales; family Orchidaceae; genus Dendrobium; species Dendrobium nobile. The sequence continues at coordinate 24,659,829 of CM039734.1, forward strand.
CCCTAATTTATTTAGAAAATATATAATAAATGAACCCAAGAATAACAACAATAACATCAAACCTTTATCCCACTACGTGATGTCAGCTATATGAATCCTTTTTCTCCATTTTGTCACATTAAGAGTCAAATCCTCATTTAAATCTAATAAAAAATTGACATTTCTAATACTTTTCTAACCAAGTCTTTTTAATTCAACATCTACCTTTCTTAGCATTGGCCGGATCTAATACATATACTCTCCTAATCAGGTCATGCAAGGCTGACATTTGATGTAACTAAACCATCCGAGGTGACACTCTAATTTTATCTACTATTGGAGGTAGGGCTGTCAATATTTGACACGACACGAAAATCCAACCCGGACCCGACCCGGAAAATCTGGGTTGGACCCGACCCGATTTAAAATGGGTCAGGTTCGGGTTGACCCGACGGGTTGCCGGGTCAACCCGAAAACATGTTTAAAATGACATCGTAGTTGAGCGCGAAGAGCTCACGGGTCTCCGGGTCGAGCTTCAAATGCGCGATCATGGTGGAGGTCAGCTGGCCATCGAAGTCGAATCCCCCAGTGGTCTCAAGGTCGCCGTCAGGATTGATGCGGACATGGTAAGGGAGGTGGTCCTCAGACATGGCGAGGAGGCGGTCGTTGAAATAAACGAGGCCGGCGTTGGTGACATCGGTGCCGCGCGAGGGATCGACGAGACCGAGGATGCCGCAAGCGTAGAAGAGTAGGCGAGCGATGCCCGAATGGTCGTGGAGCTCACCGATGGCTTTTGGGAAGATTGCCCGACCCACGGCACAATCCTGCTTAAATCGCTCTATTTCGGTGAAGCGGCAGGCATGGGAAGGCGCGGTCGTTGCTGAGATGGACGGCATGCACCATTCCGTCGCCGTCGAAAAAGTGGTGGCCGGTGACGGGTTCAAAAAGAGGGTTAGCGCCATTGCGGAGGTAGACGCCGTTAATGAAGGGAGGGATGCGGCCTTCGACAGTAAGGTCATGGACTCATGGTGGGGCTCTTGTTCGCCAACAAAGGCGAAATTGCCGGCGATCTGGACGGCGGGATCGGCGGTCTTTGGGAGAGGTTGACCGTGCTCAAGCACGTTAACAATTAAGCCATCTTCCACGGCATCGAGTGCCTTGGCCGCCGCTCGCTGAAAAAGATTCTCGTGTCGGGTCGAGTCAACCCGGCAACCCGCCGAGTCGGGTCCGAGTTCGAATATTCGACCCGTTTACCTACCCGGGTAGGGTTAGGGTCGACCCGATTGAACCCGGGTTAGTTCCGGGTTCGATCCGAACCCGACCCGTGACCCAAAATTCACACCCCTAATTGGAGGCTTGGAGCTACTCCAACCATTTCACGTATATACTCGTTTCACATTCTGTTTTCAAGTGTAAAGCCACAAAACCTTGAAAAGCAACTCATTCACCTAAGCATCCTCATCTCTATAGCACTTAATTTTATGCTTCTCTTTTAATGGCCAACATTATGTGCCATAAAGCACTGCATATACATGACCACATAAGTAAGAAATTCCAATGAGTGCCAGATTCGCTGATCCCAGTTTTGTAACAAAGCAGTTTTCTAAACCAACAAAATGATAACCATTTCAATCAAACAGTTCGCAAGGAAGGCAGCTAACATCTAAACTTTACCATGAACTCTAGCTGTGGCTTTTAAGTTCTAAGTTTTTTCCACCTATGCGAATAAAATCTATAATGGTAGTACAAGGCTCAAAAGAAGAGTAAACATATTATCACGTGAAAGTAAATATAATCATGAATCCTGTTGAAAATACATTGTGTTTTGCTATAGATTTTGTGACCGATTAAACTTATGCAAGAAGATTTGCATAATCTAGATTTAACATCTCAAAGAGTACTCAGAAATAATGAATGAAGAACAAGGATTTGTAAAATCAATCCCAAATAGGTGTGATAAGACTGATCCCTATGATGATGTATGACCATGAAGCTGCATGCATAGCCAAGTTCCTGCTCATCGTTAAATCAGCAAACTAGCACAGCTAACATGCCACACGATCTATAAATGTTTTTTAAATGCAAAATTACAACAGAAAAACAATGTCTGTGATCAAATTCTAGGAAAAATTTTTCATTTACCTCATCCTTAATTGGGCAAGCTGGAGTTGTGAGCTCCAACCGGAATGAAACCTAGAATGCAAAAACAGAGAATATTTTTCAGGACAAAAAAGTTAGAAAGTTTAAATATAAAATAAAACAAAATACTAATAGCATAAACCAAAAAGTTGCTAAAATACTCCCATCAAAACCTCTTTCAATACGTCATCAATGTGTAAATCTTTCACAAAACCACATGAAACAATGTCTGCCCCGAAATCAGGATCAATAATCTGGGACAATGCTGTCAGGACATCTTTCTTGGCAGACTCTACTGATATCATTGAGGTTTCCGCTGAATATTTGCAATCATAGGTAAAGCACATCAAAAAGAAAATAAAATTAGAAGTAGCATAAATACTCACATCTGAACAGATTATAAAAAAAGCACTTCAAGCTTCAAAAATAGCATGAAACCTTCCAAAAAATATATTTTCTTTTCTTTAGTTCAATTATAATGAACTTGCAACAAAAACAACAACAAACCTTTATCTCACTACATGAATTTTCATTATGCCCTTTTAAGAGTCAAATTCTCATTTAAATTTCATAAAAAAGTTATTGTAATACTTTCTATTAAAGTCTTTTTAGGTCTACTTCTACCTTTCATAACATAGCCCAGATCTAATGCATCCACTCTCCTAACAGGATGATGTTTTATGTGACCAAATAATCAAGGTGACTCTCTCTAATCTTATATGCCACTAGAGCTACTCAAACCTTTTCAAGTATATACTCATTTCGCATTATGTCTCTAAGTGTAAAGCCGCATTCACCTGAGCATCTTCATCTCTATAACACATAACTTAATTTTATGCTTCTCTTTTATGCATAAAGTTGATTAACTTACAAGTATCATGCAACTAAAATGCCTAAGGTGAAGAAGAAATCACGAGTAATGGTCTAGACATAACAAGTGAAAATCAAAACAAAAAAATAGCTTGTAACTGGACGATGGTGTGCCTAACTTAGCAAGAAAGGGGAAAAAACATCAGGAAAAAGAGGAATATAACTGATTTACATCATAGGCGTGGTTAACAAGAGAGCAGTGTTAAAATGGAGCCTGTTCTTTCTCTTTGGATTAACATAAAATTAAAAAGAATGCTTCATATTTTTATGAATCAACTAACAGTTGAAATAACGTTTCCTAAACTAATGCAAGCAAAATAGCCACCTTCCTATTGTGCAGACAATGTTTAATGTTGCCAAGTTTGAACAGCTGCTGCTGAATTTATAACTGTGGGTCAGCTATTTATTGTTGCTGTAATTCCTAGTCATGTGGTTCATATCCTGAGATTATAGCTACAACAGATAGAGGTTTCAAATGTAGCCTGTTGTTATTTTCATATGGTTGAACGAAGTCAAAACAAGCTTATTGTTCAAGTCAATGATACTCACATATAAAATGATGTAGAACGAAAAACGCTGACTTTGCTCCTTCAGGAAATCTGAAATTTTCTTCAGGTTTTTATTCAAAACCTAAGAGATTTGGAGCCAAAATCTGAGAGAAATCTCAGGATTCTAGGCTTAGGAGCAAGGGGGATTGTAAGGAGAAATCAAGCTTTCATTCCAGCAAGATATTGAATTGGGAGAGAGGGAATTTGAGAGGGAGAGGTGGTCGGGTAAGAGAGAAAACCAGGAAACCGGGATTTAATTCCTTACAGTTCAGATTTTTTTTTTTTTAGCTATTTTGTTTCCAAAAGCTGCTTGGAAAATTTGGAGAGAAACAACCTAGGTTTGGACTTTGAGAGTCACGGTCAGCAGCAGGTTGGATCCCAAATTCCTTCCAAAAAGGGGAGCAAAATTTGTGGACAGATTTTGAGAAAATCAGGAACAAAACTGTTACGGGAAGGAAAATTCTTGCTGGAGCAATTAGGAGAAGAGGGAAACGGTGGGACCACAGGGAAAAGTAAATGGATTCTAATTCCTTCCCAAGATGGGCATTATACCGTGACAGGTTTGGGAAATCAACTGAGGGGAGGCGGGACACAGGGAATTTAATGGAGGCTGGCGGGATGTGGGGTGGAGAGGGAAATTTAGGAATTAAATCCTAATGGCCGGTGGCATTAGTGGGAGGGGAGAGAATTATGGAGGCAATCAATGCTTTCTAAAATAATAAATTAAATTTGGGAACGAAGTTATCATCCCAATTTAATTTAAAATTTAAATGAGCTTTGATTAAGCAAGTTTCCTAAAATAAGAATTATAAATTAAGTACCTATTTCAAATTCAAATAAATTTGAATTTGAAATTAATAGAGTTACCTAAAATATGCAAACCAATTTAGGAAAGTCTTGATGGTTCGTGGAGATGGGGAGGAGGGGGAGGTTGACCGGTGGCTAGAGCATTGGAGCTGGTGGCCAAGAGGGTGGGATCGGGTGAAGGTGAATCCGGTGGCCAAACGAAGATGGGGAGGAGGAAGAAGATGAAGATAACGACGAAGAGCAACAAGAAGGAACAAAAACAAATAAACAAAATATCAAAGATACAACCGCGAGCCCGGACACATCCTGCGGCTGACGGGTACTACGTTGCCCTTCTCCAAGGGAATTCACGCCACGAGCCCGGACCCATCCTGCGGCTGGTGGAAACTCCGACTCCCTCCCATAGGGATTTCACTAACGTTCTTCCCAAAGAACACAAGTGCAAAACACAAATTTTATTAATAATCCATCATCTTCTAATACAAGAGCAAATGCCTCTATATATAGGCCTTAAAAGAAACTAAAAGACAATTTTGCCCCTCGGGCTTACATAAAACAAATCCCTTAAGTAAGGGTAAAAAAGAAAAATGCATAATTAAATAAAAATTACAATTAATAAAATACGATAAAATGAAGGGATCTCGGCCGTCGATCTTCAGCTCCTCCTCAGATAGGCATGGACGGTTGGATGTCCGCATCATTCTCCCGGGGTGGAAAAGACTCGACTCCGTCGAGTTCGCGTCCCGGGTGAGCAACCTGGCTCTGATACCAAACTGATGTAGAACGAAAAACGCTGACTTTGCTCCTTCAGGAAATCTGAAATTTTCTTCAGGTTTTTATTCAAAACCTAAGAGATTTGGAGCCAAAATCTGAGAGAAATCTCAGGATTCTAGGCTTAGGAGCAAGGGGGATTGGAAGGAGAAATCAAGCTTTCATTCCAGCAAGATATTGAATTGGGAGAGAGGGAATTTGAGAGGGAGAGGTGGTCGGGTAAGAGAGAAAACCAGGAAACCGGGATTTAATTCCTTGCAGTTCAAATTTTTTTTCTTTTTAGCTATTTTGTTTCCAAAAGCTGCTTGGAAAATTTGGAGAGAAACAACCTAGGTTTGGACTTTGAGAGTCACAGTCAGCAGCAGGTTGGATCCCAAATTCCTTCCAAAAAGGGGAGCAAAATTTGTGGACAGATTTTGAGAAAATCAGGAACAAAACTGTTACGGGAAGGAAAATTCTTGCTGGAGCAATTAGGAGAAGAGGGAAACGGTGGGACCACAAGGAAAAGTAAATGGATTCTAATTCCTTCCCAAGATGGGCATTATACCGTGACAGGTTTGGGAAATCAACTGAGGGGAGGCGGGACACAGGGAATTTAATGGAGGCTGGCGGGATGTGGGGTGGAGAGGGAAATTTAGGAATTAAATCCTAATGGCCGGTGGCATTAGTGGGAGGGGAGAGAATTATGGAGGCAATCAATGCTTTCTAAAATAATAAATTAAATTTGGGAACGAAGTTATCATCCCAATTTAATTTAAAATTTAAATGAGCTTTGATTAAGCAAGTTTCCTAAAATAAGAATTATAAATTAAGTACCTATTTCAAATTCAAATAAATTTGAATTTGAAATTAATAGAGTTACCTAAAATATGCAAACCAATTTAGGAAAGTCTTGATGGTTCGTGGAGATGGGGAGGAGGGGGAGGTTGACCGGTGGCTAGAGCATTGGAGCTGGTGGCCAAGAGGGTGGGATCGGGTGAAGGTGAATCCGGTGGCCAAACGAAGATGGGGAGGAGGAAGAAGATGAAGATAACGACGAAGAGCAACAAGAAGGAACAAAAACAAATAAACAAAATATCAAAGATACAACCGCGAGCCCGGACACATCCTGCGGCTGACGGGTACTACGTTGCCCTTCTCCAAGGGAATTCACGCCACGAGCCCGGACCCATCCTGCGGCTGGTGGAAACTCCGACTCCCTCCCATAGGGATTTCACTAACGTTCTTCCCAAAGAACACAAGTGCAAAACACAAATTTTATTAATAATCCATCATCTTCTAATACAAGAGCAAATGCCTCTATATATAGGCCTTAAAAGAAACTAAAAGACAATTTTGCCCCTCGGGCTTACATAAAACAAATCCCTTAAGTAAGGGTAAAAAAGAAAAATGCATAATTAAATAAAAATTACAATTAATAAAATACGATAAAATGAAGGGATCTCGGCCGTCGATCTTCAGCTCCTCCTCGGATAGGCATGGACGGTTGGATGTCCGCATCATAAAACCCTATATTTTTTTTTTGAATTTGATGCATGAGATGGTAAATACAGAACATTTACAGTAGAGTTGATAGTGCCAAGGTAAAAATAGCGATGAGAAATACACCTAAAAATGAAAAATCAAATACAACTAAAACCATAATAAAAATTTACTTGGTTTGGTGAAACCAACTTACGCCGTTGACTCACTTAACTCTAAAATGAATAAATGGAGATATTATACTTCATACAAAATTAAAGTTAAGACCAGAGATTTCACGTTATCAATAGCAATGGCTGAGAAAAACGTAACCACCAACTACAAAAACAAGGCTTGGACATCAGAATATATATATATATATATGTTGTACCTACTCTCTTCCATTATCTATTGTATAAGTCCAAACATGAACTTATCCCTACTATGTTCAAAAACATTTCCTCTTGCCAGAACCGAAAACATAACACATCTTCCCTCTTGAAGAAACAAAAGCCCCCCTTACAAGCATCTGAAAAATCCTTATTCTCAATCTCTTCAAGTTGGTGATCCCAAAAAAGAACTCAACACAAGATTTTTTTCGTCAAAGTTTTTTCCAGCATAACTAACTTGCAATCAAGTTGAATTCACTAATGTAATTAATAATAAAGTGATGCTATCAAGGATTTCTGTACTTTTCTTTTATTTGAACAATAGTCTATTTTGTTTTCTATTTTATTTTCTTTTCTTTTTTAGCTATCCAATGATGGGAAAGCATCCAATGATCATGGTAGATTGTGCATAAGGCTTGGTAGACCTTTGGTTTGCTGGCTCGTTTGGTCCTTGGCTACTGATGGTTCACGGGTTGGCTGTTTTGGAGCACATGGCGTTGAGCTTGTTCTCTTAAGTTGTTGAGCTGAAGTTTAGTAGCTCATTAATATCCAAAAAGGTACCTCATTAAGAAGATTTACTTTTGGAGTGGCCTTGTCCCTTCCCCTTCCCCTTTTATTCTTGTCTCTTGGAAAACCATGGCTTGCTCTTTATTGGTGGCTGAATTCAATGCATTAGAATTTATATTAGAGTGCTTTTTCCCTTGGGAGTCCAACCGACCTCTATTTTTCCGAGCTGGGATGTATTTTCCCGTGGCTGTGTTGCTTTGATTTCTCGGCCTGCTTGCTTACCGTGATGCTGGCTCCTTGGTTCCGTGAAATGCTTGGTTGATTTCCGAAATTGCATTTGAAAATCCTATGGAAAATAATGCTTGGGATGTTGTGAGCATTAATTAAGATGGCTTTTGGTATTCCTTTACTATGCCTATAAATATGAGAAGATGATGAGAAGGAAACCAATTGATATTTGTGAGCATATTTGCTGTTAACTTGCGGGTTTATTCAGAAATCCTGCGGGCTCTTTCCACCCTTTCTTCTCGGGCTTCTAACCTCTTCGTCTCTCCGCAAGTGCCACTCCATCTGTATCCTTCTTCTCAACAGTGAAGCAACTTTAGGGTGTCGTGTCTTGGTTGATTTGGAAGCATTTGGACAGTCTTGCAGTGGTGGACCATCGGTTTGCTAGTCTTATGTACTTCTTTATTTAATTTACTATTCGATGCATGTGAGGAACCCGCTCTGACGGTTGTTTGAGGATAACGTCTTTTTTTTATTTCTTTAAAATCTCCTAGTATTTCTTGTTGTGTTTGTCAAGTTTTAGTTGTCTGCTTTTATTTTAATAAAGTTTGTTTTAAGTTCTATCCATTGCGTCAAATTCTTCTTGTGTGTCTACATCATAAAGACTCCTTCGAACATCACATAATATGTACCTTATTAACAATAAAGGGCTTCTCCCACATGTTTGATTTGACCTTTATAAGTATTCTACAATTGATACAAGCAAGTACGACAAGAATAGCTATCAGTCGATGCAATGTCAATCGACTAACTCAACATCATCTGTAACAAGTTTTAAATCACCTCAATATTAATCGTAAAACAGACATTGTCGACGCACACAGTATGTTGAATTTATTAAAGAACCACTTGCATGTGACTCAACTGTACAAGGTGAAAATGATAGCCTATGGTCGTGACGATGGCAAGAAGTCACCCGAACGTCGACCATTTGCAAAATGAATTTTGTGTTGCATTCAGAATGTCAATGATGCTCAACAAAGACCTTTCGTGTTCGATTTGAGCAAACGAGATTGAAATGGACCGACTACGTCTACGACATTGCGTGAAGCTGCCTAAATATTATTCGTTCTCAAAACAAGCATCTTTGTTACCTTCGAAAGGCCGAAAATACTTGAAAAATATATCCATATTACATGGGTTAACGCATGAGTTGAAATGCTAAATTTGCACATGTGTGAGTCACGAATACGAAATTAAAAAGTGTGGAAAAAAAATGCAAGTGCAAAATTAATATTTAATTTCACCCTTTTAATTAAAGTAGAACCTAAATTATTCATATTTTTAATTCTATCAAATTTAATGTACTTTATTATATTAATATTTAATTATCCTTCATATTTTAAGTGCAACCTCATATGAAGATTCAACAAATGCCAACATAATTTTCTGTATATATATATATATATATATATATATATATATATATATTCATTTCCAATCCAATTATTCTAATAAAATATACATCCTTATCTAAATATCTCTATTATATATATTCAAATCCTCTGATATATGATAGTTTTTTATGACTCCCCCACCACTTATAGCTCTCCAAAGTGATGCCTGCTATTTTCCAAAATGCATCCATGTCTTGCATGCAGATGCATCCGCTGCTTTACTCTTCTATCATCTCAACTGTAACAATCTTATATCCTTCTGGCTTTTTTATGCAAAAAGCCTCATCATCTCTCGTCCTTTTCTCTTTTCACACAACACTTGATCAAACACCACCAATCAACCACATCAATCTTATATCCTTCTGACTTTTTTAGGCAAAAACCCTCGTCATCTCTCATCATTTCTCTTTTCACACAACACTTGACCAAACACCACCGATCGACCACATATCAATTGACCGACCAATCCCTTCCTCATTGTCTACTCCCAAGACCCCACTGAACCCAGCTCTTAGCTTAGCCTCCCCCAAATCTCACAACCGCTTGCTTATCTTCCATTGACTAAACACGCACAACAAATCTTCACACAAAAGCTCTCAATCTCCCTTCCTCACTCGCCAACCAAGTTACTAGCACAACTCTCTCCTCAACACCCACACCCAATTAATAGCTGATATATATAAAACAAGATATAAAAAAATTAGAAAAATTATTATTATTATATATATAAGAAAAAAGAAAATTCAAAAAAAGGTTAAATAAAAATTAGAAAATAAGAAAGTGTATTTTCAATGTTCGCCAAATTTCTTCGTCTTCTCATTGTCACCTACATCGTGCGTTAATGTATAAATTCCTAAAACTTACAAATCTTCAATGGGTATGTGAAGGGTCATTCATGCCTTTCTTGACATAATAGGATAGAAAACCCATATTGATGGTGTCTCACAACACCAACCATTCACGCCTTTCTTGACATCGAAGGAAGGCTTTCATCCTTGGAAGGAAACCTAGAGAACATAATGAAGAAAATATTAGAGCTTCACACTCAACCGATAATATCAGAGGCAAGGGCACCATTGACCAGACAAGAAAGTGGGGGAAACCCTAATATAGGGACGATGAGAGAGGATGGGAATGTGGAAATGTTGTGGGAAGAAGAGAAGTCACCTTTGGAGCCACTTCCAAGGAGGGGAAAGGCTGAAGGAGTGAGATTTTTGGTGGAGCTGCAGAGTTTGGAAGAAGAAGAAGAAGAAGATTGAGAGAAGATAGAAGCACCATACATGGTTCAACCACTCCTACAATAGTATCGAGAGGTGTTACAGCCAATTCAAGGGTTGCCTCCTCCGCGGGAATAGGAGCATGCTATTATTTGAAGGAAGGAGTCTCGCATATCAGCATTCATCCATACTATTCTCATACTCCAGAAGGATGAGATCGAGAGACTGATCAAGGAGATGGTGGAGGAAGAGATCATTCGACCTAGTGACAGTCTATTTTTTAATCCAGAGCTATTAGTCTAGCGCTTCAACAGCAATTTCCTTCATTCCACCTTGAGGAAAAGGTGACTTTGGAAGGGCAGTATTGATGGACCAGTTGAGCCTATGGGCCCCACTAGTGTGAGTGGTGAGAAAGAAAAGAGAGGGACTCAAAGAGGAATAATTCCAACTTTAATTACTTACCATAGAATTTAAATTGGGAAGGAATTAAGAAAGATTTATTTAAAGATAGAAGACTGATTTGAATTCAGATTTAGGAAAGAATTAGAAAAATTTTATTTAAGAAAAAAGGGTTGATTTTGGAGAGATTAATAAGAAAATGTTTTCTGATTAAAAAGGGCAAATTTGGAGGGGATTAATTAGGAAATGTTTCCTAATTGGAGAGTTGATTTGGGGGCTGATTTGAGAAGGAATTGGGGGAGGGCTGTTTTGAATACTGTGATTATCAGGTCCCAAGTCCTAGATGAGAAAAATGAAATGTTACGTTAAATAGTCAACAGCTAATGTAAAACTTGTCGAATAATTATGACATGAATCCTTTAACACATTGCATTAATGTTAGGGTGTTCCCTAAAAATGATGCACTGTATGGCCTGAATACAGCGAGAAGTGTGCAAGGGGCGCTGCATCAGTGTCTGGGTGCAGTGTTAAATAGGCAAGGTATCACACATCATGGACGGATGTGGGCAAAGAAGCTAATCCATGAAACTAGAATTCGGATTGGATCATGGAATGTTGGTTCTCTTACAGGCAAATAAAAGGAATTAATTGATATTATGATTCATAGGAAGATAAATATTTTATGCATTCAGGAAACTAAATGGGTTGGAGATAAAGATGAGGAGATTGATAGTTTAGGATTTAAACTTTGATACTCTAGTAGAAGTCGTACTAGAAATGGTGTAGGTGTGATTATAGATAAAAAGAGTTTAAAGGATAATGTTATAAAAATTGATAGAATTAGAGACATAATTTTTCCTTTTAAGATTATTGTTGATGCCAAGATTATTAATATTGTAAATGTTTATGCTCCTCAAGTAGGATTGGATATGTGTTTAAAATTAAAATTTTGAAATGACTTAGAAGAATTAATTCAAAAGATTCTTTTTGAAGAAAGAATTTTTATTGGATGAAATTTAAATGGACATGTTAATAGAAAAGTAGAGGATTTTAAAAGTATTCATGGTGGTTATGGATTTGTAGTGACTAATAAAGGTGGTAAGACTATATTAGATTTTGCTCTTGCTTATGATTTTGTAATTGTTAATACCTTATTTAAGAAAAAAATGAGAATCTTATCATTTATAATTATTGATATAATAAAACTCAGATTGATTATTTTCTTATAAGAAAAATAGATCATTTAGTTGCAAATATTATAAAATTACTCTGAGTGAAAGTTTATGTGCCCAACATCACTTATTCATTTTGAATTTTAAGATGAAGGGGCAGAATATGAAAAATTAAGTAAAACATTTTTCTAAGATTAGATAAGAGCTTTTAAAAAATACTAACAAAAATATTTTTTAGAGTAAGATTCGAAATCTTAAGATTTATTCTATGCATGAGGAAACAAATGTTATATGAAAAAAATAGCTAGTAATATTAAGAATGTTGCAAAGGATGTGCTTGGAGTTTCAAAATGAAAAGTTCATAATAATAAAAATAATTTGTGGTGGAATCAAAATGTGCAAGAAAAGAACAAAAATGAGAAGATTTATAAAAACTTTGAAAATTGAGAAAGATACTAAGTTGTCAATAAGGAGTCTAAGAAAACAATCTGCGATGCAAAGGTTTTAGCTTTTAATGATTTATATAATAGATTAGATAGTAAAAAGGGGTGAAAATATATATGTATAAGCTAGCCGAATAAAGAGATAGGAGTAGTAAGGATTTAGTTCAAGTGAATTGCATCAAGGATGAAGATCAAAAAGTATTTTTTTAGAAGAGAATATTCAACAAAGGTGGAAGAAATATTTTGCTAAGCTTTCAATGAATATTGTGAGAATACGATTGACTTTAGTGATCTTAGAACTCTAAATAAAAATAGAGATTTTTATGTTTAAAGGTGTACTAGCAAAATTGAAGTTAGATAGCATTTAAGGAAAATGAAGTTTGGAAAAAATAGTGGACCTGATGATATTCCAATAAAGGTGTGGAAATGCTTAGGAGATGAAGGAATTTTTTGGCTTACATAACTTTTTAATATTATTTTGAAGACTAAAAAGATGTCAGATGAGTGGAGAATGAGTGTGTTGTTTCCTATTTTTAAGAATAAAGGTGATGCACAAAATTGTGTGAATTATGGAGGAATTAAGTTGATGTGTCATACTTTAAAACTTTAGAAGATAGTTATGGAGCATAGGTTATGACGTGATACTAATGTTTCTCAAAATCAATTTGGATTCATTCTGGGTGGGTCTACTATGGAAGTTATTCATTTATTGAGAGGGTTAATGGAGAAGTTTAGAGAGAGTAAGGAGGATCTACATATGATATTTATTGATTTAGAGAAAGCATATGATAAAGTTCCAAGAGAAGTGCTATGAAGAGTTCTAGAAAAGAAAGGGGTTAATAATGTTTATATTCAAGTCATTAGGGATATGTATGCAGGAGTAGTTACATGTGTTCAAACATAAGATGGTTTGACCAAGTTTTTTCCAATTTCAGTTGGATTACATCAAGGATCAGCCGTAAGCCCTTATCTTTTTGCTTTAGTCATGGATGTTCTCACTAGACATTAGTAAGAGGATGTACATTGGTATATGCTTTTTGGTGATGATATTCTTCTTGATGATAAGACTAGAGATGGAGTTGAAGATAAACACGAATTGTGGAGGTCAACCATAGAGTCTAAAGATTTTCATTTGAGGAGATCTAAAACCGAATATATAAAGTGCAATTTTAGTAGTAATATATCTAGTGGAGGGTTGTGACTTTGAGCGATCAAATCATTAAAAAGTGTACTCATTTTAGATATTTTGGGTATATTGTTCAGAGTGATGGTGAAATAGATGGGGATACTATTATTAGAATTCAAGTTGGATGGTTGAAGTGGAGGAATGCTTCGGATTTGTTGTGTGATAGAAAAATACCACTCAATTTTAAGGAAAATTTTTATAAGATGGTGGTGAGACCTGCAATGTTTTATGGCGCAAAATGTTGGCCATTAAAAGATAAGCATAATATTAAGTTAAGTGTTGCTGAGATGAGGATGCTGAGGTGGATGAGTGTACTTACTCTTAGAGACAAGATATGAAATGAGCATATCTGGGAAAAGGTTGAAGTAGTTCCAGTGATATATAAGATTAGAGAGAGTCGCCTCAAATGGTTTAATCATGTAAAATGTCGTCCTTCCAATGACCCTATTAGGAGAGTAGATGTATTAGATTTGGCCTATGTTAAGAAAGGTAGAGGTTGATCCAAAAAGACAATGTTAGAAAATATTAGAAACGACCTTTCTTTATTAGATTTAAATGAGAATTTAACTATTAACAGGACACAATGGAGAAAAAGAATTCATGTGGCCAACCCCATGTAGTGGGATAAAGGTTTTATGCCATTGTATTGTTTGTTAAAAGTAGTAGGGTTTATGTTATATTTTATATGTAGAATTTTATTAGTATTTGTTGTCCATAATTTTTATGAGGGATTCTAGCGGCGTCTAGAATTTGAGAGAGAATGTTCTCCTCTCGAAAAAGGATCATTGTATCTTGTTTGTTCGTATTTCTTGTCTTATCAATAAAACATATTGGTTTGCATAATTTTACCATTTGTTAGCTAATTTTTTGTGCTCAAGTCCTGTCAATTTTTTTGCATGGATAGAATATTTAGATTATGCTTTGCAAGGATTTGATAAAAGGGAAATTCAAACTCCAAATCATTAATAGATATAAGCATTATGGCATAACAGAGCTACTATGAATGGATTGACATGTGTGTTGTCCAACAAATATGTCCTTTTCAATGTATAGCATTTTTCATACATGACGCATGGCACAACAAAGAAACTGAGGATTGTAGTGAAGAAATGTTCGTACATTGCCATAAAAAATAAGTAAACATCAAAGGCCCATTGCAGAAAATAGTGACACCATGATGCATAATAAGAAGCCAAGTCTCAATCTTTGCTAATAGAGCTTAACAATAGAAAATGTCTATTTTCAATTCCTATCTAAATTTTATTTGTAAATAGCAGTCGTATCTTCTTAACCTTCTCTCCTAATTGTTGGGTTTTAGTGTAGTTTTCTTTTCATTTCATCTTCACTTTTGCTTCTATTATTTTCCCAACAATTGGTATTATAGCAAGTTTTGAGGTCCCAAGAGAAAAGTGGGAATAGTAATGGTCATTGAGGATGAATAGGTGAAGATCCCATTGTTAAAATAAACGAATCTATGATTATCCAATACCAAAAGGATCCTCATCTACGCCTATCAGAAATAAAGACATTTATAAGCCGAAGATTATGATCTTATAGATAGAAGATAGGCATTGAAAGTTAGGGGCCTATCATTTACCAAGAATGCTCCCATCAACATATTATATGAATAGGGCTATGGTAGATGATCAAAGCTCTAACACAAACGTATGAAAAGCTGTTTGTAATAAAAAAGATATATATAATGAGAAAATCATTTAAAATCTCAAGATGGAAAAAAGTGCATCTACAATAAAACATATGAACAAACTCAACATGATTACAATTCAATTTGATATCAACTTTGATAATGAAATTCGTGCCTTGAGCATACTAATATCAATAACTAAGACAAGGAATGGAATTATGACATCTCCTATGGATCCTTGAGGTTAAAGCTCAATAATGTCGAAGGATTTGATCCTAAGTAAAGACAACCGGAGATGAGAATTAGGTTAATGCTCTTCTCTATTACTATGAATGTTGGAGGCAGAAGAAGAACCATAAAAAAGGGTTATACATATGGGAGATCCAAATCTTAAATAAATTGACACATAAACCCAAGGATAAGTCAGTCCAAATATCTCATCAAATATGCCAGCAATGTGGACAGATTAAATCCATAAAAAAAAAAGATTTTCCACAAAAGAGAAATGGACCAAATAGAATCTAGAAAGAACAAATTATAAAATGCAACTATAAAATGATTCAAGACAAATTTATTCCTCAGTGTAAATTATCCCATGGAGTCATTGATTCAAGTGTAGGGAGCCTCTTTTGAGTCTACTTAAATAAGGAGCTCATGTCTAATTGCACTGCAAGAAACTACTAAAAACTCCGCCTTGTTCATATTGAAATTGTGTTAGTCATGCGGGTATAAGTGCCGCTCTATAAAGATTTTGTTTCTCCATAGCAAATAATTATAGGAGGGAGAAGTACCCTGCAAATTGGTGGCTTTGGATACAAATAAGCTGGAAACCGGCATCCGCACTGAAGGTAGGGTTGGCGTCCAGTTACCGGATGAAGAAGCGAGAAGAGATTTCTTTATCAATTTTTTTCCTGATACATAATGATACACAGAGAGAATGGGAAGAGATAGAGACAAAGCAAGCGAGAGAGAGAGAGAGAGAGAGAGAGAGAGAGAGAGAGAGAGAGAGAGACCTCTCGGCGGAGGAACTTCGGATGTGTGGAAAGGAGACGCTGGTGGAGCTAGAGCAAGCTCCATTCCACCTCTAGAGCGCGAGGTTGAGAAGTTTGAGAGTGTACCTGTGAAAGTGCAAGCAGGGAAGATATGAAGATGTGAAGGCTGGACTTTGAACCGCAGAATTTTAGACGATATCCGTTCTCACCGAAATGAGGTGTCTCCTCACTCACAATAATCTTAATTGCATAAATATATTATACGTTTAGTTTCTTCTAGGAATATTTATTTTTGGATCAATATATTCTGAGTTTTATTTAGGACGAAATATTTTCTCTTATTAAAATCGATGTCTCGATGTCGGGAAAAAGGCTCGCTTACCATATACGTTATTCCATAATATCATAAGTGTTTTACTTTCTTTTAGGAATATAGATTTTTAGATAAATATATTAAAAAAATTATTTCAAACAGAATTATTAGATTCAAATTTATCCATGAATAACCCTCATTTTTACGGGCAAATCCACCGAGTGAGCTAGGACCTATGAGAATGAAGAATGAAGAGAACAAAGAAAATTTTATAGAATGCTCAAGCATGTGAGTCTCAAAACTGATAAAGTATCAACCATTAGTCAAAAAGGTCCTTCCAACTATTCTCCAACACCCCTTATTTATAGGGTTATGAGGGCGATATCGATAAAAAGTAAAAAAAAATAATACTACACAGATTGTACATACAACTGTGTACACTACTCTAAATGTTTGTCAACCTCGTTTGGTTGAGGGAGAGCGAGGGTAGCAAATTTTAATCAATGTGACTCTAGGTGAGTTCAATAGTGTTGTGTATGCAGTGGAGTGAGCTGTGAAGTGTGGGCAAGTCTAATAGCAGGGGGCACCGACCTCAGATGATGTCGCTAAGATGGAAAAAGGAGTTTTTCCTTGTGAGGAATGAGTTCATCAAGCTGAAGAGGTGGTATGGTGAATTGACAAACATAGATGGTTCCTTAGTGGATGACCTATAGTCACTTATTAAGAAGTCATCTTTCCATTCAAAACATATCAGAGTGGATATTTAAAGAAAAAATGTAATTTTTAATTTTTATGACTAAATTGTATAGTTCAAACCCACCATCATACAATATGATTAGTTCATTTTGAATAAAATCTACGAACCAAATCTCTATTTGATCAGACTGTACGATCACGTTCGTGCAACATGATCAGTTCAACCAGTGCCCAGTTCATCATGTTCGAACATGGATCGGATGAACTCAATCTTTAATTGTTCATATTTTATGATATATATTGGTGCGTACAAATATTTGATTTAATTTGATTTTAGATTTTTAAACACTAAATAGGCAAGTTTAATGAATGTTTATAGATTACAAGCAGCTCAAAATTCTTTTTTTTTCTATTTATAGAAATTTAAAATTTTTCCATATTATTTGAAATCATTGATCGTCCAATATGAAGCAAATCGTACATTATGGCTAGTTATTTTAAGTAATCCCTAATGCTTGAGCTTGGCATATGAGCTAGTAAACTCTAGCAAGTTATTAAATTATTTCATTTAATTTAAAAAAAAAAAGTAAACTCTAACAAGTTTTGTGAGTTTGACTATAAATCATGTTTTGTGAGTTTGTCTCTTATATAGCCATGAAGCAAAAAGTTTTCTTTGCTGGGCCACACCTTACACCACACTTTTTATCCTTTGTAGGGGCAACCACCTAAACTCACTTGTTATAGGGGACTTCTGTAATTCTCATTTTGGATCTTGCCATAGGGCTAATCATTAAGATACTTACCACCACCTTTTGTGTGTGACCATTAAGATTCACCATCCATAGGGACTCACATGCTACTAATTGTGGATCTTGATATGAAGGGGAAAGTCAACCTATAGAAGCTTAGTTGTGTTCCATCAAAATTTGATGAATTGGTGCTTTTTGTTGGGTCACCAATCCACCTCGGGTGATTCTTGAACACTCGACTCACCTTAGCAAGCCTTCTATGAATTGGGTAACTTCCTAAATGGGAGAGTCTTTGATTTTTAGTTTTGGGGAAACACTCATTTCTTGAGCATTATTTTCATACAAAGGTGAGTTCCCCATGAGTTGTGAAAATTTTATCAAAAAAAATTATGAGTTATAGATTCACTAAAATTAGGACTCGCTCACATATAAATTGTAAAAGGAAAAGACATGGGAAAGATGACTTTTTTTAATTGCTTAAAATAAAAATTAAAGGAGTACAAGGGCAAGGACTTCCCTTTGGATGGGAGGTCATCTTTAAATCATTGAGGCTCCAAATCTTGTGTATTTATTTTTTAGAATGGGTTTGTAATTAATAAGCTCCTAGGCTTGAAAGTTCAAGAGAGGGTGTTAAGCATCGTTTAACTGCCCAAGGCACACCAAGAGAGGGTGAATTAGTGTTTTCTTATAAAATTCTTTTTCAAAATTACTTCTTGAAAACTTGATTGCCAAATTTGAAATTTCAAATGTAAATAAAAATCTAACAATGTGAAAGTTAGTCAATTTGCTGATCTTTTTTTTTACTAAAGAATTCAAGAGATGAACTTTAAAATATTTTTTTTTCTTTTTATACCTAATTAATCCAAACAATCACAACATTTACAACATTGATTTACAAAAAAAAAAAACTAAATTGCAGAAAATTAAAGTGCATAAACTAAATGCATAAGGAAAAATAACAAGAAACTAGCACACCAAAATTTTTTACTGGTTCAGTCAACCTTGACCTGCGTCCATTCATCGAAGTCCTCTATGGGTATTATACTAAACACTTAGTGTCTCTCCTTTAGCCCCCACAGCTAGGCGAAGAAGCCCTTATAAGAATAATTTCCACCAACCCAGTGCAGTGGAGTACTAGAATCCCTTTCATCCTCCTATTGAGGCAGAGAACCATGTATAATTTTTCACCCTCCAGGTGAAGGTAGAGTATCATGCGATCCTTTTTAAAGATCATGTTGAAGGCAAAGAACCCAATGATCTCCAACCTTAAAGTCTTTCATCCCAGAGAACCCTAAGAAATCAACAAAGCCACTAGAGGAATTAAGGTACAAGCTTTCTTAGAGAAATCATATGGAATCCCCTCACAATCCTTGTCCCTCTCACAAATCCTTACCTTCTTCTTCTCCAATGCTCCAAAACCTATAAAAAAGCCCTCTCTTAGAATCCCTTCAATAGCCAAAGATCAATTCAAAAGACAAATAGAAAAGTTTTTTATATAAGGCTTTAAAAAATCTTAAAAATTCAATTTTATCAGCTTTGTTCGTACAACACAATTGCGGAGCATACATAACGATTAGTTCAAAAATCCAAGTTTTATACAGTATGATGAAACAACTTCTGTACAAACTATTCAGATTGTTTATATTGATCGAAATATACAATCATGAGATCGTACGGTATAATTAGTTTAATGCTCTTAAGGTCGTACAAAATGATCATTAGGATGATTGAAAATCTTCTCTGCCAGTTGTTCAGTATGATTCACATTGTACTATATGATTAGTTCAAAAATTAAGATTTATTCAGGACAATCTCTGGGATGACTGAATATCATCTCTACCCTATTGTACGATACGATCGACATTAAACAATACGATGTGCCATGTTAATTAAACTTTGATTAAGTTGACTAATCATTGGGATTAAATGAATTATGTTTTCAAAATATCATACAATACGATTTGTTATAAAATTAAAATTAAAATGCTTACTTAATTTTGATTGGCGACTAGGATTTCTAGTTTAAACTAGCCATCCAATATGAACTGGATTGTATTGTATGATTATGTTAAAAATATTAATTATAAAATTATTCATTATTAATTATTTTCTAAATGACTGATCATATTGTATGATCTAAATTATATGGTACGATTAGTTCAAAAAAAATTACTGTTCATTTCTCACTCTCATATGTGTGTGTGCACGACTGCCAAATTTGCATACACCCTTACATGACATAGACTCAAGAAATATATAATTAAAGAAATCAAAGATACAAACTCTTTGAACACATCCTATTCTACATAATGTTGAGCTCTCAATGATCTTGAATGACATATGATGTACCCAAAATGTTAGTACACACATAAATGAATATTTAAATTAAATTCTAAGAGAAATAAAAATTAAATCAATAAAATTTGTTATCATCAAACTCACAAGCTCGAAATCATGGATTAAAACAAAGCTAACTTTCTATATAATGATGTTAGGATAGCCCTATGCGGTCACCAACTTACCAAGTATGTAGTGACAAGTAACATAATTTGCTTTCTTTAGAATTAGGTATATGGGCTAGACGGTTTTCTCTTTTACATGTAAGTTGTAGTACTTAGTCATTCTCCTTTTCACTTCCTCTTGTTTGAGTCCAGCTTTTTCTCTGAGCTCCTCCTAAAGATCAACTAATATTCTCAAGCATTCCTGGATGGACACCTCCCACTCCATGAGTTCTTTTTTTTTAATTAGAAATAATGATGACTCTTTAAATGTGTAGGTTGAGCTTGATAGGTTTTACTGCCTTGGTATCGTGGAAAAGTGAGAGCATTGTTTGCTGATATACTGAGAAGGAAATCATCCTCAATGCCCGAAGGACTGAAGGAAGAGCATCCACCAAATCTCCCCTTGCTCCTACCTTTTCCCC
Source organism: Dendrobium nobile (assembly GCA_022539455.1). Taxonomy (NCBI): domain Eukaryota; kingdom Viridiplantae; phylum Streptophyta; class Magnoliopsida; order Asparagales; family Orchidaceae; genus Dendrobium; species Dendrobium nobile. Next base: position 24,680,717 of record CM039734.1, read on the forward strand.
AAGAGATTGAGGATTTTCTTGTTGGTAGATTTGACTTGCCCATTTGTCTATGGGTGGTGGATTAAGGAGAATTCCTTGTATGTGAAAAAAGTTCTTCAGGAATTTATTGTTGAATTATGGCCCATTATTTTGTTATAATAGTGAGAGAAACAATATATTTATATATAATATATCTCCCTATAAAGTTGTTTGGCATAGTGTTGGTAGTTTGAGAGAGTGGTTTGTATTCAATCCACTCAGTGAATTAGTATAACATGGACAAGATAAACTTTCTCTATTCTTTATAAGGTGTAAATAATCCTAGCAAGTCCATCGCCCATATTGCAAATGTCCAAGGACAGCTTAAAAACACTTTTTTTTGTGCGAAGGTTGTAGTTGCATGAGAGAACATTATTTGGCGTTGGAGGCACCAATTTGAGAATTCATCTACATCTTTTCTAAGTTTTAGGTAAATATAAACTTGCCTTAGGATTCTATAGGCTAGTGTTCTCTCTTCTGAGTGACTACGATGCTCACTCGAGTGGGCTTCCTTGAGTATTATCTCTTTTTCATTTTCTCCTATAAAACTCAAAATGATTATTGAGTTAATCGACCTCCTAAATATTTGGCTTCCCATCATTAAGAAGTTGGTTTCCTTGATTTTGAATAATCATTTGTCACCAACATCTGCACTTATCACACCTATCTCCAAGCAATCTCTAACAGGGTCTATCTAGCTCGTCAAGTGAGTGGCATCTATTGTTATGTCCATCATTAAGTTGTTGGCCTTCTTGATTTTGTATCATCGCTGATCACTAACTTCTTCAATTATTGCTTCTATCTCCAAGTAATCTTTAATAGGGTTTATCCACCTCATCAGGTGATTGGTATTTATTTGCATGACCTCATCTTCTTCTATGTTGGGCCTCATGATCTTGACTATAGGCCACCTGCCAGGTTTCCCCTACTTAGATAGAAAGTTAACGAGTTTATTTTACTTCGAGGGGATTTGACTCTTAAAGTATTTTAGTGTACTAATTTATTCCTTCACTTTGAAGAAATACTTTATAAGAAGATCTTTTCTTGCTTTATATTCACCATTGATTTGATTTAGTATCCACTAAGTGTCATAATATAACACCAATTGAGTTACTCTCTATCCTACAACATTCCCAAGATAGTGAGTAGGGCTTCGTACTCAGCTTGGTTATTTGTGTCTTTTATTTATATGTTGGTTGCTTAGGTGATGGTGACTCTCATGGTGCTTCTTAGAACTATTCCTACACTAATTCCCTACTTGACAGAGGTGACATTGGCATATAATGTCTATTGTTGGCAAGGAGTTACCACTTCTAACTTGACAACTTGATCTTTGAAATTGGTAAAGAGGTTAGTAAGTACTTGAGCTTTGATGGTCATGTAAGAGTAGGCAATTTAGAACTTGCCAACTTTATAAACCATTTGAGAAATATTCCTAAGTGATAACTTTTTGTAGTACAACATTCAATGGGTGGTTAATTAATACTTGAATTGGATGGACTTAAAAGTATGGTAAAAATCATCTCGATAAAATTTCTAGTTGATAAGCAAACTTTTCATGAGGGAGTACCTTTTTTATATAATTAGGAGTGTCTGTCTTATGTTATACATGAGACACTGATAGCATCCTTGGCCACCCACAAATAGTATAATAAATATTTTACTTGTCATGGGCTTTAGAGTAGGGACAGTGAGGAAACAAGAAGCTTCAATTGATGAAAGATGACTTTTCATCCCTCACCCTAGGAATATTATGTATGTCATCAGGGACAATTTTTATATGTATCAAGCCTGTTAAAGTATTGTTTAATACTAGAGTGTCACACTCTTTTGTTTCAAAAGAGTTTGTTAGATCTGTAAATCTGTCTCTTTCATTTATGCTTAAGTCATTATTAGTATTAATGCCAAATGAAACTCAAATGAAAACCAATAGAAAATGTCACGTGGAAATAACTATTAGTGATAAAGAATTTAAATTTCAATGGGACAGAGGGATAACATCCATTTTAGTTTCATCTTTGAGGGCTTATCAATTATTGAGGAGAGGACATGGAGCTTTTTTGTCTATGTTAAGGATCTAAAGAAGGAAGAAAAAGAATTAAAGGATATACTAGTTGTGCTGAAATATCCAAAATTATTTATAGATGAGTTACATGGCTTACCTCCAAGCCGAGAGATTGATTTTACTATTGAACTGGTTACTTGAGCTGAACTTGTTGCTAAAACTCCTTATAAAGTGATAGAGGTCAAGAGCTTATTAGGTTTAGTTGGCTACTATAGAAGATTTGTTGAGGGATTCCCATAAATTGCTATGCCATATCCAAATTAGCCTGAAAGACAGTGAAGTTCAAATGGATAGATTAGTGTGAAAAAGCTTTTCAAAGATTAAAGTAGTGTTTGATGACTACTCCTGTACTAACTCTCCCTTCAAGCTCAAATGGATTCCAGCTTTGTAGTGATGCTTAACAAAAAGTGTTAGTATGATATAGATGTATAATGGAAGAATTATTGATTATGCCTCTAGACACCTAAAAAATCATGAAAGGAATTATCCAACTCATGATTTGGAATTAGTTGTAGTTATTTTTACCTTGAAGATATGGAGATGTTATTTGTATGGAGTGAGGTGTGAAGTTTTTATAGGCCATTAGAGTCGAAATATATCTTCACACAGAAAGAATTAAATCTAAGGTAGAGGAGATGGCTGGAACTCATTAAAGACTATGATTTGAATATCCAATATCATCCATATAAAGCAAATGTGATTGCAGATGTATTGAGCAGGAAGACTTTTGATAATGCCAACTAGATGATTACTAATTAAGTTGAGTTGATGAGAGACATTGAGAAGCTAGAAATTTTAGTAGTTCAACCCAATGATACAGAGATAGTGATCTTAAATCAGGTGATTATTTAATCCACATTGAAGGACATGATACGAGAAGCCTTTTTCACAAGATGCAGACTTTAAGAAAATCTTAGATATGGTTAATGCAAGACATTTAGAAGAGTACGAACTTAATGATGGTGGATTGCTATGGTATAGAGGCAGAATTTGTATTTCAAATTTTGGAGACTTAAGGAAGGACATTCTTTAAGAAGCACACTACTCAAGTTATACCATTCATCCAGATAAAAACAAGATGTATTGAGATATGAAAGAAACATTTTGGTGGCTAGGAATGACAAAAAGTGTGTTAGAAGTAGTTATAGAATGTACTTCTTGACAAATCGTCAAAATAAAACATCAGAAGCTAGGAGGATTTTTGCATCCCTTTCCTATACTTGAATGGAAGTGGAAAGAAATTGCTATGGATTTTATAGTTGGTTTACACAGGTTCATAAGTGGTTATGATGTTATATGGGTGATAATTGATATGTTAACCAAATTTGCACATTTCTTACCTATTAGGCAATCTGATGCTATTGAAAAATTGGTTAATTTATATGTTAATGAAATTATCAAACTTCATGGTGTACCAAAATATATAATATCAAATTGGGATGGGAGATTCACCTCTAGATTATTGAGAAATTATTAAGAAGCTATGGGTACAAGAGTACTTACTTTAATACAATTTTTCACCCCAAATTGATGTTAAATCAAAAATAACAATTCAGACCAATGTTTTAAAAATTGGATCGGACTTGTTGGTTAAATTAGTTCAACCATGAACCCACGTGTGGCCATTCTGATCCAGCTTATATATCCAGCTTCGCATCAAATCAACTGGTGAACCATGAACCGATCCGATTTGGAAAGAATCAGCCAATTATATAATAATCTTATTTATTTTAATAAATATTAAATAATATATTTTAGTTTATTAATTTCTTTAAAAATTTTAAAATATTTTTATTAAATATAATGATTAATGACACTATAATATTTGTATATTACTTTGAATATCACACATAATGTGTTTAGGTAGAAGTGTGTACTTCACACTATTTAATTGGTTAAAGTCAACTATCTCGAACTATTCTTATGATGTGGACCAAAAAAGTTGCATGAATAATTTAGAATATAAATTTGGGCTTAATTAGGTTAGTTGGGCTTCAAATTTAGGCTTAGTTGAGCTATAAAAGGCTTAGTATATTTTAAATTTATTATAATGTATATTATAAGAATTAATAATATAAATATTTAATATTATAAATTTATATATTATATAAAGTTTGATTCTTATAAATATATAAATAAATTATTCTTAAATGATATTTATATATTTAAAATTGTATTATATATATATATATATATATATATATATATATATATATATATATATATATATATATATATATATATATATATATATATATATATATATATATATATATATATATATATTTAAATTTTCATAAATATTATTAAATGCTCATATATATATATATATATATATATATATATATATTTTATTAATAAACATTAATTTTTAATATTATAAATTTATATATTATATGAAATATTATTCTTAAATGATATTTATATTTATAAATTTTTATTATATATATTTTTAATATTTTATAAATATTATTAAATGCTAATATATTTATATTATATTATATTAATTTTGTTAATTTTTAATAATATTAATATTTATTATGTCATCCGATTTGACCCCATTTTGACCAGTTGAACTGGTCGAACCGTGAACCTCTCCTTCTTTCAGTTTATTATCTAGTCTAGTTTTTATAACCTTGATTCTAACTTTAGAAGATTTGCTCAGGCTATGTGTACTTAATTTTGGTGGCAAGTGGGAAACACATTTATCATTGATTGAGTTTGTCTATAATAACAGTTTTTAATCAAGTATAGGTATGGCTACTTATTAAACATTGTATGGAAGAAATTATCGAACCCCTTTATGTTGGGGTGAAACTGGAGAGAGGAAGATCATTGGTTTATACTTGTTTGATGATGCTAATGAAAAGATATGATTGATCCGTGATAGGTTAAAGGTTATTCAGGATAGATAGAAGAAATATTATGATGCTAAGTATAGTCCTGTTGAATTTGAAGTTAGAGAGTTTGTTTTCCTCAAGGTTAGTCCAGTGAAAGATGTGAAAAGATTTGGCAAAATGGGAAAATTGAGTCCAAGATATGTAGGACCTTTTAAAAATTCAGAAATGATTAAAAAGGTGGCCTATAGGTTTATTTTGCTAACACATATGAGTTCAGTTCATAATGTATTTCATATCTCTTCTTTGAGGAAGTACATTTCAAATAAAGCTCAAAAGATCATTATAGAATTAGTGGATATTCAACCAGATTTGACATTTATAGAAGAGTCTGAGAAAATTATAGATTATGATGTTAAGCAACTTCGAAGCATAGATATTCCTTTTGTCAAGGTTTTGTGTAAGCACCGATCTAAAAAAGGTGTTAGTTGGGAGGAATCAAACATGAAAGAAAGTTATCCATATTTGTTTGAATAAGGTAAGCTTTTATTTTCTTCCTTTTAAATTTCGAGGACAAAATTTTTATTAGGAGTGGAGAATTGTAAAGCTTGAAAACACTAAATCAAGCATAACGACGAGTTGCGTCACACCACGACAAAATAATTAAATTTTTAAAAGTTGTTAGACTTCGACAAAATAAATTTTATAAAATTCTACATTTAGTTTTGATCATTTTGATATAAAGAACTCAGGGTTAATTTCTCACAAATTTAAAATTAGAAAATAGCAAAGAAAATTTTTTGTGGAAAATTACTTAAAAGCGCTTTTAGTCTTCTTGAAAATTAAATTAATAAGAGTATTTAGGTCTTTGGCATTACCCCAACCGTCTAAGAGACTTCAAGGGACTGAATCCTTTTGGTCGCTTCTCATCTCATGACACTCCATTCAGTCGAACAAGAGGAAACAAAGAGAGGGAGGGCAACAAAAAGGTCTAGGGCGGCGGCGACGACGGTTTTCAGCGACCATCCTTGGGGGAAATTGAAGAGGAAGGCTTAGGAAACAAAAATGTATGTTTCTAAACCTAGAAAACTTTCATTTCACTTAGATTTCATGAGGTGAAAATTTTAGAGTTTCTCCAAAACTTAGAATTTTTCAAAGAGATTGTTAAGGAAAGTTTGAGGATGGGTTTTAACCACAAATTTGAAGTTTTCCCCAAATTTTGTTAGGTTTTAAAAAATTAGAGTTTTTCCAAAATTTGAATTCTATGAAAATTTCTTAACTAATATTGTTCCAAATGGTCTTAGAAAAGTTTTTAATGGTAAAAATTAGGGTTTTTCACAAATTTTCATTTTTTTTATTTTTAATTTAAAATAATCTAAAAATGCTTAAGCCCTAAATTTATTAAGTGATGGAGAGGTTTTGGCATGTTAATATGATAAAATTAATGAAAATTTGGTTTCATAAATTTAAGATTGTAAAGCAAAACAAAAAATATAGTATATTTTAATTTAATGTAGGAAATGGTAGTGTTAAAATATTAATATTATAAATTTAGACAACAATTTGGATTTTAAAAAATTAGAGTTTAGTTAAATCTGAAAATAACTAATATTAAAATATTAATTAAAGGAAAATGAATTTTTTTTTGAAGGGGCAAACAAGTTAAAACAAAATAAGGATACAACTCCTTAATGAATCTAAAGCCCTCTAGAAATACATCATTTAAAGGAAAACCTATGAGCAATAGATTCAAACTAAAGACTAGATCAAACAAAAGAAGCTAAAAAACAGAAACATAAAGCAGAGGAAAACAAGGCTCAATCACACAACAAAGGAAAAGACAACTAGAAACAAGTCAAACCAACACCAAACAAAATCAAATCAGCTCTAACATCCAAAAAGACTGCATCAGCATCAATGCCAGCACCAAAATAACTCCCAAAAGCATGAACAAATGTCCACGAAAACCAAATCAAGACCAACAAGAGCATCACTTCTTTTTAGATTTACGTGCTCTACGTTTTCCACTTCTTTTAAAAATTTCAGTCTTGAAACCAAATCATCTTTATAAAAATCTTTACCATCAGCTGAGGAATTGTCGACATGTAACCAGTCACCCCGCATCACCTCACTAACCCTCGAAATGTGAGTCTGCAAATCATCCTTGGAAACAAGGGTTAAAGGCACATTCAAAAGTGACTCTTCAAAACTTTTAAACAAGGGAACATCACCATCAGAAAGAGCACAAAAAACAACAGTAGTATCCAAAATAGCACCAGTTTCACCACCATCATCAACCTCAAATCCACCCACACCCCTACCATCAATCTTCTTCACCAAACCCACAACTGTAAGCAAGGTACCCTCACCATCTATACAAACCGAAGCAGCATCAGCAGCCACACACACATCACGCAGCTTGCCAGTAGTCAAAACTCCATCAGGTGAAACTAGTAAGCAAGGGGTAGTGCAGGAAGGTGTAGCCGACTCAGGCACAACAACTGGTGCAACTAATGCATCCACAGGATCAACATCAACAACCAAGGGGTTTTGCGGCATGTCAACCACCACAACAACATCCGAGTTATTGAACTCGACAGCACTAGGCATTATCAGAGGAGAACAAATAACATCTGTAGATAACCCCAACTCCACATGTGTCAAAGATTGGTCACAAATACCAGAAATCACCTTATCAATCTCAGCAATAGGATGAGCCATAGGTTCCAAAACCGAACTAATCACACATGCGGGGACAACATCAGGATGAGGATGCAACACACTACATTTAGCTTTTGAATGACCCAAAACTTTACAATGACCATAATAGAATGGGAAAACTTCCATTTCCACATTTTGGGCATAACCCAAAGTTTTGGAACCAAGCCAAACTTGATTTGGATACCGCTTAGTAATATCTAGCTCAACAAGAACACGAGCAACTGACGGTCTAGTTCTATTGGCAGTAGCGTTATTAGTCTTTAAGGGTTGACCAAAAATGGACCCCAACCCTTGAAGAATATAGGAAGAGAACATATGAGGGCAAAGGTTAGGGAAAGAAATCCAAATCGGAATAATAGGAGATTCTACACAAACGTCAAAATGCGGAGACTATTTAACCAACTTCATGTAACAGTTGTTAATAAAATAGGAACGGTGAGAAAAAACTTGACAGTAATCCAAATCATTCCTAAGCTTGATCAAAATATTATTTTTGTTAAGAACAATGATAGATAACTCGCCATTCAGCTTAAGATTGTAGAAAAATTTACGAATAGATTCCAGCGATGGACGATTGCCGGGAAATTTCCCGACCAAGGCAAACTCAAAAGGCGCAGCTAGGGCATCCAATTCTTCATTAGAAATCAATAAAGTAGGAAGACCATGGCAGGAAGAAACCTTCAAAGACAGAAACCTCGACACAGAGGAGGTCCCGGATAGGACCTCTCGAAAAGAACGAGACGGCGAAATCCCATCTAGAAAACCTGGGTCATGCAAACGACTAGCAAACATAAGAAGGGTGAAGAAGAAATCAAATTAGAGGAAAGCCGGAGGAAATGCCGTTGATGAGGATAGGCATCATTAGAGGAGAACAAATAGCATCTGTTGGAGAAAGGGCCGACTGCACTGTTCTTCAGCTCCTGTGCGTGAGAGAAAAGCAGAGGAAGGGCTTAGGACTCCACGCCATAGGCGACTGAGAGAGCTGTGAATCGACAGGCGTGGCAATCCACGAGAGCTTCGGCGCCGATGCCATCGCTATCGCCGGCCTGCCCGTGGGAGAAGCTGCTGGTCTCGGGACTCCACGTCGGGTTCCTTCTGGAGCTCGCTAACGGAGGTGAGGGCTCCGCAGTTTATGATTAATCTAAATATAATTAAAGGAAAATGAATTGTGTTTAATGATTAAGTAATAAAGGTTTGCATTATTTTAGGTGTTGGAAATAGGAGAAGATAGACGTCACAAGCATAAATAATGTATTTCATACATATAAGAATTGTTACTTATTAAGGTATGTACTTGTACCTCTTTTAATTTCATATTTCTTCTTCTCTAAATTTTATGAAAAAATGCCTTATATTTTAGTATTTTTATTCAGTTAAAAATAGCATGTTTTTCCTTTCATACTACATATTGATGCAAGAAATGATGAATAATGTTGCATACTCCTTTAGTTCTTTTCAAATGTCTACAACAAAAACATCACATTAGACAAGAACATATAGTTGACTGCATGTTATTATATCTATTATGACAAATAATGCAAGAAATAATGTGTATGTTGATATAGAGTATTATATGATAAAGATAAATGGTAAAGGCAGATGATAAAGGAAATATTTGGCTCCTCGGAGCAGACTAAAAATGAAATCAATGGCTAAATTGAATGTGTACCTGATAAGTACAAATTTTTGATACTTCCGTTATGGGAGTATAAGATATGGATAAGTATTATATGCATAAAGAACATAAAGAAAATTATGAAAAAAAATGAAAAATGAAAAAAAAAATGAAAGATGAAAAAGGTTATTGACGTATGAAAAGAAAAAGAAAAATGGTCATTTAGGATGACATACAGAATAAGCATACCGATACGAATTCATGGCACTTATATTATTTCTTTCTTTAGTTATTTATGCACTAAAATATGAAAATAGCATGCATAATATATTTTCCTTTCCTTGCTTTATGAAATTGATAGAAATGCATGTTACATGCTGAGCTTTAGCTTACCCTAGTTGTGGGAATACTTTTTCTAGAAGAACTTGCTAAGTTGTGATGATTGATAGACCTTTCACTTATCGTCATAGAGAAACACAAGTAGATAGGTTATTTGTGATTATTTTTATGTCATGTGATAGAATATTGTTAGAATATTATGAACTCCTTGTAATAGTTTTATATGTTTAAGTTTTTGTTTAATGATGCAATGAAGATGTTGTTTGAAGTTTAGTGGCACTTCATTTCTTTTATATTTGAATTATTACCTCTGCAACACTAACTTCTATACTTTGGCACTGATGAAATACTTAGCTCTATGGTGCTTTTTCTAAGGCGGTGTGGTAATCCTTCAATTATGAGATTTTTCTTCTTTTCTACACAAATAGATAAAATTAAATATCATTTATATGAAAATAAGTTTAATTTGTTTGATACATTTTTTATACTTATCAAATTCTCCAAACTTTAAAACATTACTTAGCCTCAAGTAATTCGCTCTGTAATTGAGATTAAAATTTTATTTTTGATGGAATATGATATTTGGAAATTATAAAATTAATGATCTAAGTATTTACATAGTAATATAGACTATAAATATTAGTAATAAAATAATTTATAATAACATATTCTTTCATTTTTAATTAATATCCCTTCTAAATTAAACTCTTAAATGTGGTAATTTTGACTAACTTAGTTAGGGTTAACAATTTTTGGAATGAATGGAATTCATCATTTAGTTTATTCAATAATCATTATATAAGAATTCCTTAAGTATTTTGATTCCAATAAATCCTCTTAGAGGTGTACAAGTAGGGCTAGATATTGCAGGTACCAATTTTTATTAGTCTAGTATTTAGCTTTTTTTTCAATTTCAAATTTTCTCATTTTTATTCAAATTAGCTAAGTACCTTATAATGATTTTTATTACCTATCTATTGCCTGTAATATTTATTTAAGCGGGGCTAGACATTGTAAGTACCCATTTTTAATAGTCAAGTGCTTAGCTTTTTTATTTTTTATTTAACTTTTCATTTGTTAAATACTTTATACAAATTTTGAGTACATGTCTTTACCTTCCACTTTATTCTATATAAGATTCTTTAAGGGTTTCATAATTCCCTATTTACTTACTTAATAAATTGACTTATAATTAATCTGAATAGCTTATTCAAATTAATCCTTTATAAGCAATCAAGTACTGAAGTGATTTTAAAATTATTATTTATTAGGAATTATCAATCTCAATGAAATGATTACCAATTATTTTTAATTGATTTAATTAGCCAATTTTCCAATTTTACATGCTATTTATCTATTAATTATTATTTCATAATTTCTAAATTTCATATTCCAAACAATATTAGATTGTGCATAACAAAATGCAATCAAAATAATAAAAAAGCTATAGCAAAATTTACCAAGCAATATAATTTGGGATTTTTATTTGCATAAATTCATTCAAATTGCATGCAAATAAAAAATAAATAGAAAGTGTAGGAAAAATCAAGGAAATAACTAAAAAAAAAAAACTAAAAGTACAATCACTTAGGGATTTTTCCCAACTCCCAACTCATCATCATTATCATCATCATCATTTTCTTCTTCTTCTTCTTTGCTTTTCTATAATTAGCACTGACATTGAAGGAGCAATGGGGTCGAACTCGAAGGTGGGGACCTACATTTCTCTAACCATGAGAGTCCATATCCCAACTCTTAAACATGCTAACCATGGCTACATTATCATCAACATCGTATTGATACTGTTGTTGGTGTTAGAGTATCATATGGTCTTACCTCTGATACATCCCCTGGTCTTTTTGTAAAGCAACAGTCAAAATCCATTAATAAAAACTTAGATCTTATCCACTCCATCCCAGAGGTCTGCCACCAAATCTCGTCTGCCACCAAATCTCCTAGCATCTTAAGATCTCTAACCCATTATTGGTTAGGTTGGGTTGGTAGGCTAGATCCCTCACCTTACTCTGTATAGGAGATTTTAAGGGACTGGATCTTAGATCTTGTTAGGGCATAAGTAGGAAAGATTAGCACCTCCCTTAGGCTTTGTACTGCTCCATGATAAGTGTAAATTATATAGTATTCAATATATTTTATTTTCAATGAAAATATATTTTTTAGTTATTTTTGTACAGTAAAAACCCAAAATGGCAAAAAATTCTAAGGAGTGTATAGCACCATGGTGTCCGATGAAACAATGTCGCAGTGTCACCTTTAATATCATCAAGGCACCATAAATCAAACATTGTTGTGCCAAGTTGAGTGTTTTTCATTACTTCGTTAGCAATCCAACTAATGCTATAGCACTACGAGTGCTACGTCATCAAGAAGTTAACTTTGTTGTAATCTAGGATCCTAAGCTAGTAATTTTAATAATAACAAATATTATTGAATTTCTATTTTATTTCTCTTGATATTATTATTATTGGATATTTAGTTTGTGCACATTAACACATTTCAAGTGCGTCATACACCATGCAAAAAGTATCAACTCAAGATTGGATATAATATGTTTGATGTATTTATAAGAGTTTTTATTTTAATTTATTTATTTTCTATATTTCTTGAGTCAAAAATCTTATAAAAGGTGTATGTCAGCTTAGCAACCATGCACACACACTAGGAAGTAAAATTAAGTGTCTTAACTTATATGAAGATCATCCAGCACGATCTAGATTATATTGTATGATATGAATAAACTAATAATTAATTAAAACATTTAATTAAGATTATTTAAATTTGTACTAGTCATATTGTACAATCCAAATTATATAGGATGATTAGTATATATAAAAATTCCTATCACCAATTTATTAATTAGATAATATTTTTAAATTCAAAAATTAAATTAATCATATCATACGATTACCAATATACAGTATGACATCATTAAATCTTATATAATCTAATCCATTAATCAGAAAATTAAATCAAGATTAATTTATATTTTGTATCATACTATATGATTACCTGCTTTATATAGTACCACCCAATTCTCTCCCAGGATGCTATTTAATTGCCACCGATCATACTGGATGAAATCCTATTTGATTGAACTTATCATATTGTACAACCATTAATATCATACGGGATGATCTATTCAAGTATTTGAACTAATCATAGATACACTTATTTATCATACAACACTAATATGATGAATGAAACTAATCATATTATATAATCACCTATTTTATTATATGATTAAAAGTGACAGAATTAAAATTATTTGGTTTTTTCAAAGCCTTGTATTTAAGCTCTCTTATTAAACTTTGAAAACGTCTTTGGCTATTTAGAGATTTTTAGTTGGAGTGCTTTGATAAGTTTACTTCTTGAAAGATCTTAGTGTTTAGAGAAGAAGAAGAAGAAGTTTTGTGTGAGGGAGAAGTAGCGTGGGGAGGGATTTTGCATGGTTGCTCAAAGAAAGCTTCTACCTTAATTCCTCCATATCTCTCATTGATCTTTTAGGTTGCTTAGGGAAGAAATTCTTCAAGGCTGACGATCATCAGGTTCCTGCCTCACCAGAAGAGTGGAATGAATTTTAGGTTCTTTTCCTCACTAAGAGTGTGAAAAAAGATTCTAGGTTCTTTGTCTCACCAGAAGGGTGGAAAAGATTTTGGTACTTTATCACATTAGATTGTTGGAAGAGATTTTGTAAGGGCTTCTCCACCTTATTATGAAGGCTTGGAGAGTAACTAAAAGGTTTAGTGTGATAACTAGAGAGGAGGAATCCTAGAAGTAGACGTAGGTTAAGATTTAACTAACCACCATAAATATTGTGTGCTCGTTCTACTTTTCTTTCTGCATTTTTTTCCTGTATTTTTATTTTTCCAACATGTTATATTCTTGCAAGAATTTTTGAGATTAATGAGCTTTATTTTGATTTAAATTTTGTTGGAAAAATATAAAAATATGAATAATAAAATAAAAAAGATATATTCACATTTATTTTTCTATGAATGTCCTAGTTAAAGGCATACCTAAGTTAGATTTATCTAAGGAACCCCTGTGTGATGTATGTTAATTAGAAAAATAATTCAAATCATTAATTCATTTTATTAAGGACATAACCACCTGTAGATCAGTAGAAATCTTGCATTTGGACTTAATTGGGCCTTTTACTATAGCCAGCTTAAGTGGGAAAACTTTTTGGTAAGTGATTGTTGATGATTACTTTAGATTCATATGTGTTAGATTCTTATCTTATAAAAGTGAATCATTTAAGGAATTTAGTATGTTCTCCACTTGAATTCAAATAAAATTAGGATGTGAGATATTAACTATCCATTGTGATCATTATGGAGAATTTTAGAATGATAAGTTTGAATCTTTTTGTACGGAGCTAGCAATTGAAGATAACTTTTCTGCTCCTAAAACCCCTCAATAGAATGAGATAACTGAAAGAAAAAATAGAACTTTAGTAGAAGCTACTAGGGCTATACTAGTTGAATATTTTTAGGAAGAAGTAATGAATACTGGTTGTTATATTTTGAATAGGGTGAATGTTAGATCAAAATTAAATAAGATGCCTTATGTGCTGCTTAAGGGTAAAACACCTAATATTTTTAATTTGCATGTATTTAGGTGTAAATATTTTCTTCTCATCAATGGTAAATCTCCTATAGAAAAGTTTAACCCTAAGTCTGATGAAAGAATATTCTTAGGATATTCCTTTGTAGGTAAAACCTATAGGATCTTTAATAAGGGGACCTTAGTTGTAGAATTGTCCACCCATATTATATTTGATAAATTTAATAAATTAATTAAACCTAGGTTAAAAGAAGATGAAGAAGTAAAGTTTACCCAAGGAGTAGAGTCTATTGGCCTAGGTGATAGAGAAGAACCTTAGGAGCCATTGCCTAGAGAATGGAGATACTCATCTAGTCTAAGTGTATTCAAGTGGAAGTATATATAAAGGTATGTGCACCTTTATAAGTATCCATATATATGTTATATGTGTTGCAACTTAATTTTTATAACTATGTTTTCATATTATATGTGTTTTTTATGATTCAAAATGTTGATGTTTGATTAGTATTTTTCCTAACTTACACTGGAAATATTACTTTTGTTGTTTATGTGTACTAACATTTCAGGAAAATCATATTCAAGACTGTTAAACACTTCAAGATGGATTAGATTAGGATTCGTATTTGGAATATGTACTTTTTATATTTTTCTTGAGTCTGAAAGAGTGTGATTGTAATTGGGTAACTGAGCACACACATATTTGGAGAGTGTTAAAACTTGTAATTTTTTTTTAAAACTAATCATATTATATGATTTTGGATTGTACGGAACGATTTGTCCATCTAGTTCCTCCAGCAAATAGTTAATTAAATCTTAGATGGAAAAATTTCTAAGTACTGTTCGTAATATATGAAGTTGACTTCGTACAGATGACGTCTAGAGTACAAAATTGATGTGAACATTTTCGTCTATACAAATAGGTAATTTTTTTTAACTGTTCATCCGGGACAAACTTGAGTTTGTACACACAACATCCAAAGTATGAAATTGATGCGTATATTTTTGTCCATACGAACAGATAAATTTTTTGAATTGTTCGTTCGGAACGATCTTGAGTTCGCATAAACGATATCTAGAGTACAAAATTGATGCGTACATTTTTGTCCATACGAATAATAAAAAAGGTTGAACTAATCATACTGGATGATATATGGTTCGAACTATACAATGTGCATGTACAAAAATGTTTCATATAGGATCGTACGAGCAAACCTTTGAACTATTCGTATGTATTATTATCAATCGTACTGTATAATCATTGACGGTTAAAATTGAAATTTTTAGTTTTTTGGATGATTTTTTTGTGTTTTTTCTATATAAAGTCCTTATAAACTATTTTGGATGAATCCTTCTTTATTTTTCTTTAGAGCAAAAGTGTGAGAGTTGAAAGTTCGTTAGGGATATTAAGCCCTTATGAACTCGCCCGAGGCTAACTAAGAGGGAGGGTGAAAGGATATTTTAAAAAATCTTTCACAATCAAAATGCATAACTTAATTAAACCAGAATTCACCACAAAGAATAACGAGTGCAAAAATTAAATGCATAAATAATAAAGGAAAGAACACACCAGATTTATAGTGGTTCGGTCAAACCTTGACCTACGTCCACTCCTTAGAGGCGTCCACTCCTCGGAGGCACCCTCTGAGTATTGCACTAAACTCAGAGTCTCTCATTTAGCCCCCACAACTAGGTGAAGAAGCCCTTACAAAATCACTTCCACCTTCCCTAGTGCGCTGGAGTAGCCGGACCCTTTGACACCAAATAGATCTTCTTCTTCCCAGAACTTCCCTCAAGATGAGCCATGAATCCGATGGTACTAAGGTACAAGCTCGCCGGAGCAATCGTGTGGAACCCCCTCCACACTCCCTTGAAACCTCCTCCAAGGATATTTTCTCTCTCTTAAATTCCACCCTTTCCTCTCTCCCTTTTAAGCTCTCTCTTCAAGTTTCCTCCAAAAGAATGAAGCTTCAATGGCTGCCAAAGATACTTACAAAGTGCCTTTTCAAAGCTTAAATAGAAGAGCTCAAAATGAGCTCATTAATTGCAACTTGCCGAATTTATCGTCCAACATTATATGAATATCGTCCTGTACGATCAGTGTAAATTAAGCTCAATCAGCCAGGACGATTAGTGACGAGCAGAAGGTTTTTGTTCATATCGTCCAGGCTGATAGTATATCATCCTAGCCGATAGTATATCGTCCTAGACGATTAGTTCAAATCAACATATATCATCAAGAGCATCGCCCTGAATAGAAGCGGGCCATTGCTTTATCGTCTAGGATCAATTAAGGTTTTTGCACTGATTGTCCTGACCGATCCTGCGATCATTTTAGATGATATGACCAAAAATAGTAAACTCTAAATCAGATAGAAAAGTACCCCAAGTGTGTGTGCAAGGTTACAAAGCAAGCATGCACCCTTACAGGACATGACTCAAGAAATAAAAATTTATATCAGTAAAAATTACAAGTAAAATAGTTCTCCCAAATCTTGAGCCTTGAGTGGTGCATCATAATCCTGAAAAGTTAGTACACACACAAATAAACATATAATGTAAGTGAGCCATAATATTTGTGATCATAAAAAATATAAACTCATAAGCTCGAGTTGCAACAAGAGTGATTTAGGAGAGTGTTTGAGAAAGAGTTCTTGCAAATTGAGAGTGTTAAGGGTTCGCTAGGTTACTCAAAGATGACAATTTCTTTGTGTTTGTAGCAAATCTCTTCCTTACTTTGAAGATGCTCGAGGGAAGATCTGGTTCTCTTTCGATACTTGGAGAGTGTGAAAGGATGCCAATTCTATGCTGACACTTAGAGAGTGTGAAAATATGTCAGTTCTCTACCGATACTAGGAGGGTGTTAAAGGATACCAGTTCTCTGCCGACACTTGGAGGGTGTGAAAGGATGACTGTACTCTGCCACACTAGGGATTGGTGGAAGAGAGGATAATTGTAAAGGCTTTATCGCCTTGCTATGGGGGAAAAAGGAGAGTCACTTTGGTAATAGTGCAATACTTGAAGAGGGAGTCTTCAGGGAGTGGACGTAGGTCTTGTTGGATCGAACAACTATAAATTATTGTATTCTTTTTACATTTATGCATTTTTATTTTCCTGCAATTTTTATTTTGTGGATGAAAATTTTCTTTGTATAAAAATTATAAATCGGCTTTCATAAATTTCCAAGAGGTTTTTTAAAATAACCAATTCACACCCCCCCCCCCCTCCTCTTGGTTAGTATTGAGACAATTGATATAGGTCCAACAACCTATATGAAGTTTTCAATATGGTTAAGAATGAAGTGAATAAATTTAGATATAAGTAAGAGTGGGGGTATAAGATATGAAGTAGAAAATGAAAAAACTAAGATGTATAAGAAAGTAAAAGGTATTAGGAACAAAGGGAAAAATATAAATATTGTAAAATAAAAAAATAAATAATATTTCTTTTTTATGTTATTCTAATTTTAATATAATTTTAAAAGAATGCTTATAAAATTACTTCTAAAACATATACTATAATTAGTTATTTTTGTGTGGACGTTATACTTGATAAGCATGATGTTGACCTCCATATTATGACCAAAGGAACAAAAGAAAAAGAGAAAAAAATACCTGGTATCCTTGTCGAATCCACAAAATCCTCCGCAAAACCTACTTGAAATCACGTCAAACCACTGCGCATTCGGCGCCGTTCCACAATTTCTGCTCAAATCCCGCTTCGATCGCTGAATTATGATGCCTTTAAAAGCCAACCAAGCGAAGCATTCGTTGCTCTCCAAATCTTCTCTGCTCCACAGACACGACCACTTATCCCAAACTCCAGATCTTTGCCTCTCTTATCGATCTTCCTTCTTTAATCCACGGTCAAGCTCTCGAACTCCTCCCTTCTTCCACGAAGCCAAACTCCCTAGGCTGTGATCCTCACTAGGTTCACAAGATCCCGTCGCCTGCAGAAGCTCGAGCTGCACCTCCATTCACAAACCCGCAGAGAACCCGTCGATTCCCTAGCCTAGACCCGACTGAAGCTCACGACGCCTCATCCCTTCAGTGTTTTGACTCCTACTTTCGATTCCACCCTAGCCGACCAACCTCGCTCTTGCGATCCAATCCCCAAACCGAGAGCTCTCCCACACCTCTCTAACCGAATCCCTTAGCCGACACCTCCCTTGCCCTTTCTATGCCAGATCGGAAGCAACCACAAGAGCTTGTCGGCTGTGAAGGTAGATCCCTCCCTTTCACGCTCTATTTTAGCCAAATCCTGTAAATTCCCAAACCAGACAGAAGGGAGAGAGGGGTGTTTAATTAGTTTTAATTACAAATATTTTTAATTATAATTATTTTAACTAATTATGTTTATCACAATTAATTATATTTAATTTGAATTAAATGGTTATAATTAGTTTTAATTAGAATTAATTTTAATTAATAATTTTTAATAATTATTAATAATTATTAATTAATTATCATTCATTAAAGTTAATTAATATGAATTAATTATAATTAAATAAATTAAATTAGAATTAATCATTTCTAATTAATTTTACTAAATGTAATTAATTATTTTAATTAACTATAAGTAAATATAATTAATTATAATTGCCTTTCTTTTACCTCGATCCATGTGCTGACCCCACGTAGGTATAATCTCTCCAAACCCTAAAACTATGAGAACCCATTTTTTATGTTTACAATGTGACAAAACAACCACCTATACACACTTTTCTTAGCGTGGTGGGAGGAAGTGCGTCGCAAGGCTTGCAATGAAACGGGTAATCACCTAAAGTCCTTTCTTCAAAGTTCGTAGTGCACCGAAAAATCACCTATACATGCTTCTTAGCATGGTGGGATGGGAACCCGGTGCGATGCGTATGATGAAGTTGGGATACCCATAAGTACCCGCTTGCGGGGAAACAACTGATTTTCCTTTACAACAGGTACCGAAGACCCATACACGCTTTTCTTAGCGTGGTAGGGGGATCAAAAAATATACGGCCGTGGTGTCCTCGTTTCGAGGACACCTACCATACACGCTTTTCTTAGCATGGTGGGAAAGGTCCAATTTCCTAAAGTTTTCCCCTAAACGGGAGAGATGCCGGGAGGTTGCCGAAATTTTAAGTAAATGCATGACTATACCTAGACTTATTTGAACTCAAAGGATGGCATGGGACTTATATATGAACTTGTGGACAAAATGCAAATGACTAATTCTAAACTTAATTAAAATAAAATTGAAATGAAAACTTGACTCAAGCTTTTCTTTGAACTCGAATTGAACAATAAGAAGCTTGAACTTGAAAGTGATACAAGGAACTTGATGAACTACAAATGACTACACTCAAACTTAATTTGAGCTTTAATTAAACTTGAACTTACATTTGATTTGAAAATCAAATGATGTGAGCAAAGAGTTGGACAACTTGAATATAAGCAAAGACTTGTAATTTAACTATGAAGACTTGTAAACTTGAACTTGGGTCACTTGGACTTGTATACAAGAAAATGAAAAGGACTATGCATAACTTGAGCTCAAATGAACAAATACAAAGAATTTGAGTTTTAAACAACAATAGACTTGAATTAAGTTTGAACTTGTGCAAGAAGGCATGATAATGCTTAAAATTAAATCATAAGTTGCAAAGCAACGAGTTCTAAATACAAATGGAGTAGAAGAGAAGCTTGTGAGTCAAAGGAATGTGAGCATCATTCATTTACAAGGTTGTAAAGAATATCATTCAATGACATGGTATTTCTCAATGAATTTAATGATTTACCAATAGTCATATACAAATAATATGCAATGATCATGACCATTCACATGCAAAACATATGTTGAAGACTTGTGGTGGATAGAATAATGCACCTATAAGCATGAACATGAATATATTACACACAGAATGATCCATTTACAAGCAACTACAAGAAACTTATGAAAGTTTGGAAATGATTGCGAAACATATTTAGGTGAATGTGATAATGTTTTACGATCAACTTCAATGAGCGAATGCTACATCACTATTACAATCAATCACCCTTCAATGTTGAGTAGATACATCAATCCATTACAAGTGAACACCAGATGGTGTGTAACAAACAAAATTGTCTATAGATCCGTTATAATATGAAAAATGTCATCTATGAATAAAAGGGGAAAATGACTACAACGAATATGATGCTGGGAGATCTACGTTCAAAGCAATTTTGCTCACAGAATATTGACAATGCATGCAGTAGTCCAACCTACAACCAGTGTATATTGAGTGTTGTGGCACGCTTGAAGTAAATACAAATAGAACTAGCAATTCACTCATGAGTAACATCGATTGAAATGATGTAGAAGTGATGGATTCTATATAAATATAGCCATACACTCGTACACTTGACAGATAGTTCACAAGGTGGTGATGAAAGCAATGTAAGTTAACGGAAGACACATATGGTACAATATACAATGAAAAGAGCTTTTATAGATTATGGCAACATATATGCAGTGGGCATAATGGCCTCACATAGTCAACACCAATCAACGTGCATGAGGGGTTGGTGACAGATGCAGACTCCTATAAACTACCGTAGAAGATGCATGGTATACCCAATACAATGTTCACAAGCAAAATGCTAAAGGGCTACAATAAATGCAAGCACCTACAGATTAAAACAGGAGATTCGTTAGTGCACTATGATTCGCCTACAAAAAGAGACAAATAGTGCACGACAGTCTACCTGTACGAAGCAACAAACAACTCAATCCAGAAGCTGCTACAATATGCCACCGAATATGCAACTTCTATGCAAGCGGACAGAAGGGTCTACAAATACTTTCAAAGTACCCCCGCACGTGCATCGTAGTTTGTATACACGTAGGTACACTAAAAGAGGTAAAAGCAACCAAACACCCGCATGGGCCCCATCGAGCATGTTATTGGTACACACGTGACGTCTAGGGATGCTACACGAGTTAATAAATACATGGATAGAGAAAGTTGTATTATATAATACATGGATGATTCGAGGCCAGTCAATTTAGCACCTCCTAATGATGAGGCAGATGTTGATTTAAAAGAAAATAAATGTGATGTTGAAGAAGAAAATGATGAAGATAAAAATGGTTTTATAGATTCTTCATTACTAAAGTGTCCATTAGACATTTCAACTTTATTATGTGATGCAAGTGAAATTAATAAATAAAGTCTTTTGATTCTACATTTACCTTGGGTGGAAACTAATAAGGAATAAAATAGAGAACACATAAATAACTCATACCCTATAAGATTTAACAGCTGAAAGTACCTCAAATTTAATGACAGCTAATATCATGGCATAATTTTTTTAGTATTTTCTCAATCTATATAAAATTTAGATAATTTTTTTGAAAGTAAAGATAACTCGAGTATGTTACATTTACATGCATCGAAGAGAATTTTTGATCAATTTTATTAAATTGAGGATAAATATTTGGTACATCAATTGCACTTCTAAGAAATACTATCACGGAGGGTGCAAGCTCGAAAGGATATTTAAATATATTTGAGATTCAAATCCATATATCATATCATACGTGTTCTCTAAATATTCGAGACAAACACCATCGAAAAACTCACCTATAATTTATTGGATAAACAATTAAGAAGAAGCATGTTGAATCTTACCCAAATTTAAGAACTTAAAGGTTAAAATATAAAGTTATGATGGACTATAAAAGTGACTTATCTTATGACAAGAGTTGACATTATTGCGAGCAAGCAATTACTTGCAAAAGAGGATCCCCTACAACTTCTTTAATGAAATTACATTATCTTTCATGCGAAACAACAAGAAATTAAGTGTAGTAATTATTATGTAGCTTGACCCTTCAGGACATTTAAATATTATTATTTTTCTCTTTAGGTGTTTGTATTTGTGGCTTTAAAGATACATATCATCCATGTTAACTGATTATAGAATATTTTTCAATAGAATATATGGGGATACTTTGCTCTTGAATGTTTCCCAAAATGTGAATACTTAGATTTTTTAAGGACAAATGTAATAGTTATCCTAACACTGTTATTGCCAAGTCATGAGCCTTGGATAAGAAAAGTAGAGGGTTGCATTAGGTAGTCGACAATCAGCATAAAATTTGTCGAATAATCATGAAATAAATCTTTTTATACATTGCGTTAATGCTAGGACGTTCCCTAGAAGCGACGCATTATATTGCCTGCCTGAATATAGTGATAAGTGAGCAAGGGCCACTACACCAGCGCCTGGGTACAATGTTAAACAGACAAGGGTTCCCACTTCATGGATGGATCTTGGCAAAAAAGCTAGTCCATGAAACTAAAATTAGGATAAGAGCTTGGAATATAGGTTCCTTTATAGGAAAATTAATGGAATTAATAGATATTATGATCAATAGGAAGATAAATATTTTTTTCATTTAGGAAACTAAATGAGTTAAAGAGACGGCTAAGGAGATTGATAGTTTAGGATTTAAATTATGATATTCTAGTAGGAGTTGTACTAGAAATTATGTAGGTGAGATTATAGATAAGAGTTTGAAGGATAATATTGTAAAAGTTAATATAATTGAAAAGATTTATAGCTTTAAATATTGTTATTGATGCTAAGGTTATTAATATTATAAGTGCTTATGCTCCTCAAGTAGGTTTGGATATGTGCTTAAAATTAAAATTTTGGAATGACCTATAAGAATTAATATAAATGATACCTCTCAAAAAAAGAGTTTTTATTGGAGGAGATTTAAATGGACATGTTGGTAGAGAGGTAGATGATTTTAAAAGCATTCGTGGTAGTTATAGCTTTAGAGCGACTAATGAAGATGGTAAGACTATATTAGATTTTTTTTTAGCTTATGATTTTGTAATTGCTAATACCTTATTTAAGAAAAGAGATGAGCATTTCATCACTTATAAGAATAGATATAATAAAACTTAGATTGATTTTTTTCTTATAAGAAAAATAGAATGTTTATATTGTAAAGATCATAAAATTATTCTTAGTGAAAATTTATGTACCCAACATCGCTTATTAGTTTTGGACTTTAACATGAATTGGCATAATATTCAAAATAAAGTAAATTATTATTCTAGAATTAGATGGGGGAATTTAAAGGATATTAACAAAAATATTGTTGAGATTAAGATTCTAAATCTTAAGATTTTATCTTTGCATGAACAAGCTAATGTTATGTTAGAAAAAGTAGCTATTGATATTAAGATATTACAAAAGATGTGCATGGAGTATCAAATGGAAAAGCTACGAATAGTAAAAATAATTGGTGGTGGAATCAAAATGCATAAGAAAAGATAAAAAAAAAATTATTATAAAAATTAGCTTACTTGTAAAAACTCTGATAATGGGAAAAGATATAAAGAAGCCTGTAAAGTGTCTAAGAAAGCAATTTGCAATGCAAAGATTTTAGCTTTTAATGATTTATATAATATATTAGATACTAAGAAGGATGAAAAATTTATGTATAAGTTAGGTAAATAAAGAGATAGGTGTAGTAAGTATTTAGTTTAACTGAAGAGTATTAAGGATGAAGATCGAAAAGTGCTTTTATTTGAAAAGAATATTCAAGTCAAGTGAATGAGATATTTTGCTAAACATTTTAATGAAAATTATGAGAATACAATTGAATTTAATGACCTTAGAATCTTAAATAAAAATAAATTTTTTTATTTATTTGTATATTAGTAAAATTGAAGTTAAAGAAGTTTTAAAGAAAATGAAGTATGGAAAAGTTGTTGGACCTGATGATATTCTAATAAATGTGTGAAAATGCTTAGGAGATGAAGGAATTTTTTTGGCTTACTAAACTTTTAAATATTATTTTGAAGGATAAAAAGATGCCAAATGAGTGGAGAATGAGTTTGTTGATTCAAATTTTTATGAATGAAGGTGATGCATAAGATTTTGCGAATTATATAGGAATTAAGTTAATATATCATACTTTAAAACTATGGGAGAGAGTTATAGAGCATAGGCTATGGAGTGACACTAATGTTTCTCAAAATCAAATTGGATTCATGCCAGGTAGGTCTACTATGGAAGTTATACCTTTATTGAGAGGTTTGATGGAGAAGTATAGAGAGAATAAGGAGGATCTACATTTGATTTTTATTGATTTAGAGAAAGCATATGATAAAGTTCCAAGAGAAGTGCTACGGAGAATTCTACATACGAAAGGGGTTAATAATGCATATATTCAAGTCATTAAGGATATTCATGTAGGAGCTGTTACTTGTGCTCAAACACAAGGTGGTTTGACCAAGTATTTTCCTATGTGAGATGGATTACATTAAGGATTAGCCTTAAGCACATATCTTTTTTCTTTAGTTGTCATGGATGCTCTTACTGGACATTTGAAAGAGTTGTACCCCGGTGTATACTTTTTGCCGATGATATTCTTCTTGTTGATAAGAATAGAGAGGGAGTTGAAGTTAAACTTGAATTATGGAGGTCAACCTTAAAGTCTAAAGGATTTCATTTGAGTATATCTAAAATTGAATATATGGAATGTAATTTTAGTAATAATAAATCTAGTGGGGAGATTGCGACTTTGGGAAAAGAAGTCATTAATAGAAGCACATGTTTTATATATCTATAGTCTATTGTTCAGAATGATAGTGAAATAGATGGGGATAGTATTAATATAATTCAAGTTGGATTGTTGAAGTGGAGGAATGCATCAGGATTGTTATGTGATAGAAAAGTCTCTCTCAAACCTAAGACAAAATTCTATAAGATAGTAGTGAGACTTTCAATGATTTATGGTGCAGAATGTTGGCCATTAAAAGAGAAGCATAATATTTAAGTTAAGTGTTGTAGAGATGAAGATGCTTAGGTTGATGAGTGACTTTACTCTTAAAGATAGGATACTAAATGAGCATTTATGTGAAAAGGTTGGAGTAGCTTAAGTGGAAGATAATATTAGAGAGAGTCTCCTTAGATGATTTGATCACATAAAATATCGGACTTTTGATGACCCGGTTAGGAAAGTATATGTATTAGATTTGATCATTTTAAGAAAGGTAGAGATTGACCTAAAAAATATTGGTTATAAAATATTAAAAACAACCTTTCTTTATTAGATTTAGATGAGAATTTGACCATTAACAAGACATAATGGAGAAAAAGAATTCATGTAGCCGACCCCACATAGTAGGATAAAGGCTTGTTGTTGTTATTGTTGTAAATGTAATTGTTATCTCATAAAATACTAACTCACCATTGCATTTCATGATTATACAAAAATAGTATAGGCTTGATAGAAAATTTAATTTTTATTTCAAAAAATATTGACTCACGATGCATTTCATTATTATATTAAATGATTATGTAAGCTTAATAGAAAAAATAATATTTATTTCTAATGAAATATTTGTATTGTTAAAACTTTATCTGTAATATAATATAGTAATTATAATTATCTATATCATCAACCTTTTTTAAAGGAAGTTGATGAGTATATGCACTACAATACAAAAGTTTAAGAGCAATAAAGAGCTACTTGAAGAATGATTACTTAGCTCTCCCAAAAGGATTATAACTTTCAAGTTTCTTTTTGACTTTCTCCAGCACGCCCCCAGTTTCATATCAATATATATAACTCTGGCAAAGTAATGCATCTCCATATAATAGAGAGAGAGATTTTACATTAAAACAATAAAATACTTCAAATAATGTGATCAAAACTACACACTATCATACAAAAACAACATCAAGCCTTTATCACACTCATATGATTGATAATATTAACTTTTTTTTTTCTCTATTGTATTTTATTAAGAGCCAAATTCTCAATTAAATCTAATAAAAAAAAGAGAATAAAAAAATTCTCATTACTACATTTCTCACACTTTAACAAAAATAATAATAATATATTTTTTTATATTTTAGCCTAAAATATCAATATTTCCAATTTCTTCTTTAACATGAAAACCAAAAAGAATTTTACAACTGAAGAAAATATTTCACGGTGATTTTCACATGTGCTGGTGATCTCACCCAAAAAAGGAAGAAGATTAATTATGAACATCCAACCACATCAAGCTCTGCTAGGGTTTTGGCTCTAGTTTCTCCTCATCATAGTTTTTTTCTCTTTGGTGCTTCCCGTCGGGGAGGAGTCTCTCCCTCTCTTGATGGAGGTTACCCCGCACGATTTCCCTCCCCTTTCTAACCCCTCTCTCTTGGGTCCACCTCCTATGTGTTGCGGATCTATGACTTATGATTTTGATGATAGCAAACATTCTCTTTTCTCTACAACTTTCTTATCTACTGACATTTCAGGTTCACACGATCAGACTACAATTTGGAATCAGCTCAAGATTGGGTAGACTAGGTCTGAGTCTATTTGTAATCTTTTTCCTTTCTTGAGTCTGTGTATTTGGTGTGGGATCTGTTGATTTGTATCATGGAAGATTTTCTATTGTTCCCTATGAGATTTCTATTTTTGGTAATATTGGCCGGGACGATATTTATATCGTCCTGGACGATCTGTCCAAAAATAGAAACCCTAATCAGGGCATCCTCATTAAGGCAAACGTCATTAGCTGATCGGCCTGGACGATACCTGTATCGGCTAGGACGATAGTCTCAATTCAGAAAGAATCAGCCGCCATAATCAGTTTAGGAATTCTTTGTTTTAGGAAATTGGCCAGGACGATCTTTATATCGTCCAGGCCGATCTAACTCAATTATGCCTAAATTGAACTGGTATCTTTGGAAAGCATTGATGGTTGATTAATACGATCACATCGTCCGGGACGATCGCCTGATTGATCGGGATGATGTCCTGGACGATCTACATTGGACAGCTCGAATTCAGGGCGAAGATCAGGATGATTGAAATCAGTTTTAAACTAATCGGCCTGGACGATCGTGTTATCGGCCAGGACGATGTAACCAATTTTTTTCTGATCGTCCCAAATCGTCCCGGGCTGATGAGCTAAATTTGTACTGATCGGCCAGGACGATATATATATCGTCTTGGACGATAATGTCGGCAACTTGCATTAATGAGCTCGTTTTTAGCTCTTCTATTTAAGCTATGACAAGGCACTTTGTAAGTGTCTTTGACAGCCATTTTAGCTTCGTTCTTGTGGGGGAAACTTGAAGAGAGAGCTTGAAAGGGAAAGAGGAAAGGGTGGAGTTTGAGAGGGAGAAGATCTTGTGAGGGGGGAACTCAAGGGAGTGTAGAGGGGATTCCACAAGGTTGCTCTGGTGAACTCGCACCTTAGTACCATCAGATTCAAGGCTTGTCTCGAGGTAAGTTCACCAAAGAAGAAGATCTTTTTGGTGTCAAAGGACCCGGCGACTCCGCCGCACGGGGAAGGTGGATGTGATTTTGTAAGGGCTTCTCCGGCTAGATGTGGGGGCTAAAGGAGAGACACTTATTTTAGTGCAACACTTGGAGGGTGCCTCCAAGGAGTGGACATAGGTCAAGGTTTGACCGAACCACTATAAATTCGGTGTGTTATTTTCTTATTATTGCTTCCGCATTAAATTTCCGTACTTTGATTTCTGTGGTGATTTTGGTTTGAGTTTTAACTTTGGTTTTAAAGTTATCTAATTCACCTCTCTCTTTGTTAGCCTTGGGCTAGTTCTATAGGGCTTAACATCCCTAACGAATTTTCTAGTGCCATCAGAGCACTTTCACTATGCTCCAGGCGACCTCTTATGTCGACAATCTATCGGCGCTTGCTTTTAAAACTCCTAATTTTTCGACATTCTTTGTCGCTCCCAGCTAGAAGCTCTCCTTCTTCGCTGATGACCTCTCTAAAGGCACCTCTGGACGCTTTCCCTGGTGGGATAATCGATAGGTTAGTGTCCTTACTATGAACAATTTTTTTCCTCCATTAAAAAGCTTTGGAATCTCAAAGGTTCACTTTCCCTCCTCACCCTTACAGATGGTTTTTTCTTGCTTAAGTTTACATCCTCTGAGGATCTTGAGATGTTTGGATGGGGGGGGGGGGGGGGGGGGGGGTCGTGGTTCCTTTTAGGGAAATCATTCATTCTTCAATGGTGGCCACCTAAGTTCAAACCGATAAGGGATGAATCGTCCTCCATTCTTATCTAGGTTAAAATTATCAACCTCCCTTTGGCCTTATGGACGCTCCATCCCATATTCATCTCATCCATTGATCATTACTAATCCTTCACCCTCTTTAATCCTTCTCGTTGGTTATGCTACCTCTGGTGCAAGATCTTCTCCTCCTCCTACCCTCACCTCTCTACCCCCCGCTAGCCCTACTTTATCGAACCTAAACTTACCCACTAATGTTTCCTCCTCCTCGGAGCAAACTTCATGTCCAATCACCATAACCCCTTCTAATGTCCCGCTTAGTAATATGTTTTCCTCCTTGCAAACTGATGAACCTTCTTTGCCTCCCATTATTGGTCAACCCCATGTGGCTGATATGCCTTCTTCTTCTTCTACGAAAAATACTACTCTTTCAGTTGATATTTCCTCATCAACTAACAATCAAATATCCTCTAAATCCAAAGGCAAGTCTCCCAAAGAAGCTAAGAAAGGTAAGCCTAAATCCATAAAAAAGGCTAAAGCTTCAAGGTATTAATGTCATGTATGCATTTGCTAGTTGGAACTTGAAGGGGTTTAATAGCCTTGACAAAGTTCAATTTTGCAAAGAACTAGTTTATTCCTATAGTCTTAAGCTTGTGTATTCTTGAAGCTAAGGTGCAACTCCATGCTACTTTGGATCCTTGGTTCATTAATAATCATAAGGCTTTTGATGTTGAAGCAAGCTACAATAATTTATATTTTTCTTCCCCATGAAGAATTCGGCTTAAGTGGAACCCTTCTTTTGTCTCCTTCATCCCCACCTTCACCTCTTCCCAAATCATCCACGGCTCCTTTTTGACTAGTTCATCCTCTCTAGTTTATCTCTTTGTTGTCTATGTTGCTAATAGTGTGGTTGACAGAAAGGAATTCTAGAATGATCCGCGTAACCTTGTCCGCTCTTTGGACCAGCCCTGAATTATCCTGGGGTATTTTAATTGCTGCAGATTCTATTTTGGAAAAGCAGGTGGCAATCCTCTTCATTCAAGCTCTTTGGAGGAACTTAATAAATGCATTTTTTATTGTGGTGTCGAAGATCTTGCCTCTTTTGGGTTCTTCTACACATGGTTTAATCAAAGGGTGGATTAACCCGTACACATCAAGTTGGATAGGGTCCTGGTCATCCGGCATTACTTACCTCTTTTTAATATACTTATTATAAAGTGGTCCCTCCTATGGGCTATGACCACTTCCCTATTATCTTTATGGACTCCTCTTGCTCTGTTTCCTTTGCCAAGTTTATGTTCAAAAACTACTGGGTGAAAATGAATGTTTTTTGGGATGCTCTTATCTCAGCTTTTGCTAGGCCTGCTTTAGGCAGCCCTTATCTCAACTTTCTACTATTGCCTTAAGATTCTTAAGAGATCCCTCAAGGGCATGAAATGGGAATCTTCTAATTATCTTATAAACTCCATCATTAATCTTAAAGGCTTACAGAGCAGCTATCTTCGTGACCTCCAAACTCAGCCTTTGGACTTAGTTTTAAATAACAAACTTAAGGAGGTTAATGATCATTTAGCTTCTTTGCAAGCTGCTTGGTCCTCCTGGATCTCTCAAAGAAGCAAGACTTATTGGCTAACTAGGGGTGAAGATGACTTGGGGTTTCTCCATGCTAAGATTAGAGCAAGGAAAAATAGAAATATTATAAGTGACATTACTGCTGATCAAGGCCACTTCTCTACCATTCCCGATATCTCTAATGCCATCATTAATAATTTACAAGAGGTCTTTAACACTCCGGTTCCAGTTCTATGGGATGACTCCTTTATTCATGTTGGTAACTTGGTTCCCCAACAACTTTTTGGCTCCCTCATTGCCCCTGTTACTGATCATGACATTAAAACCATCGTGTTTACTAGCAAGGCCTCTGCTGCTCCTGGCCCTGACGGTTTCTCTTTCGAGTTTTATAAAAAAGCGTAGCCCCTGCTTGGTCATCAAGTTTTCAAGGCTGTTAAGAGTTTTTTCTCTACTGGTTTTCTTCCCATGAGTACTAAAGCCACAACCATCACTTTGATCCCTAAAATATCACATGTTTCCCATATTTCTGATTATATACCTACTTCTTTATGCAATGTCTTCTAGTAAATTGTGGTGAAGTTGTTGGCTAATAGGTTGAAGTTGGTCTTGCCTCTTGTTATTCATGAAAGTCAAGCAGGCTTTATCTCTAAGAAGTTTTCTCGAGATAATATCATTTTGGTTTTTGAAATTCTAAGGTAATTTAAAACGGGGAGAAATCTTTTTTGCGCCAAACTTGACATCAAAAAAGCTTTCGACTCTTTATCAAGAAAGTTCCTCCTAAACCGTTTGAAGCTTAAAGGTTTTCCCGAGCTTTTCATTAAATTGATTAAAGGTTGTATCTCAGTGGCCTTTTTTTTCATCTATATCAATGGATCCCTTGAAGGTTTTTTCAAATCTTCTTCGAGTCTTAGACAAGGTTGCCCCCTATCCCCGCTGTTGTTCTGCATTGCAATGGGTATCTCTTACTGTCTCCAACCTCCTTTTTCTCGGGTATCTCCTGCCATGGTGTTTCTATTAACCATTTTCTTTTTGCTAATGATCTCCTAGTGTTTGGAGATGTTGTTTCTGATAATGTCATTAACCTTAAGAATTGTCTGCACCATTTTGCTTCTGCCTCCAACGTTCATATTAACCCTGGCAAGAGTTCCATTATTTTTGCTAAAGATGCCCCTTCGGCCGCTGAAATTACTGAGATACTCGGGATCTCCCATTTGAGCCCCTCCTTAACCTACCTTGACCTACCTATCTCACCTCACAGACTTAAGTTTTCTCACTTCCAACCCCTTCTAAGCAGGATCACTGCTCTACTTGAGGGTTGGAAAGTTAAATTCCTTTCTTTTGGAGGTAGGATGCAATTTTTGATGTTCACTATTGCCAACACGATAGCTTACTGGATTAGGGGCTCTATAATACCAAAAGCTTACTGTGCTTACATTTCTAAATTATGCTCTAAATTCTTATTGCATGGGAACATTAATGACAAAAAACTGCATTTAGTTGCTTGGAGTTCCATTGCCAAGTTGAAATGTCATGGTGGTTTGGGCATTCTTTCTTTTGATGCCCACTATTTTGGGGTTACTTGTTCCTTCTTATGGTGGCTGTATCATCTTCACTCCCTTGCTACAGCCTGGTTTCGTGCAAAATATGAATCCCCGTGGAAATCTTCGAACCCAAATGCCTCTAAACTCTAGAAATTGAGTTGTTTGACTGCTCAAAAAATTAAGTCGGTTATTACTCTATCTGTTGGCACCTAATGCAGATTTTCTTTTCTTTGGGACCCTTGGATTAATGGGAACTCCCTCTAGGAGGTTTATTGTGATTATAAGCTTTATCATAAAGCGGTGGGGGATTTCATCTTAAATGGCCATTGGGAATTTCTTGAGCATATCCCTTGTACGTTCGATTAGCTATCTCTGTATCAACATTTTGGAGCAACCAGTGTAATAATGGGAGGGCTCCAGTCATCCTACTTTAAAGCAGTTCATAGAATTCTCTTACTTGCACTTTGAGAATGTTCAATGGTATAAAATCATTTGGCACAAACATGCTTCTCTTGGATACGCCTGTTTTGCATAAAAGGCTATTCTTGAGAAGCTTAAATGTGCAGATGTCCTCATTAGGAGGGGCATTCAGGTTTCGGATGATTGTGTTTTTTGTCGTAACTTCCCAGAATCCCATCACCACCTTTTCTTTGATTGTGATTTCTCTTTTTGGGTCATCTCGGCCGTCCTCCTAGGTTTTGACAGTTTTTTATTCAGGCCTAATCTTCCTCAAACATTGATTTTCTGGATCATGTGTCCACTTTTGACAAGTTGGAGAAAAACTTTTGTTTCTTTGTCATTTCTTACACCATCTACCATCTTTGGATGGAAAGAAACAACCGGCGTTTCTCTAATTCTTGGATTACCCCGGATGCTGTGATTGAGGCTATTAAAGTGTCTATTAGAGGAAAAACGAGAAGTTGGAAAAATGTGGACAAGTTTAAAGAGAAATTTGCAGTGCTGTTTTGATTATCTGTTTTGGTTGCTGCTGTTTTTGTATGCTGAAATTTTTGTGGGATGATGATGACCTGACGGCTACCCGTGTTTTTGCTTTCCTTCAAGACGGGTCCTATTAGATGACCCTCATGCCTTTTCTTTTGATTTCGTTTTGGTGGCACTATGACAACCTGGGACTCTTTTTTAGGTGGACGTTATTATCAGTCACTGGTCTGAATTTTGATGCTTGGTTGCTCTCTTTTTGGTTCCCTCTTTTTGTTGGGTTTTAATTGTTCAATGTGTTTTCTTTTTATTTTCTTTCTTATAGGCTTACAAGTTTACTTGTAACTGATTTTTCATTTTAATACATTGGCTTCTGCCCCGATATTTCCCAAAAAAAAATTTATGAACATCAATTTTTGTATATCAGTTCATAGACAAACCAATTCAGTTTCAAATTAACGACACCAATCCTTACACCACGCTTCCAAATCAAATGACTGACTGACGAACCACATCTATCATTATTTACCAATTACAAAAAGCTCAACAGGCAGAACAAAAATAAATTCAGGCTGATACTAATGATGCTGTCCCTTAATTGGAAATGATGCAGAATATAAGAAAAATAATGGTAAATAAATATTATTCAAATCTTATTCGAAAGATATTTGAACACCCTATTTTGTGTTATAACCTTTATGAAGCCTAGTGTTAAAACTTAACCGTCCAAAGCCCTTGTTCATGAGAGGATTAATGAAGGCGTTGATTTACTTGACGTTATAATTGGAATGGTGACAATTAAGATCAGTTCTCTCTATAACAATTTTTAATACAACAATTTCTAATTTAAGAAATATTTGTACTAAACAATTATTTTAAAAATCATAAAAAAAGTATATCATCAGAGGAGTATCTCCTTGGTAGAAAAAAATTCACGCTCATACTTCCATAAAAATATGAGATATCAAATATCTTTACAATTGAAAATGACTAATTTAATATTAATAGTATATTTATCAAAATATGTGCATTATGAGGCACATAATTATCATATATATAAAGAGGGAAAGAGAGAGAGAGAGAGAGAGAGTCACATTTTGCATTAACACTCCAAATAGCTTCAAAGCGATCAAAATCAGTCATAATAATAATAATTTACATTGTAGCCCAATATATCAATATTTTCTAAACCAGTTCAGCCATAAAAAAAAAAAAAAAAAAAACAAGACCAACATCAAGCCTTTATCCCACTATGTGAGGTGAGCTACATAGAATCATTTTTTGCCATTATATCCTCTTTAAGATTCAAATTCACATTTAAATCTAATAAAAAAAATTATTTCTAATATTTTCTGACCAAAAATATTTTTAGATCTACCCTATCTTCTTAACATAGGTTAAATCTATAACATCTACTCTTAACCGGGTCATCACAAGATCAACAATTTATAAAAAACAAAATAAAAATATAAGAACTCGAAAAAAAATGTTCTAAAGTGACTCTCACGAGTGCTGGGAACAAAAAATAATTTTACAAACTGTAGAAAATATTCCAAAGTGACATTTCGCAAGTGATGGGAATCCCACTAAAACACAGAAAGAAGACTGATTCGGAATACCAATTGTAGTTTATCATTTCACAAAACAAACCGTTTCCATTTTGAATTAATGAAACAAATCCTTGCACCATAGGCTTCAAATCCAAATGATTGGAATGCTGAACAAAAAGTTAAACAGGAAGAACAAAAATAAATAAATCCATTTAGGCTGAAACTGATGATATGTGCCTCAGTAGGAAATGATGCAGAATATGAGAGGAAATGGTGGGTGAAACTTTTTTCAAATCTTGCTCAACCCAAATTTAAAGACTATACTGTGTGTATAATCATTGCTCAAGTGTTATAACCAGGTGTTTGAAGCTCTTGTTCAAACCTACTGTTCGAACTCACCTCCTTCCTGACGAGATAAGGGATACCAGCATGAGAATGTCAGCACTACATGGGATGATGAATGCATTGTAAACTACAGTAAAATGCATTTAACGTTCACCTTTCCCATCGACATTCGAAGGGATCAAATGAGAGGATTGCTGATGGTATTGATCCACAAGATGTTCCAACGAGAAGGAAGACAATTCAATCAATCAAGCAGATAAAGATGCTTGGAAGAAATTTGAGTTTTTGTTACTTTTCTACACACACACATACAGAGAGAGAGAGTTAACTTTTGCATTAAAGCACTCCAAATAGCTTTAAATAAAGTGATCAAAATCACATATAGTCATAAAAATAAAAATAATAATTTTCCTATTTTAGCCTAATATATCAATTTTTTCGAACTCCAATTAACTATGAAAACGAAAAAGAATTTTACAAACTAAAGATATTATTTGACATTCCTTAAAGGGGATCCAACCCAAAAACAGAACATTAATGATGAATAACAATTATTGTATTTCAAATAGCAGAAAAACCAATTCCATTTTCAATTCATGAAACAAATACTTGCACCATAGGCTTCCAAACCAAATGATCTAGAGGGAAATGATAAGTAAATTTTGTTCGAGTCTGGCCCATACCAGAATCCAATACCATATTGTGTGTATAAATTTCCTAGCTTTCAAAGCTTTTGTACAAACATTAAAAAGAGAATGTCAACATTTAAAAAGATGATGAATGCATTGTAAATTACATTAAAAAAATACAATAAAATGGATCACATATGAAGATTGTCAAAGGCTTTATAGTGGCAATTCAATCAACCAAGCAAATAAATCAATGAAGAAGATGCTTGGAAGAGAGAATTTCATGTTGTATTTACGTTAAAGATTCATTAAAATTCAGAGAGTAAATTTTTTGCATTAACATAAAAATAGCTTAAAAAAAAGTGATCAAAACCAGTCATAATAATAATAATAATAATTTTCATAAATCAACAAAACATATCAATATTTCCAAACCCTACTTCCATGGAAACAAAAAAGAATTTTACAAACTGAATAAAACATTTCAAAGTGACTTTCACTAGTGCTGCGGATCCCACTAAAAAATACAAACATTGATTCTGAATAGCAATTATTATATATCAGTTCGCATCAGAAATCAATTCCATTTTAAATTAACGAAACAAATCCTTGCACCATAGGCTTCGAAAACAAATGATTAGAATGCTGAACAAAATTTGTTATTATTGCGATATTACAACAAATTAAACAGGTAGAACAAAAATAAATTCAGGATGATACTGATGATATGTGCCTTGATATGAAATGATCCAGAATATAAGAAGGAACTTAGTCATCAAATATCTGTAATCAAACAACACAAATATCTAGCTTTCATAATTGAGACAGATAGATACTCAGGGAAATAGGAATCTTGCTTTGGCTGTGGTTTCTTTCCCATTTTATGCTCAGTGGAATTGATTGCTTGGTCTGTAGTGCTTTCCAGGTCACCCAAACTCCGGCATGACTGTAAGCAACTTTCATCAAGGCGATTTTAATGGGAATCTGCAGATTTATGCCTTTATTTAAATGAACTATAACATCAAATTTAGCAGACCTTAAGGGGCTCTTTGGTATCCTATGTTAGGCAGGATTCAAGCAAGATTTTGCTTATATCCTAGCAAATTAACTCTTCAAATTTTACTTTCATGATAAATCTCGTTTCTTCATTATAGGTTAACTCCAGAACTTTTTTAATCGTTTACAAGATTTAAAGGATTTAACTCTCATAAATCTAAAAAACTAAACGGTTTACCATGATTTACCAAATTTACAGCTATCATGCCAAACAGTTTTCATGTTTTAATCCTCTAAGAAATTATAAAATCTGGATTTATAGGATTAACAAATCCTACATTTAGTTAAATTTGCATAAAACTAGCGATGAAGAAAACAGCATCAAATTTCCACAAAAAAAATGATTTCAATCTAGTCACCTTATAAGTTTGCTGATCTAAGGAGTTTCAAAGCAGCAGCAACAACATATGGAACGGAATGACCTGACACCATTTTCACCAAGAAAACTTCATTTTCCATACCAAACACAATAGAAGTTTCACTGAATATGCCATACTTCCTAACCCAAAAGAAAAAAAATTAGTGCAACTACTCCCCTTGAAAGAAGTTGCAGATAGATAAGCATGTCAGAATTCAAACAAGAATTGTTGTTTTAAATTGTCGCAAATATCAAATAAATCAAATAAATGAAAATAATTTAAGAATATATCATCCATTTCAAGTTCCCTAAGTATATCTAACTAAAGAAAGTTTAGCTAATTTTCCCTCAAACGTAAAGTGCAACAAAGCATCTAAATAAAAAATTAGATGAAGCCACATTCTTTTGTGAAAGAAAACGTTAACACCATCTGCAGCAAAATTATATCCTCGCCAGCAATACTAATTCAAAAATGTCAGAATACATCTTAAGAAAACTCTACATCAATTTTCCCAGATTTTCAATCTCAATACCTCTCTGGAAGAAATTTAATTCATTAACTTAGTCATGTTTCTTGAGTTGCAATGCATTAAAATTTCAACAAACAACAACAACAACATCAAGCCTTTAAAATTTCAATGCATTAAAATTTCAAATGGATTAAAATTTACCAGGTCCCACACAAGTTGGAAAGAACTGCTCCAAGAATTGATAATGAAACGCTCGGTAGACATGGAAGTTTCTCAGAACTAATTGAACACCATGAACTAGTAAAAATGTTTCAAGAGCATGCACGAATCATGGACATAGTCCAGAAAGATTGTGTAAAAATACCTCCAAGTAGTGAAAAATGAATACAAAAATGTCAGTAATCATAGTTTAGACAAAACAATTGCAAGAATAGATACAAAATTTATTAGTGATGAGGTTGGAATTTAAATATTTGATTACCTTACCAGTTGACCAAAATAAATAGAGTTCCATCGAGTTTGCATGATCAAAATAATACTGATCAACAATAAAGTTAAACATAGCAGTTCCCAATTGTAAAATAAGATCAGAAAGAACTTTGCTTCTTCAGCAAACAGAGAAATTACAGCTGG
Organism: Dendrobium nobile; assembly: GCA_022539455.1. Classification (NCBI taxonomy): domain Eukaryota; kingdom Viridiplantae; phylum Streptophyta; class Magnoliopsida; order Asparagales; family Orchidaceae; genus Dendrobium; species Dendrobium nobile. Next base: position 24,718,014 of record CM039734.1, read on the forward strand.
CAAAGATTTGCAACACAAAATCAGTTTCTCTGATAAGGATAATCCTTTTCGAATTACTGCAGTGAAAAAACGAATGCAAGACATTGCAACTCTGATGCAGAAATTTATTCTTTATGGGAAAGAACAAGTAGATTGTAAACATCACAACATTGATATGATAGCATCAGAATTTTACAAACAGAATATTGTATAACAATTAGAAAAATCTCAATGAAAGCACTTACATTCTATTTTCAGAAACATCAAACTGGCAGAATTCCTGCATTTAAGCAAAAGCTTTTAATGCATCTGTATTTGAGTATTTCCCTACAAACACAACCATAGTCAATTAGATGAGCATCAAGGGCCTCCAAATGTAGTATTATTTTTAAGCCAACAGCACTATCATTGGCGCATATTTGCAAAATAAAATAAGGGCTCAAAAAAGGAAAATTTTATGTACAAAATTATCAACCAGAAAAACTACAAGTCATCTTCTGAACAGAGACGTATAGCCCACCATTTAATGGAGGATTTCTACAGAAGAAAAGGCAAAATAGTTAAATCGACCAGAAGGCCGAGATTCCCAAAATCAAACCATCTTTCTCTGCTCATCCTGTCACTAGCAGTGCCCGTCTCAATCATGAATTTAGCAAAATGACGAGCAAATGCATCTATGAATTTTGATTTGCTTGTCTATAACCTGCATCCGATGACTGCAAATTTATTCGCCACCAATCAAGTCCTTTTGAGATGTCTTTATTGCATCTGCTGTCATAATAGCAACCACGGCCTTGTGAAGGGCAAGATCTGCTTTATGCATCAACCACTGTGCCTTTTCTCTCTTAAGCTTGGCCATATTGGATGCATGTTGAGCTGCACCTGATGCATCACGTAACCTGAACTCATTTATATCAGGCTGCTGCCTCTGAACAACATCTGGCTGCAAATGCTTTGAGGCTGGCCATTCCAATGTATCAGAATTAAAACGATAAACTCCATTCCTCTTTGACTTTTCAGGGCATGATAAAGGCATGACTGAAGAATCCCAAGGAGTATGATGCATCCCATTTTTCTTTGAAAAGTTTCTAAAAAGCTTTGGATAATGATTTCTATCAACAACATCACTAGCCATCAGAATTGCAGTTCTTGCATCCCTTGGGGAGAAGCTCAAGGGTGACTGAAGCCACTGAGTAGACTGAGAGCCTTCATAAGTAGGAATAGCAAACAAAGCCTTCTCATCCCCGACAGAGGAAATATTCAATCTTCTCCCTACAATCATAACAGCAGAAAATAAAATTGATTAAAAAAGAGAAGCAGTTGAAGATTACTGAAGCGGAAAAAGATAGAGGATGTAGTAGTACCAGAAGCATGGAGCCCATCGTGGTCTCTTGCAAATAAACTGTGATGACCACTGTACATCAATTTTTTATGAGACCTCTGCTTTGAACCTTTGTTAGCTTCCAGACCTCGCGGTTTTAAACAGAAAGCAAACATGGGAGGTTTCTCAGGAGGATTTTCTGGAGCGGTAGCCTTCTCTTGGAACTCATTTGCTGGGCAGTGCAAATTTATCATAGAAAGCTCCCATTCTTTTAGTTGCTGTTGGTAGCACTCCCAAAGAGGAGGCTGAACAAACATAAAAGGTAGCCATCAGCTAAGGAAATCATGTTTGCGATAATAAGAAGATAACAAAGCACCAGCTGATGTGCCAATTAAGATTAAGGCTAATAAGGTAAGTGATATGCAATTAGAGCAACTTAGATGACATTAAACAGAACCAAACCTTCAAATAATAGTTTCTAGCCAAAATTTAAACCAAATTATGCCAGCAAAAAGCAATTAACCTATCACCAACAAAAGTTAAAAAAAAAATTAACACTGCAATTGACAAACTTCAAGATTAATTTAGACCCCACAAATTTTGTCAATACTTCGTCTAGATTCTTCAAGCAATAAATCACAACAATTAGGTCCCACAATAATAAAAAGTACTCATTATATCCCACTCCACAAATAAAGCTGATGAAGCCCGTCTTGACAATAAATAATCAAACTTTAGAGCCAAAAGCATCATACCAAAGAACAGCTGAAATAGGAGCAGTTCAAATTGGACAAATTGTATGCCCTTCTAAACAATTTATAATTTGAAATTCCTGATCTTTGCTCGAAAACAAAATAATCTTTTAATATATCTGCTAGATTAAAACTTCATCATCAACGCCAGCATTATCCCAACAACTTGAGGTCATTGGAGTACTTCTTCATGTGATTCTACTTAATGCTCATTGCATGCACTGACAATCCTAGTTTAAGCAAAAAGTTCACGTGCCTTGTGCTCTATTAACCAAAGCCCAACCATTCTCTTCCTAGGCCATTTATATTTAATTTTTAATATTAAAAAAATTAGAAATCTATTCCTTATATGTATTTTATAAAGTGGGCCTAAACTAATTATAGATTATCAGAATGGTCATTGAATGGGACAAACCCTTGATACAAGAGCCAAATAGAATGCCCGCCTAACTTTTTTCCAAGGGAAAAGTAGCGATCTAACCCATGAACTCATGATTGAAAGCTGAGGTATGAACCACTAGGACATTGTCCCGCTTAAAAAAAAAAGGGTAATAGATTACCATACACATTTAATCTACATAGTGATAAAGGATAATTTAGAATAAGAGTGTTCTAAATGCAAATAAAATAAGGCATAGTATGCACAAACCACTAATTATTTCAACCCTAACTTTTTAATAGGTAAACAAGTAATACTTCAATTTCAACCCTACCGATAATTAAATTATCATAATAATATAAATAAGTGATTCACTTAGGATTTAAAACAACATAAAACAAATGGGCATGTGTAATCTAACTTTAACAAATTGAAATTTTAATGTGCCAAATTTAAACAGAAGCAAGAGCACTAATCAATTCAATATCAAGTAATGCAGATCAAAAATGAAAAAGGAATGAATGTGCTGAAAAAAAACCTGACCTAATGCTTGTACAAGGAGATGAATTTCTTAATAATCATGTAGTTGCGTTTATACCATACTCGAATGAATCATACATCCAACTTGCACTCAAAGATTGAAGATTGGAAAGAGATTTTAATCCAACCTATGTTCTTAAATTACATGGCTTGAAAATTGATTTATAGCATCTCCTAATCTAATATATAAGGTTGGCACAGGATCAGCTCAATTTATATTGATTTAAAGTTGATCCCAAAACAGTAATAGACAGTTGAGCATTTTAGTTTAAAAGCCAAAATTCTTTTCCTAAACAGACATACCCGAACACAAATTAAGTCAAGCTCCTAAACTAATTATTCTCAATAACAAAATAGGTGTAGAAACAAGAGATATCTGGAACTGAACCATCTAATGAAGTATATAATGCCAAATTTCGACACCTACAGTCCCACATCACACATTCACCTGATTGGTGCATCTACCCAACTTTGTCGCCAATGCCCCAACCTAAACATGCAAGTGATCTAAGCTAATTTGTGAACCAAGGTAAATTTATTGAGTGACTTAAATCATAGAAAGCACAAGCTTATGTTATTCAAAGCAACTAGGCAGCTTAACAAGTCAACTAGTTTGCTTAACAAGTCAACTAGTTTGGTAGTTCTTGAGCCAAGTTATGCTTGCAAATAAACCCGGTTAAAAGTTTTAAAGTGTGAAATGTGGAAAAGCACAATAATAAGGCTTCCCTATCTTCTCAATTTACTAAGATTGTAGCTCAAGAAGTGGGATCAGTCAAACTTCATGCAAGTTACGAGAGGAAGAAAAAGAGCACTAAGGAAGAATAAAGTCAACCACTGCAAGGCATTACCTACATAAACAATTAAATAAATAAAAATTAACAAAAAACTCCTCTTAAGTGTAATTGATCTTACTGTATGAGGGTTCTAGCATCACCAAGGAACAATAAAAAAGATAATTAGGAGCACATAGAAAAGAAAGTTTAGAGAGGGTGAAGTCTGAGAAGAAAGAAGGGGATTCTTGTTTACAAGAAATTAATCATCTAATTTGATCAAATGAGGAAACTATTCTGCCTGCAAACTCAAGAGTCAACTAACTCCTTCACGCTTCTTATAGGAGCTCAAGAAGCTTATTGAGTAATCATAATTTTTTAATTTTGGGATTAACTTGAATTCGAGCTCATGCTTTTCCATTAGGAGTCAATTCAAAACTTAGCTCATAAGTTAAAGTCATTTCAACTCATTTACAACCCCACCTGACACCACCAACGGCTTTATTTAGCACTATAATCTACAAAGCAGCAATTGTAAGTGTTGTGCATGGGTAGGTGGCATTTTTGCCGTCCTTACAAGAAGAAAGACTTTTTCCACCCCGAGAGTCAATCCAAGAAGCTAGGACACAATAGTGCCAAACTACTCTTCGTTCATATGGTCGTAATGGTCACTTTAATTAGTGTCAGTCCTACACTCTCACCATTGTAGTCATTTCACATTCTTAGTTTTAGTTTTACCACAAATGCATAATGATATTATTATTTTTACCATACTAAATTGTTTATTAGCAACTTCTATGGTGTCACCAATCTGACCCATAAAACAATGAAATTTTTCTTATGGTTTTATTAAATTTTCATTTAAATCTAAATAATTTTATAAAGGATCAAACAAACAAACAAAAATCTTTTGTACCACACCTGATTTGCTAGTTATAGATTCATCTAAGTTCTCAACTTTCATTTATTATATCAAAAGTAACTAAATCTATGCTTTCTAAATATCACCTGGTTTTCATTCATTATTATGTAATATCTTTCTGAGCATTCATCAAAAATGCATAACTATATTGTTTTTCCATCAACACATCATATAAAACTCAATCTATATTCTAATAATCCTAAGCAATTTATTTTTAAATTTTTTTCTTTATAGCTCCAATGATCAATTTACTTTAAAAATTCTTCCCATTAAGACTATCATCTGCAAATAACAAAAGTCAAGCAACAGACGCCTCATGAGAAGAGCTATTATGAGCATGTCAATGATCAAAATAAGAAATAAATTTCACTCATTAATGTAACCGGGTGAAAATTTTTGGTCAACCAAGTCAAACGCTAATTTTATTAATAATGGTGTTCTTTCATACAAAACTATAATAACTTTCACATTATCTTAGCATAACTTGTCAATTAAATAACTCTTGATTGAAGATTCATGATAATTTTATTCATTTGCACGGCCAATACAGCCGAACGAAGGTCTTCTCTCTACATATTTTCCAAGTAATTTTTTCAACAAAAAAACCTCAAAAATGTTGTGATGTCTAGGGCTACAAGCGAACCAAGCGTTTGGTGAGCTACTCGATGCTCGGTTCGATTAAAGCTCGTTTGTGATCGTTTAACTAACTAAATAAACAAACTTGAACAACACTTTAAATGCTCGATCATTAAATAAACAAGCTTGAACACTGATGTGCTCGGTTCATTTATGTTCACGAACAACATCATTAGAAGTTCGTGAACAAGCCCGACATTAAGCTCAATAAAAAGCTCGAATGGAGAGAAATGCAATAGCCCGCCAATAGGTAAGCTTCATTTAAGAATATATTCATATAGATTAATCATATTTTCATTTTAAATAGACAACTACTTTTATTATAAATTTAATTTTCTGAACAAAAGACATTGCACATTTGTCCATGTTTGCTAGATTGTTTGTTTAAGATGTTCATGAACAAATTTAATGTTTGTTTGTTCAATAGATTGTTTATTAAATATGTTCATGAACATAGCTCGTTAAGGCTTGTTTGTTTAAAGCTCGATAAGCATTAAACGAACCGAACATGAACTAAACATGAACACCCTTGAATTAAATGAACCAAACATGAACACAAACAATAAAGCTCGAATCAAACACGAACCAAACCTGAACAAGCTAATGATAAATGAACTCAAACATGAACACTCACATACTCGGCTCGGCTCGGTTCATTTGCAGCCCTAGTGATGTCACAAAGTAGCAAGAAATAAAGATGCTACATTGCTACTACCCTCTCTTTCTCTCAGCTTCATTGATGATGTTGGGGGGGGGGGGGGGGGGGGTCAAATCAAATCCAAAAATTTGATTTTTGACTTCTCTAGCTCATTAATGTCAAGTGGGAGATTAGCTCATTATGAGCTAAATTTTAGTTCATTTATTGAACTAAAATTTAGCTCATTATTACTTGGAATTGTCTCTTCCTTTCCCCCATTTTTCTTCTCCCATGCTTGTCCCTTGGATTCCCGAATATGGCTATTGGTTTCCTGTGCATTGTCTCCTTGGTTCCGTGACTGGCTGCTGGTTTCCCTGTGCTAGGAAGAATTCCGTGCCTTTGGCTCCTTGGTTCCGTGACTGGCTGCTGGGGTCCCTGTTTGGTTTCGGTCCTGGACTGCTTTCCCGTGGCTCCTGGGGGGCTTTTTCCGTAGCTTGTGATGCTTTGTTTCCTGTGTTTATTTGGGAATATTATGAAGTGGCTGTTGGCCTTTCATTTCCCTCATTTATTTAAGAATTTGAAGAGTTTTTGGGGCTGTTCAAGTGCTGTTTGGTGGCTGTTTGGGGGGGAATTCCATGGGATTTTTGCTTATTTCTGTGCAGTTTTCTACTGCAGTTTTTGGGTGTCTTTTGGCCTTCTTCTTGGTGTCTTTTGACCTTCCATATTCCCTAATATAGTGGTTGTTTAGCTTCTTTCTTTTCTTATAAATAGGTGTTTTGGGATGTTAAAAGTATGGTTATGTGGCTAATTTTTGGATAGAACCTATGGGTTTCTTCTTGGAAAAGCTTGAGAGCTTGTTTCACTCTCCTTCTCCTCTAGGAAAGCTTACGAGCTTCTCCTCTTTCTTCTCGGGCTTCTAACCTCTTTCGTCTCTCCGCATGTTTCATTCCACCTGTCTCCTTTTTCTCAAGGCTAAGCAACTTTAGGTGTTTAAGGTGTCTTTATTTTCTAAGTTTGTAAGTGTTGTTTGTAAGGTGTCTTGTTTGAGTCATTTGTAAGTGTCCAAGTTGTAATAGTCTTTTATCTTATAAAAGGTTTGTTTTGGTCTAATTTGTCTAATTTTTATGAGTTCTTGTAATCTTCTAGATCCTAGAAAGAGTCTCTTTTTGTGATAAAAAATTTAGGTCCCTCTCCAAAATTTTTTGATTGCATCAATTGAGTAACTTATCGGCTTAACTATCTCATAAATTTGCAAGTTTGAAAATCTCCTTCAATAATAACATCATTTAAAATGCACTTTACATTCCCCTACTAGCCTCCTAAAGAAAACTTCAAGCATGCCCATATTATTAGAAATGTTTTGCTTGTATACAACAACAACATAAAGCCTTTATCCCACTACATGGGATCTACACGAATCCTTTTTCTCCATTGTGTCCAACTAAGAGTCAAATTCTCATTTAGATCTAATAAAGAAAGTTATTTCTAATATTTTCTAACCAAGTCTTTTTAGGTCTACCTCTACCCTTCTTAAAATAGGTTAAATCTAATACATCTACTCTCCTAACCGGGTCATCGGAAGGCCGTCGTTTTATGTAACCAAACCATCTAAGGCGACTCTTTCTAATCTTATCTGCCAGTGGTGCTACTCCAACCTTTTCATGTATATGCTCATTTCGTATCCTGACTCTAAGAGTAAAGCCACCCACTGCATATCCTCATCTCTGCAACACTTAACTTAATATTATGCTTCTCTTTTAATGGCCAACATTCTGCACCATAAAGCATTGTAGGTCTAACCACCATCTTATGAAATTTTCCCTTAAGTTTGAGTGGTACTTTTCTATCAAACAACAAGCCCGATGCATTCCTCCACTTCATCCATCCAACTTGAATTTTACTAATAATATCCACATCTATTTCACCATCACTCTGAACAATAGACCAAGATATCTAAAACGTGTACTTTTATTAATGACTAGATCGCTTAAAGTTGCAAACCCCCCACTAGATTTATTACTACTAAAATTACACTCAATATATTTGGTTTTAGATCTACTCAAACGAAAACTTTTAGACTCTAAGGTTGACCTCAATAATTCAAGTTTAACTTCAACTCCCTCTTTAGCCTTGTCAACAAGAAAAATATCATCAGCAATAAGCATACACCATGGACATCCTCTTGCAAATCTTTAATAAGAACATCCATGACTAAGGAAAAAATACATGGGCTTAAGGCTGATCCTTGATGTAATCCAACTGCAATAGGAAAATACTTGGTCAAACTACCTTGTTTTTTAACACAAGTAACAAATCCAATATACATATCCCTAATGACTTGAATATAAGCATTATTAATCCCTTTCTTTTTTAGAACTCTCCAAAGCACTTCTCTTAGAACTTTATCATATGATTTCTCTAAATCAATAAATATCATATGAAAATATTCCTTTTTCTCTCTATTCCTCTCCATCAAACCTCTCAATAAATGTAAAGCTTTCATAGTAGACCTACCCGGCAGGAATCCAAATTGATTTTGAAAAACATTAGCATCACGTCATAACCTATGCTCCACAATTCTCTCCCATAGTTTTAAAGGATGACACACCAACTTAATTCCTATATAATTTGCACAATTTTGTGCATCAACTTTTATTCTTAAATATAGGAATCAATGCACCCATTCTCCACACATCTGGCATCTTTTTAGTCTTCAAAATAATATTCAAAAGTTTAGTAAGCCAAGAAATTCCTTCATCTCCTAAACATTCCATACCTCCATTGGAATACCATTAGGTCCAACAATTTTTCCACACTTCATTTTCTTTAAAGCATCTCTAACTTCAAGTTTAGTAATACACTGATAAAAATTAAAATTTCTATTTTCATTTAGAGTGTTAAGGTCATTAAATTCAATCATAATCTTCATTGAAAAGCTCAGCAAAATATTTCATCCACCTATGTTGAATATTCTATTATAAAAAAATACTTTTTGATCTTCATCCTTAATGCACTTCACTTGAACTAAATCCTTACTACTACTACTATCTTTTTGTTTGGCTAGCTTATACATATATATTTCGCCCTCTTTAATATATAATCTATTATATAAATCATTAAAAGCTGAAGTCTTTGCATCGCAGAATGCTTTCTTAAACTCCTTATAGGTAACTTTATATATTTCCAAATTTTTAAATTTTTTACATCTAAACCAACTTTTATAACAGAGCTTCTTATTGTTGATCTCTTCTTGCACATTTTGATTTCACCACCAACTATTTTTACTATTAGAAGCTTTTCTTTTTGATACACCACGCACATCTTTTATAGCATTCTTAATATTAAAAACTACTATTTCTCACATTACATGAATTCAAATGTTTTGCTTGGATGTAAATGGCAATTCACTTTGCTTCCTTTATTTGGATGTACACATTAAAATGGTCAATCATGATTATGGTTAGATGGTCAAAAACTCTTTTGAATTGTTGAATACCTAGAGAGTTCTCACTAAAACTAATCTGCCCCATTTGGAATACACTTGATCCCCTCCATATGGGTAGTGGTCACCATCCATTTGTCTAGACTTGCAATGGAGGTTGTCCCCACACTAACTGTCCTATTTCCCATAAACTTCCTTCTAAAATACCCTTCTCCACATTTAGGCCTGTCAACCATCCCTTCTCCCTTCAATTTCTTCTTTTTTTCATCTGGCATTGGTTTCTCTCTTTCACACACTATCCTGTTTCCAGATTTGGGAAATTAATTTCTTTCTACTCCTTTTTCTTCATCGATGCGCATTTCAAATTGAATAATTCAACATGCTTTGAGATGGAATACTGAGCTTAATGTTCTAGTTAAGTTCTGTTTGCTCATGCAGGGCTGACAATTTAGTGATGTTTTTGCCGCTTTTTCTCTCGCCATAACATCATACAAGAGAGGAAACATATAAAAGGGGTAAGGAAATGAGTTCACCAACTGAAATATGTAAACTCAATACAAAATGTAATCCATTGACATCTCTTTTACTTCCAATTTTATTCTACAGCACAACACCATGTGAGGGGCACTCGAGTATCAGGGAAACAAGAGTAAAAGCAAGCAAGTTTAGGACATGCAAAAAGAAAACAAGAGAAATATAGCACATGCCTTTTATTACCACCCATGGACTACAACCAAAACCGACTGCAGCCAACGTAGAAATAAATGAAGAGGATTTACAAAAACATCCAAAAACCCTAACGAACCATAAAGAAAAACTAGGAAACAATTCAACAATGGAAAAGTTCGCTTTATCAATCTCAAATATGGATATATCTATGCATATATGTTTCCTGCCAATAAAATAATCATTTAAAAGCTAAACCACGTATCTGACACTAGAAAACTGCTTTCCAATGTTAGCAACTTGGCAACATTTGAATGCAAGCTAATCAAAAAAATAAAACAGATATGCCAAATAAATTTTAGAGTAAAATTGAGAGCAAAGCCTTCCATTGAATCTAAGAACTTAAACCTAAAAAATAATATCATTAAATTAATTTGAATATCCATATTAATATATAAAATACGCACAATCAATCTCAAATATAGATATATCTATGCATATATGTTTCCTGCCAATAAAATAATCATTTAAAAACTAAACCACGTATCTGACACTAGGAAACTGCATTCCAATGTTAGCAACTTGGCAACATTTGAATGCAAGCAAATCAAAAAAATAAAACAGATATGCCAAATAAATTTTAGAGTAAAATTGAGAGCAAAGCCTTCCATTGAATCTAAGAACATAAAAATAAAAAATAATATCATTAAATTAATTTGAATATCCATATTAATATATAAAATACGCACAAGTCAAAAATAAATAAATTATCTATTAGTTTATCATTTTTATTAAGTCAATATAATAGATAAACAAATATGTATGTGTAGCCTTTGTTTACTATAGATCATGCACCAAAATTTATAGCGAGGTCCATGGTTTAAAATTGTGCAATTGGATATTGAGGTGTTCTTCATTCATGAGGTGAGGCATAAGCCTTAAGGCGCTTTGAGGCGTAGGTCTCAAAATCCTAAAATTGTATAAAGTGAAAATAAAGGTTAAAATGAATATTTTATATAATATATAAATAAAATGTTAAAGAATGACATATTAACTTTCTATTGAACTATAAAATAACAAATTGACATACATATGAAATAAAAAATTACATAAGACGTAAAGTGACAAGTAATAAATTAAGTGAAATATAACTGAAATGTAAATATTACAAGAGCAAAACAACATTCAATATAAAAATTGCATAAAAGTATTGCATAACATTAAGTTCAACTCCAAATTATTTATTTCTTAATTTTTGAATCATTCATATTTAATTCCTAAAAATAACTTAAATAATTGGCAAAAACTCAGAAATCATTTGCATTGTCAGCACTATGGATCATAACAAATTGATCTCTCCCCTGCCTCATCTAGAGTCCAGTGCTTCTCATTCTACTTCTTTATTTATTTCAATCATATTCCTCTTTCATAAATATTTTTCATCAACATAAATATGAGAATAATACTCCAAAATTTTTAAAAGAGATGGTGGTGGTGTACGTCTTTCAAGTGATCCCGACGATGGTGGCTACGACAAAGGCGGCGAACTGAAAGTCGAGAGAATCGAGAGGAAGTTATTGTGGCTCGTGGGTGTATGAATGTGTGATTAATTTGGGTTTTTAAATTAGGATTTAGATAAGCTTTAATAAAAATACGTATAAATAGGGTGGCTCATGTCAATGATGTGAGGCTTGTCTCAAGGTAGGCCTCGGCCAAACTGAAGTGCAAGCCTTATAACAAACGTTTAAGGCATAAACCTCGAGGCATTTTTCATTGGAATTGCGCTGAGGCGAGCCTCATATTGTGCAATTTTAAACAATGGCGAGGTTCAATATATGCATTGTTGTGAGCCTTATAAAAAAACTCTAGATCACTCATCATTTGTGAATTGAAGTTCAAAAAAAAATTGTTCTGGAATGAGATTGAATTATATTCTATGAAGTGATCATCATCCCTCTTCGTGTAATGCCCACATAAATGCATACTTTACAACTGAGCATGAGAGAAAATAGAAGGAAAAAAAAAAGTAATGGGAGGAGAAACAAGAAGAAAGGGAACGACTCACTAACCTCAGAATATAATCAGCTACTTGTCAGGCAAAAGAGACCAATAGAAAGGGAAGGAAAGGGGTTCTAAAATCAAATAAAAGAAAGAAATTTAAAAACCACAACAAATAGTGGCACCAATCTTCGCTATCTCCATTCTTGGCCAACTTATTTCCTCTTTTCAACTGCATAGCATCCATCCTTTCTCTCACTCATTACCTACCGACTAAACAGCCAGGTCTAGTCAATTTCAAGTTCATTCTTGAGTGCCAGCTATCTACTTATTATTTCCCATTGCAATGACTGAGTCAACAAATACAGGAAGCCTACAACATGCCCTTCACGCCATCTACCAAAAACACCATTCCTCATCAAACAAACTTTAGGACAACCATTCTAGAAAACAACTCTACTAACATAACTGTCCAGGTATGCTGGACTACCAAAACAAAATCATACATAATCCCCCTCCCTTATTAGAAAGAATGCTCATTCAAAGATGACTTGTATAAGTCATTGTAGTTCAACAAAGTTTCACGCAAGGAACTCGTCATTGTTCAATTAACAAAAATCATTCTGAAGCAGAAGAAATGAAAAGCATCTATATAATTTAAAAATAAAAAGAAACTAAGCACGGTTTACAGCCAGTCTAAGGTTTAAACTCATGCTTTAATATTGGAAAGGTAAATTCTTTTATGTTTTATTTCTCATCTTTTTTTAAAATAAAGTGATCAAACAAAAGAAGCTGCAGCATTATTTGTACATCAGTGGAGATGCTTCATTAGCATGCAGAGCAATAGAAGATAATTTTATGTGAACTACTGGAAATGTTACAATACAAATAGCTTCTAGAAATAACACTCAATAGAAAAAAACCTGATATTGTCGAATCAGAGGCATGCCTTTCTTTCTCCTCTTTTCATGCCATAATTCATGAATAGCTTTAATTATATCTAATGAACCAAAATCTGCCATGAATTCTGCTATTTCATCATCGGTCAAGCAATCACATTGTTTTACATAAGCAACTTTCTCAAACATATCCATCACCCGCTCAAACATATCATCAGTCACTTCAAACTTCGTACTTTCATTATTATCCAACGAGTCCCTGAATTTTGAAATCCACTTTTCATCATCACTATCCATATCATAGAGCACATGAGAAGGATCCAGTGCCGTCTCAACTTCAGTTCCGACCATCTGATAATACTTTGATGAATTGCGAACAAAAGGAACTTCCGTAAAGCTCTCTTTCCCACCATCAATCAATCGAACACCAGGTATGGGAATATTCTTCATAGAGGCAGCCCTTATATTCTGATTGAAGCAATGCCCATGCATCATTTTGAAAAGCAACCATTGGTTCCTATCAGTAAATTCCAAACTCCATTCCTTTCCTCCTTTCCACATCATAGCATGAGTATAGCGGTTTGGAATGCCAGGTTGCAGAACCTGTTGTGCCTTGTAGGAGAACTTGGTAATCCCAGCCAGCTTAACCATTATCTTCCAATCCTTCTGATCATCAGATTCAACAATAACCTCAGCCCCAAACTCTCTCCATCCTCGATCCTCAGTTGTAATGAGAACATTGGCTTGACAAATTAGTGACTCCTGGAATCTCCTGTGACTGTCCAAGCCAACGGTAAGTTTTTTTGGCAAATCAGCTTTGAACTTTTTATAAATAGAACCTTTTCTGTGATAAATCCGGCTTTTTGATCTAATATCATGACCTCTACTGAGTACTGGATATGAAACCTGGGTACGAGGCTTTTTAGTTGTGTTAAATAACCCACTTTGGATGAAATCTTCTGACCATAGTGTTGATCTATCCAATATAGGTGAAACTAAAATGTGTCGATTGTGATGCCATACACTCTGTGAAGCAGTTGCATTAGGAGTGTGAATAGAATTCTCATTCATGTCCCAAAGTAGTTTGGAAGTTGAGTGGGTATCTTGTGTTCCCCTGCAGAGGGTTCGCTCCTCAGCCCCAGTACCTCTTAGAGTCTGGATACTAGTAGTTTTTGAACTAGAAATGCACCCACCTTCAGATTTGTCTGGAGAAGAAGGATCACCAGGACATGAAGAGCACAAATTCTCAGGATGTTTATAAGATCTTGAATGTTCGGGAAGTTTGTGAAATCGAACCAACATCTCATCACTTGAGTTTTTTCCAACATCACTGTATCGTACAGAACATGAACCATCATTAACCTCAATACTCATGTAACCATGAGAGGACTTCAAACAGTCTCCATCATAACTTGGAGAGAGAGCATCAGTATCTACTCGCAAGTGACCAAAACTAGACAATTTAGAATCAGTAGCTACAGTGCTTGAGGAACCGAAATTCTCAAGAGTGATATCTGAAACTTGATCTGACTCCTCAACAGGGTTGTAGTTTGACTTGTATTTGCTTTCTTGACCATCCTGTGACGATGAAGAGAAGACTTATGCATGTTGAAAGAAGATTTAAACTCAACATCAAAGCCATGCCAAGGATAAATGGTGAAGTGGCAAAACAAAGGAAAGACATAAAACACTAGAGCTTTCTCCACAGAAAGTAAAGAATGGTTTAAGTTTCCTATTCAAGGAAGTGGTATTCTAAACAAAAAACCAGATTGATGCCTGAAAAAGACTTGAAAAACATCATCAAATGAAATAAAACTGTAACTGTAAGATAAATTCAAATTAAAAACATCCATATTCAATATGATTCATTTTCTATGGAAATAACATAATATTGTTACTCAAATTTGCAAATTGCATTTCTAGGATATATCACTTCTAAAAAAATCACGGTTTGTGGATGGAGAGAGAAACACCTATAACCTCGAAGGAACACAGAAGCCTGTAATTCTAAGAAGCAAAATGACAAGCACCCAAGTGCTCTCCAAAATCAAATCTAAAGAAAATGTTTAACGATAAATAGTCCGCCATTAACTCTACTTCACATATGAACATAACACGCTATTTTGGGTAAATTTTATAAATAACACCAGAATCTTTCTTATATACAAATTTAACAGCCAAACAGGAAAAAAAAAGAACAAGCAAACACAAGTATTGTTCGTGCCAAAACAAATCAATGTGAATCTAATCAATCATTGAGAATGCAAGCTGATAATTTTGGTTTGTTCTTCAAGATCTGTGTGGGTATTACTGTAAGTAGTAGTTGGGCATTAGTTATGTAAATCAACAAAATCTGTGTTACAGAAGAGCCATAAAAACACCACGATAGAATGAAGTTGACATGGAACTGGAGTGCATTAGAATTCGAATCAGCACCAACAGACAAGCAATGTGATTTAAAAATTGGTAGTTTGATGGGGTTTGAATGTGCAAGGGGGAATGACTATTCTGAGATTAAAGGAGGGCAATTGCTAGTACTGAGTTTGCTTGAGCATCGGGAAATAAACCCCTATTGGGTTATGGTATGGCCTCATGGAAGCAGGGTACGACCTATTTAAGAAATAAAAAAAAATTAAAAACCATTTTAGCTATTCTAAGTAATTGAATCCATATTTGGAGCCATCTTGAGCAGTGTACTACCAAACAAAGCCTCAAAAACTAGCCAGAAAAACATGTTGTAATTTTCCAAGTTTAAATATAAAATATAAAAAAAGAAATATTTACATGTAAAAAAAGGATTTATGTTGGACGAGCAAATTAAATATATACTTGAGAGTATAAATGGAAAGGGAATACCACCAAATATAACAAGAAAAAAAGCTAATGGAACTTAAATGGCAAATCAAGGAACCCATTGCTTCTGACTACAACAATAGAAGGATTTTTTTTCAAAATCAAGGAACCCGTTGCCTACGACTACAACAATAAAAGGATTTTCTTTTTCAAACCAAGGAACCCATTGCCGAGGAAAATGAACATTGAAAGAGAAAAAAAATATTTAGAATACATAAATACACAAAACACTGTGGTCATTTCTACAATATATCCCTCGCTTATGTTTCAAATTATTTTGAAATGTCCAAACTATTTAAATTTAACCACTCAAAAAAAAAATTCAAGCCCAAAATTGAGTAAAAAATACTTTCAAAAATCTAAAAACAATATTTAAATGAACTTCCTGTAATTCATTCATCTTTTGGGCTTGGAGTCTCCCCTCACTCAACTCAGATTTGAAATCTCATCAGAAACATTTTTTGCAACATAAACTTGAGTAGTTGATTTCACTTTAAAATTTTAGGAGCTTTACCAAGAAAACTAAAAACTTGTTCAGTTCAACCATATGCAAATAAATGAATAGATAATCCACTTATTCTTTAGTTCTAAAGGGGTCAAGCAGTCTAGCTGGTTAATAATCAAGACAAAAGGAAACTATAACTGATCCAAACCAAGTAGCGCTTATGAGTTGCCTGGTCCATTTATAGGTTTTTCAGCTAATGTTTAGAAGTTAAAAAAACCAGCAAATAATGAACTGTGAACAAAAAAAAATGAAACAGATTAAGTATATATCACCATATTAACCTACCCATGATAATCAACCATTCTTGAAGCAGGCAATTTGAAATATTATCCAATCATATTATGGAAATGTATGAATGCAGAACAACAAAATTAAAAGGAGGCTAATAATGAAGTATAAATAACAGAGCAGAGAATGATTCATAGGATTTATTGTACCTCAACTACAACTGCCTCCTTAGAAAGTTGAACAAGTGTTCTGTCACATCTTATTGATTGGCTTTTGAAATGAGCATAAGCACAATCACCAAGAGACAATTCCTTAAACCTGATGCAGTATCTTAGAAGTTTCATTTCGAGGTATCTCCACCTTGAGTCACTCTCCACAAAACCATCCACAACAAAATCAAGTTTCTGATGATTGTTGTGCAAGTTCAACAAGTTAATTCTAATTTTTTTCAATGGCCTAATCTGAGCTGAAGGTGTGTGTGAATTTTTCTGGCAATAATTTTCTCGCAATGTCTGGGACAGAAGAGCTACTGCCCGACTTAAACATCCTTCAAATAAAAAGAGTTTTAGACTGAGATTATCCACAAAACCTACCTCCATACGGACAAGTGGCAATAATTGCATCAGTTTGTAGTTATGAAGAAGAAAGAGTCTTCTGCGCATCAACCAATTATCAGATCCAAGCATGCTTTGACAGCAGCCAAATACTGGTGAGCTTAACCTTAGAGTAACCATTGTCAGCACCTGTGGTATGACAGTAATGTAGAGCTTTTTCAGAGCCCACTCTGTGTCAGCAACTGAAGCAAGCAAGCTAATAGGCCCGCCACAACCTACATGATCAGAATTCCTCTCCACAATGCTTCCCAAGCACCCACTATCCTTCCGGATGCGTCTTCTAAAATAAACAAAAGTTAATTTCCTACTCTCAGAGCAAGTTGAGTTTTGGGTGATGCCATCCTCAGCTGATTCATCCAATAAACTAGAAGATAAACTAGGCAATGCATTAGGCATGCCCACACGTTTGAACCCTTTGGAAGCCAACAAGATTCTTCGTTGCGTCTTTACGATACCAAGCGCAGATGGTCTTTCTCGGCGAGTCGAACGACTCAACCATGAAATGATGGGTTCTGTTTCTACCAAGCCTCCAGTAGAAAGATCTTTCGCGGAACTTTTATGTCCTCGCTTATCTCGATTTTTTACTTCTTTAATTGACCCTTCATGACTGAATTTATTAGCTACCTCACTAGGAAAAAGCAAAAGTTTAAATCTTTCATTTTGAAGATTAATCCATTCTTCATCACGGTCATCATATTTCACATGGTGCATCTTTGTTCTAGGGTCATAATCCTTGACAAGACCAAAGTACCAACACTTATCCAGAGGCCAAAACACTCGGATTCTCTGCTTGACAACCCAATAAGGATCCATATTATTGGAGCATACCTCATAGAAATGACGACGCTTCCTCACAAAACCTCTGCCTCCATATTTCCTTGGCCTTAACACCCTACCTGTGTCATTTCTCTCTACACCAGAACCATTTGAATTCCTCCGAGACAACACCAGGGATGATTCTTTTGCTTGTTTTAGAGCTGCCCCCCTGCTATGATGAGAGAATCCAGCACAACTTGGATCAAACCTGGATAAAAGCATACGAGCAGCATTCTGCTCGAGGTTATCTTCATCATCATCGGGAAAAACTCTAAGAGAATTAAGAAGATAACCTTTATTATCCAAAAGATTGGAATCATGATCCTTTCTGCCTTCAAATCGCCTTTCTGTAGCCTTGACAGGATCCAAATAACCCGCATTCCTTGTGCAACTATGAGAAACATTATTAGTCGAAGCATTATCTTTAAAATCTGTCAGCTTCCTAATCGGCTCATGGATTTGAAACTGTGATACAGACATCTTATTACTCTGATCAGTAGAACTCCTTGTATTGGAAGAAGCACCAACCATATCTTTGTATGAGTTAACAGACTGCACATTTTTCCTTCGACGCAGAACTCCGCGAGGCCGCTTTGTGATAATGATGCCACCTTCCAAACAATTTGATCTGTGTAAACCAATAGCACTAGATGGTTTATTTTTATCCTTTCCAGAAGATAAAGTAAAATCATTGCCAACGTGATGTGAGGAACCGCTCACATTTCTCAAACTCCTCACAGCAACATTTGCCGAGCTTCGTTTCTCTTGCTTACATACATCAGAAGCCAACCCATTTGCCTTAAACCCTGCAACAGCCGCCTTAAGCTTACCCTTTCCATTGCTCTTAACAAAACTGTTCAAGGAGACCTCTTTCCCATTCCTCTTTCTAAACTCTGAAGTGGCTCCATTATGTAAAGAAGAGCTCCTTTTGCGCTTCAGAACTTTCGATTGAGGGGCTGCAACTGAAGCCTTATCCTTGGGAAGCAATTTTGCAGATGGCGTTGTATATTTTCCGGAAGCAACGCTCAGAGAATCCAAAGGCCTAGACTTCCGAGGGATATCATATACATCGGTCTTCTCGACACTGCGTTCCATCTACAATGACTCAATCCAAGGAAAAGAAACGATAATCCCCAAATTTCATCGTCCATCATACAGGAAAATCGAATGAATACCCTAATTTCGGATCTGAAAACAATTTTTCAGCCATGAGATCCAGTAATTCTAACGAAAATAATAGCCACAAATAATACAAAATCACTTAGAACCCTATGCTCAAACGATCTCCACATCCAACGGGCCGATCAAAGTAAAGTAATATCAAGAACGCGTACCAGGATAGGAACCACCCATAGATGGCACCAAAGAACTGTTACACTGTACAATAGATCCAGGCAATAATTCCTTAGAAAACGGCTTCTCGATCCGAATACGAGCCTTCCAGTGCAGAAGCCCCTTGATCTACCGGCCTTTTTTGGGGTAATTTTTCTTGTCCTGGAAAACGACGATTTAGGGTTTCGATTTCACGATGCCTCTAGGGTTCAGATCGAAACAATTTGGGGGAAAATAGACGAAATAGAAAAACGAGGTACCCGTGCCTTCGACTGAGGTGAGGCGTCCATTTGTGATCGGACGGCTGATGTACGTCCGAGGGCGCCCGTCGCATTAATGGAATCAAAATTTTCGAGGCGAGAGGGGAAGGATCGGACAGTTCAGATTATCTGAATTGGACACGTGGACGTACACGATGAGCAATTAGGGAAGGGACGTGCGCGGGCTCTCGGCAGGCACGGTGATACCAACTGATTTCTGAGGCTTTATCTTTTCTTCCCTTACCTTTTCGGCTTTTCCCCGTTGTGTCGTACGTACCACATTGCCCCTTGAAGGAATTTGCGATGACTCTGAAATTTCTTTTATTTATTATGTTTTATAAATTATAATTATAATTATTAAAATAAAAACTTAATTATTAAATATAAAATAACTAAACTTTTTAATTTTTAAAATTAACTTAAGATTATAAAAAAATATGAAAAATATTTCATATTATAAATATTTTAAAATAATCAAAATTTTAAATTAATAAAAACATTTATAAATTTCTTATATTTTCATAGGAAAAAAATTTTATAAAACAAAATAGCATGAAGTTCATTTTATTCCTCTTGTTATGTCATATGCATGTTAATTGAGGGGCTTATTTTCAAGCCATTTGACAAGGGGAATATGGATATTATAATTAACTATCATTTCAATATCAAATTGAACCTCATTTATTATGAAAATTACTTACAACTAGGACCTAATATTGGAAGCCCCAAGTCATCTATCTATTCATGGTAAGATAATGGTCATTTGAGTGTCCAAGATTCATCCAAGCAATTAAGATTATTGGTGTAACAGACCTCTATCATCTACAATTCATCCAATTCATCATGACCTCTTAAAAGCATTGGCTGAGTGTTATTCTTCATAAAAAGACCATTTTCATTTACCTATAGGCTTGATGAATATAACTCTCTAAGAGGTAAGGATCTTTATTATTATACAAGTTGATGGATAAACATTGATTGGCCACAACTTATTGGTGCAAGTCTATGCTGGCTGACATCACCATTTTATTATGATTAACTCTTCGATGCACTTCCAATTTTTGATAATATTTACCACAACCCAGTTAATCTAATCACCACATCATAGTTCAATATGGGGTTTGGCTCATGTGTAGATTTGCTTACTATTACATTAGATGTGGACTTATGATTGGGTCTCTTCCATGAATATATTGGACATAAAATTAATTTGATGCATTCATAAATATACGTTTCTTGTTGTAGGAAGCTTTTTAATGTTTGATACATCAAGCTTGGAAGTATATTTATAATAGTTATTTTTATTGGAAGATATATACATATATATATATATATATATATATATATATATATATATATATATATATATATATATATATATATATATATATATATATATATATATATATATATATATATATTCAACTTATTCATTGGGTGCTACATTACTACCACATATATACAAGGAGCTCAAAGAAGCCACAATGCCTAACAAGATAAACATTGCATGTTGTTTGTATTTGATATAAGTTTAGACTTAGGAAAGGTTGCATATAAGTTATCCAAATCAAGATGTACCATACCCCAACATCATAATAGAAAAATTACTTGGATATGGATAAATTTAACTTCATATATTTATATAACTCATTCTAGTTTATTTTTACTTTAAAAAAATAATAGATTGGCTTATAGGTGGAATGACCTTTTTTATTAAGTTTAAATGATAATTTGACTCTTAACCCCATGTAGTGGGGTACAAAGGCTTGATGATGTTGTTATTGTTGGATTATAGGTGGAATGAACTGAGTTAGGAATGTCCTAATAAATAATGCTAAATTCTACCATAATAAAATTGACGGTCTCAAACATAACTAAGTGCAACCATTAAACTTTAGGACCTTTTTTCTTAATTTTAATTTGTATAGCAAATTTTACAATATTAGCTATGTATTATAGATTATTCTTAGAAGAACTGACGTTCCTTCTATTGCAAATTTTTATCTCAGGTACTAAAGTTTGGACATTATAAGAGCCATTCATATCTTTGAATTGCGTTGAGTGGCAACTTCTTTATTGTGTAACTGAGTAGTTTGATGGTCAACCATAACTATATATTAAGCCGATGGATCCAAGTTTCAAGCAAAGGGATAGTAAAGGCAAGGTGGATATTGTTTGATTTGATAACCAGTAATCAAGTATAGAGCTTTAGAATGATAGGTTAATCTATGTTGTGGAGCTCATAGTTAATGAAGATAATAAATATAATTTAATTATTCATTAATTTTGATGGTATAAATCTCAAGCCTCACTTTATCTACTTCCCTTTACCTACAACTTACTATTATAAGGCTTCAATTGAATGAAATTAAGCAGGTATTTCACTTTTTTGCTTGATTTTGTTCATTACTCATATGGTATCACACTCATAATTTAAGTATAGGAAGAAGTAATTAATCAAATGGAGAGTTTGTTCTGACCATTCTATGGAAGCGATAGAAGGGATGCATGAAAATTAATATTTGTTATCGATTCATTCATCTTAAAGGGCCAAAAATTATAGAATATAATGCACTCGAAAACTTCCACAGAGCTCATAGGTGAGACTAGAGGTGATGTAGATCTAACCCATTATACTATGCAATAAAGCCCATGGGATGTATGTTTATCAATGACAGTTCCACTTTTTTCTCCCATGTAACCCCATGATCAATAGCTATCATTTAATATGAGATATGATCAACACCAAAGTGGTCAAGTCATTCCACAACCTACCTCATTTCCTTTTTTTATGGTTACTCAATAATGTTCAAGCAAGTACAATAATCTACAATAGGATTACCTTATTACTTCATAATTTTTTTTTTACTTTTCTTATATTGATAATGTTTTTTATCAGCAATACTCCTCACAGTGATAAGTGCTAAAGATGAATGATGTCATAAAGAAGAAGATCAAAATTAGAAAGAAGAAGAAGCTCATTATGGCCTTTAGGAAGGACAATAAGATGACCAGATCGATACATGAGGGTCACGCATTATGCAGAAGTGGCGTAAATGAAGATATCATCTCAGGGTATTTAATACTAAAGGCTATGCAGACATAATGCTCATATAATGAAAAAAAAAAAAAAAACTTCAAGCATATTTCTATTATGTAATTTGACTACTATCTTTACAATCACCATATAAGTAATTATTTTTTTCTTTAATTTTTTATTATAAGATATTTATACTTAATTTATATAAAAAATTATATGAAAAATAAAAGACAATTTTCAAAATTTTTATTAACATAAAATTCTAATTATTTCAAAATATTTATGCGAAAAAAATTATAAAAAAATATCTTGCTTGCTTTAAAATATTGTGTGACTTTAAGAACTTAAAATTTTTTATTATTTCATAACTTATACTTTACTTTAAATTAATTTTTTTAAACTCATAATTAAAAACGTAATAAATATTATTATTATTTTAATTTACTAAAAATTTTAAAATAGTTAAAAGGTGGGCATGTCAGCTAACTCTCCAGTCAATCAAGCAATGGGCAACATGGGGAGGGAGCTAGTTGCCAATGGGCAACTTCCTCATTTCTATTTTTCTTTCTAATTCCTCTTTTCATATTGAGAAAATTTTAGCTCCTTTGAAAAAAAAAAAAGCTCCTTTGAAAAATCAGCCTTTTAAAAGTTGCAATTTCTACCATTAATGGCTTCTTTACAAAAAATAAAATAAAGCAAAGTTGGTCCGCCTTGGTTGGGAACAATTATTACGTCCTCCGACCGGATGCAGAGGAAGATTCGGTCGTAGGCAAAATCCCGCCTATACCGAGGTGTACCGAGTTTTTTCAAAAAAAACTCGGTACACCTCGGTATAGTGGGATTTTGTCTATAACCGGATGTTCCTCTGCATCCGATCAACCGGACCAAATAAAAATGCCTTGGTTGGAGGAGTAAATTTATTTGCATATATTTAATCTTTTGACTCGTAAATGCATATAATTTTTTTATTTTATGAAATGCATATAAATTTAAAAGGTTTCAAACTTGTCTTTTCAATACAGAAGTAATAATTTTTTTATGCTTATTATTTTAAAACTTTGAAATTTGAACTATTTTATGTTTGGTTTGATATAAATTAAAATCATGAGCAGTATTTTTTTTAAAAAATATTTTGTTAGCTTTTTGTTCAAAAAGCACAAAGGAAATTATATACCAAAATTAGTTAGACAAATATAACATCTAACCAATAAATTTGCTTTGGCATGAACTTCAATTTATTTGCTTCCTCATAAATATGTCCTAACCATTATATTGCTTAAAATTGATGTCGTAACTTCATAATTTGAGGTAAAAATAGAAATAAATGATGGCTACTCCCCATAGTAATTTGGTTACTCCCCTTGTAAGAAAAAGTTTAGTTAGCATTAAAAAGATATATGTTATTTTTATGCATAGATAATAATTTTTAAGGAATGCATTCAATAAATTCTTTTAAAATCCTTATATTTTTGAGGTATGTCTTCCTCTTATTAGAACTAAGATTTTGATGCTTAAGATCTTATGTTATATTTTAAGGAAAAAAATAGAACGTATGCATATATGTGATGTTTGAGGTATGAATTGTTAAGTCATAACAAATATATTTTTATTATGTTTAAGGAATGCATACATTTCAACTTTTTTTTTTTTTTTGTGAAATATGTGCATGCTTTTTAGTTGGTAAATGTCTCTTTTGTTGAAAATATAATTCTATTTTAAGGTGATTTGATTGTACATATTTTGGTTATGGTTAAACACAAAGTTTTTGAATGATATTTATTATTTTTAGAGTAACTGGAGCCACTCCAGGGAAATGTTATATCTACCTCCAAAATCATGAAGATGCATTTTTTCTTTTGAAGCTTGAAGCCATATTGAATATCAAGGTTGTTACAAACTACATCTAAGGCATGGTTTGGGACGGCTTTTTTATTGCTTCTTAAAGCATATTTTAGTATAAAAATTAAAATTTTTTATTAGAATGCTACTTTAAGAAGCAGTAGGAAAGCCATCCCAAACGAAGCCTAAGTGTGCCAATACACATATGAGAAGTGCTTAATGTATCAAAGATATAGTGTACCGAATGATTCAAATACTAAAAGAGAATTTTAAATTAAGGTTACAATTGAGCTATATAACAATTATATTTGACATCAAAATTTTCAATGGGATGACCTAACTAGATATCTATGTAATTGCTACTATGTTAGCTATGCAAGTGCATGTGTCGCTATACAATTGAGCTATATTTGTGCTCCACCATGGCATTAGGATGAATCAATGTAATGCTTCATAATGAACTACTCTAAATCCCGTGCAATGGCGCTACCACGACATTGTGCTTATGCTGTGGAATAAAGACAAGCACTACGGTGCTTAGGTAGGTGATTTGGCGCTACGATGCTTCAGATATCGACATTGAGGCATTGAATTATTTACAAATTAACAAAATAATTAGCTCAACGACATTTCCAAATGTGGCACCGAGGCTTTACTAGCACTATGATGTCGGAAGATGTGGCACTATGATGCTGAATTAAATCATGAAATTCCTAAACTAATAGCACTACG
Source organism: Dendrobium nobile (assembly GCA_022539455.1). Lineage (NCBI taxonomy): Eukaryota > Viridiplantae > Streptophyta > Magnoliopsida > Asparagales > Orchidaceae > Dendrobium > Dendrobium nobile. The sequence continues at coordinate 24,743,174 of CM039734.1, forward strand.
GTGTTTCCAGAGTTGCGCCAGGGCATTAATTTTTATAATAATTTTCATAATTTAGTCTACACACTCTCTTTCTCTGAACTTAATTATTCAATCTTTAAATCATTATTTTGTGCTTAATTGTATAGCTTTTAAGTTCAAAGCAAGTCAATAACTTAGATGATTTGCTTTAATTAATCACTATGAACTTCAAATTAAAAATTGTAGTTCTTTATTCATCCAAATTATCACCTAGAGTTTTGTATTATTCTTAATTTTAAATAATGTTTAATTTCTATTTTTATTTTGGCTAAATAAGTAATTAAAGTGCAAGTGCTATATAGATGGCATTTTTAATAGTTGAGCAATTATGGGAATTTTATCTAAATATAAATTGAACTACAAAACAAATGTACAACCAATGTATTACAATAATTGATATAATGAATAGAAATGGATAAGAACTAAAATTTAGTCTTTTTCATTTAAAATAATGCAAGGTCCATAAGGCATAAATGTATAATTACATAACTGAAATATATAGTGCCAAGTGCACTATCTTCTATCAAGACTACAATGAAGCTAACCACTACATCAAAACATCTTTGGTTATCATAGCCCTCCACAAGCATCACATCACCAAGGGGATCTCCCCCAAACAAAGAAAAAATAAAGAAAGAAAATTACAATCACCAACAACAAACAAAAGATACCATCCCATCTCTCTCCCAAGCCAACAAGCCAACAAAGAAAAAAGAAAAACAACCACCACAAATATTATTTTAAATCCCTATCCTCCTATAAATCATCATAATCATCTTCATTAGAACTGTGCCAAACAAAAGACTAATACTAAGGAGCAGTAGGAAAATGAAGATAATATGGATATTCAATAAAAGGGCTCCTTTTGAACATTCCCACTAATTATTTATTGAACTCAACAGTGCAATGGTAATGTTTCTCCTATAATATTCCTGAATAATAAGTCTGCCATTCCCTACTCTCCTCATAAAAATCCATAACTCTCTTCATCTAGTCTTTCAACTTTACCACCTTCTCACCTATGATTTTTGGGGTCCTGATACTCTTACTACTATTGAGCATATTGGTCAACCCGAGCTCACTGGGTCCTCCCTCCTCTTCAATACTACTCCTTTTAAAATTCTCAATTTTATTTTTAGTTAAGGAAAAAATGGGGAATAATTTCTCCTCACTAGAATCACCTCTTACACCAGTAACAACAGAAAGAGCATAACCAAAGAATGATGTATTAAACCTAAAGAAGTGGTTCCTTTAATGATATAAATAAAAAAAGAATGAATCAATTTTCCTATATTAATAGAATGACCAACCGAAATAGCATAATTCATCATTGCCCTATCCTTGGTCACCTCACTAATATTTTTGTTTGGTAAAAATCTAGCTGAGATAAAATATTGCCAAGCTTTAAAAAGTTGGGTTCAGAAAGATGTAGGGAAATTAATTACTTTATCACCCCTCTTCTTCCAAACAACCTCTCTTCAAGGTCGACATAGAATTCTAAGCAACTCATCATGGTCAAAACATTCTAAACCTATGGGAGTATACTCATCAAATTCCATATCCCTAAGTTATAGATCAAAAGGTACCCACTTACCCTTCACAAAACACTGGTTATTATGAGATTCTTTATTGTTGGCAAAAAACTCTCAGATAATATTTATTATAATAGTATGAGGTTTCTCGCAAAGCAATTACTAACCCTAGTTTATTATCATTTTCATGACTGCCCCTCCCAAGTTTATGAAATCTTTCTCAAGATTAACTGCTTACTTACAAATAACTGTGAAAAATATTGCCCATTATCTACATATATGAATAAATTCCTATCATAAGAAGAGGATGCTCTCTTCTTGTTTCCAAATATGTTGGGGCCCATTATTTACATAAATTCACAAGAACAAAAACTACATTCAAATAGAGTGGTTAAAAGAGCTAAAAATATGGTGAAGAAAATGAATAAGAACACTTCATGTTTATAGAGCAAAATGAGCATCGTAGCGCTCATATGGGTACACTGCAGTGCTACAAAACACTAAATGACAAATAGGTAAACTGACAGAAGTTGTAGTGTTGTAGGACTCGCGGTACAAAGGCATATGCATAAGAGTACAAAAATGTTACTTTTTATTGGACAAATGCTATGGTGTTTGAAAAGTACTAGCACTGCAGTGCTAACAAAGACTATTATTGCAGTACTACAACTAACTAATTATGAGTTTGACTTAATGCTGTAGCACTGAAGATAAAGTTGTGATGCTCAATAAAACCTCATATTTAAAATGTAATTTAATGACAGGTCATTGATTACACTACCCCCAACACTATAAAAATAAAAGACTTAACTTCACAATGCTATAAAGTGTAGTGCAGAAGCACTCAATATGGTAACATAGCTTTGTGGTATTTTAAAGTATAGTGAGGTTATGTATTCCATGGATTTTCTTAAGACTCCAATGCTGCAATGTCATATATGGACGCTATGGTGCTTGATAAGTAAATGTTGTGATGCTTCAAAGCCTAACACTGTGGCGCTTGCTCAATTTAAGGACAACATATTATTTTCTTAAACAAATATCATTACTTAGTCAAAATCATAATTAATGAATTAATAAATAATATAAATGACATTTTTATAAATTTAATACATAAAAATAAATGAAAAATACAAAATACATAAGCAAACCATTTAAGAATTAAACACAAAATAAAATTGGGTTATTTCCTAATAGTGCTAAATTTGTAGTCTTTAGCTAGACTTTCCTAGACATATCAATTTGGCTAGGTTGCATCACTACTACTCCTCAAGTGGTCCACACTTTGCTCTTTCCATTTCTCCATTGGATTTGTTTGATTATTACTTTATAAAGTTTCATAGGTTCTACAACTTAAAAAGAGATTGCAAGCTATCCTAATTGATTTTCCAAGTTTTTAAATAAAGTAGCTTAACTTTGCAATTGAGTTCTCAATTGAATCACTTTCTCTTCCTATGGTGTCTTATTATCTCTATATTGAAGGCTTAGGATTCAATGCAGGTTGTTGAAAATTATTCCAATTTCCTCTTTAATTTAATTGACCATCATTCCACTGATTGTTACCACCAACATTATTTTTAGACAAACTAAAGTTAGGGTAGCTCCTCTAACCTAGATTTTAGGTATTGGAATAGAGATTATTTTGTCTTCCACTGAAATTAATATTCACAATCCCATGAGCAGTATTCTCACAAATGTAATTCAAATTATGCTCTTACAATTATATAGGTAATCCTGATCCTGAACTAACTCTAAAATTATTTAATTTCTATAAAATAACAACTAGATGAGCAGTTAAAATAGATAATGCATTTGATTTATAAACACCAGCCACTCTCTATAGATTCACTCTATCAGACTATCATTGAAAGTTATTTATCACCATCTCCTCAATTAATGTATAAGCTTGATCAAATGGCTTAGATATTAAAGATCTTTCAGCTGCTACATGAATAATTGACTAGAGGGATCCTATAAGCCAATTATAGAAAATATGAAGGACCAAATAATTAGATAAATAATAGCGAGGGCATTTTCTATATATCTCCTTAAATCTGTCCCAACTTTCATAAATTGGCTCTCTTTCAATTTAGGAAAAAGATATGATATCATTCCTAAGCGTAGCAGTTTTGTAAGGTGAAAAATACTTAGATAGGAATTTATGTGTAAACTCATTTCAGGTGGTTATAGAGCCTGAATTTGTCCCTTAGATAAAATGAAAATAATCAAAGTCTAATAGCATCATTGCTGACACCATTATACTTGAAATTTGCTCAAGTTTTTAAGAATAGGAGTTCTCCCAAACTAGGAATTTTATACCATCTGAATTATGGAAAGTTTTAGCTCAAGTTTATTAACCTGGATAGTAGGTATATTGATACTATGATGAATTTCATCTACTATAGAATTAACATACTCTCTAAGAGGTCTAGGATGGTCTTAATATTAAACTAATTTAGCCATACTTAAAGCTAAAGTCTTTATGAATTTTTTTAATTTTTGTAATGGTTCCCTCATTCTCTAAATCAAATAATAATTTCTCCTTATTAGATACTCATTTTTGCAGCTTCTCTACTGTGGTCCTAAAAAAGTTGAGCATTGTGGCATTTGAATGTGCTCCCCAACATTTCAGTGCGATATAGTTTAGTGCTATGGGCTTTAAATAATAGAGTGAATAATAGTGTAATGTTGTTATTTGTCATTGTGGCATCAGAAGCACTATGGTGCTAATTTTGATTATGTTGGGGTGATGACTTCCATAAAAATTCAAGAGGAGACACTACTTCAATGTTGGATCATGACATCAGGGAATTATAAATGATAACACTATTTTTTTATATATATAAATGATAACACTATGGTGCTTATATTTGAAGCGCTATAGTGCTTGTTCAACTCTTGTGAATATTTTTGCCTTTCATGACACATTCCTGCACATTAATGACTAAAATAATATTTTTTACTGATATTTAAGATAATAAAATACTATAAAATTTACACTTAATTGATTAATTCCTTACTTCACGAAGATCCTATTGCATCATTTTAAAGCAAATCCATCCACTCAAACTCCTAGATTAAACACATTTACACACAAATTCTATAATAAATACTAAAGGTAAAGCGAAATTAGGGTTGTCTATTTCCTTTATTTTTCTTTATGGCCTTAACTATGTTGAACCATATATTTTTTTACCTCACCAATTTGGGATTTGAATTATAATCACCTGATCTCATAACAAAGGATTGCTATTCAATCTAAGTTATCTTAGGGCCCACCATATATTCAAAATAATGAGTTGATGCATGCCGCATGGAAGGCTCAAGTCAAGTCAGCTGCTAGCCATGTTATTCAAGTAATTATGGATTTCAAATACATTAAAATTATTTAAAACTATAAAAAATAATTGCACTTAATGCATTAGACCATTTCAGATGTATGAACTTTTTATGGATTCAAGATAGTGAGCACTATCTTGTTTCTATGTGCTTGAGGCTAGCCGTTTAGTAGGTTATGTATAATTTAACAAATACAATAGTCTATGGTTATTTATATATTTCATATACTTAGATAAAATATGCCTCAAATTTATATGTGATAATAATTGGGATATTATTAACCTCCCAAAATTTTTCCAAATGCATTTGGGATATGCTCTGAATTTCTTAAGAATTTGAAACCTAGTGCACCATTTTGACCTAAAATTTTAAATTATCATAACTCCCATTCCATTAGGGTTTTGTGTATTATTTTCATGTGTTTCCTAGGTTCATGTATGAGGGTTAGAAAGCCACTAACTTCACCCTAATCCATGATCTAGTCTATCCTAGTAAAGTTACTTAGTGATTAGGGTTTAACAACTTAGGCAAAATCTAGAAATTTAACCCCTCATCCAATTGCCTTCAAATTTTTAACATGTAATCCTATGGTCCTTATGGACTTGGGGATTTAATTTGGTGAATATTTGAATCCATTTGGTCATCCAATTACAAACTCTAAAATCAGCCCCATATTGAAGAATTCTTATCTCATCGTATTAACAATCTTTTCAGAATCCACCCGTCTAATTTTTAAAATGAGTGATGATTTTCCCATTACTCATTTGAGCTTTGCAGATGAGTTTATTTTTTTCTTTAATGGCTCTATAAAAATGTTGAACATCTTTTCAAATTTCTGGTATGATCAAGACTTATAATCACAAACTATAGTTTTCTTTTAGAGCCAAAAATAGTTTATGGGCTAAGTTCATGGTTTCTAAGTACTGTATTGGGAATCATCCTTTAAATTATTTTTTTTAAACAAGGGGACTCATTTTATTGGAAGAGAGTTTGTAGTATTAAGTGGGAAGCTGAATAGTTCATTCAATGGGTATGGGAGAGGGGTTTTTTTTTGGCAAGATAAATGGTTGGGCAATTTTTTTATTGATAATCTCTTATATACTCATTCTACTTCTTCCTGGAAAGTCAAGGAATTTATTATTAATGAGTATTGGAATATTGAATTACTTGCCAATTTTGTTCCTGACTTTATTATTAATTTAATTATTAAAATCTCTATTCACTTGGAGAATGAGGATTTCATTTTATTTAATCGGTCTAATGATGGAAATTTTGATACTAAACAACTTTGAAATTCTATTAGATAAAGCTTGCCTAAAAATCCTCTTTATGTGTCTCTTTGGCATGCTAGCATTCCCCCTACTTACTCCTTTTTTCTTTGGAGGATTTTACATAAATATTTACCTGTTGATTCTCTTTTATTAAGGAAAGGTTTTATATTATCTCTAAATATCAATGCTGCTATCATATTGAGAATTTTAACCATGTGTTCAACCAGGGCCCTGTTGCTATTAAGGTTTGAATTCATTTTGAAAATATTTTTAATATACTTTATACTAATCATTATGATTATATTATTTCTCTTCTTAAAGATTGGTTTAATCCTACTAAAGATAATATAAGGAATATTCTTCATGTTATTATTTGTTGGTTTTTATGGAGCAGTATGAATGCTTCTATGCATGAGAATATTAAAATGGTTGCTTTAAGTGTCATTGCTAAAGTTAAAAATAAATCTTTCAGCTGTATGGTGCTAAGTTAGTTAATGCTGCCTCCTTTAAAAATTGTCTTCATGTAGCTTATGAGTTTGGTTTGAATTTCACCCCCATCTTCCTAGCAGTAAAGAAGAGTTGATTTATTGAGGGAAACCTTTGGAGGGATGTTTCAAACTTAATACTGATGGCTCCAGTAATACTTTTAATGTAGGTTGTGGTGGCACTATTTGGGATTATAATGGTTTTGTTATTGTGGCTTTTGCGAGACCTCCACTGCTAACAATGCTATACAAGCTGAAATCGATAATCTTCTTTTTGGTATCCAATTATGCATTTCTCTTGGCATTACCAATATTTGGATCGAAGTTGATGCGATGCACTTGATTCATTATCTCGAAGGTAACACTTCTCCTTATCCTACTAATTTCTACATGATAAGGGATATTAAGTATTGGATCGCTCTCATTAATTACTCTATTTTCCATATTCTAAGAGAGGGTAATGCGGTTGCTGATGCTTTAGCCAAGATTGGTTGTAATTTGGCTGGTTTCACCGAATACTATGAGCACTCTTTACCTAAAGAGATCAAAGGTTTGGCCAGATTAGATCGGATGGGTCTCCCCTATATTCGGTTTAATTAATGGTTCTTCTATTTTGGTGTTCTTGGTTCTTCATTTTTTTAATGATTAGCAGCTGGTTTTGCTTTTATTTGGTCTTCTATTTTTTATCTACTGTGTGTATTTGGCATTTTCTTCTATCAGCTGGGCTCTTGATGACTTTTTCTAGACTGATGCATATATCATGTTGGTTTTACTGAGCAGTTTGGCTCTTGTCGGTCTTAGGTTTTCCAGGTCTATTTTTATGGCTAATATTGGTTTGAAACATTATGTCAAGTGCTATTATTCTAAATTTATCTGATGTTGTTGCATGAGTAATAACATTGACTGGATGTTTAATCTCACTGGCTCCACCCCTCATGGCTGCATATTATTTTTTTTGTGGTTTCTCTTGGGGAGTTGGCCTTTTGTTCTTTTTAATTTTTATTTTGTGGTTTTTCCTGGTGGTCATGGCAAGTCGCTGGGTGATCTTTGTCCCAATTTCTAGAATTTTTATCTGATTTGCTTTCGGAACTGTAAGGCTATGACCTTCTGTACTAATGCTGCTTTGGGCTTCATATTTTCTGTGTACAATTATCCTCCTTATTTGTTGTATGTCACTTTGTTATACTGCTATGTTCTGGCTACCCCTGGGAACAATTTTGATTGGTATGTTGGGTTGTATATGTAGAAAGCTGATAATTCCATGGTTTATTTGAATCTTTTAAAAGAGGCTAATTTTTATTGTATTTTGATTGATTGGAACTGTATTATGTGTGGCTTGTTATTTAGTGATCTTTGGAATTGGAATGTTTATTAGCTGGGTTGGAGCAATTATAGTTTTAGGAGTTTTTTTTGGGGATTTTATGCTCGGTATCAATTATTTTTTGTTGATATTGGCTGTTAACCATGGGGTTCACAAAGGCTATCTTAATATCAATATCATTTCCTTTTATAGGAATATGCAGAAATTCCTATTAGCTTGGAGTTTTACCATTGGGCCAAACTTTGTCAATTTTGTTTTTATCTTCTTCTTGTTCTTACATTTTTTTTAGATTCCTTGCAGGCCTCTTTCGCAGGTTTTTGGAGATTCGCTCTCATTTTGTGTAGGACTCGATTGTGATTGAAAATGCGGTGCTGAATGAGATTTATCTTTACCTTTTAGTTTTTTTTTGTAGAATGTTATTAGGGTACTATGTGATTTTACATGGAAGAGAATTTTGGCTCTTAGTTTTCTTTTTTATTTTGGTTGTAGCTCTTTGGAGCAGTAGTAAGCTGGAGGTCCCTTTAATGATATTGTACCTTTTTTTAATATTAATGAGTAGGCTCGTCAGGGGGGTTTAACCAAAAAAAGAACAAGAAGCTAAAGCCTTCTTAAAAAAAAAGAAGCTAAAGCCTTCTTCTATATGGGGAATAAAAGAAAAAAAATTCATTTGGAAGCTAGGGGCTAATGACATACTTTTTCAAAGAGTTGAGTACGAGGGCATCTCTTATTTACATTTCAATTGTAGAATTATTAGCTATAAAGTGGACTCCTGTCCTCTCAAGCCTAATTTGTAGCTTAATATCCATGTTGATAGCATTCCTTAATCTTCAATTTTGGAGGAGCATAATCAAGCTATTCCTATGAATACTTAGCAGACCAATCCTCCATCTTCTCAATCTTCCTCCTCTTCCTATGATGCAGATAAATTGGAGACATTTAATGTCATCAATTAAAGTGAAAGCCTAAGAGAAAAATGCATCCTCCTACCACCTTTGCTAAAGGACATGAAATGAGGTTCCCCAGTCTAAAGCTAACTATTTTTATCCCTAAGCATATTGTCTTCATTTCCCAGAAAACTCAGCACAAGAAATTCTCGAACAACTGTCAAAATCTCTCGACCTGGTGTGTCTCATAGCTATTTACAGAAAGAACTACAGTAGTTGGGGCCTGTAACCTCTTCCCCAAGGAAGAGGAAAAAAGCATCTAATGAGATCTTAGGTGAGGTTTTGGTCCTCTAAAATGACAAATGTTGAGTTCCTCTTCTATGTACTATACTGGTTGTCGCAATCAAATGAGATCACTGATGGCCACTTTTTGGCGTACTCTTCTATTTGCTTTGTTGGTGACCTCTATAATACCACGGGGACCTCACAATGTCAGATGATGGGGTTTTCTTCCTTTCTTTTCTATATTATTTTCCTTTTTTTGGTTCCTTCATTTAGTTTATTCTTTACAGCATGCTATCCCTCCTTGTCTTGGGGAGGCATAGTTGATTTAGTTTTTCCACTTTGTCCTCTATGTACCCTTTTTTATTTTTTGAAATTTTAAAAAAGTTGGTAAAATAAATAGCTTGGAGGCTCTATTTTGTCATTTCATTTTTTATAGTACAATTTGAATGAAAAAAAAAAAAATCCTCTCTCGTGTTCTGGCAATATGCTTGGTGATTCTATTATTTCTCTAGTGGCTTACTTTCTCTTCTCAACTTGGAGGATTTTTGATTTGTTTTGAAGCTCTTTTGTGTTATTCATTTTCATTTTTTCTTTATTGATTTATTTTTAAGTCTTTTCTTTCATTATATGTTGTTGGTTTTTATTCGATGATGACACCATCATCATCAAACCCCTAGATTGCTTGTATACCAATAGATACGGGTAAATCTGTGGGTTTATCTAGTGTATTTGTTAATGGTAACTCATGGTCTTTTAAAGAAGTTATTGTTGGTGGTTCTTCTTCCTCTTCGCCCAAATTTAATTTAGTTTAAACTTCATTCAAAAATATTCCTACTTTTATGTTTGAGGAAAATGTGATTAATCAGTTGGCTGCTCCCTTTGAGTTCATTTTAGTGGAGAAATTTGATCTATTCTGCCCTAATATTGATACCATTCATGCTTTTTTTTTATCTGATGTTTTCTAGAGCTTTTTCTATTGGTCTTTTGGACCAATGTCATATAGCCATTCAAATTTTGAATTATTTACATTATCATCGTATATTTTCTCGAAGAGCTTATTATAATAACTCTTGTCAAATACGATTGCTCAAATGGACTCCTTTCTTTGACATTAAGGAAGAATATCTTATTGCTTCTACGTGGTTTTCAATTTCAAACTTGAGGTTACATATGTTTAATTATCATATTATCTTTACTCTAGCTTTGATCTTTGGTATGTTTGAATAGTTGCTATTTGAATGAGTTATATTTATGCAACTTATGTAGTTTTGATGATTCCAAACATTATTGTTCAAATGTATAGCTATCTCCTAACAATTTCAGAAGATTTGCACTTGCTCTTGTGTGTACTAACATTTCAGGAAAATCAGACTCCAGACTACGAAAAGTTCAATTCAAATTCAACATGAGATATTTTGTTTAATTGATGTTTGTCTTTTCTTTGAATTAATTTTGAAAGGGAGTGATTGTAATTGAGTGAATAAAATCTCACACACACAAATAAGGAGATCTTAAAATTCTATACTGATCGTACAGGACGATATTTATCGTACTGGACGATCTGTCAGTTATCTCCTATAGAGCACTTGGAACGAATAGGAACTTGCTTTGAAAAATTTTCTAAGTCCTATTCGTCCAGGACGAAATTTATTATCGTACCAGGCGATGGGTTCTCTGCAAAATTTTCGTCCAGACGAATTTTACCATCGTACGAGGCGACGAGTCCTCTGGAAAATTTTCGTCCAGACGAAAATAAATATCGTACAGGACGATCAGCTCTCTGGAAATTTTTCGTCCAGACGAAAACAAATTATCGTCCGCGGCGATTGGTTCTCTGGAAAATTTTCGTCCAGACGAAATAAATAATCGTCCAGGACGATCGGCTCTCTGGAAAATTTTCGTCCAGACGATCACATTTTCGTTCAAACGATAAACCGACTTAGAACAGTTTTCAGCAGTTTCTAGAACCGACCTTGTAATAACCGTTCGTACTGGACGAACCAAGTTCGTACAGGACGATCAGCTGTACGAAGTCAGTTCGTACACATATACAAATTGGGTCGTTTCAGATCGTTTAAGTAAAATTGTCCAGGACGATCCAGAATCGTACAGGACGATCCACTGCGTACAGAATTGAAAATTTGCAGTTTTTGGGCGGTTTCACTTGTCTTTTATATAAATAGTCCAAATTAGACTGCCACCCAATCTTTTTGTCATTTGATCTTCGTGCCTCTTGAGAGAATAGCCAAGAAGAGAGTGGAAGAGAGCATTCAAAGGAGGATTCCTACCACTGGAGCGAGAAGGCTTCACTTGGATTGCTAAGGTAAGAGTCTCTACTTGTGGAATTGGATTTCTTCACTCTTTTTCTTTCTTCCTTCTAGATTCTTGTGAGAAGATCATTCAAGAAGGTCCGGTTCTCTGCCGACACTTGGAGAGTGTGAACAGACGAGGGTTCTCTGCCCACACTAGGAGAGTGTGAAAGGAAGAAGGTTCTCTGCCTACACTTGGAGAGTGTGAACAGACGAGGGTTCTCTGCCCACACTAGGAGAGTGTGAAAGGAAGAAGGTTCTCTGCCTACACTTGGAGAGTGTAAACAGCCGTAGGGTTCTCTGCCCACACTAGGAGAGTGTGAAAGGACGACGGTTCTCTGCCGCACCGGGTAGTGGTGAAAAGAGTGTTTTGTACAGGCTTCTCCGCCTTGCTGTGGGTGCTAAAGGAGAGTCACTTTGTGGTATTAGTGCAATACTCAGAGGGTGCCTCTGAGGAGTGGATGTAGGTCTGGTTATAGACCGAACCACTATAAATCTGGTGTCATTTACTTTATAGCTTTTACGTTTCCGCACTTTAAATTTCAGTTTTAACAACTCTGTGGTTGAAAAACATTTTTCTACTAACTTTAAAAGAAAATTTTATTTCGGTTCAACTTTATTATTAAGAGGGTTTAAAATTTTAAAAACTACCAATTCACCCCCCTCTTGGTAGCCTTGGGACACTTACTTAGGCTTAACAACCTAATTACTGGACTCAACAAGTGGTATCAGAGCAGAGTTTCAAAATCATAAGTTTGAACTACTTTTTGATTAACGTAGATGGCTACATTTGGAAACCGAAACACACCTGAGGGTTACTCTATCACTAGACCTCCACTGTTTGATAATATTCCTTTTGATTTTTGGAAAACACGCATGTCTACTTTCTTACAGTCACTTGATTATCGCATGTGGATGCTAGTCCAGGAAGGTTACACAAAACCAACTAGATTAGTTGATGGAATTAGGGTAGATACACCCTATGCAGATTGGACTATAGAAGAACGTGACTTAGCACAATTAAATGCGAAATGTTTAAATAGTTTCTTTTGTGCTTTAAAATCTGAAGACTACATGCGAGTTTCCACTTGTAAAAGCGGAAAAGACATATGGGATAGACTTTGTATTACTTATGAAGGGACAAATGAGGTTAAGCAATCAAGACTCAATATCTTGTTACATGACTACGAGTTATTTCGCATGAAACCTAATGAATCTATATCTGACATGTACACAAGATTCACTCAAATTGTAACCTCTTTGCATGCACTTGGTAGGGAATTAACTAATGCTGAAATGGTTAATAAGATTCTTCGTTGTTTACCTACTGCATACGATGCTAAAATTACTGCAATTACAGAGTCAAAAGATCTGAACATTTATTCTATTGACAATCTTCTTGGTTCACTCATTGCTTACGAGCAAGGAGTAAGTCAAAGAAAGATTGATGCAGGTGAACCAAGAAAGGACAAGAATCTTACATTAAATGTGGAAGAGTCAGAAAGTGAACACTCACAACCTGAGGATGAAGACGATATAGCACTGATGACTAGACAATTCAGAAGCTTTTTAAAGAGGAAGCAGAAGAGACGCCAGCAATGGAATAGAGGTAAGTATAACAAAAATGGCAGGGTTTCTAATGAAGTGATTTGTTATGAATGCAGGAAACCAGGTCATATAAAAACTGATTGTCCAAAACTTAAAGCCACTCCTAGCAAGGAGAAGGTAGAGGAGAAACCAATGGTAAAAAAGGGCAAGAAGAAGTTTCAAAAGGCTTTTTGGGCGGACTCAGCTTCAGACTCATCTGAGACTGAAAACGAAGAAGAAGTCACCAACCTTTGCTTGATGGCAGATAAAGCTGAACAATCAGATCAAGAAGAGGTATGTGATTTAACCTATGATGAACTGTTTGAAGTTTCTGAACACATGCATGATGCATATAGGAAAACTAAAAAGATGCATTCTAGTTTAGTTTTAGAATTGGAAGAGCTTAATAAGGAACACGAAATCCTTAGAAAAGATCATGCTTTAATTGATAGCAACCACATGAAACTACTTGATGAATATGATGACTTGAATAAAAATTTCGAAAATTTAAAATCATCCTATGCTGAACTTGAAAAAGAATTTAAGAAATTTAAGGATGAATCTGAGCACAAGACATATAGAATCAATTATACAAATCGAATCTTGGAGGATATGAATTCATTTTACAAACTTACTATAAGAGCTCTCGAGGATAATAGGAACCCCCCTAAACTTGAAGATTTTACAAATCCTAAATATTATCCTAAATTCATGAAATCCCTTAGAAGACAATCATATGAAAGAAAACATAGGAATATTTTTCCTAATGTTAAATGTAACAATTGTGGATTTTTGGGACATATATCTCACACCTGCACTTTAAAGATGAAACCTAATTTGATGTGGAGAACTAAGATGCATAAACCTAGACATATCACACATGCATCTGATTATAAATTTCATAAAGGTGAACCCAAACTAGTTTGGGTTCCCAGGTCTAACATTTGAGAATTTTGCAGGTATACTCTCACACAAGACCTCGTGAGAGTATATGGTACCTGGACAGCGGATGTTCTAAGCACATGACTGGAGATACTGCTCAATTCATAACGCTGGAAGCCAGGAGTGGAGGCAAGGTTACACTTGGAGATAATACCACAAAGAAGGTGGTTGGATCAGGTATGATTGGAAATTTAAAAAACTTTTTCATAGATAATGTTTTATTAGTTGAAGGCTTAAAACACAATTTGCTTAGCATAAGTCAGCTATGTGATAAGGGCTATAATGTAAAATTTTTACCTACTAGCTGCATAATTAGCCTAAATGGGAAAATTGTTTTAAATGGAAAAAGGGTGAACAATGTCTACATGCTAGATTTAAATTGTATTCAATCTCCTACTGCTTTTTGTTTGAAAACTGTTTCTGATGAATCATGGCTTTGGCATAGGAGACTTTGTCATTCTAGTATGAAAAATCTTAGAAGAATTACCCAAAAGAATTTAGTTAGAGGAATACCTAAACTAGACTTTACTAAGGACCACTTATGTGATGCATGTCAATTAGGAAAACAAGTGAAGTCCTCTTTTAAGTCCAATAAAGATCTTAGGACCAGTAAACCTTTAGAAATTCTTCACATGGATCTTTTTGGACCTGTAAGCACGGTTAGTCTAGGAGGAAAGGTATATGGATTTGTAATAGTAGATGATTTTTCAAGATTCACCTGGGTTAAATTTCTTTTTCATAAGAGTGAATCATTTGAGGAATTCAGAAATTTTTCAACTTGGATAAAAAGAAAACTAGGATGTGAAATAATTTCTATACAAAGTGATCATGGAGGAGAATTTGAAAATGAAAGATTTGAAGATTTCTGTAAAGAAAAGGGGATTGATCACAATTTTTCTGCACCTAGAACTCCTCAACAAAATGGAGTAGTTGAAAGAAAGAACAGAACATTAATAGAAGCCGCCCGAGCAATGTTAGCAGAATACTCTCTTCCTAGATATTTTTGGGCTGAGGCGGTTAGCACTGCATGCTATGTTCTGAATAGGGTAAATGTGAGATCAAATTTGAATAAAACACCCTATGAATTGGTAAAAGGTAGAACACCAAATTTGTCTCATTTACATGTATTTGGTTGCAAGGTGTTCATACATAATAATGGAAAATCTGCCTTAGGAAAATTTGATCCAAAATCAGATGAAGGAATTTTTGTTGGATATTCAAGTGTTGGAAAATCTTATAGAGTATTCAACAAAAGAACTTTAGTCATTGAAGAAACCACACATGTTGTTTTTGATGAAAATGGAAATATAGAAGAGCCAAAAGTTGTTGAAGAAGAAATTGAAGAAAACTCCCAAAAGATTGATAGATTAAATTTGGAAGAAAATGTGGAAGAAATTATAGAAAGAGAAGACCCTTTGCCTAGAGATTTGAGATTCTCTAAAAATCACCCAAAGGAATTAATTATAGGTGAACCAAGTGAGGGTGTTAGAACTAGGCGTGGATTAAACAAGGAAGTCAATCATTCAGCTTTTATTTCAACTATTGAACCCACTAACATTGATCAAGCACTTTCAGATGAATTTTGGATATTGGCCATGCAAGAAGAGTTAAATCAATTTGTAAGAAATAAAGTTTGGGAACTAACTACAAGGCCAAAAGATCAAAGTGTTGTTGGAACCAAGTGGGTGTTCAAAAATAAAATGAATGACTCAGGAGTAGTCATTAGAAATAAGGCTAGATTAGTAGCTAAGGGGTATAATCAAATTGAAGGAATTGATTTTGAGGAAACTTTTGCCCCTGTAGCTAGACTTGAAGCAATTAGGGTTTTACTAGCCTTTGCCTGTTTTAAAGGTTTTAAATTGTTTCAAATGGATGTTAAAAGTGCCTTTTTAAATGGAGTAATTGAAGAAGATGTTTTTGTAGAACAACCTCCAGGTTTTGAAAATTCTAAATTTCCAAATCATGTTTTCAAATTAAAAAAGGCATTATATGGATTGAAACAGGCACCTAGGGCTTGGTATGAGAGGTTAAGCACCTTCCTACTTGAAAGATCTTTTGAAAAAGGAAGTGTGGATACAACTCTCTTTTTAAGAAAAATTGGAAAGGATATACTTATTGTTCAAATTTATGTGGATGACATCATCTTTGGATCTTCAAATAAACATCTTTGTGATGATTTTTCTAAAACAATGAGTAATGAATTCGAAATGAGTCTAATGAGAGATTTAAATTACTTTCTAGGATTTAGCATTAAGCAACTTGAGGAAGGTACTTTTCTTAGTCAAAACAAATATATTAAGGACATCCTCAAAAAATATGAAATGGACAATGCTAAACCTGTTAGTACACCAATGAGTTCTTCAGTTCAGTTGGATAAGGACCTTAAGGGAAAATCTGTTGATCAAAAGAAATTTAGAGGGATAATTGGATCTTTACTTTACTTGACTGCTAGCCGACCAGATATTATGTTTAGTGTTTGCCTATGTGCTAGATTTCAATCAGATCCAAAAGATCACATTTGACAGCAGTAAAAAGGATTTTAAGATATCTACTAGGAACTCAAAACTTAGGAATTTGGTATCCTAAGTTTAGCTCTTCATTTGAAATTATTGGTTACTCAGATTCTGACTTTGCAGGCTGTAGAGTGGATAGGAAAAGCACTTCTGGAACATGTCAATTCATTGGAAATTCATTAGTTTCATGGTCTAGTAGAAAACAAAATTCAGTGGCACTATCTACTGCAGAAGCAGAATACATTGCATTAGGAAGTTGTGTGGCACAAGTACTTTGGTTAAAACAACAGTTGATTGACTTAGGATTAACTATAGGCACTATTCCAATTTATTGTGACAATACTAGTGCTATTTGTATTTCAAAAAATCCTATTCAACATTCTAGAACCAAACACATCGATATAAGGCATCATTTCATAAGGGATCACGTATCCAAAGGAGAAATTGAACTCATACATGTTTCAACTGAAAATCAACTTGCAGACATTTTTACAAAACCTTTAGCCTTTGATACCTTCAGTACTTTAAGAACAAGGCTTGGTGTTATTGATTTGAATGCTTAACTAAAATGTCTTTGCAACATTGATACTTGTTATGTTTTGTTTTTTTGAAATTTTGTGAATTTTGTGTTTTTAATGAATTGTTTTTGGATTTATGGTTTTGTTTTATGTTTTCTGTGTTTCTGATTGTTTTTGTTGATTTTGTTAATTTAAAAATTTAAATTTTTTGGAGGAAATCGTCCAGGACGATTTATTTTCGTACGGGACGATGTGTAAAGGAACAGTTTGCGAAAATTTAAACTGTTTGAGCAGTTTTTTATTGGATCGTCTGTACGATCTGTGATCGTCCAGGACGAATTTTTTTTCTCTCAAACGTCGGAACGATTGAATGCAGCGGTTGAGTGGATAAGACAGTTTTTAATACGAACTTCGTCTGTACGAAATTTTAGTTCGTCCAGACGAACATGTGTCGATTCATTGTAGGGGACGGTTTTCAAGAGTCATTAAAACGAAATACTTTTCGATCGTCTGTACGAAATTTTTTCGTCTGTACGATTGGTCAAGTCAAAAAGCCTGTACGAAGGGACGCATCGTAAGTTGTGTTGAATACGAAAAGCCGTTACATTTTGGACAAATTGGATCGTCTGTACGAACTTTCTTCGTCCAGACGAATTATTATGTTTCGTCCAGGACGAATATTTTCGTCCAGGACGAAAGTATCGTTTTCCTTTAAATATGAAGGCTTTTCAAACTTGACAATCACACTTTCAAATTTCTTTTTCAATCCCTTTTAACATCAAATCAACAATGGCCTCCTCTAGCAAAAGACAAAAGGTTTTGGTGAAGAAACCAAACAGGAATGCCCCAGACAACTTTCTTTCCAAGGCAAATGAGGAATCTTTTCCTCGTTTTGCCTCCGCAAAAATCACTCCGTCTCGCATTCTTATCCCAACAGAGTTGAAATTTCGGGTAATGCACCTCTTCGCCTCAACCCAATTTCAGTTCATTCTTTCTCTCGTCCACCTCTACAATAAACAAACCTACCATTACTTTCTAGCCAACATGAGTTTCAATTCTGACCACTCTATCATTAGTTCTTTTGTTTTTAAGAAAAAAGTTGAGATCACCAAGCACGATCTTGGTGCATTTTTAAACTTAAGAACTGAGGGATATAGAGCCCACACCCTAATGTCAGAAACCTCCTTCAAATGGTTTGAAATCAATAGGGTAATTAGAAAAAATGCGATTGACAATCATGTTGCTAGAGTCTCAGGTATGACCCAAGATGCCCGAATCATCCAGCACATCCTTAGATCCTCAATTATTCCTAAAGCTGGTGATAGGATTAACATTACTCCTCTCCTTTCTTGTCTAACTTTTTTAATCATGTCAAGACATCCTATTGATGAAGCCCAACTCATCATAGATCATATCTATGGGCTTTCAGAAATAGGACATGCTGATCAGAAGAGGAAGAAGAACATTTCATTAGGGCACTTAATTACTTATATTTTGGAGAAAAAGTACAATATAGTGCATCCTGATGAGGAATATGAAGAGCCAGTTTACTATAACAACACATCATTCAGACTGCTCTTCAAGGAAGAAAAAGAAAAAGGGGAAGCACATGATAGTGCTTCAGAAGAAGAAGAAGAAGGAGTGCAAGCTTCTGCTTCTCAATCAGATTACCAGAATCTGATTGAGAGATTTGATAAACTAGAGACTCACATTGATCAAAGGTTTGATCAATTTGATGCTTAACTTACTCAGCAGCAACATGACATTGGTAACATTAAAGATGAAGTTCATGAAATTAATACCAATGTAATGTTGATGGCCTCCTACTTCAACCTCTTTGGCGGCATACCTCCTCCTCCTCCAGAATAATAAAATTTTTTTTTGTTTGTTGTTGTGTGTCTGTTGTATTTTTTGTTTTGTTGTTTTGTTTTTATCTTATATGTGTTATTGTGATTGTTTTTATGTTTTTAAGTTCAATGTTTATGTAATCTTTTCTTTTCAATGAAAGTTTGTTTTTGTTAGATTTGTTTTGAAATGTGGCTAATATTTATGAATTTCATTAGTATTTTTTAATCTACATAGTGCTTAAATTCGATTGTAATTTGAGATTATCTATATTAGAAAATCTAGACTTTCTAAATTTATAATTTGTTTATAACTTGTTGTACTGAGAACTTTTAAATTCATGTCTATTCATTTAGACTACATAAAAGTTAATATTGTTATTACAATTTTGATGTTTTCTTAGTTTGTATTTCTATGCTCAAATGATATTTATGTACCTAGAAAAATTTGAAATTTTAGATTATAGATTTTGGAAAGAATTGGTCAAATTACTCTTGAACAGTGTACAAATGTACAAAAATCAAAAGGGATTCACAAAAATTTGTAAAATGGAAAAGAGGCACAAAATAAGCCCAACCAAAGAAAAATGCACAAAAATGTGCTACAAAACTTTGAAAAGATGTGCAAAGCACCACATGAGGTAATTCTCTTCTTTCCAAATTCGTTAATTCTCTTAATTCAAGTTGATCTAATGTTCATTCATATTCTCTTGAACTTTGAAATATAGAATTTTTTTTACATCTGACTTGTAATGATTTTCAATAATCAAAATGTCTAAATTGAATCATGTCTTTAAAAAATTCTTCTTACTTACAATGTTATATCATTTCATAAATTTTATGAATTTCTATGATTGACCTAATATCTTTAGTTTAAAATTGCATACCCTATGTCAATCACCATTTAGATTAAATTTTAACAATGAATTTCATATAATTATTTACATTTCTTGTCTTTTTCTTCTTCACTTTTTGTTGCTGTCAAAAAGGGGGAGAAATTATTAGTTTGTGTATGTTTGTGTTTTCTCTTTTTAGTTGTTCTGTTTGCAAGTTTTTTGTGTAGTTTGTGTTAAAATTTTTAAAAAAACAAAAATTTTGTTCGTTAAATATTGTTCTTTAATGCCTCCTTATTTTAATGTACTCATAAATTCAGGGGGAGTTTAGGAGATAAAAGATGTGTTTTAACTTGAAACCATACTAATAATAATTGTTTTGCCATCATCAAAAAGGGGGAGATTGTTTGAATAGTTGCTATTTGAATGAGTTATATTTATGCAACTTATGTAGTTTTGATGATTCCAAACATTATTGTTCAAATGTATAGCTATCTCCTAACAATTTCAGAAGATTTGCACTTGCTCTTGTGTGTACTAACATTTCAGGAAAATCAGACTCCAGACTACGAAAAGTTCAATTCAAATTCAACATGAGATATTTTGTTTAATTGATGTTTGTCTTTTCTTTGAATTAATTTTGAAAGGGAGTGATTGTAATTGAGTGAATAAAATCTCACACACACAAATAAGGAGATCTTAAAATTCTATACTGATCGTACAGGACGATATTTATCGTACTGGACGATCTGTCAGTTATCTCCTATAGAGCACTTGGAACGAATAGGAACTTTCTTTGAAAAATTTTCTAAGTCCTATTCGTCCAGGACGAAATTTATTATCGTACCAGGCGATGGGTTCTCTGCAAAATTTTCGTCCAGACAAATTTTACCATCGTACGAGGCGACGAGTCCTCTGGAAATTTTTCGTCCAGACGAAAATAAATATCGTACAGGACGATCAGCTCTCTGGAAATTTTTCGTCCAGACGAAAACAAATTATCGTCCGCGGCGATTGGTTCTCTGGAAAATTTTCGTCCAGACGAAATAAATAATCGTCCAGGACGATCGGCTCTCTGGAAAATTTTCGTCCAGATGATCACATTTTCGTTCAAACGATAAACCGACTTAGAACAGTTTTCAGCAGTTTCTAGAACCGACCTTGTAATAACCGTTCGTACTGGACGAACCAAGTTCGTACAGAACGATCAGCTGTACGAAGTCAGTTCGTACACATATACAAATTGGGTCGTTTCAGATCGTTTAAGTAAAATCGTCCAGGACGATCCAGAATCGTACAGGACGATCCACTGCGTACAGAATTGAAAATTTGCAGTTTTTGGGCGGTTTCACTTGTCTTTTATATAAATAGTCCAAATTAGACTGCCACCCAATCTTTTTGTCATTTGATCTTCGTGCCTCTTGAGAGAATAGCCAAGAAGAGAGTGGAAGAGAGCATTCAAAGGAGGATTCCTACCACTGGAGCGAGAAGGCTTCACTTGGATTGCTAAGGTAAGAGTCTCTACTTGTGGAATTGGATTTCTTCACTCTTTTTCTTTCTTCCTTCTAGATTCTTGTGAGAAGATCATTCAAGAAGGTCCGGTTCTCTGCCGACACTTGGAGAGTGTGAACAGACGAGGGTTCTCTGCCCACACTAGGAGAGTGTGAAAGGAAGAAGGTTCTCTGCCTACACTTGGAGAGTGTGAACAGACGAGGGTTCTCTGCCCACACTAGGAGAGTGTGAAAGGAAGAAGGTTCTCTGCCTACACTTGGAGAGTGTAAACAGCCGTAGGGTTCTCTGCCCACACTAGGAGAGTGTGAAAGGACGACGGTTCTCTGCCGCACCGGGTAGTGGTGAAAAGAGTGTTTTGTACAGGCTTCTCCGCCTTGCTGTGGGTGCTAAAGGAGAGTCACTTTGTGGTATTAGTGCAATACTCAGAGGGTGCCTCTGAGGAGTGGATGTAGGTCTGGTTATAGACCGAACCACTATAAATCTGGTGTCATTTACTTTATAGCTTTTACGTTTCCGCACTTTAAATTTCAGTTTTAACAACTCTGTGGTTGAAAAACATTTTTCTACTAACTTTAAAAGAAAATTTTATTTCGGTTCAACTTTATTATTAAGAGGGTTTAAAATTTTAAAAACTACCAATTCACCCCCCTCTTGGTAGCCTTGGGACACTTACTTAGGCTTAACAACCTAATTACTGGACTCAACATGGTAGACCCTTACAAACGGGCCAGGATATGGCCAATATTTCTCGTATGTTAGTGCCTCTTTTTTTGGTTGAAATGGATGCTTCTAAAAAGCATCCTAAGGAAATATGGCTGGGTCAGGAGAAATGTGGGTGCTTACAAAAAGTTGAATTTAAAAAATTTCCCGTTTTTTTGCAAGCATTGTAGAAAGCATGGGCATAGTATTTTAGAATGCTTTATTTTACATCCAGACCTTCAAAAATAAAAAGATTGTTCTAAAGAATAAAAAGGAAATGATATGGTGGTTTCATCTTTACCTATTTTTGGTACTTATCCCATATAGGATCTTAATGTAGTAATTGATAGTAATCCTATTCTAAATGAACTAGTGGAGGATCCTCAATCTAATGTGAATGTTAATAGTGAAGTTGGTGGTTTGGTTGATCCGGATCATAATGAGATTCTAGATGGAATTCCTAATAATACTATTGAAGTATTAAAATCTGCAATGGTCAACAGAGTTGAAAAAGCTTCTTATCCTTCTAATTTATCTGCTCAATGCTAAGCTTCTAATGTTGACAAAAATTTAAATGAGCAAATGATTCTTATTTACTCTGAACATAATAATGCGAATTGCCTTGTTGTATTAAACTTGACTAAATTTGACTTAGTTCTAACAATTTTGAATGTCCAAATGAAGCTATTATTGATCCATCCTTATATGGTTAGAACAATGCTAAAGAGGGAGAACTTGTTCACAATAACGTGGAAGAAGGGAAGCTTGTTCTTGATAACATGGAGGAATGAGGAATGTGAATTTACGCAGGCTGATGAATTGGGTAATGGTAATATGAATTCTTCAACATTCATATGTAATGCTAATAACTTAGTTAGTAACATAAATTTTTATGTTGCTACAAAAAGTATAACTAATGAGGATGGTATGTTGGACAATGACAATGGCTTTATTAAAGTGCATGGTAAGAAGAATATGAAAAACAAAAATTTGATTTTATAATCTCTTAGGAGTACCCATTCTCAAACTTATAGTAAGTTGCAATTTAATGATTAAGTCTATCATTCAGAATATTAGGGGCATTTGTTTCCCTTCCATTATAATTAGGTTTAAGAATTTATGTCGTATCCATAATGTTTATATTTTAGTTTTGCTTAAACCTTTTTATTTTTGCTGTTATGTTAGATGCTACCATTCAGTTTTTGGGCTTTAATCCTGGACTAGCTAATCCAACTTATAAAATTTGGATATTATGGAAAGATCTTGTTGTTATTGATGTTGTTGGTGATTTTTCTCAAGTAATTCATTGCAATGTCAGGAGTAATAATATAGTAAGATAATTGATCCTAAAAGTAAGGATTCGCCTGGTGTCTCATAATGCACAATAAATTTTTCTTCTCCTTTTTTAGGCACCTCCATACCTATGAGTAGAAGCATATGACTTGACATATTAGAGTGCAATTTTTTTGCCAAGTTGTACTCTTTTAGGATAAAACCTATTTTCTAAACCTTTTTAAAACTTCATATTCTGATGATTACATAGAGTTAATTAGTATGTATTTCATTATAAACTAATTAAAGAGTTAACATTTAATTGCATTTGAGCTCTATAAGCATAATCCATTGTTGACCTCATTTTTGTATGAGGTTTAACCTAAAAAGAAATTCCAATCATAGTATTCAAATATTCTAATCACATTTAAAATCTTAAATCTAGTATATTACTATGCTTTGGCATAATACTATATCATTAAAATCTAAATCAGTCAATCTAAATGATCAATCATTCCATCATTTACAATATTTCAATGATTGTCATTTATTCAATTCTTGAAGCATTTAATCATTTGGTAATTATCCAATGATTGCCAAATGGTTCAATCACCAAAATTTTCAATAAACTCGTAAAACTCCAATCATCACTCAATCAAAATTTTAAATTCTTTAATAATCTAAAATCTTTTAATCATTCATAGACTTCAATCAACAATTAATATCTAAATCTTTTAATTCAAATCCAGTTCAACTTCCAGTGCTAAAGTTTAGTTCAAATTTAAACCCAAAAACCCTTTGAACTTTTCCAATTTTTAGAAAAAAATTTAATTGGATAAAAACCTTAGGTAAAGACCTTATATTTGTGTTTGATCATTCACATCTTAATTAGACATGTTCCTAGAGCTTACCTGATCATTTTGGAGGTTTATATGTTCTTTTAAACCCTAAACCCCAAAGCATATCCTAAGAAGCCAAAACCTTTAAATATTTACTGTCAATGCCATTAAACATGGCATCTTGTAGTAAACTCCCTTGAAATCCATTAGAAAAACATTAAATATGTTCATAATAATCATTGTATTGATTTAAACTCATTTTAGTCTATGGTTAACCTTATTTGACCCCTGACACCTATTAAATCCTAAATCCCTCATATGCATACATCATATTAGAAAGCTAAATTCATGACCTATGTTTTAACCCAAGGCACTTGACAATCATTCATGATTATACATAGACCTCATTTATTCCTTAAATGTGTTATGTTGACCACATTGGTCACTTTGACCATTTAAGCTCTCTTTGAACCCTAAACCCTAAATAATTTCTGGAAGCTTACTTAAGCCTCACCGATGCTTCCATTCTCTTCTAAACCTTAAATCATGCATTCCTAAATGAATTTGAGTCATTGGTGGACCATGGTTGACAAAAAATACCTTAAACCCTAAATTTACCATACATGAACTATTCATAAACTCCTATATGGATTGGTCTTCTCATGACCCAAAACCAATTCCAATTCTCATGACCCAAAACCAATTCCAATAAGTTTCAAATCA
This sequence comes from Dendrobium nobile, assembly GCA_022539455.1. NCBI lineage: Eukaryota > Viridiplantae > Streptophyta > Magnoliopsida > Asparagales > Orchidaceae > Dendrobium > Dendrobium nobile. Next base: position 24,767,900 of record CM039734.1, read on the forward strand.
TATTTGAAGTGGATTAGATTCAAACCCAAGCCATGGTCAAGGTTTGTTGACCAAATCAATCCTAAAGCTTCCAAAATTAAATTCCAATGAACTAGACTAATCTAAAGCACCCAAACCCATTGGGATTATCCATTGGATGACAAAGAATCAACTTAAGCCAACCAAACCCTTGGGCCCACTTGGGCTATCCAATTAGGCCATCCCAAGTGTCAAAAACTAGTTTTCCTTGAGCTAAATCTTAACCCTTCTAAAATTAAAATCCTTAAACCTATTCATTAGGTGCTCTTAGAGCCTATGCACTAAACCTAGCTAGCCCAATCACTAGGTTTACTTGGGTCAACCAATTGGGCTGGCCAAGCTTTAAAATACACAAATTAGGGAGCTATATTATATTATAGGCCAAACTATGGCTAATTACCCTTGCATTATATTCAATAAAGTTCCAGACATATAGCTCTATTAGCTCAGGCCAAGTGGTGCTAGAAAAACTAAGAACAGTGAACCAATCAACTTAGTGTAGTCATAATTTCCTCTTTAACTTCACATAGGCCTTCAGCTCTGATTAGAACATCCAAAATGGTTTTGGTGACTTGAGATGGCAGCATGTGACCATAATTGAGGTGATATTCCACCATAACTCGCCTTTTTTTTTAAATTATTATTTTTTTAAAATTTAAGGAAAACCCATAGAAAGGCCTACGCATTGATTAAATAAAAAGGTACACAGTCCTTAAGGGGACCTCAAGCTTTCTACTGCTCAAATGAGCTACTATCCTAAAAAGAAAGAAATATCCTTTAAGCTCGAGTTCCATACTATAGGATAATACAAAATTACATAGGAACATTCTACGGCGCTTAAGCACAAGCACCAAAAAAAGGAGCAAATAAAAAAACTTCAAAAAGCTCTAGCCATCCATCCTCAGCTCCATATCTTCAATCATCAGCGCCAAAAAATTTCTTCAAAACATCTGATATGGACAAAGGACATAACAGTAATATATAAAGGGATTACATATAAAAATAACAAGAATAGAAGGACCAAATACATAATCCCATTATCATAGTAAACCAACCAGTGATCAGAATATAAGCCAGGTCGAGGAACAATAAAAAAAGAACCACCTTTGAATAAATGAGTAGCCAAACCACCCACTTAGTGAGAGAGCACAAAATACTTACAATGCTCACAGCCACCCCAAGGACCATGCCAAGGCCACCCAAGTAATATGGATGATCAGTAAATAAATAAGAACCTAAAAGCCAAAAATACCAAGCACCGAAGATCAACAAGAGCATAAAACACCTCAGCACGAATCAGCCCTACAAGGCACAAAGGTGGCAAGGCAAAAACCAATAACTAGCCCACCAAAAAAATTACCGAGCAGAACAAACAGATGGAACACCTCAAGAAAAGAATAACCCAAGATCATAACCACCAGCAGGAACCCAAAAACTCCCAGAGAAAGATCAAAAAGACCATCACTTGCCCAAACATGAAAATAGAAAAAAAAACCCTATTATAGAAGTAGCACATATTGTTGACCTCATTATTTTAGGTCAATTTCCCCAAATCCAACTCTAACACCTAGGTCTTCGTAGCCTAGTGTAGACGTCGCCCATAGGATTTCCCTTAGGTGGACGCCCACTGACGTAGCATCGACTCGAGCCTATCACTCAATTTGAATCAGAATCGATTCAATCAAATTTTAATTCAACTCCAAACGAACTCAAATCAAATCCAATTTATGATTCATCAATGTCAATCGTCCCATTTAATTTGATCTAATTTATTTTCGATCAAATTGATACATTATTGGGCTCAAATCAATTCACCAATTGAATCAAAATCAAATCAAATTAACTCAAAATTGGATTCGATTTCAATGTCTCCGATTAACCCGTTTTGACTCGTCACAAGTATACATATAATAATAATTGATACGTCGTCACAAATTATCTTAATCAAGCACGAATCTCGATGCAAAATCAAGTTTGGAAACTTCAAAAATTAATTCGGAGACCATCCGAACTCCGATTTCAGCAAATTTATAGTCGAACCGAGCGTCTCAGGAATACAAACCCGACGACACCAAGATCAACCCAATCCGAGCCCAAATGAGTCCAAATCAAGGGCTCTAAGCGCTGTCTGAAGGTTCAAACCGCAAATTGAGTTACCAAACGGTCTCCGATTTTAACGAGCTTATACTCGAATCGAACGGCTCGACGAGAAGAATCCAATGAGCCCAAGATCACCAAATTCCGAAATCATTAAGGCCTTCAAATGTCCAAGGAACGGTCCACGGTCAAAGAGTTCAGCAACTACCCAGCCCCACACGATCCCTCTCTCTCTCTCTCATTTCGCGAAACCACCCAGCACAGACTCCCTGCAGTTGGCATCCAACCGCCCCTTTCTTCCTCTCTACTCGCACAGAACAAAACTCCCGAACCCCTTTCACGCCTGCAGTTCGCATGAAGCTCTTGGTCCTCCCTGCAGTTCTGAAATCCTCTTCCCTTTCTGAATCGCGTGAGAAGCCCAAGAAGAACTGCTCTGCCTCTCCCTCATACGCTCAGCCCGCCTCTTCCCTCATCTTTTCAGTTCGCACGAAGCCCAGTTCGCACGAAGCCCAGTTCGCATACCTCTAGTCATAGATCCCGTCACTTCTCCTTGTTTGCGTGGACAGCAGTCCAAGCCAAAAGATCCCTATTTTTCTCTGCCCTTGAAGGCATCAGCAACCTTCTCAAATTTAGGTAATTTCTTCTATATCCTCATCCATATTCTTTTTGTTGACTAGGAAATGATTGCTACAGGAATTAATTATCTAAAAAGAAAATGCTTGAGATGAAAATTTGATAAGTTTTAGCAATTGCGATGTATGCTTTGGAAATGTCTCATTGATTGAAATTTTTTTTTAGTGATGAAAAGATGCATTGTTTGTTTATATCTTTTATCCTAAACATCTAATTAGTCATCTTATCGTGAGATTAGAAAGGAAGTGGGCTTTGTCTCATCTTATTTTCTCTCAAATAAGTAAGTAAAATGAGTTACATAATTTCATGTGGTAGTTTAAAGAAAGAAAAGTTGTAGTGGAAAAGAGAAATGTAAATTTTGGAGAAGATTGTGAGCTTTGTGTTGGAAATAATCATGAATTTTATATTTTAAGAATGAATTTTAAGGGTATTAAAAGTTGCTATATATAACTTTGAAAGATTAAGTATATGTTTTGAAAAATGTGTCGAAAGGTTATTTGCTTTATACTTGAAGACTTTATATGTTGAAAGGTGAGAATTGTATGAATTTTGGAAAAGTAGAAAAGTGTGTGTTTTTGAAAAGTGTGTTTCTGGAAGGCATATGTGTGTTTGAGTAATGAGATATTTGAAAATGTGTGTTATAAAATGTTTGGATTTTGAAAGATTGAGATTCATTTGGATTGAAAGTGGAATTTGTGGATGATTTGAAAAGTGAAAACTTATGTTAAAAAGTGAAAGTGGTTTGTGTTGGAGAGAGGTATATAAAAAAGTTAAGTGTGTGTCTTATGAAAAGTGATGATTTTGACATTATGAAGAAAAGTGTATGTTATGAAAAGTATAAGAGTAATTCTGAAAAGTGGAATGTGTTGGGAAGTAAAATGTGTCGAAAGGTATGTCGAATATTGAAATGTTCTGAAAAGAAAGTGTAGAGTGTGATTTTAGGAAGGATGAATTGTGCAAATATGAGGAGTAAAGTGTTAGTTTTATGAAAATTATGTAAATTTGGAAAAGTGAAAGTGAATATTAGGAAAATATATAATTTGTTTTCAAAAGTAAAGGTTCCAAAAAGCAAGCAACTGAACTGGTGTTCAAGCCCGAAGAAAGGTACGTCTTTATTTTCAATAAATTTCAATTATTTTATTGTTTATTATTAAACATGCTCTAATTCCCTGTTTTCCCTGTTTTCTTTTCTTTATTGACATAAACTGCGAGGAACGGTAACGGTCGAGTGAACAAAAGGACAAGGAGCTAATGACGTCAGTCGCCTCTATCCAGCCGGGTAGAGGTGCTACGGGCGGAACCGCCGGGTCATAGCCCCCGGTGACTGTGAGTATTTCTAAACTTAGAAAACCTTTAGGGACCCCTTGATGTGGTTTGTGCGAAACCTTCCATTTTAGGTCCCTGTAGTAACTTCAATTTAATTAGGATTACTTTTTGCTCTTAGATCCCTAAACCCCTTTACATGTACGAAATGTCCTAAGGGTTAGTAATAACAAATTTTTATCCCACACAACAGTAGTGACATTTAAGGACAAAAATTAAGGACCGGGTCTTAGAAAACTTAGACTTAGGATGCATGTACACTTTAGGGTAGAGACATACAACATAGAAAACTTAGTGAAATTCATTTATTATTATTATTATTTTATTTTATTTTATTTTGATTTATTTATTTAATAAATTTAATTTAATTAATCTTTTAAATAATAATTGATTTAGGATATATCAAAACCACACTTTCTAATACACACACTTAGAATTGTTTGTTAGGACAACCGACTTTAGTTTTAGGTTAGGCCGGTGTTTATTTCCATATTGCACTGTGACGGGCTTTTTCTCGAGTTTTGTTGCATGTTGGTTGTAAAATTGTTTGTGTGTTTGTTTATTTACTTTTACTGCACTCTGTGTTATGATTTGACTGACGATTAGATCACCCATAGGTTAGGAGCGATCTGATTGCTAACAGAATTTTCTGCAGGTGGTCACACTCATGCAGGGCAGTAAAGGGGGCTAACTAATTAATAATTATATATATGTGCTACAGGTGCTTCAGCTGCTTAGCCCCCAAATAAGAAAGAGTGTGGCCAAGTGTGACTGAGTGATTTAATTTAAATGCTTATATATAATTGCTTGGGATGATTTTTACTTAGGATAACCCTGCAGGTGATCTAGATTTTTGTTTTTCTTTCTGTGAAATGTAATGTAATGTAATGTAAATGTATTTGAAAAGTTAAAAAATTGTGAAAGTGATTTTGAAAGTGGGATATCATATCCAATTTGGAATCCAAAGAAAGGAGAATATACCTTAAAAGGATTATTCTCTTTTATTTGGAAAGCCAAATTAGGATGATTCAATATCTAAATAGAAAAGAAAATACCCCTTTTAGGGATGAGTTTCTTTTCATTTGGATATCCAGAACCCGACGGATTCAAGAAGTTTGTAGAAGAAGAAAAGACAGAACGAGAAAATTGAAGAAAGAAGATGAAGAAATGAAGATTCAAGGAATAGTATATCCCATTTCAAAAATCACTTGCGTCATTCTTAGGATTAGAATCCGGGTTTGTTGTCAGTGGTGCCCGGCCACTTTACTTTTCTGTAAATTCTGGGTGTAATATGGACATTGGACATTGGACATTATATTTGGATTATTAAAATTTGTTTGTTTACATTGTTTGTGCAGTAGCTTTTTTTAGGGCCCTTGCATGCCGTGTTTTGTTTTAGCCTGGATTCGAATCGGAGAGATTTTTTTCGTAAGGGTACGCTTAAAATTCTTCTACTTGTAATTTTAAATAAAAATTTTTAGGCTCACATAGTAACTCTAACGATCTAAGAAGTAAGCTCGGGACCGCCGAGAGTCAGCATAAACATATTAATACTTTCTCTTCCTTGTTAGGCACCTCCCCGCCTGCGGGTTCTGGCAGACCACTTGACCTATGAGGGTGCAGTTCTGTCAAGGGGAAGTTGTGCAATCTCTAGGAAAAAACCTATTTTCTAAGCCTAATTTTTAAAAACTGCTTCATATTCATTTTATGCATTCGAGTCAATTAGCATGCATTGCATTAGATACAAATTAAAAAAGAGTCTAAAATGTTAATTGCGTTATTTCTAGGCATAACTCACCCTACATAAGTTAAGGGGCCAATTAGGAATTGTCTTAGATGTCGGCCCCTAATTCCTTAAAACTTAAGCAACATCCCTACCCATCTTTCATAAGAGACTTGACACATGGTTTTAAAGCGCCTAGGTGGTTAGCTGGCTCCCCAATCCAGGCCGGGGTAAGTCCAGATTTGCACTTCATTAGTTAGGTTCGGGTCACTATTTTATAGTACCCAAATTAGATTTAGGTTCTGAGGCAGATTTTTTTTAGATCTTAAGTCCTCACCCTCCGGGAATATAATCCCAAATTTCTAATAAAATGTCAACTTAAACATAAAATTTTCTCTTAAAATGTAAAGCCCAACATAGGATAGACTGAGGTTGCCTCTGAGCTTCTCAGAATCTGGCTCCTCCTACTTTTTCTCCTTTGACTCGCTAATAAATGTTCAACATTGAGCTTTCTCCTTGAAAAATCCTTACTTCTGTTCCTTGTCTTCTACTTTGTAATCAAAAGGGTATGTAATCACTGCTTTAATCGAGAGTTTTCTTAGGAGCATTCCTCCTAAGATGTAATTAACTATAGGAGCTTGCTTTTATAGGGATTTGAGAACCCCAGACTAAAATAAACCTTGTTTTATTCGTATAAAACAAGGGAAGAATCTTTGGGAACGTAGATATTTTTAAAACCTCATTTCTAATTTTGAATAGACTTGTAGAATGTTATTATTATCTTTTCAGATAATATGATATTATACTTGTTATATTCAATTTTAAAAATGATGAATTTTATAAAACTCATTCTCGCTTTTGGATATCTTAAAGAATGTTATGTTCATCTTTTAAGATGATATAATATTCTTCTTGCCATATCTAAATAAAAGAATGAATAAACTTTTTCAAAAAAAAAACGTCTTTCTATTTTTAAACATATTCTATAGGATTTCATATTCATCTTTTAAGATGATATGTTATTCTTTGAACTATGTTTGATTATAGAAATATCAATTTTCAAAACCCTATTTTGATATTGAATCCATTGTAGAATACTGTATCAATCTCTCGAGACTGTACTTTATTCTCAATGCAGTATTCGATTACAAAATAGGAGAAACCAAAATCTGCATGGTGAGACACAATTTTTCCCACCAAGGTTTTTCTGGCGACTCCGCTGGGGATCAGTCCTCTCTCCATCTTTAGCAGTATTTTATACCCTTTAATCGGTAGTATACTTATGCTTAGCATAGGTTGTAACTACCATTCTTCCGCCGGTTCTTTTATTCATTTCATTCTTGGATAATCTGGCCGGTATCTAAATAAATTTTAGAGGTCTTATTTTGGACCCCGTTAGAAAACTAACGGGAAGATCCTTTGTACGACCTTTTTGTAAAGAAATTTCCTGTGCTAATTCGAATGTTGCAGTTACATTTTTTTTTTGTAGCTTGATGTTTGACTTAGCACTGGGTCCAAAATCCCTTTGCCCAATCTTTAATAATATGTATAGTTACTTCTTTTAGTAACTTAATGTATTATTTGGATTGGGTCCAAAAACTTTTAAGTCTTCAAAAATTTTAAACTTCTCCGTGTCCTAGCCAATATGTTGCAGTTATATATTTTTGTAACTCAATATGTAGCTGGACAAATCTTAAGAAAATTTGAGCTTTTAAATCAAAGTTTTCTCCTTATCTAAACCAGCATATTACAGTTATATATTTTTATAGCTTAATATGTTTGGTAGGATAGGGTCCAAAAGCTCAAACCTTCAAATCAAAATTTTCTGCCTTTCCTAATTACATATTGTAGTTACATATCTTTTGTAGCTTGATATGTTTGCTAGGACAGGGTCCAGAATTTGATATATGCAAGATTTTCAAGATTAAATTCGATTTAAATTGAGAAAAGTTTGAAAGTTCAAATACAAGTCAAACTTATAAAAATCATTTTTGTTACAGAAAATGACAGGTTGATTTCTCTTAAAAGAAATTTACCTCTACTTTTATTAAATTGTAATAAAAATTTCGTTGTGGTTGACTCCTCTAAACACTTAAAGAATAAGACCTATGATTATCAATGCTAAAATGAAAAGTGTGTTCCCTCCCTCCCTCCACTTGGGTGGATTAACGCTTTATATGAAGATATATCTAATCTCATTCCCTTTTGTAACCTCAAAGCACAAAAATTCAGCTAGTTTTGCTAGGTTTCTAGTAATCATCTGAATTAAATTCAAATATATTTTTAAATCTCATATTCAACCATATTATGATTTTTCTAATCTTAGGAATGAATAATTATTGGTTGATATATTGAAGTTTGAAAATATTTTGAATTCCCTCATCTTTGAGCCTTTTTGTAGGTTAGAATTTAAGATGCTTTTAAATCCTATTTCTTAAGGGTACTACATGGATACGACGATTTGTCCTCTACTATGTGGTTTAACTCTGATAGAAAATGGATCTTAAGGCATGCGATAAAGATAAATGACCTAATCAATTATATAAATGCCTTCGTTTATCGACTGAAGTTTTCTCTTATGGTAATATTTTTAAATTAAATTTTAGCTAAGTTTACTCTTGGCTTTATTACTCCATTTGCGAAAACTCATGAGCAGTTCTTATTAAAGATTGGTCATCTTAAATTTTTGTTTGGTCAAAAAAACTTAGGACGATTCAAGGTTCTTTATTATGGTTAATCCATGATATGGTTAATATTCCCTCTATCATGTGATTTTCCATCAAAATAAATTGACATTTCTTGAATTGATACTAAGTTAGTCGACTTCATAACATCTTTAATGGTTTCCTTCTTCAGTAGTAATAAAAAAAATTATCATATTTGGGTTCACCCATTATGATATCCATAAATAACTTCTTTTAAAATAAGATTTATGTCAAATTGAAATTGGAGGAGGTGGAAGTTTTATTCATCTTTTTATCGTTATACATCTCATAAGCATTTTGCGAGTTGATGAACTTATTTTATAATTATCTCAATTAAGTTGTCTATTCATACTATAGGATCGGGTCCAATTTGTAAATCAATCTTCCTTGTATAAGAGTGTTAATTTTTTTTTACTCTTATACTTGGAAGATGATTTTACAACTGAAATAATAATTACAAGATTTAAGTAAAGGAAGCCTCTTAAAAAAAAAAAAAAAAAAAAAAAAAAAGTGAAGAAGGAAAAGAAAAGAAAAGAAAAAAGAGGCACATTCATTAAATGTGTAGCCAAAAAAAAAAAAAAAAAGTGGCTTCCCTTTCTAAATCTTAAATATTATAGGACCTATTCATCCTTTAGTATTTTTAACATTTGACTTTGAGAATTCAAAATTTTCGTTCATCATCAAGCATTGATGTTCTATTAGATGTAAAATACATATACCATCTGAAAGATTTGAAAAGATTGAATTTCCACCTCCAATTTAATTTCTTTATATCTTAGTTTAAAAAGAAGAAAAAGATGAAGAAGGAAACCCCAGTTTTGCTTGTAGGGAGCTTTGATCTGGGTTAACAAAATCTAAGTCCCGAGACCTCTCTAGTTAGCAAACTTAAGCAGGTCAGTTCAGATTTTCAAATCATTATCAAGAAAAATTACATAGATGGTCAATCTAACTAGAATTATAATGGTGTTGGTTGTGCATTATTGGGTTTCATGTATCTAACCTAATTGAGATGCATAAACAAACCATTATCCAAATATCTTCAACTCTCTTTCGAGTATCTTCCAATTTGAATGAGATTCTAGATAGAGTCCTGATGCTAGATGATCTACAGTGATATTTATAAATATAAAAATCACTTTCTTTGGATTCAAATTTTTGAAACTAAACTAAGGGACATCCCTTAGTTAGTTCTGAGATAATTGTCTAATGTTCTCATTCACTATTGAGTAGATATCATACAAATATAAATCTATTATTGACTGAACTAGGATGTTAGAACATGAGGGGTTCTATCCTTAGTGATGTCGATGATACCTTTGTTTGAATCTGTGTCAAACTTCAAGACAAAATCAAGCTACAATTTGACTAAGTCTATAATTGACTAATCTTGGATGTTAGAATTGTAGGGATTCTATTCCCAATAAAGTATATGATGGCTTTGTTAAATAGATATAAAATTCAATTCAATGTATATCTTCAACTTATTATAAACTAGAATGGAATGTTAGAGTCTAAACAACTCTATCCCTATTCAAGAATCTTTCCATAGCATTGAAATTCAAAATATTTAAAACTACAATTTTCTTTAAAGAAAGTTGTTAAGTTTTGATTATTTGATTAAAACTCAATTTGGTTATATTCAAATTATAATTTAGCAGGAGTCAACCCATCTTTCATTGAGTTTTTGAATCTTTTCCCATGCCTTTTTCATTGGGTTAAGATGATTAAAACTTAAGCGATCACTTTTAAATATTATAAGAAAATTATCAAATGAAATATAAAGCTTTCACTTTTTGATGAAAATCAAACTTTTCTCAATAATTATGAGTATTTTATATTCCTTAGTGTTTTCACTATAAAGGATGCTCAAATATACTCATTGTTCTATAACAACTCATGCAAAAGTTAAAATTTTTTTTTAAGGAAAATTTTATCATGTTGCTTTTAGTTCTCTTAGAACATGCAAATGAGAACTCTAGAAAATTCATATGATTTTTTTGAGTTATTCTAGACAAATTCAATCATAGAATCAATCTTTAATCAAAATCTTGCATTTCTCCTTTGGTGGTCGAGATGCTTTGATAAGTCTTTACTTATCAAAGATGATCAAACTACTCCCCTTTTGTTTTCCTCATATATAATGATCTGATATAAAAACATATTCCCTAGTGGAATATTTGTAAGTTATAAAGATCATTTGTAGTGGAGGAGAAAATAAATTTTCAATTCAAAGATTTTCAAGTCTTTCAATCTTCAAAATGTTTTTCTTTCCCTTCTAGAAAATGACATGTATAAAAGCCTATGATCTCTGGTAGAACATTTGCAAGTTGTCAATGTCATTTGTGATGAAAGGGAAATGCTCCATGGCTATAAAAAATCAACTTTACTTTAAAATTCATAATCCAGTTTAAATCAGTCTTTAGGTCTAAGTCCGCTTTTACGGCATCCTATTGGCTTTCTGGCTTAAGTCCGCTTTTACGGCAGCCAATCCAGTTTAAATCAGTCTTTAGGTCTAAGTTCACTTTTACGGCATCCTACTGGCTTTCTGGCTTAAGTCCGCTCTTACGGCAGCCAATCCTGATTAAATCAGTCTTTAGGTCTAAGTCCGCTTTTACGGCATCCTACTGGCTTTCTGGCTTAAGTCCGCTCTTACGGCAGCCAATCCAGTTTAAATCAGTCTTTAGGTCTAAGTCCGCTTTTACGGCATCCTATTGGCTTTCTGGCTTAAGTCCGCTTTTACGGCAGCCAATCCAGTTTAAATCAGTCTTTAGGTCTAAGTCCGCTTTTACGGCATCCTATTGGCTTTCTGGCTTAAGTCCGCTCTTACGGCAGCCAATCCTGATTAAATCAGTCATTAGGTCTAAGTCCGCTTTTACGGCATCCTATTGGCTTTCTGGCTTAAGTCCGCTCTTACGGCAGCCAATCCTGATTAAATCAGTCTTTAGGTCTAAGTCCGCTTTTACGGCATCCTACTGGCTTTCTGGCTTAAGTCCGCTCTTACGGCAGCCAATCCTGATTAAATCAGTCTTTAGGTCTAAGTCCGCTTTTACGGCATCCTATTGGCTTTCTGGCTTAAGTCCGCTTTTACGGCAGCCAATCCAGTTTAAATCAGTCTTTAGGTCTAAGTCCGCTTTTACGGCATCCTATTGGCTTTCTGGCTTAAGTCCGCTTTTACGGCAGCCAATCCAGTTTAAATCAGTCTTTAGGTCTAAGTCCACTTTTACGGCATCCTACTGGCTTTCTGGCTTAAGTCCGCTCTTACGGCAGCCAATCCTGATTAAATCAGTCTTTAGGTCTAAGTCCGCTTTTACGGCATCCTACTGGCTTTCTGGCTTAAGTCCGCTTTTACGGCAGCCAATCCAGTTTAAATCAGTCTTTAGGTCTAAGTCCACTTTTACGGCATCCTATTGGCTTTCTGGCTTAAGTCCGCTTTTACGGCAGCCAATCCAGTTTAAATCAGTCTTTAGGCCTAAGTCCGCTTTTACGGCATCCTATTGGCTTTCTGGCTTAAGTCCGCTCTTACGGCAGCCAATCCTGTTTGAATCCGTCTTTAGGTCTAAGTCCACTTTTACGGCATCCTATCGACTTTCTGGCTTAAGTCCGCTCTTACGGCAGCCAATCCTGATTAAATCCGTCTCTAGGTATAAGTCCTCCTACGGCATCCTATTGACATTTTTGAAGTTAGGTATAAGCATCCCTAGTGGCATCCTAATCTTCATCCCGAGGAGAAGTATAAGCATCCCTAGCGGCATCTTCTCTTCGTTAAATGTTAAATCTTAAATCCATCTTTAGGTCTAAGCCCGCTCTTACGGCATCCTATTGATTTCTGACTTTTATCAAAATCAAAATCAAAATCTCTATTCATGCCAAATTACATTCAAATCACTACATTTAACTTTTTCATATCTTAGCTTTACCAAATGATACTAATATCTTTAGTTATTATTTGCTAAAGCATCTATACCGACTCAACTTCAAAATCACTGAATCGACTCGAAACTCTATCAACCTTTATCCTAATTTTCTATCAAACCTCAAAATCTTTTCAAATTGTATACTCAAATCTTCAACTTCAATTCTAGATCTAGTTAATCGTTTCGGTCAACACCAATACGCACGATAAACTTTGGCAAGTTTATCATGCCTATTGGGGGTCCATTTGTTGACCTCATTATTTGAGGTCAATTTCCCCAAATCCAACTCTAACACCTAGGTCTTCGTAGCCTAGTGTAGACGTCGCCCATAGGATTTCCCTTAGGTGGACGCCCACTGACGTAGCATCGACTCGAGCCTATCACTCAATTTGAATCAGAATCGATTCAATCAAATTTTAATTCAACTCCAAACGAACTCAAATCAAATCCAATTTATGATTCATCAATGTCAATCGTCCCATTTAATTTGATCTAATTTATTTTCGATCAAATTGATACATTATTGGGCTCAAATCAATTCACCAATTGAATCAAAATCAAATCAAATTAACTCAAAATTGGATTCGATTTCAATGTCTCCGATTAACCCGTTTTGACTCGTCACAAGTATACATATAATAATAATTGATACGTCGTCACAAATTATCTTAATCAAGCACGAATCTCGATGCAAAATCAAGTTTGGAAACTTCAAAAATTAATTCGGAGACCATCCGAACTCCGATTTCAGCAAATTTATAGTCGAACCGAGCGTCTCAGGAATACAAACCCGACGACACCAAGATCAACCCAATCCGAGCCCAAATGAGTCCAAATCAAGGGCTCTAAGCGCTGTCTGAAGGTTCAAACCGCAAATTGAGTTACCAAACGGTCTCCAATTTTAACGAGCTTATACTCGAATCGAACGGCTCGACGAGAAGAATCCAATGAGCCCAAGATCACCAAATTCCGAAATCATTAAGGCCTTCAAATGTCCAAGGAACGGTCCACGGTCAAAGAGTTCAGCAACTACCCAGCCCCACACGATCCCTCTCTCTCTCTCATTTCGCGAAACCACCCAGCACAGACTCCCTGCAGTTGGCATCCAACCGCCCCTTTCTTCCTCTCTACTCGCACAGAACAAAACTCCCGAACCCCTTTCACGCCTGCAGTTCGCATGAAGCTCTTGGTCCTCCCTGCAGTTCTGAAATCCTCTTCCCTTTCTGAATCGCGTGAGAAGCCCAAGAAGAACTGCTCTGCCTCTCCCTCATACGCTCAGCCCGCCTCTTCCCTCATCTTTTCAGTTCGCACGAAGCCCAGTTCGCATACCTCTAGTCATAGATCCCGTCACTTCTCCTTGTTTGCGTGGACAGCAGTCCAAGCCAAAAGATCCCTATTTTTCTCTGCCCTTGAAGGCATCAGCAACCTTCTCAAATTTAGGTAATTTCTTCTATATCCTCATCCATATTCTTTTTGTTGACTAGGAAATGATTGCTACAGGAATTAATTATCTAAAAAGAAAATGCTTGAGATGAAAATTTGATAAGTTTTAGCAATTGCGATGTATGCTTTGGAAATGTCTCATTGATTGAAATTTTTTTTTAGTGATGAAAAGATGCATTGTTTGTTTATATCTTTTATCCTAAACATCTAATTAGTCATCTTATCGTGAGATTAGAAAGGAAGTGGGCTTTGTCTCATCTTATTTTCTCTCAAATAAGTAAGTAAAATGAGTTACATAATTTCATGTGGTAGTTTAAAGAAAGAAAAGTTGTAGTGGAAAAGAGAAATGTAAATTTTGGAGAAGATTGTGAGCTTTGTGTTGGAAATAATCATGAATTTTATATTTTAAGAATGAATTTTAAGGGTATTAAAAGTTGCTATATATAACTTTGAAAGATTAAGTATATGTTTTGAAAAATGTGTCGAAAGGTTATTTGCTTTATACTTGAAGACTTTATATGTTGAAAGGTGAGAATTGTATGAATTTTGGAAAAGTAGAAAAGTGTGTGTTTTTGAAAAGTGTGTTTCTGGAAGGCATATGTGTGTTTGAGTAATGAGATATTTGAAAATGTGTGTTATAAAATGTTTGGATTTTGAAAGATTGAGATTCATTTGGATTGAAAGTGGAATTTGTGGATGATTTGAAAAGTGAAAACTTATGTTAAAAAGTGAAAGTGGTTTGTGTTGGAGAGAGGTATATAAAAAAGTTAAGTGTGTGTCTTATGAAAAGTGATGATTTTGACATTATGAAGAAAAGTGTATGTTATGAAAAGTATAAGAGTAATTCTGAAAAGTGGAATGTGTTGGGAAGTAAAATGTGTCGAAAGGTATGTCGAATATTGAAATGTTCTGAAAAGAAAGTGTAGAGTGTGATTTTAGGAAGGATGAATTGTGCAAATATGAGGAGTAAAGTGTTAGTTTTATGAAAATTATGTAAATTTGGAAAAGTGAAAGTGAATATTAGGAAAATATATAATTTGTTTTCAAAAGTAAAGGTTCCAAAAAGCAAGCAACTGAACTGGTGTTCAAGCCCGAAGAAAGGTACGTCTTTATTTTCAATAAATTTCAATTATTTTATTGTTTATTATTAAACATGCTCTAATTCCCTGTTTTCCCTGTTTTCTTTTCTTTATTGACATAAACTGCGAGGAACGGTAACGGTCGAGTGAACAAAAGGACAAGGAGCTAATGACGTCAGTCGCCTCTATCCAGCCGGGTAGAGGTGCTACGGGCGGAACCGCCGGGTCATAGCCCCCGGTGACTGTGAGTATTTCTAAACTTAGAAAACCTTTAGGGACCCCTTGATGTGGTTTGTGCGAAACCTTCCATTTTAGGTCCCTGTAGTAACTTCAATTTAATTAGGATTACTTTTTGCTCTTAGATCCCTAAACCCCTTTACATGTACGAAATGTCCTAAGGGTTAGTAATAACAAATTTTTATCCCACACAACAGTAGTGACATTTAAGGACAAAAATTAAGGACCGGGTCTTAGAAAACTTAGACTTAGGATGCATGTACACTTTAGGGTAGAGACATACAACATAGAAAACTTAGTGACATTCATTTATTATTATTATTATTTTATTTTATTTTATTTTGATTTATTTATTTAATAAATTAAATTTAATTAATCTTTTAAATAATAATTGATTTAGGATATATCAAAACCACACTTTCTAATACACACACTTAGAATTGTTTGTTAGGACAACCGACTTTAGTTTTAGGTTAGGCCGGTGTTTATTTCCATATTGCACTGTGACGGGCTTTTTCTCGAGTTTCGTTGCATGTTGGTTGTAAAATTGTTTGTGTGTTTGTTTATTTACTTTTACTGCACTCTGTGTTATGATTTGACTGACGATTAGATCACCCATAGGTTAGGAGCGATCTGATTGCTAACAGAATTTTCTGCAGGTGGTCACACTCATGCAGGGCAGTAAAGGGGGCTAACTAATTAATAATTATATATATGTGCTACAGGTGCTTCAGCTGCTTAGCCCCCAAATAAGAAAGAGTGTGGCCAAGTGTGACTGAGTGATTTAATTTAAATGCTTATATATAATTGCTTGGGATGATTTTTACTTAGGATAACCCTGCAGGTGATCTAGATTTTTGTTTTTCTTTCTGTGAAATGTAATGTAATGTAAATGTATTTGAAAAGTTAAAAAATTGTGAAAGTGATTTTGAAAGTGGGATATCATATCCAATTTGGAATCCAAAGAAAGGAGAATATACCTTAAAAGGATTATTCTCTTTTATTTGGAAAGCCAAATTAGGATGATTCAATATCTAAATAGAAAAGAAAATACCCCTTTTAGGGATGAGTTTCTTTTCATTTGGATATCCAGAACCCGACGGATTCAAGAAGTTTGTAGAAGAAGAAAAGACAGAACGAGAAAATTGAAGAAAGAAGATGAAGAAATGAAGATTCAAGGAATAGTATATCCCATTTCAAAAATCACTTGCGTCATTCTTAGGATTAGAATCCGGGTTTGTTGTCAGTGGTGCCCGGCCACTTTACTTTTCTGTAAATTCTGGGTGTAATATGGACATTGGACATTGGACATTATATTTGGATTATTAAAATTTTATTTGTTTACATTGTTTGTGCAGTAGCTTTTTTTAGGGCCCTTGCATGCCGTGTTTTGTTTTAGCCTGGATTCGAATCGGAGAGATTTTTTTCGTAAGGGTACGCTTAAAATTCTTCTACTTGTAATTTTAAATAAAAATTTTTAGGCTCACATAGTAACTCTAACGATCTAAGAAGTAAGCTCGGGACCGCCGAGAGTCAGCATAAACATATTAATACTTTCTCTTCCTTGTTAGGCACCTCCCCGCCTGCGGGTTCTGGCAGACCACTTGACCTATGAGGGTGCAGTTCTGTCAAGGGGAAGTTGTGCAATCTCTAGGAAAAAACCTATTTTCTAAGCCTAATTTTTAAAAACTGCTTCATATTCATTTTATGCATTCGAGTCAATTAGCATGCATTGCATTAGATACAAATTAAAAAAGAGTCTAAAATGTTAATTGCGTTATTTCTAGGCATAACTCACCCTACATAAGTTAAGGGGCCAATTAGGAATTGTCTTAGATGTCGGCCCCTAATTCCTTAAAACTTAAGCAACATCCCTACCCATCTTTCATAAGAGACTTGACACATGGTTTTAAAGCGCCTAGGTGGTTAGCTGGCTCCCCAATCCAGGCCGGGGTAAGTCCAGATTTGCACTTCATTAGTTAGGTTCGGGTCACTATTTTATAGTACCCAAATTAGATTTAGGTTCTGAGGCAGATTTTTTTTAGATCTTAAGTCCTCACCCTCCGGGAATATAATCCCAAATTTCTAATAAAATGTCAACTTAAACATAAAATTTTCTCTTAAAATGTAAAGCCCAACATAGGATAGACTGAGGTTGCCTCTGAGCTTCTCAGAATCTGGCTCCTCCTACTTTTTCTCCTTTGACTCGCTAATAAATGTTCAACATTGAGCTTTCTCCTTGAAAAATCCTTACTTCTGTTCCTTGTCTTCTACTTTGTAATCAAAAGGGTATGTAATCACTGCTTTAATCGAGAGTTTTCTTAGGAGCATTCCTCCTAAGATGTAATTAACTATAGGAGCTTGCTTTTATAGGGATTTGAGAACCCCAGACTAAAATAAACCTTGTTTTATTCGTATAAAACAAGGGAAGAATCTTTGGGAATGTAGATATTTTTAAAACCTCATTTCTAATTTTGAATAGACTTGTAGAATGTTATTATTATCTTTTCAGATAATATGATATTATACTTGTTATATTCAATTTTAAAAATGATGAATTTTATAAAACTCATTCTCGCTTTTGGATATCTTAAAGAATGTTATGTTCATCTTTTAAGATGATATAATATTCTTCTTGCCATATCTAAATAAAAGAATGAATAAACTTTTTCAAAAAAAAAACGTCTTTCTATTTTTAAACATATTCTATAGGATTTCATATTCATCTTTTAAGATGATATGTTATTCTTTGAACTATGTTTGATTATAGAAATATCAATTTTCAAAACCCTATTTTGATATTGAATCCATTGTAGAATACTGTATCAATCTCTCGAGACTGTACTTTATTCTCAATGCAGTATTCGATTACAAAATAGGAGAAACCAAAATCTGCATGGTGAGACACAATTTTTCCCACCACATATAACATCAGCCAACTAAATAGGAAGGCTTCAGGAACCAATCAGGATATATGAGCAATAACCCCAGGTAAGAAACAACAACTTGGATGAAAAGGCACCAACCAACAACCAACCAAACACCCAACCAGCCATGAGAGCCGGAATCAAAACGAACACAAAAAATACAAAACCAAAATTGCTCCAGCCCAACTCAGCAAAACTAATAAAGGCACAAAACATAGCAAAACCAAGCCATAACAACCTCCTAAAATGAGTTCTAAAACCACAGGTAGGGCCAATAAAACCCCCTAAAAACTAACATAGGGAACACCAAAATGATCAAGATTAATAAGCCCTTTCAGAAACCTCGGAAGGTTGGTCCCGATCAAATCCATAAAATCATTAAGACCACACCCCCAATCTGCAATCCAAGAAGCATAACCATTACCCTCATTGAAAATATGATTGAATGAATAATTCAAAAAAAATTAAAAGATTCTTAATCTCCCTATCCATATAAAAAAGATCAGTACTACAACCCATATCATCACCCAAGTTTATGATTTGGAAATTGTAAATAGAATTAACTTCAATAAGCCCATGAGTAAGATTAAGATATATATAACCTTAAGCCATAGAGGATAGCCGTAGTAGTAGCATGAATACCATCCCAATTCTGAAGAAGACTAGTAAAAGCCATTATAAGATTACCATCACTATTCCTGATAATACCACCACAGCCCACGGTGGAGTCACTATAAACTCCATCCACATTCAACTTATAGAAATTAATGGGAGGCTTAATCCAATAAAAGTCTTTAGCAATATGACCATCCTCCCAATTAATGCCTAAAGCTGAACCCACAAAAGTATAATTCTTAAAATTCTTGACAGAAATCAGGTTAATAGAAAATAAGGCCAAAATCTTATCTTTAACATTTTGGATAACCTTATGATGATTCATACAAATACCATTAAAAAGAGAATTATTCCTTTCTAACCATAAATACTAAAGAATGAGAGAAGGAATGACATTTCTGATGTGCCCTTTAGTCTTAAAGAACCAAGTATTAATCATAGATTTCAGTGATAAATGGGCATTAAAGTAATTCAATTGAAATATGTCATCAAAATAAATCCAAGTTTTAATAGCAATAGGGCTAGAAATAAAAACATGATCCATATTCTCCAAATGGTAACAACATTGGCATTTGGAAGGCAAAATAAAATCTCGATTGATAAGATTATCATCAGTGGGAATAAATTTATACAAAGTTCTCTAGACAAAGAAACCTACAGTATAAGGAATACTCTTATGCCAGATCATATAAAAAATATTATCCCAATGTTTTTTAGGTGGAAAATCCTACCAAGCATTTTTCAAATGAAAGGTACCATCTTTACACAAATCACATAATATAATATCATTAGAAGTAGTATTGATAGGAAGGTTCAAAATTTGATGAATAATGCAATCCATAATGACATTAGAGAGCTTATCATAATACCAACAATTATCAGAAATGATAGAATTAATCTCAATAACTGCAATAAAAGAGGTATTCATAATGGAATCGATAGACTGATTATCCAACTAGAGATCCTGCCAAAAGAAAATATTAACCTCACCAAGCCCCCAAGAAATGAAAGGCTCAACAGACCATTTAACCTTACAAAGTCTCTTCCACACCAAAGTATCCCCTTGATTAAAAATGCAAGTAGAAGGATGTTTATTACCAACACAATATTTAGTTGTCAAAAGTTAGCCCAAAGACTAACTTTAGCATGACAATTATACCAAAGCTTAAAAGAAAAGGCATGAGCAAAGTCATTCATACTTTTACAACCTAAATCCCCTTCAGCCAAAACACCACAACATCTTTCCCAAGAAGCCCAAGAAATTTTGGAATAGCTGGAAGTACCTTTCCAAAAATAAATATTAATAAGCCTATAAACTATATTACAAACCTCTTTAGTCGGCAACATTGTTTGAAAGATATAAATATGCAAGGAGCAAAAAATACTTTTTAATAAAAGTTAATATACCACCAGAGCTCAAAAAGTTGGAATCCTAGGATAAAAATTTATTTTGAATAGAGATAATAAGATCATAAAAAAGAAAAGATTTTTTTATGACCTTTAAAGAGGGGAACCCCAAGATATTTCATGGGGAGATGGCCATGCATAATACCAGTAACATCTTTAATAGTAAAAAATGCAATTATTAGTGATTCTCTTGAAAGTAACAAAATAACATTTATTATTATTAAGAGATAAACCAGTAACCATCTCAAATTGCTCAAAAAAATCCATAAGTTTATGAATCCTATTAACATAAGCATTCATAAAAACTAATTAAATCGTTAGTGAAACAAAGATGAGAAATAGGAAAACCACCCAACATTCTAAAATAAAGACTGGGAGTATTCTCAAAGAGATTGGTAAGACCTCTGGATAAAAAATCAGCAGTAATAACGAATAAAGCAGGGGAAATTGGGTCACCCTGTTTTAAACCATGAGAAGATTTAAAAAACCCATTAGTAGATCCATTAACAATAACGGAAAAATAAACATTTTCAATACAATTCCTAATATGTTTAATAAAGATCGAATTGAAACCAAAGTGATGCAAAATATTATAAATAAAGTTGCAATCAATATTATCATAAGCCTTGGCAATATCCAACTTTGAAATCAAGTTACCCTCTCTCACCTAACATCCATATCTTAGAAAAATTCTTGAGCTAACAAAATATTATCAGCGATTGCCCTCCCTTTCACAAAACCCATCTGAAAGGAAGAAATAGTTCTAGGTAAAATAGGAGTTAAACAATTCATTATAATTTTAGAAATTAACTTGTTAAAGAAAGTATACAGGCTAATAGGTCTAAAGTTATTACAAGAGCTAACATAATTATTTTTAGGAATAAGCACAATAGAAGTAGAGGAAAAAATAGAAGTAGAGGGAAAAAACTTAGGGATATAGTTACCCACAATGAAATCCAAAACCGTAGAGAAAAGATCATTATAAATAATGTGTCACAATTTTTGAAAAAATTGAGTAGTAAAACCATCAGGCCTAGCCACAGAATCATAATTCATACTAAGAAGAGTCTCTTTAACTTCCTCCAGGGAAGGAGGTTTAGAAAGATTGTTATTCTCCTCTTAATGAATAAGATTAGGAATAAAAGTAAAGCTATCAATATGAACGAGAGTAAGATTTTTATTAAGACAATTTTGAAAATGCTCAATTGCAAGCTTAGCTATTTCCACAGAATTGTCAGAAAAAGTACCATCTTCTCAAAGAATTTTATTAATGCAATTTTTGGCCCTTTTCCACTTGACTAAGGCATGTTATTATTTAGTGTTATTGTCACCTTCAACCATATACATAGCAGCAACTTTTTGTTTCCAAAAAACCTCCTCACGGGCTTGGAGTTTAAAAAGACAATCCTTAGCATTACTTAACATCAATAAATTATCATCAGAAGGATCAACTTGACAAGTAGAGTCAAGAATATTAACTTGCTTCTCAACATCTAAAATATTAGTAAAAAGGTTTTTAAAAACATGATGATTCCACCAATTCAAGACCTGTTTAAGCCTTTGAAGCTTAAACCATAGTCTCCTCATGCCAAAAATAGAGTTATCTGGATGCAGAGGGGCATGCCAATTATTATGAACCACATCAAAAAAAGAATCATGAAGAAGAAACATATTTTGTAATCTAAATTTGGAAGGGCCTTTAAAATGTCTAAAATCCAGACTAATTAATAAAGGGGAGTGATCGGATAGTGACATACTAAGATGTTCAATAGTGATAGCATTAAAGGAATTAATCTAAGAATCATTAAAGAGCACATGATCTAAACGTTTCAATGAGTGACCCCTATTCCAAGTGAATTTGTTATCTGCAAAACTAATATTAATTAAATTGCAATCCAATATCATGTTACTAAAATCCTCCATAGATAAGAAGGAGAAGAGCCTCCAATCATCTTAGAGGGATTAGTAATAGCATTGAAATCACCACCAATAAGCCAGGGAAAAGCACAAATATTATAAAAATTAATAAGCTGATCCCAATGGATTTTCCTAGTATAACGAGAACAAGTAGAATACACAAATTAAGCACAACACATGAAATTAAAAGCCTCTACCTTACAATGCAACATTTGAGAAAATCACCAATAACTTCAAGCTGAATCGGATCCTTCCATAACATCCAAATTTTATTAGCCACATTCACAACAACATGCTTAAAACCCAAAAAATGAGCAGTACTAATAAGCTTATTAGAAGAGATAAAAGGCTCAAGAAAAACAAGCAAATAAACATTATGAACAAGAAACAAGTTTTTAGCTCTTAAACGAGATGAGGGATACCCAATACTCCTAACATTCCAAATAATGCAATTAAACATAAAGAATAATTAATGAGTATGTGAGCGGGTAGTTCGAGACGGTTGTAAAATGATATTATGTTTTTTCCTTCCTCTCTTGCCATGAAACTTACTGAAGCTAATATCATTGTCATCTTTAGAAATGCATTTATCCATAATATCCATATCCTTAGAATAAGTAAAAGCCTCGTTATTGGAGAGTGATTTAGAAAGAATCTTACTATCGTCAGTCAAACCTTCTTGCCAAAATTCCCGTTCTAAGGGATAACCATCTATCACAACCGATTTCCCTTTGTCAAAACCACCATCCACTATGTCCTCTTGATCTTTCTCTTGAAAAGGATTAATAGAGGAGCCAAAAGTCAAATTAGTAGAGATATTAGGAACCATAGTAGAATCGATATCAGTCAATTTATTGTTAGAAGTACAAATAATATTTTTAGAAGAAGAAACTTTATTAGGATTAATAATACTATCGATCCATTGCTCAACAACTTCTTGCCCCACAATATGATCAAGAACAAAAATAGAAACTTCCTGCTGGATTGAAGTAGCTTGAATAGCATTGTCATTTGTCTCCTGATCCATAAAGGTATGGCCCTCAATCATAAGATTAGTATTATTCTCCACGGTATCCTTCATAATTGAGATATTTCCCTCCCCCAATTGAGCTACATTTGCCTCATCACCCAAAGGAAAAATATTTTCATGTAAAGCTTTAGATGTGTCTTTCTCCTTACAAAGATGAGGATGCAATTGAAAACATTCATTAACCCCATGACCATGCATCTTATAATGAGAATAAAAAATAGGAAGATTCTCAATTTCCACCTTTTGAAAATTGCCATTTAATTCTGAACAAAGCCAAATTTCAGATGGATGTTTCTTAGAAACATTCAATTCAACTAAAACTCGAGCCACTGAAGGTCGAGATAAAGAGGCAGTACCTTGGTCGAATTATAGTGGTCTACCAAAAATCAAAGCCAAACCAAATAGAATGTAAGAGTTAAAGAAATGAAGGTGTAAGTTCAGAAAGGAGAGCCACACATGCATAATAGGTGATTCCTCAAGAACATCAAAATTCGATGTCCATTTGAGTTACCTCATATGACATGCTTGAATATAATACGATCTCTGAGAGAAAATGTGACTAAAATCCAAATCATTGGAAAGCTGGACATCAATATGGCGTGGATCCAACAATCCAATATAGAATGAACCAGAAAGTTTAAGGCTTATAAAGAACTTACGGATCATGTTGAGATTAGGATGATGAAGAACCAAGTTACCAACCAAGGTGAAAGCAAATGGCGCGGCTAGCTACGAAACAATTGAGTAATCAAACATAAGGGAATGGAAACCCTTAAAAAAAGTGTGCACAAACTGAACCCTAGCAGAAGATGAGGTAGAACCTGCCATTACATCATTAAAGAGCAAGTCTTACTGACAGGGAATGAAGGAATATGGGAAGGACGACATCAGAGATGTCATCTCCCTCCATGAAAAACCCTTTGAAAAACCTCAAAACACAGCACCAAGAAAACTGCAGAGAAAATAAACCAGAAGGAAAGAATGAAAATAATGAAAAAATTGAAGAAACCTAGCTAGGAGCAGATTGGAGATGAGAGGAAGAGAGAACCCTAAGTTCGCCACAAAATTGCCCAGCAAACTAGAGAGTCATTACACTTGTTTTTGAATTGTGAACTATTGCCATAACTCACCTATAAATATCCAATAATTTTATTTTTAGGGGTTTCTAATTTTTTTTTTTTAAGAAAATCCCCAGGACTCCAAATTAAATTCCCCAAATTTCTACACCATCTAGTTTTTTTTGTAGACCATCTAGTTGAAAGTTCAAATGTGGGTTATTTGACCGACTTGAACTACAAATTCCATTACAAGAAAGTTGTTTGTTACTAGCGGAATTTTATGGTGGAAAAAGGTAATTTTTCCAGTGAAAATTTAGTTTTCTAGCCACTTTCTAGTGGCTTCATGGACAAATTTTTTTCATTAGTTTAAATTGCATAGGAAATGTAATCTGATGGGTTTATGTCTGTGAGAAATAATTTATGGTGGCTTTTGAATTTGGTCATGCCGATTGTTTGAACGGTAAATTCCAAAGATTTATCATCAATTTTTTTTTGTCAAATTTACATTCAATTTAGCCTCCAGTAATTACCGGCAGTTTAATTGCCAGTTATTTTCATTGGATGTCTCGTTGAAAGATCACCAGACATTTTTGACGTTAGTGTCGGTGGTCTGACTACTAGTAATTATGGGAGGATTGACTGTCGGGATATCGCAAGAAATTTCTTAAGGTGAATTAATATTTTTGGTGGGTTATTTTTTGTGTGATATCAATGTTTCTAGTGGCTATGATACTGGTAGGCCGTTGAAAGCTTATAGAAAAAAAAATAAAACATCAGCCTTCTTATTGTTTAGAAATAATTCCACAATTCATACATGCAGCAATTGCATAATAAATCCAACTTTAAGATACACTAACACACAATATCATACTCAAGTTATACTAAAATAGTTCAAAACATAAAGTTTGAAACTTAATAAAACATAAAGTTCAAGAACATAAACAAACTTTAAAACATAAAGTTCATTTACAATAAAAGTTTCATATCCATATGTTCCCAAATAAAAGCTATCTTAAAACTTTGACAACAACTTCAATATTAAATTAAATATAATCATCGCATGTCTCCTTGCTGCCTTGTGATTCATGCACAAACTCTTGATCCATTTTCTTCTAATTTGAAGCTCGATATGATCGCAGCCCCGCCTGTATCTCAGCTTAAATCTGTCTCATCTCCTCTATCTTTTTTATCAAAGCATTAACCTATGGTCGATGATTCCTTCAACTCCACTAACATCATAAAATGATGAAGTGGATGTAATTCTCTCAATAGCATATCCTTATAAATCTAATCCATAAACCCTCCCCTTCTATCTTCCTCTTACATCTTCTAACAATATATGGCACTCAGTGTACTTTGTCGATCCCGAAGATGATCCCTCACTAGTATACGACTGACCCTCCCGAAGTTATATAAAATCATCCTACAAGAATAAATCCATAAAAATAAATTTTTATTTAATTTTGATTATCACTAAAAAAATATTACTCAAGTGAGATTTTCCTACCTTCTCATCAATCCATTGATGATCAGCTTGATGTTGATGAGTTCTTGCATGCAACACCAGTAGTGTCAACTCTTGATCAATATACTCTTTTTATAAATAGAGAGTATAATTAAAATAATGTTTATATACTTATGAAATTGATTGAAAGAATTTTTTACCAAGCATATTTATGCTCAGTGTTAGGCATTGAGCGACCCGTATGAAGAAAGCTTCCAAAATCTCCATAGTTAGATGCTCTATTTTTCTTATTCTACTCTCTAAATTTGGTGAATTACATGCTCACCCAAGCTCTAGCCAAATCATCCCACACTCCCTCACCAATACATATTGGAATATACCCAAAATTTTTAATGTCTGTGAATATATCCCTAAGATGAGTATAGCCTCTTTTCTCAAAGTTGGTTCTGATTCTCAAACCATGCTCAAGCAACCACCTAAAATAATTTTTTTTTGCAAAATATGGGCTTAACATTAATACAAATGAAATAATAAATATTAAGTAATGTCAAATAAAGTACCTGAAATTCTCTGAATCACATATCTCTAACTTCCTTTGGGATTTTCTTGCATGATAACTAAGGAGAATCATATTTGCTATGTATTATGTCACAAATCTGATGGGTTGTCTGCCTTACACGATTAAAGCTGAAGGTAAAATTTTTTCTCAATTATATAACAAATCAAATTACAATAACTTTATAAAATAAATTGAACTTATGTATCACCCTTAGGATCTATATATAGACGCTTATCCTCTATGACTACAGCCTCATTAGTCCCAACCTCTGCTTGTGTTGATAGTTTACCCTATTCTGGTTACATAGGAGGTGGTAATATTAGGGATGATGGTAAGGGAGATTGGGGTAGGTTGATGGACCTATTTGTTATGCCAGTGGGGGGTACTATTGATAAAAGGGAGTCGAGTGCCTCTGATATGGAGAGGGAAATCGAGGGCTAGTAAATGTAGGAGTCAGGAAGTAACCATCATGGGGTGGTACTCTAACCACTGGTGGATTTGTCCATCCCTGACCCTACTTAGTAGGGGACTGATGATAACTCCTTGGTAATGATGATGATATTACTATAACTGGTTGAATTTTTTGCCCCTGACCTTGATCAGCCTGTCTACACCTAGTTGGTCCATTGCTCAACTTCTTACTATGACCAAACATTAATGTAATGGATCTAATTGGAGGATCATCACATAAAGCCATATATAATAAAAATAAGTAATTAGTTCTGATAGTTATGAAATTATAGTAGCAGTACAATTGTAAGAAAAAATATAAATAAAAATAAGCAATTAGTTCTAACAGATATGCTAATTCCATAAATATATTTGGACAATAATTAGCATTTGAATTATGATCACCAAGTCACTATATCTAATTTGTAAAATTTTATATTTATTGATATATATATTTTTTATATTTGAAATTGTATTTTATTTTAAATAAAGTAATACTAATATTATTTTATCATTATTAAACAGTTTGAATAATTACAAGATACCTTTTAGCATGTGAGTTATCGCTTTTTGATCTTGGAGGAAGTAATCTTATATATATATATATATATATATATATATATATATATATATATATATATTATTTTTTACACTTTTAATAACCTCCCCTAAATGCGCTCTCCTTCTTGATCATACTGATATTTTTATTTTTTTATGTGTAACTAAAATCAAATTATTACTCATTATTTCAGTCCATCACATCTTACTTTCTATTTTTCTATCATATTAAAATAGCTCATATATTTAAAGTTTAATCTTCGAGCTTTCATCATAGCCTTAATTATATTATTAATAAAATTGTTGTTTTCATCTATAATGCATTAATTCTTCTAAAAGGTTGTGGTTTTGTATAAGGCCTCATGTGGTACACTGAGATATGCAAATGCTCTAGAATATGAGCTTTACCATGCCATTTAGTGCATCATTTATTAAAATTTGACAACTTGTTTTTTCTAAACATTCATTTGATTATAACTCTGGTTTTTATAACATTAACTACATTAAAATAAATTTTGTCACTTAAGCTACAAGAACTATTCTGATTCTTAAATTCCTTTAGTGCTCTCTAAGGTATCTTTAATTTCTTCCTCATTCTCACTTAAAGAGCTCGTCAAATAATCAACATCCTCTAACTTCCTTTTGTCATTAATCAACAAACTATCAAGAGCATCAATTTCAACAGCCCTATAATTAGACATCTCTTCGTTAACAATCCCTCGTACTTTGGTATTTGTGATAGCTAGTCAATCTTTCTTATCTCTATGACCACAAAGATATTTTTTTAAATAAAATTGAATAACTTGACTTGCTAGCATAATTGGATTAAACTTTCTACATCTTCTACTATATTTTACCTCCATTAACCCATATACAGGATGAACCCTTATGCCTCTATTCGGTACAAGATTGTACCATTAGTAGTTGAATAAACATACAAGATTCCAATCTTCTCCTGGGTATTGTAGCTTAAGAACCTCATCTAGAATGTTATAATAATCACACTCAACTTCTTCATGAGTATTTCCTCTCACACAAACTCCATAATTTTTATTTTTTCTTCCTTTAATCCATGACTTGGAATGAAATATAAACCCATTAATTATATAAATTGGCCAAGTATTTACTTTTTTTATTGGGCTCTATGCTAGGGCTTTATCCTTTTATCGAAGACGTTATTATAGGGGTTATATACCTAAGAAGAGTTGTAAAATTTAGTGCTTATAGTATTTAATAAGATTTAAAATAATAAAATATTATAGATTTTGTTGCAACTTAGATTTTAAGATTAAGTTTTATATCATGTGATTTTTTGATGATACTAAAATATTATTGTTATGAATATTATTTCTCCTATCATACATTAAATTTATTTTCCTTATTTTATTTATGTGTATTAACATTTCAGGGAAATCATACTCCAGATTCCTGAAGACTTTAAGATAGATTATATTAGGATTTCTTGTAATGACGTCTATAATTTTTTTTTTGAGTATGAGAGAGTGTGATTATGATTGGGTAACAGTACACACACATTGGAGAGTCAAAATATTAAATTTTAAAACTAATCGCACTGTATGATTTTCAAATCATACTAGGCTGGTTGTCTTGATTGTTCCTCCAAAATAAAGTTAATCAAATCTTACATAGGATTTTTTTTACTGTTCATACTATACGATAATGTTTCGTATAGATGACTCACAAAATACAAAATGGGTGAAAACTCATACTTTTTTTGAATGGTTTGTACTATACGAAGAGGATTTCATATAGATAACTCAAAGAGTATGAAATGGGTATATACATGTTTGTCTCAAACGATCTCATCAATTTTTGAACTGATCGTACTATATAATGCTAGGTTCATACACATAACTCACAAAGTAAGAAATGGGGTCATCCACATTCGTACCAAATGAATCATGATATAATTAAAAAGTTCACACTATATGATGTATGGTTCATATAGATGACACACATTGTACAAAATGGGTTTGTACATAATCATACCAGATGAACATGTTCAGTTTTGAACTGTTCGTACAATACAATGTTAGTTCGTACATACAACTGACAAAGTACAAAACCATGTTTGTACAGGATCATATATGGCTTTTTTAACTATTCATATAAATGATGCTCAATCGTACTATACGACCTGAGTTTGTTTAAGTTGAAATTCTTAGTTTTTTGGGCAGTTTTTTTGTCTTTCATATATAAGTGTCCTAAAAACTGACACTCCATTAATCTTGTTGTGAATTTATTTTGAGATTAGATAAAGAGAGTGTTTGGGAGAGAGTTTTATGAGTGAAGAGAGAGAGATCTTTTGAGAGAAATTTTGAGGGGATTCATAAGATTTTCCAAAGGTAAGGATCTCTTATTTATTATTCAAGATTCTCTCTACTTCCTTGAAGGCTCTTGAGAGAAGAATTTCAAAGAACATAACGATACTCTACCATCACCAGAAGGGTGAGAAAGAACATTGGCACTCTGCCATCACCAGGAGGGTGAGAAAGGATGTTGGTACTCTGCCATCACCAGGAGTGTGAGAAAGGACATTGATACTCTATAGTCACCAAAAGGGTGAAAAAGGATATCGGTACTCTTCCATCACCAGGACGGTGAAAAAGGATGTTGGTACTCATCCCTCACCAGGAGGTGAGAAAGGACGTCAGTTCTCTACCGCACCAGGTTGGTAGAAGAGAGTTTTTGTATGGGATTCTCTACCTTGCTCTGGGAGCAAAAGGACTGTCACATTTTATTTAGTGCAATACTTAAAGGAGTCTTCTAGGAGTGAACGTAGGTCTAGTTGGACCAAACCATTAAAATTTTTAGCATTCTTCTGTTCTTTTACTTTTAATACATGTTTTTTTTACACTTTAAATTATTGTGGTTGAAAAATATTTTTGTGAAAATCTATCATTGTGTCAAAAATTTTAAATCAATTTTCTAAAATCAAAGAGAATTTTTAAATTACCAATTCACTCCCCTCTTAGTTAGCCTTGGGGCAGTTCTATTAGGTCTAATAACCTACTCTAACTTTTAGATCTTACTCACATAAGATCTAAACCAGGCTGGAAATTCATTTATAATAACTTGGTCATGTTTGATGCATATCCATCAGGCATTTTTAAACCTTGATTCCACTTACATTTTGATCTCTTTTATTTTAATGTGAATGATAAAGGTGATTTAGGCTTCATTTTTCTACCATTATTTTTTGTTACTAGCTCTAGATTTCTTCACGTGTAGTACTCTTGAATTTCCATTCTAGCTTTCACATTATTTTTACTCTTGCCTTTAACATCCATGATTATATTGAAATAATATCGAGAAAGTTCTTCTCAATATGCATAATATCTAGTATATGTCTTATCAAAATTGTATTCTAATATGGTAATGTCCATAAAATACTTTTTTAATCTAATTATGTTGAATATCATATCTAAGAACTTTACACTTTGATAATGTTAGGAAATCAATAATTGATAAAATGTTATAATGTCTCTGTAGTATGATATAACAACTTAATTTGGGTGGAGGAGGTGATCTCTCAACTCTGTTTCTGATGAATGCATCCTTATTTATCCTAAAACGATGATTAGAAGGTAGGAACATATGATGACAATTAAATTAATTATTTTTCAACTATATTTTAGTGTAAAAAATTTAGTATTCTTCATACATTAAGGGAAAGCTAACTTTCCTACTGTGCTCCAACTCAATAACATGCAATGAGCTGGAAAATCACCAATGGTCTAACACAATATAGTTCTAAGGAGAAAATTCTATTTGGTTTAGATATCGTATGTGAGGACACCTTCTTCCCATAAGAATTTGAGGCCATCAAATAATAATTGCAAAAATATAAATTTTTACTTTTGAATTATATGATATAGGTATTATAAGTGTTAAGAACATATATGGTGTAGTCATGAATGTCTTTAGTGGAAGGTTATTTGGTGTTATTATGACTGGCCAACAAGAATATGGTGAAGCTGCCTGACTATATAGAGTAAAATCATCATCACATTATCCCAATCTTATGTTACGTTGCTTAGGAGAAAATGAAGCATATATCCAATCAAATTTTTTTTCTTTTATGCTTCATCATCTAATGGATGAGAAAGAATGCCATTATGAGTTAGTTTCTTCTTATACTATCTCATATGACATGCTAAACTCATTAATATGTAGAGGCACTAAAGTCTTGGAATAATTAGCAAATAAAAAATGGGAATACTAAACATTTTTTTCTTTTGATAATGTTATTTTTTAAGTTGGGTTTTGACCAAGGCGCATTGCATGTATGACATAAAACTTTTGTAACATCATCCTTGTAGTATAACATATAACCATTTATACAATAATGAATTTTTATAGCTATGAGATTCAACTTGGATTCTAATTTCTTCATTTGATATGAATATATAGGGATTTAATTATATACTGAATTTATTTTCTTGAGAAGGCCAATAAAGTCATTGAAGTACTCCTGAGAAGTATTATATTTAGATTTGATATTGAGCATCTTAACAATAATTGATAATTCTAAATGAGCTATGCAACCATCCCAAGTTAATTTTTTACCAATATATGGTAATTAAAAAAAAATTAGTTTCTGGGTTTGGTGGCTCTTCCATGTTGCTTTTAAATTTGGGTTGGTTGCATTAAAAATAAATTCTCCATATGATCTATTCATTTGATCTTCATCTATTATTCTAGAAGCCATGGATGGACCAATAAGAGTCGCTCTATGTGGCTCTTATTAGCCATGTTATGTCCAAAACTAATATCCTGGAATAAATCCCCCACAATGTCAAAATAATATGGATACTCACTAGCTTAGATGCCAAGTAGTTAATGAAAATGTTTTTAAAATAAAAAAGTATATAATTAAAAAATAATTTGCAATTAAAATAAGAAACACTATGTTTATTTTAACAAAAATTATAATAAAAACCTAAGTTATCCAAGTAGCATTGTAATATCTAGATGAACCTTACGTGTTTAGGCTTTTTAGGTGAACACTCCCTTGAGGAACTAATGATATGTTATTAAGATAATAGGCTATGTATGCAAAGTGGAGTCACTAGTTGGTTCAATTGCACAAACACATAGGATTTCTTATAACATGTCATTTATCCAAATCTAACTTATAGTTAATGGTAGTCATTTTATAGCTTGAATGTCCTCACACATCCAATATTAAAAAAAAAATGCATAAATTTCTAACAAATATGGAAAGGAAGAAGAGGAAGGAATGAGTGGAGATCAATTATGGTGGCTGTGGAGATGAGATGGATTACTGGCATCGACGACTATGAAAGGATAACATGAGGAGATGAGAGGGGGTCTTGGCTTTTTTCTAGGATGGAGACACAATAAAATGAGGAAGAAAGAGTGAGTTAAACAAATTAGGGCTCCTACCAATATTTTTGTCTAGCAGTCAATCTACCGAAAGCTGTCAAACTTAAGTAGAATCGACAATTTTTTTGGTGGATATACCATCGATATAAACACCATTAATTTTGGTGGTTAATCTATTGGCTTTACCATTAGAATTTTAGGTGGTCCCATAGCTGCAAAAAATTATGCTGATATTGTTGCAAATCTATTTTTTCATGGCTTATGTTTTGATGATTGACAAACACTGTTTCTCTTGGACTACTTGTTGCTTCTAACTTTTCAGGAATCGAAGATCAGACGATCAAGAGGAAGCCAAGTCCAGGATCGCGTAGGTTTAGGGTTGAGTCAGTTTGTAATTTTATTTTTCACCTTTTGAGACTACTTGTAATAAATCAAAAAGACTGATGCTAAGTAACCCTTCACACACACACTTGAGAGGCTTAGAAATTCTGTTTTTGCCCACATCGGCCCGGCCGATATTTATATCGTCCGGGACGATCAGCTTAAAACAGAAAGTCTAATTAAGGATTCTTAGTTAAGGCAGCCGACATTAACATATCGGCCTGGACGATACGTGTATCGGCCAGGACGATAAGCTCAAAATAGAAAGAGATAGCCGCCTTAGACAATTTAGGCATACTGAATTTTAAATTATCGTCCAGGACGATTCCAGGATCGGCCAGGACGAAATTACCAAATTATGCCTTAATTGATTAGGAAATCAAGGGAGTAATTAAGGATGATTGATACGATCATATCGTCCAGGACGATCGTGAGATCGGCCTGGACGATCAAGCCAAATTTCAATCGACCAGGACTGTTCCCAGGGCTGTGCTCAGGATGATTTACCTCTTATTTGAACTAATCGGCTAGGACGATCGTAAGATCGGCCTGGACGATCAAGCCAAATTTCAATCGTCCGGGACTGTTCCCAGGGCTGTGCTCTGGCCGATCTTCCTTGATTTGTACTAATCGGCCAGGCCGATGTCCATATCGGCCTGGACGATAAAGTCGGCTACTTGCAATTAATGAGCTCCTCTTGAGCTCTTCTATTTAAAGAGCTCTTCTTCAACGTTTTTGAGAGACCTTTGGCTGCTGCCTTGACCTAAGAAGACCTTGAGGAGAGAAAGAGAGAGAGGGAGAGAGAGAGGATCTTGTGAGGGGGAGCTTGTGAGGGGATTCACAAGGGTTGCTCAAGGATCGCTCTGCTTGTCTTTCGTCTGGAGTTTCTTGTCCGTGGAAGGGTCGGTAGAGGTAAGGAGTTTTGCCTTTGGTTGTGGTTCTCTGCCAGCTTCAGGAGGAAGCAAAAAGGAGGTAGGTTCTCTGCCTTGCCGGGGTGGCAAAAAGAAGTTTCTTGTGAGGGCTTCTCCGCCTAGCTGTGGGGGCTAAAGGAGAGTCACGTTTTGTAGTGCAATACTTGGAGGGTGCCTCCAAGGAGTGGACGTAGGTCGAGTCGACCGAACCACTATAAATCTTGTGTTCTTATTTTTGCTTCCGCACTTTTAAATTCCGCATTTGGTTTGGTGGTGTGATTTGGTTTGTGAATTTATTTCTTTGTCTTAAGAATTTTTAAAATACCAATTCACCCCCCCCTCTTGGTTAGCTTGGGACTAAGTTCATAGGGCTTAACATCCCGAACAAACTTTCAAGTGGTATCAGAGCGGGATTCAAAAAATTAAGTTTGAAAACTTTTTGAATTTGATCCATGGCTAACATAGGAAATAGAAACACTACTGAAGGTTATTCGATTACACGACCTCCTCTATTTGACAACTTACCTTTTGATTTTTGGAAAACCCGCATGTCAACGTTTTTACAATCTACTGATTATCGCATGTGGATGCTTATTCAAGAAGGTTAATCTCCACCTTCTCGTGAAATGAATGGTATTAAAACTGAAGTTGCTTTTACTGAATGGACTTTCGATGAACGTGATTTGGCTCAGTTAAATGCAAAATGTTTGAACTGTTTTTTCTGTGCTTTGAAATCTGAAGATTACATGCATGTTTCAACTTGCAAAACTGGTAAAGAGATTTGGGATAAATTATGCATCACCTATGAAGGTACTAATGAAGTTAAGCAAACCCGTTTGAACTTTCTCTTGCATGACTACGAACTTTTTCGTATGAAACCTCATGAATCGATTTCTGACATGTATACTAGGTTTACTCAGATTGTTACTTCATTGCATGCACTAGGAAAAGAGCTTTCGAATTATGAAAAAGTTAACAAAATTTTGAGATGCTTGCCTTCGTCATATGATGCAAAAATAACTGCAATCACTGAATCAAAAGATTTGAATACTTATTCCATTGATAACTTACTTGGCTCACTCATTGCTTACGAGCAAGGTGTGAATCAAAGAAATCTTGATGCAGGTGAGAAGAAAAAGGAGAAAACAATTGCACTGAAGGCGCACAAATCGGATTCTGAATCTTCCGGGTCTGAGAGCGATGAAGTTGCCTTCATCACAAGGCAATTCAAAAGCTTTCTAAGGAAGAAACATAGGCATCATCAAAATTGGAGGAAAGGTAAGGATCACAAATATGTTAAAGGATCTTCTGATGTTGTTTGCTTTGAATGCAGGAAACCTGGACATGTGAGAGCCGATTGCCCTACACTTCAAGATCAATCAAGCAAAGAAAAGGAAAAAGGTGAGGAGAAAGCCAAGTCAAGAAAGGACAAGAAGAAGAAAATCCAAAGAGGATTTTGGGCAGAATCTGGTACTGATTCCTCTGAGACTGAACATGAGGAAGAGACTACGAATTTGTGTTTCATGGGAGAAAATCAAAGTGATGAAGAAGAGGTATGTAAACCAACCTATGATGAATTGTTTGAAATTTGTGAAAAAATTCATGCATCATACAAAAAACTTAAGAAAACTCATGCTAGCCTAAAATTAGAACAGTTGAATCTACAAAAAGAGTATGAAGTGTTTCTCAAAGACCATGCAACGATTGATTCTAATCACATGGCTCTTCTTGATGAATTTGATGAGTTAAACAAAAAACATTTGGATTTAATTGATGAACATAATGCATTAAAAGTTTCACACACCTCACTTAGTTTTGATCTTAAGAAATCTAAAGATCTTGAGAAAAATTTGAGGATTGAGATTGATGCCTTAAAGAGAACAAATTTGAGGATTCAAAATGACCGGATGACTTCCACTATTGATCTTAAGCCAAAACCTAGGAAGAGGCATTATAACTCAAATCATCTAAGAAATCCCTTTCCTGGAATTAGATGTTTCTCATGTGGCATGCTAGGACACATCTCACAGACTTGCACCGTTCATCGTAGTACTCATTGGGTGTGGAGACCTAAAATGCATGATTCACAGCATACCTTACCTGCATTACATTCTACTTTTTCTAAGAAGGATCCCAAACCTGTTTGGGTTCCTAAATCTGACTGTTGTTGAGTTTTGCAGGTGTGCTCTCACCAAAGTCCTCGTGGGAGCATAGGATAACTAGACATAAGGAGGCTTGCAGCTCAAAAATTGCTTAAACTCGCTGCTTTATCACTTGCTTGAAACATTAGTTTTGTGTGTCTTTTTACTTTTCTTCTAGTTTGTATGCTCACTTTGTATTGATTTTAGTTTGCTTTATTTTTCATTTGTTTTGTTTTGTTTTGTTTTGTTTACTCGCTGCTCTTTAAATTCGGCCTTCCATATGATTAATCCTTTCAAGCTTTTTAGATTTTGGAATTTTTGGAAACAGTGATTTAGCTTTTCAAAATTGGTTAAAGGGAGTTTTCTGTTGATGTTTTCCCTCCTTCAGACTTTATTTAGTGGTATGATTTTTCTTCTCTAAAACAAAAGTCTAAACTCGGTTTAACTAAAGGCTTGTTAATTAAGATCTTTTTCTTATCTTGCTACATTAATTTATCTTATGTATAATAGCCAAAGTTTTTAGTTATCATTCAAGCTTTTGAAATCTTGCCATTGCATTTATCACATGTTTTTGATTTAGTGTTGTGGATTGTTCTTCCCTATGTTAGAGAGAGAGCCCCTATTCTCTAATATTTGGAGGATATACTCACAACTAAGTTTTTTTAAGGGTATATTAAAGAATTTCTAGCTTGCAAAAGTTAAAAAGGAAAGAGGCCAATGAAGCCAAAATTGAAAAGAATGCTATATACACAAAAGTGTATCAAAGAATCAAAAGATGCTCAAAAGAGCAAATCAAATGACAAAAGACATAAAATGAGCCCACTAAATGCAAGCTATTCTCTCTTTGATAAAACTCTTAAAACTTAGATAATTCATTAATTATGTGATGTTTTCAAAGACTTAATTTCAATTTTCATGATTGAGAAAAACTACTTTGGTTTATTAAATATGAGATATTTTCTTTGTAAACAAGCTTTGAATGGATCTTATTATCCCTATTAGTTATTCTAAGCTGGATTTTTTATTTTCCAAAAGAATTTTGTACCCTAAAAGATGTCCGATCTAGGGTTAACAGAATCGGATGTTCTACCTTCTACTAATTGAGATTTGTTAAACTTTCTGATCTCTTGGAACTCTAAAAGTTTAACTTTTTTGAAAAAGAATTCTCATATGATGCCTCCATAAATACAAAAAAAAAAATATTTTAGAAAAATTAAAAATCCAAAAAAAAAAATATTCATTTTTGATTTTTCATTGTCCCTTTTTATTTTTTTTGTTTTGACTGTTTTTCTTTTGTTTTATTTTTTTGAGAGTCTTGATCATCAGCCTTCACCTCTTGATTTCAATTTCTTGTCACATCGTCCGGGCCGATACCCTTATCGTCCTGGACGATATGACAAATTCTGTTCAAAATCCATCTGCTGACCTTTTTGTTTGAAAACAATAAACTCATCGTCCCGGACGATCCCATATCGTCCTGGGCGATTTGATCGAACTCTTGGTGATAGTCCTGGCTGATAGTATATTTTGTCTGGCCGATGCATTTTATGTGCATCGTCCTGGCCGATACACTGGATCGTCCTGGACGATCCACGTGTCAGTACGTTTTGATCTTTAAATTCGGCCCCGGACGATCCATTATTGGACCATCGGCCGGGCCGATCCACTGTTCGTCCTGGACGATACACGTGGCAAGCATTTTAAACGTTTTAACTTCGGCCGGTACGATCAATTATTGTGCATCGTCCCGGACGATACACCTAATCGGCCCGGACGATCTGCTTTTTCAACGGTCGTTCGGCCTGACTCCTCGGGCCGATCGCCTGTGTCTATTCGGCCTGGCCGATATCTGATCAGCCCGGCCGATCTGACCGCCTTTTTGACCAATCGGCCTGTACGCAATTATTGTACCCTATCGGTCTGGACGATTCTGCGATCGGCCAGGATGATAGGGCCGTTTCTTTAAATTCAGGCCAATTCCAGCCATTTTTCTCACCCTCTTCCTTCAACTCTTTTGTGTTTTCCTGCTACCTCTCTCAGATGGCTGGTGGGAAACGTATTTGTCAGGCATCCGGGAGTTCTTCGAGGGCGACTCTAGACCCTCGATTCAGGGAGGCAGAAGATCAGGCTGCCTATCATCGCTACAAAGAGAGTAGCATTACCCTGTCCCGGATAATCAATCCAGCATATCTCTCATACCCAGTAATGGACCTTTTTGCCCACACCTCTCTTTGTTTTATACTCACTCTCGCCTTCCCTTTCTCTTCCGAACTTCTCGCTGAATTTTTTGCTAACCTACGCATTAACCACACCTTCACAGTCATGACCTCCTATGTGAATCGACGCCCTGTCAAAATCACATATCAGGACTGTGTTGATCTTCTACAGCTATTCACCACTGGGGATAAGCTGCACCAAATAGCCACTGATCCTGATTTTGACTGGTCTACGGTGAATCACTTCCTTTGTCAAACCAATACACATTTCCATGTTGGAGAGACTAGCTCTTTGGTCAAAGATGCTAGGACAATCCAACATGTCCTTCGCACATCCATAATCCCAAAAGCCGGGGACCGGATTCACATCACCCCTCTACTGTCCCTCACTACTTTCTACATTATGGCCCAAAGAGAATTCAATACCGCTAATCTACTCTTTCGCTACATCGATCACCTAACTACAATTCGCGACCCAGGCCATAAGAGAAAGCCCAATCTAGCCTTAGGACACATCATTGCCTATGTCCTTGAAACCAAATACAATCTTCAATACCCTAATCATCCTAACCGTCACCCTACCTAGTACTCAAACAATTCCTTCACTGCACTTCATAGTACTCGTCTTCACCCAGGAGATGGGGAAGGTCGGGGGGCTAGAGAGGAGGAGGCTCCCGCTCCCGCTCCCGTTCCGGATCCTGTCCCTCTCCACCAGCACTCACCCTTTGATCAGTTGATTGAGAGATTTGATCGTTGGGAGACTCGGTTTGACACCTACGTTGTTGCTCAGGAGCAGCAACACTCAGAGGACATTGCCCGCTACGAGCAACACCGCGCTGAGGATTTAGCCCGATTTGACAGTTTCGTTACTCAGCAGCAGCAGCAGCATGACTAGGACATCGCCTGGTTCAATGCTCAGTTCACCTCACTTGCCACCTACTTTCAGCAGCCACCTCCACCACCTCCATCTGATGATCTGGATCCCTAGTTGTTTTAGTCTGTATTTTATGTTGATTGTTTCCTGTCTTTTTAGTGTGCTTGTTAGTCTTTTTCTTGTGTTTCTAGACCCGCTTTTTGTGATGACAAAAGGGGGAGTAGGGTGTAGGAAAAAGCTGTTTGGTCTTGGATTTTGTAACCTTGCGGTGTTTTAATGAATTTTTCCTACTTGTGTTTGCCATCATTAAAAAGGGGGAGATTGTTGCAAATCTATTTTTTCATGGCTTATGTTTTGATGATTGACAAACACTGTTTCTCTTGGACTACTTGTTGCTTCTAACTTTTCAGGAATCGAAGATCGGACGATCAAGAGGAAGCCAAGTCCAGGATCGCGTAGGTTTAGGGTTGAGTCAGTCTGTAATTTTATTTTTCACCTTTTGAGTCTACTTGTAATAAATCAAAAAGACTGATGCTAAGTAACCCTTCACACACACACTTGAGAGGCTTAGAAATTCTATTTTTGCCCACATCGGCCCGGCCGATATTTATATCGTCCGGGATGATCAGCTTAAAATAGAAAGTCTAATTAAGGATTCTTAATTAAGGCAGCCGATATTAACATATCGGCCTGGACGATACGTGTATCGGCCAGGACGATAAGCTCAAAATAGAAAGAGATAGCCGCCTTAGACAGTTTAGGCATACTGAATTTTAAATTATCGTCCAGGACGATTCCAGGATCGGCCAGGACGAAATTACCAAATTATGCCTTAATTGATCAGGAAATCAAGGGAGTAATTAAGGATGATTGATACGATCATATCGTCCAGGACGATCTCACGATCGTCCTGGACGATCAAGCTAAATTTCAATCGGCCAGGACTGTTCCCAGGGCTGTGCTCAGGATGATTTACCTCTTATTTGAACTAATCGGCTAGGACGATCGTAAGATCGGCCTGGACGATCAAGCCAAATTTCAATCATCCAGGACTGTTCCCAGGGCTGTGCTCTGGCCGATCTTCCTTGATTTGTACTAATCGGCCAGGCCGATGTCCATATCGGCCTGGACGATAAAGTCGGCTACTTGCAATTAATGAGCTCCTCTTGAGCTCTTCTATTTAAAGAGCTCTTCTTCAACATTTTTGAGAGACCTTTGGCTGCTGTCTTGACCTGAGAAGACCTTGAGGAGAGAAAGAGAGAGAGGGAGAGAGAGAGGATCTTGTGAGGGGGAGCTTGTGAGGGAATTCACAAGGGTTGCTCAAGGATCGCTCTGCTTGTCTTTCGTCTGGAGTTTCTCGTCCGTGGAAGGGTCGGTAGAGGTAAGGAGTTTTGCCTTTGGTTGTGGTTCTCTGCCAACTTCAGGAGGAAGCAAAAAGGAGGTAGGTTCTCTGCCTTGCCGGGGTGGCAAAAAGAAGTTTCTTGTGAGGGCTTCTCCGCCTAGCTGTGGGGGCTAAAGGAGAGTCACGTTTTGTAGTGCAATACTTGGAGGGTGCCTCCAAGGAGTGGACGTAGGTCGAGTCGACCGAACCACTATAAATCTTGTGTTCTTATTTTTGCTTCCGCACTTTTAAATTCCGCATTTGGTTTGGTGGTGTGATTTGGTTTGTGAATTTATTTCTTTGTCTTAAGAATTTTTAAAATACCAATTCACCCCCCCTCTTGGTTAGCTTGGGACTAAGTTCATAGGGCTTAACATCCCGAATGAACTTTCAGATATTTCATGATTTTACTATATTGTGCTCTCCAAGTGGGGGGTGAATTGTAGTTTAAAAAATTCCCTTTAAAAATTATCTCTTTTGAAATATTATAATTCAATGAAAAATAATATGACAACACTGATCTAAATAACACTTTATTTTGATTTTAAATAAAAGTTGCAAAGAAAAAATATTTTTAGTTTTTAAAATTTGTATTTTATATTTATCTTTTTGAGCAAAAATAATATATACGTTTGATGCACAACAAAACTCACAAATTATAGATTTTGTAATAAGTAAAGATACAAGTAATAAAATGCAAAAAAGTAAAAGCAAATTCAAGAATAAACATTAAAGATTTATACTAGTTCGGTCTCCCTTAACCTATGCCCAGTCCTTAGAGTCCTCCACTATGAGTATTACACTAAAACTTAGTGACTCTCCTTTTTCACCTACAACAGGATGAGAAGCCCTAACAAATCTCTTCCACCTTCATCTTGTCTAGAAATCAATCTTCCAGTCAAAGTTTGAATTTCACCTTTCCGATAATCGATCTATCAGTCAAGTTTTAAATCCATTCATTCGGAAATCAATCTCCCATTTGAGTATTCATCTTTGTCTGGAAATTAATCTTCCAGTCAAAGTTTGAAATCCATCTTTTTGATAATCAATATATCAGTCAGGTTCTAAATCCATTCATTCGTGAATTGATCTCCCATTTGAATACCCACCTTCATTTAGGAATCGTTCTCCCATTTAAGGTTTAAATTTCTCCTCTCTAAGAATCGATCTATCAGTTAGGTCTAGTTTTTACTTGATGAAAATCAAGTTTCTAGCTTTTAAAGTTCGTTGATTTACTTCTGTCAACACCAACACGTGTGATTTACTCTTTGACTTCATCACACCTGTTGGGGGTCCATTTGTCGGCCTCATTTTTGTATGAGGTTAATAGAATCCTAAAATTAATCCAGATTCAAATCAATCTAAATTTTTTATCAATTCAAATTCAAATCAATTCATGCCTCAATCTATCTAAACTTCAATCAAATCCAAACTTCAAACATACCAAGGCTTTGAAC
Source organism: Dendrobium nobile (assembly GCA_022539455.1). Lineage (NCBI taxonomy): Eukaryota > Viridiplantae > Streptophyta > Magnoliopsida > Asparagales > Orchidaceae > Dendrobium > Dendrobium nobile. The sequence goes on from CM039734.1 coordinate 24,809,789, forward strand.
TTTTCTAGATTCTATCTCCAATTCAAACCTTGATTCTGAACCCAAACCAATCTAGATCCTAGGATCTATCTAGACCTTAAAATTTATCTAGACCTTAGACCTATTTAGATCCTAAATTAATCTAGGCCTTAGATCAATCTTGATTCAATTCAATCCATCTCTTAAGCTAACCCAGATCTTAAATGAACTTATTTAAAATTCAAATCAATATCTATCTCAAGTCAATTCAATATTCTAATCAATCTAGATCTTAGATCAATCTTGATTCAATTCAATATGTATCTCAAATCCATTGATATTTTAAACCTATTCAATCATTCATCTAATCTTTAGTCAATGGCCTGCTCTTAATCCATCAATGATCCTACAAATCTTAGATCTCAATTATACATTTAGTGTTCAATCAAATTCTATCTCCTACAATCGTGTACTGTAGTCATATACTCCAGTACATGGCCTCCTATAGTCCACTCATACCCTCACCTCAATCAAGATCCAGGTCCACTTCACTAAGAACCTTAACCTACTACCAAATGTAGTATACTGATCCTTAAATTCCAGTCAAGATCTAAATCATTTCATTAAATTCTTATATATCAATTTCTATATCATTAGCTCTCTGAAGTATGTGAATCAATCAACCATTTTATTATATTAAAACAACTTCAAAATATAGCTCAAATACTTCCCAAACATGCTTTGAGTCAAACCATCATGGGTTGACTCAGTCAACTCCCCAAGCATGGTCAAACCATATCACATAGGGACTCCTTTTCTTATACATTAAATCCACACTCCCAAACCTCTCATACTCCATAAAATCTACACCTAAACATTACTTGCACTCTATCCTATCAACATTGCTTAAGTTGACTGGTCAAACCAGTCAACACAAGCTTTAAAAACCATTCCCATGATCAAACCTTTGGAACCCAACCTCTTTGCTTAAAGCTAGACCCATGCATCAATCCAAATGACTCTACATCACACCTACTCTCTAGCCTAGCAGCTTTGACCTTTGTTGATTGGTCAAACAATCAACAAAAGCTTAAAAGAGCTCTAAATTATCAAATCTAGCTAACCTGACTCCTAGGCTAAATCCAAGCTCGTCTAGCTTATCAAATTGATTCTAGAAGCTTCCTAAGACTCAGCCTAACCCAACCAAGGTCTTGTCATGCCCTCTATCTCAGCCAAACAGTCTAGTCATCCCTCCCATGTGAGACAACCCCATGGCCACCCCCAACTCATATAGTCCTTTTTTCTGTCTCCTAACAACCGTATCCAGGTGTCCAACATCCAAGCTATCACCCTGAGTGATCTAGACCATCCAAGAAATCTCTCGTAGCTAGAATAGGTCAAGAGACATGACCCTCTTCATTTCAAACCTATCTTACACTCCAGCCATCCTCCCAGAGCTCTAGCATTTCACTTCAAAATCCCATAGCTTCATCGACCTTCTCATGATCATTTCCCATCATTTGGATGCTGTCGGTGATAAGGAAAATGAAGGATTGAGCCTAAGTCTTCCTCAACCCCCTCAACTCTCTATGGAAGCCTCCTTCGAGCTCAAGATCTTTAAGAGAACAACACGAGAATAATCTACAATTTCAACCGTGCTTAAATCATCCATTACGATTGATTATATTACGGTATATATTAAACCCTAGGAATTTTTATAGGTTCATAAATAAATCCTTAAACATTACATCAAATTGCTTAGAAACATTGCCCCATTCTTTATCTAAATTACTGTCATCAAGATCTCGGTGATCATTCCATTTAATCTTTTGTAAACATAGTTTAAAAAAAGTTTTGAGTTTAGGGTTTTGGTAGCCTGAGCTTAGAGCCAAAATCCTAACCATTTATTCCTTTCATTAGGTTTTAATGATTATGATCTTATTTCCTTTTCTTCTAATTTGACTTGATCTGGCTAATCGATGGAAGAGATTTTGTTCAGCTCAATGTAGTCCATTTATTCCATTCCACAAGAGCCAGATCAGCCATTTAATCGTTCTAAATCAAGTTTAATCCTGTGAGTTTGCTCTCCGCTGTTGGATCCATACTATGATGGATCCGATGGCTCACAGACATGCCATGATGGTTAAGTGACCTGACCCACTTGATCGCCATCGCTTATATGGCTGAATCCTATCGTACCGCAGGGAGGAGTTGGGCCTGGGTCAGCGTCGCTGTTTGACCAGGCTATTAAAACCCCAAAATAAATCCAGAAATTACCTAGAACTTCAAAAATTCATAGGAATTTCATTCCTATCCATTTTTTGAGTTCTTGGGCTTGTTTTGTTCATATCTTTATATACTATATTTTTAAAATAATAAAAAATTATTTTGAATAGTATTATATAAATTATTTAAATAATACATAAAATCTTATTTTAAATTGGGTCAAGTTCGATTTGAGAATGTTTGCCTACATTTTCAAATATCTCTAATTCAATTTGATATATCTTATCTTTTGTAGTTAAACTTTTAAGCTTATAGGTAACTATGTGACCTGTAACTTAAATGATTTACTATAAAATCATTCCATAGATAATTAGAGCACTTCTTCTTTATTGTTCATGATTTGCTTTATGGTTGGATGTTAAAGGGTTAAAAAGACTTGATTTTAAGCCTACAACTTAGTGACATTTAGGGACAATAATTAAGGACTTGGGTCTTAGGTAACCTAGTCAATCTAGGATGAACTACACAAGATCCTTTTAGGATGAAATTCAAACATAGAAAATTAGAGTCATATACCTTATAATCAAATACATTGATTTGACATTAATTGACCTTTCAAATAACTATTAGATTTAGTGTTTTTCTTCTTTAGTTAAATTTCAACAATTTTCCAAAAATCAAATAAAATTCCTAAAAATCTAAATCAACCTTAATTAATTCCATTCAACTGTAAATCAAATTTATAATCAACCAAAATTAAAATACAAACTTAAACATCATTAAATTTTAATTAAACCTTTGATAAACCTTAATTAACCATTATTTAAATAAATTTAATAAAATGTTTTAAAAATTCAATTTAATTCAAATAAAATATAGAGATTAGTCCATCCAATTTAATAAAATTTAGAAATAAATTTTCTAATTTAATTTCATTAATAAACTATTTATCCTTAATTAAATTCATTAAAAAAGTTCAATAAATGATTAAAAATTCAAAATATTACAATAAAATTCATAAAAAAATATCTAATTCATTTAAACTAAATTATTTTGATAATTTGATTAATTAAGATTTATCTTAATAAATCAAATTTGATTATTTATTTAGATTAAATTAATTAAGGTCTTTCATGCCTAAAGCTTGATTCCTTTTAGAGGGCTTTATGCATTCTAATTTTAAAAAACCCTAAATACACTTAAATAACTAAGAGATCTCTTGTGTATTATGCATGACTCCTTTTAGGAGGGCACTAATACATTAGATTTGGGAGATCTTCAAACCCTTAATAATATACCAACCTTATGTGGCATACTCGACTCATTTTGGAAAGTATGTCACATTCCATTTATAAGGTTCATTTCTCTCTCTATAATAAAACTTTGGGTACTATCAGATGCACACCTATCTTCCATATAAGATGGGTGTTCATTTTGAAAGTCCTAGGACTTATAAATTGATAACTTCTTATACTTAGGGAGTTATCAATCTATAAGTTCTTTAAAATTAAATATATAACTCTAACATCCAAAATTGGAATAATTTAAAAGTCAAATACACACTACTTAAACTTTTTTTAAATTTCCTTTTATCCTTTAATTATAAATCTTAATAAAACATGTAATTCAATTATAAATTCCTATAGGACCTATCCAAGCTACACGACCTTTTTTACACACTTAGATGCTGGCTAAGAAAACTAACTTTAGCCTAGGCTAGGCTAGTGGAATGTTGTGGGTTGATTGTGGCTATCTTGCCTAGAGGGCACTCATGGGTATTTCCTTACTTTTGTACAACTCATAGCATGCATATTTAATTTCTATCAGTGCACTAGAGAGTAGATTGAATAAGTGAGGACCGTGTACTTTACTTTTTTGTCTTTACTTTCCTGCATTTATAACTGCTCATAATGCACTCATAATTACATAACTACTTTTATTTTCCTGTTTTTATATTTCTGCAAAGTAGAATGTTCTTGGGGACTAATGTACTTATAAAGAGATGTAATTTTTATTTCCTAGATTTTTGTATATAGATTAAGTTGTAAAGTGTCTTGAGTTGTAAAAGGATTAAAGATAGCTACTTATATATAGACAAATGGGGCTCCAAAATGTGATATCCTCCCTCAACAGGATGTTCCTTTTTAGAATTCCATAGAAGACTTGGAGCCTGAAAACCATAAGCAATTATATTTGATTCTACATTTTTATAGGCTTAGAACCTAGGTTTGTTGTTGGTGGGGCCTAGCTACCTTTACTTTACTGCAAACCCTGGGTTGTAATTTGTAAATTTTATATTAATAAAATGAGCTATTTTTATATATGCAATTGTTCATGCATCATTAGCATACGAGTAGATTTTCTATTTTGTCTAAGCATGTTATATTGCTTCTAATTCAAAGTTCTTTAATCATTCCTTCATTCCTATGATAGATCTATCTTAAATCTTACATTCATCGATGATTGTTTTGATTAGGATTATTAGCTAGAAGCCCACTCTAGGCAGGTGTTATGTCCAGATTATATACACTCTTCTCTTTGCACATTCCTTCTTCTAACTAAATCTAAACTCCCAAATCTAATGTCAAAATCTATAATTTAAATCCTGATAATAGAAATTTAAATTAGCCCAAATATTTAGTTATACTTATATATACATTTTGAAATTAATTAGTCTTCATTTAAATCGAGAGTATTCTCTTAGAAGATGTAATTAACTATAGGAGCTTGACCTTATAGGGAGTCTAGATCCTAGAATAATCTAAACCCTATCTTAGTTACATTTCTAAGGTAGGGAACAGATCTGTAAAAGTAGACTTTGCTTTATCTATGTTTTAAATTTATTTTCATAATCAAAGGAAATGTGGATAGTTGATTTGCTCTTACAGGCAGATCAAATATCCTATAAACTTGATTATGAAAATTAATTTATGATTTATTCTCCTAATTAGAATGATAAGAGAATGTGTTTATCATCCTTCAAGATGATTTATACATTTCCTATGCTGCATCTGATTAAGAAAGTAAATTATAACTTTCTTTCTTTCAAATTGATATAAAGACATTAGTTTGCCCTTCGGGGTGGTAAAATGTCTAACTATGCAGATTTAATTAAAAGAAAATATTCAAATATAAATAAAGTAAATCATGTGGGAATAAAAGCAATTTAAAAAAAATAAAAAAAATATCTAACAAATTTTTTTGTTGACTCTGTTGGGGATAGACTTCTCTCTCCATCTTAAATGAAGACTATTTTTTTTTTAAATTATACATAAGTTTAATTAAATATTTGGGATATTAAATTTTTAGGTAAAATTTAATTTGTCTAGTTTTCTACTGCCTGCTTTGATGGTTTGTATAGTCTTGTGGCTTGGGTCCTTACAATTGATTTATAGTTGATTTTGTAGTTACGATTTGATTTTCTATCTTATGCTTTTGATTTATATAATTTTATATTCATCTAGTCTAGTTAATCAAGCCTCATTTTTCTTTTTCCTATTTCATTTAAAATTCTTAGCAATCATTACCGATAGTCATGGTTTCCTTAGGTTTTCCTAAAAAGTTGAGCAGATGGGCCAAGTGTCAGCACCGTCATAGTTCCTAGATCTTGCCAAAGTGCTATCCGTTTCTTGTCTAACATTTTGAGTGCCATTTGTATGTTTAGTCTTTTAGATTTCTTTAAACATTTTGAATCCATTCTTCTAATTTTTGTTTTCTTATCTTACTTATAGACTTCATTATTTCATAGATTTTCTTCAATTTATCTCGATTTGATCGCTGAGATTTTTATTTGTATAGCTTTAAACTTATGTTAGTCTAGTCAATTCATCTTTGCTTGGTCTTTGCATATTTATTTACTTTCCAAAATTGTATCATCCCCGATTGTGATGGTTTCCTTAGATTTTCCTAAAAAGTTAAGCAGATGGGCCAACTGTCATCACTGGCATAGGTCCTAGATCCTGTTGTAGTGCTGTCCGTTTCTCGTCTGACATTTTGAGTGTCACTTGTATGTTTAGTCATTTAGAGTTCATTTCAAGTCTATTTAAAATTCTCTAAAAAAGTTTGAATCCCTTTTATTTTATGATACTCTCCAGATTTTTCTCCAAAATTTTGTTGTTCTTTATATGTTTTATGTTTGAGATTGATTTGATTGATTGTCTTTATATTTAAATTATATAAATTGTAAAACTCCTTAAATCAAGTCAACCAAGCCTGTTTATAATTTGTATGACATTTGTATATTTACTTTGAGTCCATTGTTTGCATGATTATGCTCACACGAGTGAGCATAACCCAGGGTTATTTGGCTTCGTCTTAAAAGCTAGGCAGATGTCCAACCAGAATAACAAATTGGTCCTAGGTCTGGTAGGGGTTCTGCTCGTTTGTCATCTGACATTTACATTTCATTTGTATGATTAGTAAGTTAGAATTCTATTTGAATTTATTCGAAATCCTTCCTAAATTTTTGAATTCCTTATGTTTGATTCTTTTATCTGATTTTTGTTTTAGATTTTGATGCTTTGTCTTTAATTTATGACTTATGTTGATTTGATTGTCTTCTAATTTATTTTATATAATTATAGAACTCCTTAAATCGAGTCAACCAAGCCTTTTTGTCATTTGTATGACATTTACATGTTTACTTTGAGTTCACTATTTGCATGATCATGCTCACGCGAGTGTTTCTTTGCTTCATCCTAAAAGCTAGGCAGTTGTCCAACTAGAATACCAAATTAGTCCTAGGTTTGGTAGGGGTTCTGCCCGTTTGTCATCTAACATTTGCATGCCATATGTGTGTCATTTGCATGTCTTAGACTCTTCTATTTTCATTTGTATTTGGTTTTTGAGTCAATACGTTGAAATTAGGCTTTAGATTATAAATTTTAAATCCATATTCCCCTTCTAAAATTCCTCTACCCGTGTTTACTATTACATATATTCAAAATTATTAAGGACATGGGTCCTTATTTAATCTTTTTGAATCTAATTCCAATTCTTTTTCAATCCTCAATAATTCCTCATTCCAAATCTACACTGTGATTGTGCTTCCTTTGGTATGGGTCCTTAACTGGACCATTTCATCTCTCAAATCTTCAATCTATCCAATCTTTATCTTAAACTACAATTATATTCAAATTGGTGCAACTTTAAGCATTTAGATTCAATGTTTAGAAATATCAGTTAGTGATTTAGGTTCCGTTGAATCACATAAAATGTTTATAAAGTTAGTCTTCAACATCAACATTACTGCTACCCAATCTGCAGAGGAAAACAAGGTCAGATTTGGGTCCGAATTTGAGAATCTCCAAATCACCTTTGGTGCACCAATACCTGGAGTGGTGATACCTCCTGCTGAATCTACTATATCAACTCCCGTTCAAGTTAACATCAAGGCTGGATCTGTAGCTGCCCGTGTAGTTGCTAAACCCTCAGTTTTCACCCATTTAACTTATCCCCAGTCAGCTGCTCTAGCTAAGGGAAAGTCCCCAATCATTGTTGAAACTCCTATAGTTAAAAACTTTGAAATGGGGTCATCTTCTAGAATCCAGGAGGTGACTAAATCTCAACATCACAATTTGATTCTCCATATGAGGCAAAGAGCATATTGTGAATCTGATTTCAGGAAATAAAATTTTCATGGTAACAAACCTTTCTGTTTTTCTGCGACTGCCTTGCCTACTAACTTTTCGGGTCCACAAGATCAAATTGCAAATTGAATCAGCTCAAGATTGGGTATATTAGGAGTGAGTCAGCTTGTAATGTACGTCAAGGGTCTTTTACCATTTCTTGAGTTCAGTGTAACAATGTGGGTCCTAATGCTAAGTAACCTTGCACACACACACTTGGGGGAAATTTTTTTTCTATTTGATTAGTGTTTTTATATTTTGATCACATCATCCGAGACAATCCAAAAATTATCTTAGATAATAAGTTAAAAATAAAAACCTTAATTAGGGCATCTTGGTTAAGGTAGTCATCATTAATCAAATCGTCTTGACTGATAGTAGCATCATCTGGGATGATAGGATCAAATAAAAAAAATCAACCACCATATCTATTTAGGCATATTTTATTTTTGAACATTGTCCTGGACGATGCTGTGCAATTATGACTAAATTAATATGGTAATTAAAGAAAGAAATTAATATTTGATTACTCAATCATATTATCCTAGATGATCGTAGGATCATCCGAGATGATCAATTAACATTTTTTAGTTCTTCCTAGATAATGTATAATCAGCCTGGTTGCTTTCAGGGCGATGCTCTGGATGATATGTACTGAATTAAACTAATTATCCAAGACGATCGAGAGATCGGCCTGGATGATCAAGTTATTTTTCCATTATCCAGACATCCTTTCAGAGCGATGTTCTAGATGATATTTATCATTTTGTACTAATAAGATTAGACGATTATGAGATCATCCTAGATGATCTAGTTACTTTTTCATCGTCCAAACATCCATCCAGGGCGATGGCATGGATGATATAGAACAACTTGAACTAATCATATATGATGATATCCTATCACCCTCAACGATATAAACAAATTATCCTTCTTATCATCCATACTCTCCCAAATCATCCTCAGAGAGTGAGTTTTTCTTCTCTAATATCTTGAAGATATGCTTACAACTGAGAGTATTTAAGAGTTTTAAAAAGGGATATAGCTTGCAAAAATAATAAGGGCATAAAATGAGTCCCAAAAAGAAGAAAAACTAAAAAGATGCATAATGATCGCCAAAAAGAATTGAAAGATACACAAAGTGCATCAATTAATTGATAAGAGGCAAAAAATGAGCCCACAAATGGTAAGCTTCCTTCTCTTTCAGTACTTTAAAATCTTAGAAGAATTCATGTGTCACTTGATATTTTTAAATGCTTGATTTTAAATTTCATGATTGTGACAAATTACTTTGGTATATTATTCTATAAGATATTTTTTTAGAACCAAGTTTTGAACGGATCTCTTTTTATTATCCAATTGATTTTTCTGAGTTAGTTCTTTTATTTTCAAAAGACGATTTTCCCTATGAGTGTTGCGACCCATGACCCCGAGTTTCAGATTTTGATGATGACAAATAATGTTGCATGAACTACTTTTTATTGAATATCATTTATGGTTTTCTATTGTCTGTGAGTACTAATATTTCAGGAAGATCACAAGCCACTCAGGACAACGGGAAGACTCAAGTCTAGTTAAATTAAGAGTATGAGTCTGATAATGTAATTTGTTATTTATTTTATTTTTTATTTTCTTGAGTATGGCTAGAAATTACATGTAAGTCTGAGCAACCATGCACACATATAGGAGGAGAGGGTTTTAAAAGTAAAAAATATAGTTTTTCTTTCTCTGTTAATTATACTTTACAACAATATTTTGTACTGTACGATCTTATGTTATAAAATGTTATTTGTGAACAAATCATACTATACGAATACTATCGTACTGTACGATGTGTTTCAAATCCAAAACCTTAGCCGTCACATTAACTTAAGTAAGTTATTCTCCGTCGTTCATACTATACGAATCACTTCGTACTATACGATCTATTTTAAATACTTACTTAAATTAACCCATGATTAGTGGAATAAATCAAGGCCTAATTACTGATTGACAATCATACTGTACAAATACGTTCGTACTGTACGATGAATAGAGACAAATTCTGATCGTCCCGGAGATCATCTTGGACGATCCCTATTTTTTGCTTCATCGTATTGTACGATGTAGATCGTACCATATGATGAACATAGACAACATTTGATCATCCCGGAATTCATCCTAGATGATGCCTTAATTTTGACCATTCGTATTGTATGATGTAGATCGTACTGTATGATGAACAGAGATGACATTTGATTGTCCCTACTATCATCCTATATGAGCAGTAGTGTTGAGGATCATAACATACAATTTAGTATCGTACTATACGATTATATTTTAAACTGTTTGTACAACTTCATACAGGGATGAGGCATGTTATATATATAGTACTGTATGATTAGAAATCGTACTGTACGATAGTAATGGCTACTTTGAAAATTTCAGGGATTTTTGGAGCCTGTTTGTGTGTAAAAAAATAGTTATGTTTTTGAGAGAGACAAAAAGAGGGGAATGCGATTAGAGAGGAAATCCTTGGGAGAGAGCTCTTGAGAAGTTTTGAGGGTTCAAGAGAGGAAGGAGAAGGTGAGCTTGGTGAGGGACAAGAGGTGTGAGGGATATCACACGGTTGCTCCATACTTGCTGTATTTTGCTCCTCCTGTGGCCCGGGAAGAACTTGTGGGAGGTTCTCTGTGGGGGAGACTCTTCTACATCCGTGACCTTGAAGGTACTCTGCCTTCTCCAGGAGGGAGAAAAATGAGAAGGTTCTCTGCCGTCACCAAGAGGGTGAAAACAACGCTGTTGCGGATCTATGGCTTATGATTTTGATGATAGCAAACATTCTTTTTCTCTATAACTGCCTTATGTACTAACATTTCAGGTGCACATGATCAGACTACAATTTGGAATCAGCTCAAGATTGGGTAGACTAGGTTTGAGTCGGTTCGTAATCCTTTTCCTTTCTTGAGTCTGTTGTATTTGGTGTGGGATCTGTTGATTTGTATCTTGGAAGATTTCCTGTTATTCCCTATAAGATTTCTATTTTTGGTAATATCGACCGGGATGATATTTATATTATCCTGGATGATCTGTCCAAAAATAGAAACCCTAATTAGGGCATCCTTATTAAGGCAGCCGTCATTAGCTAATTAGCCTGGACGATACTTGTATCGGCCAGGACGATAATCTCAATTAAGAAAGAATCAACCGCCATAATCAGTTTATGAATTCTTTGTTTTAGGAAATCAGCCAGGACGATCTTTATATCGTCCAGGCCGATCTAACTTAATTATGCCTAAATTGATCTAGTATCTTTGGAAAATATTAATGGTTGATTGTACGATCACATCGTCCGGGACGATCGCCTGATCGTCCGGGACGATGTCCTAGACAATCTACATCGGACAGCTCAAATTCAGGGCGATGATCAAGACGATTGAAATTGGTTTTAAACTAATTGGGCTAGACGATTGTGATATCGGCCAGGACGATGTAACCAATTTTCTTCTGTTCGTCCCAAATCGTCCCGGGCTGATGAGCTGAATTTGTACTAATCGGCCAAGACGATATACTTATCATCTTGGACGATAATGTCGGCATCTTGCATTAATGAGCTCATTTTTAGCTCTTCTATTTAAGCTATGACAAGGCACTTTGTAAGTGTCTTTGGCAGTCATTGTAGATTCGTTCTTATGGGGGAGACTTGAAGAGAGAGCTTGAAAGGGAGTGAGGAACGGGTGAAGTATGAGAGAGAGAAGATCCTGTATGGGGGGCCTCAAGGGAGTGTGGAGGGGATTCCACATGGTTGCTCCGGCAGGCTTGCATCTTAATATCGTCAGATTCAAGACTTGTCTCGAGGGAAGTTCACCAAAGAAGATCTCTTTGGTGTCAAAGGACTCGGCAACTCCGCCGCACCGGGGAAGGTGGAAGTGATTTTGTAAGGGCTTCTCTGCCTAGTTGTGGGGGCTAAAGGAGAGACACTTGTTTAGTGCAATACTTGGAGGGTGCCTCTAAGGAGTGGACGTAGGTCAAGGTTTGACCGAACCACTATAAATATGGTGTGTTCTTTTCTTATTATTGCTTCCACATTATTTTCTTCTGCACTTTCATTTCTATGGTGATTTTGGTTTGAGTTTTATCTTTGTTTTAAAGTTATCCAATTCACCTCTCTCTTTGTTAGCCTTGGGCCAGTTCTATAGGGCTTAACATCCCTAACGAACTTTCTAGTGCTATCAGAGCACTTTCAAGTGGTATCAGAGCACTTTCAAGTGGTATCAGAGTCGTTTTTGAAAATTAAGTTTTTAAAAGCTTTTGAATTTTGATCCATGGCTAATCGTAATGTTGCGGAAGGATATTCAATCGCCAGACCTCCTTTATTTGAAAATATGTCATTTGATTTTTGGAAAACTCGCATGTCTATTTTCTTGCAATCGATTAATTTTCGTATGTGGCATATGATTTTAACTGGTTATTTATCACCGTCACGTATTATTAATAGAGTTAAAATTGATATTCCTTTTAATCAATGGAATAGGGAAGAACAAGTAAATGCTCAATTGAATGCAAAATCTTTAAACAATTTTTTCTGTGCTTTAAATTCTAAAGATTTTATGTTAGTACCCACGTTCACTACTGGTAAGGAAGTTTGGGATAAACTACACACCATATATGAAGGCACTAGTGAAATCAAGCAATCCAAATTGAATTTGTTAATGCATGATTTGAACTGTTTTCCATGAAACCTTATGAGACGATCTTAGACATGTACACTAGGTTCATTCAAATTGTAACATCATTGCATGCCTTAGGAAAAGAATTTTCAAATTTTGAAAAAGTTAACAAAATTCTTCGTTGTCTACTTGATAAGTTTAATGCTAAAGTAGTTGCTATTTGTGAATCAAAAAATTTGAATGAATATTCTATTGATAATTTGATTGGCTCACTCATTGCCTACGAGCAAGGGTTGGGTCAAAGACTTGTGGATGTAGGTGAAACGATTGTTCTAAAAGCTGAAGATACAAAAAAAGATTGCTTAGTTGGTGACGAATGCAATGACTTTTCAAGCAAATCACAAAGCTCGCCAAAGCATAAGCAAAATTGGAAAAAAGGTAAAAATGGTAAGGATGTCCATATTTCTTCTGACGTTATTTGCTTTTGATACAGGAAGCCTGGACATATGAAAAATCAGTGCCCTAATTTAAAAATTCTTCCTATAAAAGAAAAGGGCAAGACGAAGCAAAATTTAAACTGGGGAAATAATGAAAGGCAAAAAATCTCATGGGCAGATCTGGTTTCTGAAGCATCGGACCAGGAAAGAGATAATGGTTAAAAGCCTTTTGTGTTTTTGTGTTGTATTTTTGTTTTTATGTTTTTTATTTTTATTTTGTGTTTTTGTTTTGTTTTTTCTTTGAAATTTTTATTTTCGTGAAAGTTTTTCTCTGATTAACACACACATTCACTTTTCTAAAAATGAAAAATCTACTTCTTGTTTTTTCTTGAAATCTTTGGTAAGTTGTGTTTGACTTCTCTAAAACAGTCAAAGGAAGAAAACTCATGTTTTTGACTCTCAATCTCTATTTCCTAAAAGAGGTTATTCTACTTTTGATTTAAAATCTTTTTCATCTTTTAAATTAGTTTTTGAAATAATTTTTTTTATCTCCCTACATTTTATTTATCGCATAGGAATCTTTAGCAAAGTGTTGAATCTACATCATAATTTTCTTAATGAAGAATTTGCTTTATCAATAGGATGGGTTTACTTTTATTTCTAAGATTTCAGAAAAGTAGCATATTAAAAAAAAAAGGCCAATGATGCAAAAAATAAAAGATGCGCAAAGATGCTAAATTGAAAAAATAGAATACACAAAGTGTATCAAAAGATGTGCAGTGCGCCAACTAATTGTCAAGAGGCATAAAATGAGCCCACAAAATTAATGCTTACCATTCTTGTAATTCTTAAAGCTTAAGAAAACCCTTGATACTTTTGATACTTGAGTTTAAAAATCTTGATTCATGATTTAACAATTCATGCATTGATCTTCTATTAGATATATTTTATGGAAGGAGTTTTTGAAAAATGATTGTTTTTTTCTTTAATTCATTCCTTGATTTAGATATTGAATTAAAATTTTTTGAGCCTTTTTAAAGAACTTAAGTTTGGATTATCAAATTCTGAATTTCTAACCTTTTCTAGGCTATGCATTGTCAATCCAATTCTACTAAGTTTTTGATTAAAATAAGAGGTAACTTTCTCATTTTAAGAATTATTTTTCACTAGATCAGGGAACATTTTTGTCTTTTTTATTTTGTTTTTCGTTTGTGCCTCCTCTCTTTTTGATAATGTCAAAGGGGGAGAACGTACTATTGAATTTGTATCTTTTTTCTTTTAAAAAAATTTAAAACAACAAAAATATTTTTATCTCCCCTATTTTTTAAAGTGTTATTATAGTGAGGGGGAGATTAGGAAAAAATCTTCTTTTTGCAAATTCAAATTCAAATGTTTGCCATCATAAAAAAGGGGGAGATTGTTGCGGATCTATGGCTTATAATTTAGATGATAACAAATATTCTTTTTTCTCTACAACTGCCTTATATACTAACATTTCAGGTCCACACGATCAGACTGTAATTTGGAATCAGCTCAAGATTGGGTAGACTAGGTCTGAGTTAGTTTGTAATATTTTCCCTTTCTTGAGTCTGTTGTATTTGGTGTGGGATCTATTGATTTGTATCTTGAAAGATTTCCTATTGTTCCCTATAAGATTTCTATTTTTGGTAATATCGGCCGTGATGATATTTAATCGTCCTAGACGATCTGTCCAAAAACAGAAACCCTAATTAGGGCATCCTCATTAAGACAGCCGTCATTAGCTGATTGGCCTAGACGATACCTGTATCGGCCTGGACGATACCTGTATTGGCCAGAACGATAGTCTCAATTCAGAAAGAATCAGCCGCCATAATCAGTTTAGGAATTCTTTGTTTTAGGAAATTGGCTAGGACAATCTTTATATCGTCTAGGCCGATCTAACTCAATTATGCCTGAATTGATCTGGTATCTTTGGAAAGCATTAATGGTTGATTGATACGATCACATCGTCCGGGACGATCGCCTAATCGGCCGGGATGATGTCCTGGATGATCTACATCGGACAGCTCAAATTCAGGGCGATGATCAGGACGATTGAAATTGGTTTTAAACTAATTGGGCTAGACGATTATGATATCGGCCAGGACGATGTAACCAATTTTCTTCTGTTCGTCCCAAATCGTCCCGGGCTGATGAGCTGAATTTGTACTAATCGGCCAAGACGATATACTTATCATCCTGGACGATATTGTCGGCATCTTGCATTAATGAGCTCATTTTTAGCTCTTCTATTTAAGCTATGACAAGGCACTTTGTAAGTGTCTTTGGCAGCCATTGTAGATTCATTCTTATGGGGGAGACTTGAAGAGAGAGCTTTAAAGGGAGTGAGGAACGGGTGAAGTATGAGAGAAAGAAGATCCTGTATGGGGGGGCTCAAGGGAGTGTGGAGGGGATTCCACACAGTTGCTCCGGCAGGCTTGCATCTTAATACCGTCAGATTCAAGGCTTGTCTCGAGGGAAGTTCACTAAAGAAGAAGATCTCTTTGGTGTCAAAGGACTCAGCGACTCCGCCGCATCGGGGAAGGTGGAAGTGATTTTGTAAGGGCTTCTCCTCCTAGCTGTGGGGGCTAAAGGAGGGACACTTGTTTAGTGCAATACTTGGAGGGTGCCTCCAAGGAGTGGATGTAGGTCAAGGTTTGATCGAACCACTATAAATATGGTGTGTTCTTTTCTTATTATTGCTTCCACATTATTTTCTTCACACTTTGATTTTTGTGGTGATTTTGATTTGAGTTTTATCTTTTGTTTTAAAGTTATCCAATTCACCTCTCTCTTTGTTAGCCTTGGGCCAGTTCTATAGGGCTTAACATCCCTAACAAACTTTCTAGTGCCATCAGAGCACTTTCAAGTGGTATCAGAGCACTTTCAAGTGCTTGGCACTCCGCCACGCCGGGTTGGTGAAAGGGAGTATTTTAAGGGCTTCTCCGCCTTGCCGAAGGGGGCAAAAGGAGAGCTATAGTTTGTAGTGAAATTCTCAGAGCAGAGGACTCCGGGGAGTGGACGTAGGTCATGGTTTGACCGAACCACTATAAAATTCTGGTGTGCTTTTTCCTTATCGCTCTTTGCTTTTACTTGCACTTAATTTTCATAATATTTATTTGGTGAAATTTGTAGAAGAATAGGATTCTATTGTTGCACGTTGAGTTTAATTGTTTGAATTCATAACATTAAATTTTCATGTTAAAAATTTAAAAACATAAAAAAAATTTGAACTCCTGCTTAGGTTTTAATTATTGCAACAAAGTTTTCACAATTCACCCCCCTCTTGTAGATCTATTTATTTCAATTGGTATCAGAGCCTGCTTTTAAAAATAGTGTTTTAAAAAACCTTGAAAAAAATGATCATGTCGTATTTTGGTAATCATAACACTACGGAGGGTTTTTCAATAACCCGTCCACCTCTTTTTTATAACATTCCATTTGATCTTTAGAAAATAAGAATATCTACTTTTTTACAATATATTGATTATAGCATGTGGATGTTAGTCAATGATGGATATGTTACACCTTTTAAAACTTTAAATAGAGTGAAAACTCCAGTATGTTTTAATGAATGGAGCAATGAGTATTGGGATTTGGCCCAATTGAATGATAAGTGTTTAAATTGCTTTTTTTGTGTATTAAAGTCTGAAGACTATATGAGAGTTTTTACCTGTGCTACTTGGAAGGAGATTTGGGATAGACTTTGCATTACATACAAAGGAACAAGTGAAGTAAAACAATCTATGCTTAACATTCTATTACATGATTATGAACTCTTTCGTATGAAACCTAGCAAAATAATATCTGACATGTACACTAGGTTCACTCAAATCGTGACATCCTTGCATGCATTAGGTAGAGAGATTTCAAATTTTGAAAAAGTTTATAAGATTCTATGATGCTTACCTAGCTCTTATGATGCTAAGATAACTGCTATCACTGAATCTAAAGATCTTAACATTTATTCTATTGATAATCTCCTTGGGTCACTCATTGCATACGAGCAAGGAGTGAGTCAAAGACAAAGTGATGCAAGTGAAAAGAAGAAGGAGCGAACGGTGGCACTAAAAGCAAACAACTCAGAAAGTGACAGCTCTGTAGGGGAGGAAGAAGACGATATAGCATTGATGACCCGATAATTCAAGAACTTATTAAAGAGAAAATAAAAGCATCATAAGAACGGCTGTAATAAAGGTAAAAGCTTGAATTTTAATAAAGTTTCATCTGATACAATCTATTTTGAGTGCATGAAGTCAGGTCACCTTCGAGCTGATTGCCCCAACTTGAAGAGCCAACCAACTAAGGATAAAGGCGAGGAAAAAGCCATGTACAAGAAAGGAAAGATGAAGACATTAAAAGCTTTTTGGGCCGACTCTACCTCAGAATCGTTAGAAGAAGAAGCAGAGGAGGAGGTGACAAATTTATGTCTTATGGCTAATGATAACCTTGATCAATCAGATCATGATGAGGTATGTCAACTTTCATATGAAGAATTATTGCTTATTTTTGAGAATATCCATGACTCGTATAGGAAGTTAAAAAAGATGCATGCTAGTCTTAACATTGAATTTAGTTCTTTACAAACTGAGCATGCTAACTTAGTTAAGGAAAATTTTGATTTAGATAGAGATCATATGCTACTTCTTAATGAGTATGATGCATTAAATAAGAAGTATATTGAACTAACTGAAATGCATAAAACGTTGAAAACCACTCATATTGAACTAGAAGAGGCTTTTAATAGACTAGACAAACTTACATTAGAAGTAGTTCACAGTGAGCATTTGTTACAAATAAAAGTTCATGGATTGACATATCAAAATAACACTTTTAAAGAAAAAAATCAAAGAACTAGAAAAAGAAATTGTATCACTCACATTAGTCCAACCTAGTCAACCCATAACACAACATGCATCACACAAATTTAGGAAGAGGCATCACCACCAAAATAGGTTAGTGACCTGATTTCCTGGTGTTAGGTTATGGCATGCTAGGTCACATAGCCCGCACATGCACAATTCACCATAGGACACACTTAGTATGGAGACCTAAACTTCATCCATCATAGCATAGTATGCATACAACTCATTCATGCAAGCATAAGGAGGAACCCAAACTCACTTGGGTTACCAAATCTAATCCTTGAATGAAATTGTAGGGATTCTCTCACAAAGACCTAGTGAGAGCATGTGGTATCTGGATAGTGGCTGCTCGCGGCACATGATTGGAGATATGAAGAAGTTCATTCTACTGGAGACCAGAACTGGAGGCAAAGTAACATTTGGAGACAACACTACCAGGAAAGTGATAGGCTCAGGTATTTTTGGTAATGTTAAGAATTTTTTAATTGAAAATGTCTTATTAGTTGATGGTTTGAAGTATAACTTACTTAGCATTAGTGAATTATGTGACAAATGTTTTGATATTAAATTTCTATCTGACAAATGCCTGATTAGTTTAAATGATAAACTAGTTTTAGAAGAAAAACGAATGAATAATGTTTACATGTTAGACCTTGATTGCATTGATAGTTCAAATTCATTTTGTTTGAAAACAATAGTTGATGACTCGTGGCTATGGCATAGGAGACTATGCCATGCTAGTATGAAAACACTTAGAAACATCATTCAGAAAAACCTAGTTAGAGGTGTACCTAAGTTAGACTTTACTAAGGATCACTTATGTGATGCTTGCGAACTAGGCAAATAAGTCAAATCATCCTTTCATTCAATTAGAGATTTGATCACCTCTAGGCCATTAGAAATCCTACATGAAAATTAGGTTGTGAAATTTCAAAAATCCATAGCGATCATGGTGGAGAGTTTCAAAATGATAGATTTGAATCATTATGTCAAGAGATAGGAATAGAACACAATTTCTCAGCCCCTAGAACACCTAAGCAAAATGGTATAGCATAAAGGAAGAGTAGAACTTTGGTAGAAGCTGCTAGGGCAATGTTAGCAGAGTATACCCTTCCTAGATACTTTTGGGCAGAAGCAGTTAACACAAGTATTATGGTTGAAAAAACAAATTCTTGATCTTGGCCTACCAGTACTAGAAAATGTTTTGATATTTGAGATTTTGATGATGACAAATAATGTCGCCTGAACTACTTTTCATTGAATATCATTTATGGTTTGCTATTGTTAGTGAGTACTAACATTTTGGGAAGATCACAAGCCACTCAGGATAACGAGAAGACTCAAGTCTGGTTAAATTAGGAGTATGAGTCTGACAATGTAATTTGTTATTTATTTTATTTTTTATTTTTTTGAGTCTAGCCACAAATTGTATGTAAGTTTGAGCAACCATGCACACACACAGGGGGAGAGGGTTTTAAAAGTAAAAAAATATAGTTTTTTTTCTCTGGTAATCATACTGTACGACAATATTTTATACTATACGATCTTATGTTGTAAAACTTTATCTGTGAACAAATCGTACTGTATGAATACTATCATACTGTACGATGTGTTTCAAATCCAAAACCCTAGCCATCACATTAACTTAAGTAAGTTATTCTCCGCCATTCGTACTGTACAAATCACTTCATACTATACGATCTATTTTAAATACTTACTTAAATTAACCCATGATTAGTGGAATAAATCAAGGCCTAATTACTGATTGATAATCATACTATATGAATACGTTCGTACTATACGATGAACAGAGATAAATTTTGATCTTCCTAGAGATCGTCCTGGATGATCCTTATTTTTTGCTTTATCATACTGTACGATATAGATCATACCATACGATGAACAGAGATGATATTTGATCGTCTCAGAATTTATCCTAGACGATGCCTTGATTTTGACCATTTATACTATACGATGTAGATCATACCGTATGATGAATAGAGATGACATTTGATCATCCCGGCTATCATCCTGTACGAGAAGTAGTGTTGAGGATCGTACCATTTGATTTAGTATCGTACTATACGATTATATTTTGAACTGTTCGTATAACTTCATACCAGGACGAGGCATGTCATATTTATCGTACTGTATGATTAGAAATCGTACTGTACGATAATAACGGCGACTTTAAAAATTTCAAGGATTTTTGGAGCCTGTTTGTGTGTCAAAAAATAGTTATGTTTTTGAGAGAGATAGAAAGAGGGGAACGTGATTAGAGAAGAAATCCTTGGGAGAGAGCTCTTGAGAAGTTTTGAGGGTTCGAGAGAGGAAGGAGAAGGTGAGCTTGGTGAGGGAGAAGAGGTGTGAGGGAGATCACACGGTTGCTCCATACTTGTTGCATCTTTCTCCTCCTTTGGCCTGGGAAAAACATGTGGGAGGTTCTCTGAGGGGGAGACTCTTCTACATCCGTGACCTTGAAGGTACTCTGCCTTTTCCAGGAGGGAGAAAAATGAGAGGGTTCTCTGCTGTCACTAGGAGGGTGAAAACAGTGCTTGGCACTCCACCACGCCGGGTTGGTGAAAGGGAGTATTGTAAGGGCTTCTCCGCCTTGCTGAGGGGGGCAAAAGGAGAGCTATAGTTCGTATTGATATTCCCGGAGCGGAGGACTCCAGGGAGTAGACGTAGGTCATGGTTTGACCGAACCACAATAAAATTCCGGTGTGCTTTTTCCTTATCGCTATTTACTTTTACTTGCACTTATTTTTCATAATATTTGCTTGGTAAAATTTGTGGAATAAAATGATTCTATTGTTGAACGTTGAGTTCAATTATTTGACTTCATAACAGTTTAAATTTTCATTTTAAAAATTTAAAAACATCAAATAAATTAGAACTCCTGCTTGTTTTAATTATTGCAACAAAGTTTTCACAATTCACCCCCCCTCTTGTAGATCTATTTATTTCAGAGAGAAGTCTGAGCTAGGTCTAATAGGATCGACTATTCTACCATTTTTTAGATTTTGATGATGTTAACTCATTGGTCTTATAGATTTTTAATTCAATCACCTGGAGAATTTATAATTTTTATGCTTTGATTAAAATAAAAAAATTGTTTTCATTCTTTTTGTCAATTTTATTTTCTTTTTTGTATTTTATTTTTATCTTCTACTATTATCTTTTGTGTTTTTGGGCCTTCTAAGATCATCTCCATCCATCTCTAGATTTTTAATCTTTGGTGACATGGTCTTGGATGATACTTATATCATCCTGGATGATGCATTCAATCTACTCTTAAAACTCCATCTAATGTTTGGTATGACTTCTCTATTTATCATCCTATGCTTCAATTATTATTAATTGTCCTGGATGATCCTCTTTATCCTGGATGATCTTCACACTTTTTGGTCAATTTTTGGTGATCATCCTGGACAATCCATGTGGCAAAATTCGGTACACATCTTAATTTCAGCTGTATAATCCATTATTTCCTATTGTCCCAAATGATCCACTGAATAGTCCAGGATGATATACTTTTTCAACGGTCATCCGGCTTGACTCCTCAGATGATGGCCTGTGTCTTATCATCTCGGATGATGTCTGATTATCCTAGATGATATTACAGCCTTTTTGACTAATTGTCCTGAACACAATTATTTTACCTAATCACCCTGGATGATTCTGTAATTGTCATGGATGATCGGTTTGTCTCTTTTTAAACTGAGGATAACAAATGTTTTTCTCACTCAAGTATTCTACTTTCATCCTTATACTCCCTATTTATCTATTTTCTCTACCTATGGCTGGAGGAAAGAGATCTATAATGCCTTATGAAAGCTCCTCGTGGGCCAATCTTGACCCTCATTCCACCTAGGTGGCCGATCAAGCCGCCTATCTACAATACAAGACTACCGGGATCACTTTATCATAGACTGTCAACCCTCGCATAATTTCTTATCCTATTATCGATTTGTTTGCATACACTTCTCTTACCTTTATCCTTATACTTACCATCCAGTTTAATTATGAATTGCTGTTCTAATTCTTTGCTAGCCTCCACATCAATTCCTCCTTCACTGCTCTTCAATCTTATATGAATAGGCATCCTGTCAAAATCACATATCAAGACTATCACGAGCTCTTGCAGTTGTCCACTTCTAGAGACAAGCTGAACATCCTATCTCAATACCCCAACTATGACTGGGCTTCGACAAATCACTTTCCGAGGAGCACTAATGTTTCCTATCATGTTGGAGAGTCTAGTAGCTTACTCAAAGATGCTAGGATAATCCAACATGTCCTTCATACCTCAGTCCTTCCAAAAGTTGGTGTTCGTATTCACATCAATCCACTTTTTTTTATCACCACTTTCTACATCATGGCCCACCATGAATTTAATGCTAATGATATGATTTTTTGATACATTGAGCACTAGACGAGCATTAGAAATCCAGGACATAAAAGGAAGCCCAATCTTGCCTTAGGACACATCATAACATACATCTTGGAATTCAAAAATAACCTCCAATACCCTGCCCCACCAAACTTTCAGCTTGCCTTCTACTCAAATAACTCCTTCTACATTCTTTATAGTACTCATCTCCACCACGAGCATGAGGAATTTGAGGGAGCTGAGGAGGAGGAGACTCCTGCACCTATTCCTGCACATGCTTTGCTTTGCCAGCACTCACAGTTGGATCAGCTGGTGGAGCATTTTGACCAATGGGAGGCACATTTTGGCTCATACGTTGATGCACAAAAGTATCAATATGCAAAGGATGTTGCTCACTTTGACTCATTTATAGCTCACTAGTAGCACTAGCACGACCAGGACATGGCCTGGTTTGAAGAATAGTTTGCGAGTCTTTTTTAGTTTCTTTCCACCATCGCCACCACCTCCCTCAAATGATCAGGAGCCATCCTTCTTTTAGTTTATTTTCATGATGTTGTTTTTTTCTTGTTGAAGTTTTTTTCTATTTGGTAGTTTCTATTTTATTACTTTTCTTTCCCTCCTCATTTTTGTGATGTTAAAAGGGGGAGTAGTTATATTGTTTTATGCTGCTCAGTTGTACTGTATACTATATTCAGTTTTAGTAAAATTTGAACTTCTTGGTTTAAACTTTTTTCTTGTGATGTTTAAAGTTAAATTGCTTTGATTATTTGATTGTTTGTCATCATCAAAAAGGGAGAGTTTGTTGCAAATCTAATTTTAAGAAATAGAATTTTGAAGATAACAAACATTTATATTTTTCTATGACTGCCTTGCCTACTAATGTTTCAGATCTACAAGATCAAATTGCAAATCAAGCCAGCTCAAGATTGGGTAGATTAGGATGAAGTCAACTTGTAATGTATGTTAAGTGTCTTTTACCTTTGCTTGAGTCCATTGTAATAATGTGGGTCCTGATGCTACATAACCTTGCACACACACACTTGGGGGAAAATTTTGTCTATTTGATTAGTTTTTTTCTATTTTGTTCACATCATCCGGGATGATCCAAAAGTTGTTATGGATAATTAGTTAAAAATAGAAACCCTAATTAAGGCATCATAGTTAAGAAAGCCATTATTAAGCGAATCATCCTTGATAATAGTAGCATCATTCGAGATGATAAGATCAAATCAGAAAGAATTAGCCTCCATATTTATTTAGGTATCTTTTATTTTTAGACATCATCCATGACACCGTCCTGGATGATGTAGTGCAATTATGCCTAAATTAATATGGTAATTAAGGAAAGTAATTAAGATGATTGCTCAATCATATCATCCTGGATGATCGTAGAATCATTCGAGACGATTAGTTAACAAACCTTAATTCTTCCTAGATGATGTATAATCGGCCTGGTTACTTTGAGGGTGATGCTCTGGACGATATGTACTAAATTAAACTAATAATCCAGGACGATGAAGAGATTAGCCTGGAAGATCAAGTTATTTTTCCATCATCCAAATATCCTTTGATGGTGATGTTATGAACGATATTGGTCATTTTGTACTAATTGGCCCGGACAATTATGAAATCATCCTAGATGATCTAGTTACTTTTCCATTATCAAGACATCTATCCATGGCGATGGTCTATACAATATTCAATAACTTAAACTAATTGTGTAGGATGATATCCTATCATCCTAGACGATATGAATAAATTATCATTCTGATTGTTCAAACTCTCCCAAATCATCCTGCTGATTGAGCTGAATTTATACTGATCATACGAGATGATCGGACGATCATCCTAAATGATAATGTCAATTTGTTGTAATTAAGAATAAATTTGAAGCTTTTATATATAAGACCTCTTGTTTTACCCAAGAGTGAATCATTTGCTGCTATCTTGATCTCAGAGAGCCAAGAGGAGAGGGAGATCAAGGGAGAGAGAGAGAGAGAGAGAGGATCTTATGAGGGGGAGTTTATGAGAGGTTTCACAAAGGTTGCTCCATGCAAGGATCTGAGTCATCTTCTCTGGTCGTTATCCCTGGTTCCTTAGAGGTTTGAGAGAGGTCTACTTCAGCTACTGATCAAGGTTCTCTGCTTACTTTTGGAGGAAGCAAAAGGAGTTGGGTTCTATGCATGTTATGGAGGAAGCAAAAGGAGTTAGGTTCTCTACTTGCTTCTGGAGGAAGCAAAAGGAGTTGGGTTCTTTGCCTGCTTCTGGAGGAAGCAAAAGGAGTTGTTCTTTGCCTCACCAGGGTTGGTGGAAAGGAGTTTTTGTACGAGCTTCTCCGCCTTGCTGTGGCGGCAAAAGGAGAGACATTGAGTTTAGTGCAATACGCAGAGGGTGACTCCGAGGAGTGCATATAGGTCAAGTTGACCGAACCACTATAAAATATGGTGTGTTCTTTCTTATTATACTTCTATATTTAATTTTTGCACTTTATTTCTCTTGTGGTGAATCTTAGTTTGGTTGTGTTTGTGTTTTTATTTGGAGAATTTTTTAAATACTAATTCACCCCCCACTTGGTTAGCCTCGGGACTAATTCATAAAGGCTTAACATCCCTGGTGAACTTTCAGAGCAGAAAGAACAGAGATGTTAGAGGAAGATGCTTTGATTGATGGTTCAATTGGAGTAATAAAGATGATGAACTCTGAAGCTCCTGAAGCTCCTGAAGCATATGTTAATCCTTCACAGTTGGTTGATAGTAGATTTCACCCACTGTGTCTTGCTACTGGGGAAGAAAACATATTACATATATCAAATTCTCCTACTCAGTTTCATGGAGATTATGTCCTTCCTCCATTATTTGAAATGAAAAGAAAATTCAAATCTTTATTCAATGGTTTAATCTAGGACTGCGCCTCTGATTATGGATAGTCAAAGATAGAATTTCTTAGATGTGCCAAAGATGTGATCTCCACTGAAATGCATCCACATTCAAGTGGAAGGCGAGTAGAATCTCATCCTACGAAGAGAATAAGTCAATTTCAAGAACTAGGTCCAAGCTAACCAGTATCTAATGTAGATCATTATGGGGAATCAAAGAAACTCTCATACCATGATCATTATCAGAGTTTAAATCAACAATATAGTTAGCAAAATCCTATCAAATCTCTAAGGTATGGAGCATTAGCCTGTCGAGGGTATAATCCCATATCTCATGCACCTTCACATCAGTCCAAAAATCCTCCAACAAGAACTATTAATCATTCTTCTAATCAGTACCCCTTGAGGGTCGATCGACACCATTCATAGGGTAGTGAATCATCCTCTAGTTTTGATAAGAGGAGACTAAAATTTGCAAATTAGTCAAACTCATTGTCTAATAGGGAGAGGATTTGGAAGCCCATGATGATTCCAATCCCAACTACATTGCTGAATCAGAGGAATAATATAATGAAAGAAACACCAAAGAAGTTGAAGTCTATAATAGAAATATATTCTTCCATATAATGTACTTTAATACATCCGCATCGTGTGGAAGAGAAGATAATAGAAGAGATGGTGGATCATATGAAAGAGAGTATTTGCCAGATCGATGAAGAAGAAGCTGCAGAGGATAAAGAAATAGATAAAAAGATGTTTGATAGTGTTAACATGGTCGATGCTCGATCATCTCTATAAAGAGAGAGAAATTGAGTTTAGATTTTGTTAGGAAGTATCTCATTTATCTTTTGTAAAAGACAATGTATCATCTATCTTAAATTTCAAGAGAATGAAGTTATGTCTGACTACATTAAGTGTTTAGAAGAAAGAACTTATCAATAATCACTGCTAAAAAAATAAAAAAGAAGTCTATATTTCCTCCCTCCCCCCTCTCACTTGAGGGTCAACGACGATTTTAAATCTAAACCTATATCAAAAGCAAATTTAGCTTAGAAATAAAATCTTCTCAATTTTTTTGTGACTTTGTATCTTATAAGTATCATTAGCATAATCATAAATCCATTCTAGAATTTTCCTAATCAAGTTATCTTATATATCAACGAAATTTGGATTCGCTTTGTAGATCATGCTTCCTCATATCAGAGAATGAGTTTTCATCTCTCGTGTTTGGAAGATAATCTTACATATGAGATTCATCTTAGTGTTTTAAAAGGAGGCCCCTTTTCTAAAAAAAATATGTATACATATATTGAAAAGACGCATAATATACGCGAAGATGAAAAAAATGTGTACAAATGTGCCAAATAAAAGATATGCAAAGTGTGCCAATTGAATAAAAAAAAATGAAGATGCACCAAAGTATGCCAAGCAACGAAAGATGCTCAAAGTATACATCAAGAAATAAATTAAGTAAAGGCTTCCTTTTCAAAATCCTAAATCTCATAAAACCTATTTCTCATAGATATTTTCTTGATACTTAATTTTTGAAATGTCGATATTAGATTTATCTTTATGTATTGACATCTTATTTGATATAAAAGATCAAGTAAGAAATAAAAAATATTGATTTTCTTTTCCTTAATTCGATCTTTTGAAATAAGTATTAATTTAAAAAAACATAACGGAGGTCCCATTTTAACTTCTAAGGAAGTTAATCTGGGTCTGTAATCATTGGTCGATGGTTCATCATAGTTTGACATTACATTCACTCCTCTCCGAGTAATGAACATGATACTTTGTATCAGATTTCCTAGC
This sequence comes from Dendrobium nobile, assembly GCA_022539455.1. NCBI lineage: Eukaryota > Viridiplantae > Streptophyta > Magnoliopsida > Asparagales > Orchidaceae > Dendrobium > Dendrobium nobile. Next base: position 24,836,655 of record CM039734.1, read on the forward strand.
AACTCACCAAACTTAAGATGACTATCTGATAAATATGAACTACCGGATGAATAAATCATGAAACTCAAGTCAAATGAGAAATTCATATGGGAATTCTATTTCTTGATAGTGATATGCTCCCATTTAATAAGAAGAATCAGATGATATCTCTCCAGGACAAGCTAGAATTGGTATACCATTTGTCACATCTAATTGAGGTGTGATGTATTACTCATACCATATGTCAAAGCCATGTACCAATAGCAGAGCTGAGTACGAGGCAATGATAATTTGTTTAGATTTGATGATTTTAAATTAGATCGAAGATATTAAAATCTTTGGAGATTCGTGGATTCTGATTAGCCAGTTAGCTAGAGTTTACAAAGTATTGCAAGATATCTTGATTCCTTATCAATAGTATATTATATATCTATAAGAATAAATTCTAAATGTGACGTTATACATAATTCCCCACAAAGAGATCTACGATGGACGCTCTTGCTAATTAAACTAAAGATCTAGTATATTTTGAGGAAGATGTGATTTCGATAGAAGTGCAAGGACGACAATTTCTGTCTTTCGTAGATTCTGGATATGTAAGCAGAAAATCCCTAGCTGAGGTGAAAATTATTTTAGCAAGTTGACGATGAAGTGGTGGATTGGAGAAAACCCTTCATCAAATACTTGCGAGAAAATAAGCTCCGTTAGGAGAAAATAAGTCCATATCAGATCAAAGATGTCAATTATATTATGCTCCAATCAATTACACTCTATATAGAATATCACTCGATCAGATGTGGTTGAAGTGTCCAAATAAAGTAGAAGCATAGAAGACTGTAGAAGAAGTATATGCTAGATTATGTGTTACACACTAATCTGGGCCAAGGATGAATATTTCCTTTGAGAAATGTCAGAGCTCATTAAGTTATAGCACATTTCAAAGATAATGTTGTGTACAAATTCAGTGGTTCTTTATGGATTATCCCGAATAATGGTCCTTCATTTAGAAGATCTAAAATATATGGCTTCACTATATATCACAATATCAATTGGAGATACTCGACCATCTATTACCCTCAGGCAAATGGATTAGTAGAGGCCTTCAATGAACCCTGGTACATATTTTAAGAAGACCTTAAACGATAATAAGTGTTTATAGCACGAGAAGTTGGTTGATGCTTTGTGAGCATACATAACCACATATAAAACTCCAACTTAATCTATGCTATTTACTTTAGTCATTGGTGCAGAGGCTGTTATCCTTTTGGAAGTACAGCTACTTTCACTCCAAGTAAAAGTAAAATACAATCTTATCTCAGAATAGAATTTTAAATTCCAGTTAGAAGAGCTTGAAGGTCCAAAAGAGAAGCATTCAAAGGCTCAATCGAACCTCAAGTTATATAAAGATAAAAAAATCCAAGCTTACGATAAACAACAGAGTTAGCAAACTGATCCCCATTGGAGTTCAAATATCATAGTTCTAAATCCGCTCATTCGGGAATAGATCTCCCGTATGGGTATCTGCTGTTGGTGTTTTTTTTTTGAAGAAATGCAAAATGCATTAAGGAGAAAAAAGAAAAGAACTAATTACAAACATCAAAAGGATGATACTCTTCCTTGATCAAACTAGCCATCAAGGTAGGGATATCATCAAAAGAAAAGCTATCAAAATAAAAACTATTCTCTAAAGCCATAGTAGCACACAAGTTGGCTACCTTATTACACTTCCTATAAGCATGTAAAAAGACAACTTTATTGAAATCTTTCACAAATAAAGAATCTCTTACCAAATTGACGTTCATAATCCCTTTATTCTACTTCAAGGAGTTTTGAATGTAGTTGATAACATTACTGTTATCACTTTCCACAATCACCCCTTTATAGTCCCTCATCCAGCTTTTGACATAATCCTTGGCCAAGAGAATTGCTCCCATCTCCAGCTGTGCTATATCCCAATGCATCATCTTCTTCCCAAATGCAAGTATGAACCTTCCATTGCAATCCCGGAACACACCACCAATTCCAGCTAATCCCGAAGTAGTTAAGGAAGTATCAATATTGATTTTCATCCATTCTTTTGGTGGGGGGCACCAAGAAACTTGAGACTCCCTAAGGAGGTTAGTGCTCCAGTTAGAAAGAGACGGACTAGTCTTAGTAATGGCCAGTGATAATGCATTAGAAGCAACCACATAAGAAGGAAGGGCATTTTTGCCATGTTTAATCTCATTCCTATTCTTCCAAGATAAGTAAACAATAGTACAATAGATTTGTACAATACCCAGATGATTTGCAGAAATTTTCTTAAGTTCCTTGAGGCAATGATCCAAGGAATGAAAAATAGGAATAGAAATACCCCAACCAACAAGCTGATTGATGATTTCAATCAAATACTTGCATTGAACAATGATATGTTCATAGCTCTCCACCATGCCACAACCTCTAGCACAAGAATCATTATCCAGGAGCTTACGGTTCTTATGATATAGGTTGGTAGGAATAGATGAATTCCCAAGTCTCCACCAAAAAATCTCCACCTTCTTGCTTAACTTGAGTTTATTAAGCCAATTATAATAGTCTTCATCAATTAAACTGAATCTTCTTCTTAATACTTGCTCAAAAGCCAATCCAGAAACTATTCTGCCGGGACAGAACTTCTGCATTTCCAGAAAGTCTTCTCTGCTGGAATCAACCTGAATACTGCTGATCATCTTAACAAGTTCCGGATGAATACTCACCTGAAGCAAAGAAATATTCCATTGGCCATTATCCAACATTAACTGCTTAACACACAGTCCCTCCAAGGAAGCACAATCAGCAAAAGTCAGCCACTGGTTGATACATCTGTCAAGGATCCATATATCATTCAGCACATTGATCTCTTTACCATTACCAACATTCCATCTAGTAATGTTCTTAAGAAATTTCCCACCATCTAATAAGATCTTCCAAGCTTTAGAAGTGACCTTATTATGAGTACCATTAAGATACTCTTCCCATACTTAGCTCTCATAGCTCTATGAAAATTGTACCAGGTTTTTGAAGAAAATTCCAAGACAAATTTGCTCTTAAAAGTCCAGCCTTCAGCATTGGAGATTGTAATCCCAAGCCTCCCATATTTCTTGGTTTGCATAGATCATCACAAGCTATGTAGTGAATACCATGACTACCATCATGTTTATCCCAAATAAAACTTCTACAAAGTTTTTCCATAGTAAGCAACACCTTCTTAGGGATCATGGAGTGTGTTATTAAGAAGTTATGCATGGTCAAAAGAGAGCTAGTGATAAGAGTAACCTTACCACCCAAAGAAAGAAATTTCTTCCCCCAAGTATTGAGTCTATCCATCATATTAGTTAAGATATCATGAAAATCTGCTGCCCTCAACCGATTAAGAGATAACTTTATCCCAAGATAGCTCATCTCCTTGACAACTTTGAAGCTCAAAACTTTAGTAACCTTCTTTCTCATATGATTACTAACAATATTTCCAAAAATAATTTGAGTTTTATTGGTATTGACCCTTTGCCCAGTCCAATTACAAAAGTCATCCACAATACTCTTCACCTCCTTAGCAATTTCCTTAGAGACTTGTGAAAAAATAATAACATCATCAGCATATAAGAGATGAGTGATTCTAGGACCTCTAGGAGAGATTTGAATACCAATATTAAGGCCCCTTTCATAAATGGAATTGGATAGCAATTGAGAGCACAAGATATAAAGATAAGGGGATAAAGGACACCCTTGCCGAAAACCACTATGAGCCATAATCCATTTAGAATTCCTCCCATTTATGATAATAGAGAACCTCACGTCAATAATGAATTCCATAATCAGATTAGCATATCCAGGAGGGAAACCATACCATTTGAGGATGTGATCAAGAGTAGGCCATCCCATGCTATCATAAGCTTGCTCCATATCAAGCTTCAAAGCCATCATCCCCTTCCTATTTCTGGAAACTTTGAACTTGAGTAAAATCTCCTGTGCCAAGAGACAGTGCTTAGAGATAGATCTCCCAGGAATAAAAGCCATTTGTTCCTCAGTAATCAGCTTGGGCATACACATCTTCAATCTATTCACTAGCATAGTAGCTACAACCTTGTAATTCGTTTGACATATGCTAATAGGATGATAATTGGAAGGAAGCAATGGATTCTTTACTTTTGCAATAAAAAAAATTAAAGTGTCTTTCCACTCTTTCCTCATACAACCATTAGTAAAAAAACTATTGACAGCATTCCATAAATCTTTCCAAACTATATCCCAATAGTACTTATAGAAAGAGGAAGTAAGACCATCCATACCTAGGGAATGATTGTTCCCTTCCTGGAAAACTGACTTCTTAAGCTCCATCACCGAGAAATCTGAGCTAAGAACCTGGATATCCTCATCATTTATCTTCTGGTGAGCCAAAATTTTGGGCCAACCTGAGAGTTGACAGCTTCTATTCTTCCATTTTGATTCAAAATGTTGAATAAAAACCTTTTCAATTTCCTCTTCTTCAATTTGCATCATATTGTAAGCATCTTTAACTTGGTTTATTCTATTACCATTCCTTCTAGCCGTAGCAAAATTATGAAACAAATTGGAATTATAATCACCTTCCTCAAGCCACCTAGCTTTAGCTCTTTGATTCCACCATGTAGATAACCTCTTCAAGGTAACATTAAGTTCATGAATTTTACTTCTAAGTAAAATCAGGTCTTGAGCTGACCAATCATTCCCCATAGCTTCTTTAGATTGTAGTTCCAGAATTTCCATCTTCAGCTTTACTTTAAGTTCATTTAGATCTTTGCATTTGCTTTTACTCCAAAAGAAAAGAGCTTTCAATGTTCTGTTAATCTTCCTTTGGAGAACCATACCTTCCTCCCCAAAGTCATTCTTCATCCAAGAGTGATAAACAATCTTTCTAACCGCTGGATACATCCTCCAAGTATCTTCAAATCTAATGATTTAGACTTTATACGCTCCTTTTCATTGACCTTGAAGGTAATAGGACTATGATCCGAAGCCACCCTAGCAAGATGCATAGTAGAACCAGAAGGAAGCAATTTCAGAGCAGTAGAATTCAACAGATATCTGTCAAGCCTCTCCCAAATCCTAGATGTCCCTTCCTTATTATTACACCATGTATACCTTGGACCAATAATCCCAACATCGTGAAAGTCACAACTAGTCATGAAACCCTTCATGTCTTTAGGTCCTTTGGTAAGAAGGAATCTTTTTCCACCTCTTTTCTCATCTTTATTAAGCACACAATTAAAATTTCCCCCAATGATAGAAGGATTAGAGCTTACCATACATTTATTCAACAAGTTCCAAAGAGTTTCACGCTCCTTGCAACATCTACTACCATACACAGTAGCAATCCTCCAAGATCCCATTCTAGGGATATATAAATCTCCCACAATCACCTGAGAAGAAGTATCAGTAATCACAAAGTTCCCAATCTTTGTATTCCATAACACTAAGATGCCACAAGAAAGACCCACCGCAGGAAAATGATAGAAATCCCATTCCTTACCAATAAGAACATCAACATCCTTCCTATTCATAATACTCATCTTAGTCTCCATAAGGCCAATGAAAAAAACATCATGATCTTTAACCACCTCTTTCAAGTACAGAGCAGCTTTCCTCTTCCTAGCCCCTCTGCAGTTCCAAAATAAAAGTGAAGACATTTAAACAAAGGTAGGGGAACTCACCCCAATTAGGGACACCATTCGTCCATCTCTTTTCTTCTTCTTTATTTCTTGATCAACTGGCCCCAAGGATTTCAACTCCTTAGCCAATTTAACTTTAGTAGAGCCATTCTAGCTGGGTTTAACTTCAGTCACAGCATCAGCATTCATACCTTCCTTTCTCTTAATCAGCAACTTGACAGAATCTTCATGCTCCTCATGACAATCTATATCATTGTCTTCATTTAAAACCGTAAAAGAATTATTCAAACAAATGGCCTCCACTCCTTTGTTTACATTGGTTCTTGGAACTGAATTTTCCTCCATCTGTTCATTATTTTCTTTTCCATTAGCATCCTGCTCTTGCAAAACTATATTCTGATCATTCTTTCCCAAGTTATCCTTCACTCTGTTCTTACTAGAGTTGTTATTTCTATATCCATCCACACCTTTGAAAACCCGTCTGTTCTTAAACTGGACATGAATCCAAGGCCCATACTCTGAATTGGTCACTGCTGTTTTAATTCCTCCATCCGTTTTCCTTACTTCACTAATAACTTCTTCAGAATTTCCCATTGCCTGATTCTTAATCCCTAAAACCACCTTCTCAGGGCATGTTTTCAATTCATGCCCCGCCCGACCACACTGATAGTAGAGTAGATTTATCTTCTCATATTCAACCCGTTGGAAGAATCTTCTAGCAAGACCATCAATCCAGACTACATTTGGGAGCTTCATTTCCAAGTCAATCTTGACGGAGATGCGGGCGAACTCTCTCTTTCCCCACCGAAATGTATTTCCATCTAAATACAATGGTGTGCCAAACCGAGAAGCAATTCTCGCAAGACTATTCTCGTTCTAACAGAACAGAGGTAAGCAAGGGAGTCTGATCCACACCGGAGCTGAAATCCCTTTAAACGAATACGGATCAAATGTCGGTGACCATCTATCCATATCAATAATGTATCCATTTACATACCAGGGTCCACCATTTAAAACTTCATCCACCGCCTCACTGGTTTTGAAGGAGCAGAGGATCCAGTTCATACCGATTGAAGTCATGTGAAATCCGCCAAATTTGTTCCATTGTTTTCTCAGATCAAAACTGCAAACAGAATAAGGAACATTACCTCCAAGGACTTTGATAACAATCGAATTTTTCAGCACCTCTGAATTTTTGGCTTCTATCACTGGATTGAGCTTCATCGCAATACCATCCTCAGAGAGTTCAACTTGTTCATTTTTAAAATCAATTCTAATATGCTTTGGCTTCGACCAGGCTCCAATTACCTCACCAACATCGCCTTGATCATTACAATTCAATGTTTCATTCAGTAATTCCTTATCAGAGCTGTTTCCTTTTCCAGAAATTCCATCATTCTTGGGGTTGAAATCAACTTCTTCCTAAACAGGACGAGACTGGTTCATCCCAGAAAAACTATTTACCTTTAAGACAGTATTCTTTATCTCCGATGATTCAAGATTATCAAGAATACAATTCTTAGCATTTCCTATTCTTTCCGCAGAAATTCGTCCTGATAAACCTTCATTCAAGATCTTCTTGCCCTTACCTTCAATCACCATTGGTCGAATCACCGATCGCGATCCTTCTCTGATCAACAAGCTGCTTCTACCTCTACCACCCAATGGAAGAGGACTGGAAGGACGCGGAACTTCCATGACATCGGCCAAGAATGCCGATGAGCTGCATGCGACGGCGCCTCCAGCCGGAAACAAAACAGCAGGAGAAACAAATTCAAAATGAAAAAATGGGTTTTCTCTCTCTAGAAACCTAGACTCTCTCTCTAGAAATTGGGAGTGAAACGCTTCAAAAAGCAATAATATTTGGAATTGAAAAAAATCCCGGAATTGAAAAAACCTGGAGTGAAATCTGCTATTAGTGTTGAAAAGGTGATTTACCTTGCAAGGTGCAAAACACATCTTAATTAAATTTCTTTAGGAAAATCAAGAATTAAATTTAAATTTCATCTCACAAAAATGATTTTAGCACATGTAATGATATGTAAGAGAGGAATTAAGCTCATATACTATCTTATAAGGAAAATTGACTATATGTAACTCATTTTAAACAGAATATATATATATATATATATATATATATATATATATATATATATATATTAAATGCCAATGAAATTTGGAACTTGCTTCACAATGTTAGAGCTCAATTCAAACCAAACAACTTCAACATGTGTTAGTTATCTACATCCTTGTTTTAACAACTTAGAAAAATGGAAAAAATAAATAATTGGATGAATCATTATGTCTGCTGCTTTGCATTTCTTTATATTCATCATAGGAAGAAGATAATAACAGATCTTTAAGGGCAATGAAAATAGAAATATGTTTACAAGTAAACATGGCTTCATATATGCTGACAAACATTGATGAAATATTGCTATGAGCAAGTGAACCCTTTCTTTTATTAGAACAATGAGCTAATTCTTTTTTTGTGCTAAGGATTTCATCGATATTCAAAGAATCAAGATTATAGGTGTTAACTAATTCACTTGATAAAAATCCTAAAAGAGGCTTAACTTGTGTATAGTCAATATGGTTAACCAGAGAAAATTTTCACAAGTATATTACCTCATAAGAACAAGTTCAGCATATGACATCTAACAAAAGTGAATCAACATGCATAAGCATTGGAAGAAGATTTATATTCGCAAAGCCCTTTTTTCTTTTAAACAACACTTACATCTCTTCACTTTTATTGAGAGAATTCAGGTAAATAATAAAGATGGGAAAATATATGATTGTAATTCATTCATTTTGCATGTACATTTAGCATTCAAACATAAAGCGGTATATATGTGAGATTTTCCAATTTAACTAAAATTCCCCTTTAATACACATGATATTGGGGCATCACAATGAACGCATCATTCTCTAACAATGAGGATTTGTCAAATACACATAATCACCATTTGGCAAAATATTCATAATGGACGTTAATCTCATTTGACTATCTCCAGTCAATACTCATACTCAATGTAACTAAAAGATGGACAACTCAAAGCAATTCCATTCCCTTCCAACAAATCATGGCATTTTCTCCCAAAAACTATAGAACTTTGCATTGCATTGATGCATACTCAAGATCAAAATAGAAAACATATGAAATTGAGCAATGTGGTTTCCAACCTTTATACTATATAATATCAAGTGTGTATGGGAAAACCTTCAACAAATCCAATAATATTGTTTGATGTCAAATATACATACACAACACTTGTCAGGAGTCTGTAACCAATATAACATTAAATTATATAAAAAAAGTAGTTTATTTGCATCAAATTTTGACAATAACCATGATTGAGGAATGAAAGTATAACATAATAATCGTAACACCAAGTTAGAGCGAGCAACCACTCATAGAAACTTTGTTGACGAAAGAGAAATACTCCATATCTCTCTTATTCATCATTCCAGCTTAACACTTATGCCCAAAATGTAATCATGAGAAAGTGTTTTTTTGATGGCATTTCATCCTTTCCAAAGACTCATACATCTTTCTAACATAAAGCATATAACCTTGCCCTTGAACCCCACATTTCCAAAACTGAAACATGAAGCGTATGTAGAATTTCCAACAAGCTCACAATCCTCACTTAATGTCAAATGTATACAATCACTACTTGCCAAGAATTTAAATCTAGCATAATATTATTGGAAAGGGGGAAGACAACCCCACTTTCTTGAATTAATCAAATCTCTTCTTCAAACATTCTCTAGACATCAATTACTAAATGGTTATGCAATTAACCAATAAAATTTTATACATACAAAAGAGAAATGTAATTATGGACAGGAATAATTTTGTCTCTTAGAGATGGGTATTCAAGCCATTTAAATAAGCTCATGATCACCACTGGACAATCTCAAGCACGACACCATCTACCTCATAAAAAATTTCTTACAGGCTTCTTCTTCCATCAAGATAATCAAAAGGTAAGAGATATAGCCATATAAATATGATCATTATTGAAGCATGAGTATATAAAGGCTTCTTTATTTCAATCAAAATCCATTTAGTATAAAAGAATTTTCTAAGAACTAAATCAACACCATGCTTCATAACTGGACTAATAGAAGATGGTAATTTCTACAATGATTATTAGAGTAAAGATCCTTTAAAGTAAGAGGAGACAACTAATAAACCTCCGATTAATGTCAGAAATGATTAAAACAAAGCAACGTCACTTTAATCCTCCATCTCATTTGATAAGAAACTAGCGATTAAAATTAAATATCCTATAAGATTTATTAGTAAATTCTTTATAGCACATAAACCAAATGGTTTCCATTATATTTTATACAAATTGGCATACAAAACCTTAATCATCAACTTGAAGGAAAGTGATAGGAACACTAATACAAACAATCAGTAAATCACAAAAGTTGCTCTATAGCAGTAGCTAATTGTATTAGTTTAATGCCCACCATTTATTTCTAACAAATCATTACATTTAAGCCATCTAGTTCAAACATTCTTCTCTCAAGCAGACCAAATGCTACAAGATGTTCACAATATTGTAAACATCCAAAAAAATATCACCCATATACTGTGTAACAAGTAATCAGATTTACTGCCCATATAACTGACACCAAATTTCAAGAGTAAATAACATCCCATTTATCAGATAGAGGAATCACAAAATTCAGTTTTCCTATCCGAAAAAGAAAACTCTTAAATGATCCACTGGACCTCATATAGGAACAATACAAAATCTAGATCTATAATGTTTAAACTTTTTATGGTGCTCAATCAATATAAAAGTAAAGGAAATAAATCAAATTTAGAATAAATTCAAGACTAGACTTAAATCTGAGTGATGAAAATAAAAGCAGTAGGTGAAAATTATTAAGTCCAGTTATGAACAGTTCAAACAAATTACAAGCCGCCTAAGCAAAATATACTGGATTTGATTAATAATGTTAAAGATAAGTAGAGAAAGAGCTACTACAGCCTTATGTTGTATTACAAAGATCAGAATAGTTGACAATAGTAAAGTGCAAACCCTATTCACATCTCTTACAACAAAGGACTTGAAATATGCATATTAAAAACATATATATATATATATATATATATGGATTTAGGGATTTATATGGAAGCTTGTTTAACTCCCAAATACATTCACATTCATTCAATCTATGATAGAAAATAAATAAAAAAAGTACAGCTAATAGATTTTCGGTAAACAAATGGGTGTGACCATTCGGTTTTGGAGAAAGGAATGTTCATTAACGTTTCCATTCTTACACAAGAGGGAAGAGAACGGCTATTCTTGCTTGATATTAGAAAATCTATTGCTGTTCTTGTGTACTTAGAAGGGAAAACTATAGACAGGAGGAGGAAGACTAATTACTCCCTCAAATGATCAGAGCTCCTCATCTGGATTACACAAACCATTTCTCTTGGATAGTTCGGTTCATCCTTCATGCAGCCATGTGGGTTGCTCCAGCCTTCATTTCAAGGAACTATTATTTTGGGCGGCCCTAAGAACAACTCCTATTGACCAAATCTTTGAGTCTTCTTCCTCCTTGGATGGGTGGAGAGAAAGCAAGGAGGCGGCTGCTTGGAGGCGTGAGATGAGAGGAGCCTTGTCCCTCTTCAACCGGCCCAAGCAATAGATATCAAAAAGGCAGCTACTTATGGGAATGAGATGGATGATCTCCTCAAGTGTCCGTCAACCCTAATGTTATTAGAATGAATAAAAAAACATCAAGCCTTCAAATCTTAATTGAATGGTTGATAATAAATACTACAATAAAAAATATTTAGAGAGCTAAATTGTAGAAGAAATATGGAATTATAGAAACAAAATTTATCAAATAACATTTTGATTTAAATTTATATAGCATGGAAGTTAATTTAACTCAAATGGAATTAAATTGAGCTGGTTAAAGCTAATAAACTTGATTTGCATTTGAGTCGAATTGGTATATATTAAATTAGATTGATAGAAATTGTCAAGGTTAACATTCATTAAAAATTGGTTCAAACTAACTTAATGATGCTTGATTGAATTTGATTGAAGGTTGATTGGAAGTTAGATTGGAATTTGATTAAGAGTCGGATGGGATATGTTTGGGGCCTATATGATCAACATGTGAGCTTTTGTTGATCATTAGGTCACCAAAATAAAACCCAGGTGGGTCCTAGTGACCTCATACAAAAATGAGGTCAACATCTACTTTGTCTGGAAATCAATCTTCCAGTCAAAGTTTTAAATTTCACCTTTCTGATAATCGATCTATCGACCAGGTTTCTAAATTAGCTCATTTAGGAATCGATCTCCCATATGGGTATTTGCTTTATCTAGAAATCGATCTTCTAGTCAAAGTTTTAAATCCCACCTTTCAAATAATCGATCTATCAGTGAGGTTCTGTATCTATCTCATTCAGGAATAGATTTCACATCTGAGTATTCATCTTTGTTTAGAAATTGATCTTCTAGTCAAAGTTTGAATATCACCCTTCCGATAATCGATCTATTGGTCAAGCTCTAAATCTACTCATTCGGGAATCAATCTCTCATCTGAGTATTCATCCCTATATAGAAATTTATCTTCTAATCAAAATTTGAATTTCACCTTTATGATAATCGCTCTATCGGTCATGGTTTTAAATATACTCATTCTTATTTATCTCCCATTTGAGTATTCATCTTTGTTTGGAAATCAATCTTCCAGTCAATATTTGAATTTTACCTTTTTGATAATTAATCTATCAGTCAGGTTCTAAATCCACTCATTCAAGAATCAATCCTTTATCTAGGAATTAACTTTTTCTTGAAATTGATCTTCCAATCAATGCTTTAAATTACACCTTTTTGATAATCAATCTATCGGTCAAGTTCTAAATCCACTCATTTAGGAATCGATCTCCCATTTAGAGTTTAAATTTCACCTTTTGGATAATCAATCTATCGGTCATATTTTGAAATCCACTCATTCGGGAATAGATCTCTCGTATGGGTATCAGTTTTTACTGGAAATCTATCTTCCAGTCAAAGCTTTAAATTCCACCTTTCTGATAATTGATATATCAATCAGGTTCTAAATCCACTCATTCGGGAATTAATCTCCAGTTTGGGTATCCACTTTATCTGGAAATCGATCTTCCATTCAAAGTTTAAATTTCACCTTTCCGATAATCGATCTATCGATCAAGTTCTAAATCTACTCATTTAATATGAGTATTCATCTTTGCCTAGAAATCGATCTTCCAGTCAAAGTTTGAATTTCACCTTTCTGATAATAATTATATATGTCAGGTTTTAAATCCACTCATTCAAGAATCAATCTCCTGTTTTAGTATTCATCTTTGTCTAGAAAATGATCTTCAAGTCAAAGTTTAAATTCCACCTTTCCGATAATCGATCTATCGGTCAGGTTCTAAATCTGTTCATTTGGAAATTGATCTCCTATTTGAATACACACCTTCATTTGGGAATCAATCTCCCATTTATGGTTTAAATTTTTCCTTTTTGAGAATCGATCTCCTTGTTAGGTCCAATTTTTACTTGATGAAAATTAATCTTTTAATCAAGTTTCCAACTTTTAAAATTTGTTGATTTACTTTGGTTAATGCTAACACGTGTGATTTTACTCTTCAAGTTCATCACACATATTGGGGGTCCATTTATTGACCTCATTTTTGTATGAGGTCACTAGAATCCTAAAATCTATCCAGATTCAAATCAATCTTAATTTTTGATCAATTCAAATTCAAATAAATTCATACCTCAATCTATCTAAATTTCAATCAAAATTCAAACTTCAAACCCACCCATGCTTTGAACTTTTCTTTATTCAAGCTCCAATTTAAACCTTGATCCTGACACCAAACTAATCTAGATCGTAGGATCTATCATGTCCTTAGATCTATCCAGACCTTAGGATTTATCTAGACCTTAGACCTATCTAGATCCTAAATCAATCTAGGCCTTAGATCAATCCTGATTCAATTCATTCTAGCTCTTAAGCTAACCTAAATATTAAATGAACTTATTTAAAATTCAAATCAATCCCTATTTCAAGTCAATTTCATCTTCTGATCAATCTAGATTTTAGATCAATCCAAATTCAATTCAATCTGTATCTCAAATCCATTGAGATTTCAAACCTATTCAATCAATGCAATTATTCATCTAATCTCCAGTCAATGGCCTGCATTCAATCCATTAATGATCTTATAAATCTTAGATATAAATTATATATTCAGTGTTCAATAAAATTCTATCTCCTACAGTCTTGTACTGCAGTCATATACTCCAGTACATGGCCTCCTATATTTTGCTCATACCCTCACCTCAATCAAGATCCAGGTCCACTTCACTATGATCCTCAGCCTACTACTTAATATAATATATTGATCCTTAGATTCAAGTCAAGATTTAAGTCATTTCATTAAATTATCATATATCAATTTCTATATCACTAGCTTTCTAAAACTTGTGACTCAATCAACCATTCTATTATATTAAAATAACTTCAAATAATAGCTCAAATACTTCCCAAACATGCTTTGAGTCAAACCATCATGGGTTGACTTAGTCAACTCCCCAAGTATGGTCAAACCATACCACATAGGGAATCCTTTTCTTATACATTAAATCTACACTCCCAAATCTCTCATACTCCATCAAATCTACACCTAAACATAACCTGCACTCTATCCTATCAACATTGCTTAAGGTTGATTGGTCAAACCAGTTAACTCAAGCTTTAAAAACCATTCCCATGATCAAACTTATGGAACCTAACCTCTTTGCTTAAAGCTAGACCCATGCATCAATCCAAATGACTCTACATCACACTAACACTCCAACCTAACAGCTTTGACCTTTGTTGACTTGTCAAATAGTCAATAAATGCTTAAAAGAGCTCTAAACGGTTAAATCTTGCTAACTCAACTCCTCGGCTGAACCCAAGCTCATCCATCTTATCAAAGTGATTCCAGAAGCTTCCTAAGACTCAACCCAACCCAGCCCAGGTCCTGGCGTGTTACCTACCTCAGCCAAACGGTCTAGTCATCCCTCCCATGTGAAGACAACCCCATGGCCACCCAAACCTAGTATAGTCCTTTTTTTGTCTCCTAATAACTTGATCCAGGTATCCAACATCCAAGCTATCACCCTGAGCGATCTAGACCGTCCAAGCAAGCTCCTGTAACTAGAATAGGAGAGGCATGACTCTCTTCATTTCAAACTTATTTCTCACTCCAGCCTTCCTCCCAGAGCTCTAGTATTTCACTTCAAAATCCCAGATTTTCCTCGACCTTCTCCTGATCTTTTCCCACTATTTGGAGGCTGCTGGCAATGAGGAGAACAAAGGTCTGAGCCTAACTCTGCCCTAACCCCCTCCAAGCTCGAGGTCTTCAAGAGAATAACATGAGGACAATCTATAAATTCTACCGTGCTTAAATCATCCAAATTCATTGATTATATTATGGTATATCTTAAACCCTAGGAATTTTTATAGGTTTATAAATAAATCATTAAAAAATTCATCAAATTGCTTAGAAACACTTCCCATTCTTTATCTAAATGATTATCATGTATATCTCAGTGATCATTCCATTTAATCTTCTGTAAATGGAGTTTAAAATAATTTTTGAGTTTAGGGTTTTGGTTGCCTGAGCTTAGAGACAAAATCCTAACCATTTATTCCTTTCTTCAGGTTTTAATGGTTATGATTTTATTTCCCTTTCTTCTGATTTGACTTGATCTGACTAATAGATGGAAGAGATTTTGTTCAGCTCAATCTAGTCCATCTATTCTAAATTGCAGGAGTCAGATCATCCATTTGATCGTTCTGAAATAAGTTTAATCCCATGAGTTTGCTCCCTGCCATTGGATTCGTGTTGTGATGGATCCAACAGCTCATAAACATGCCACACTAGTTAAGTGACCTAACCCACTTAACCTTCGTCGCTTACATGGTCGAATCCCAGCATGTCGCATGGAGGAATTGGGCCTGGGTCAGCTCCGCCGTTTGACCAGGCTATTAAAACCCAAAATGAATCCGGAAATTACCAGAACTTCAAAAATTCATAAGAATTTCATTCCTATCCATTTTTGGAGTTCTTGGGCATATTTGGTTCATAGCTTTATATACTATATTTTAAAAACAATAAAAATTTATTTTGAGTAGTATTTTACTAATTATTTAAATAATACATAAAATCTTATTTTAAATTGGGTTAAGCTTGATTTGAGAATGTTTGCCAACATTTTCAAAGATCTCTGATTCAATTTGATATATCTTATCTTTTGTAGTTAAACATTTAAGCTTATAGGTAACTATGTGACCTATAGCTTGAATGATTTACTATAAAATCTTTCCATAGAGAATTAGAGCACTTCTTCTTTATTGTTCATGATTTGCTTTATGGTGTGATTGTAACTAGTGTTAAAGGGTTAGAAAGTCGTGATTTCAAGCCTACAACTTAGTGACATTTAGGGAAAATAATTAAGGACTTGGGTCTTAGCTAACCTAGACAATCTAGGATGAACTAGACATGATCCTTTTGGGATGAAATTCAAACATAGAAAATTAGAGTCATATACCTTAGATTTAGTGTTTTTCTTCTTTAGTTAAATTTCAACAATTTTCCAAAAATCAAATAAAATTCCTAAAAATCTAAATCAACCTTAATTAATTCCAATCAACTATAAATCAAATTTATAATCAATCAAAATTAAAATACAAACTTAAACTTCATTAAATTTTAATTAAACCTTTGATTAACCTTAATTAGCCATTTTTTAAATAAATTCAATAAAATCTTTAAAAATTCAATTTAATTCAAATAAAATTTAGAGATTAATCCATCCAATTTAATAAAATTTTCTAATTTAATTTCATTAATAAACCATTTATCCTTAATTAAATTCATTAAAAATTCAACAAATGATTACAAATTCAAAATATTACAATAAAATTCATAAAAAATTTTTAAATTAAATTCTAATTCATTTAAACTAAATTAGTTTGATAATTTGATTGATTAAGATTTATCATAATCAATCAAATTTGATTATTAATTTATATTAAATGAATTAAGGTCTTTCATGCCTAAAGCTTTATTCCTTTTGGAGGGCTGTAGGCATTCTGATTTTAAAAGACCCTTAAAACACTTAAATAACCATGAGAACTCTCATGTATTTTACATGATTCCTTTCAGGAGAGCACTAATGCATTAGATTTGGGAGATTTTCAAACCCTTAATAATATACCGACCTTATGTGGCATACTCGACTCCTTTTGGAAAGTATGTCACATTCCATTTATATGGTCCCTTTCTCTCTCTATAATAAAACTTTGGGGACTATTAGATGCACACCTGTCTTCCATATAAGATGGGTGTTCATCTTGAAAGTCCTAGGACTTATAAATTGATAACTTCCTACACTTAGAGAGTTATCAATCTATAAGTCCTTTAAAATTAAATATATAACTATAACACCCAAAATTGGAATAATTTAAAAGTCAAATACACACTACTTAAACTTCAATTAAATTCCCTTTAGGCCTTTAATGATAAATCTTAATAAAACAAGTAATTCAAACATAAATTCCTATAGGACCTATCCAAGCTACACGACCTTTTTTACACACTTAGATGCTTGCTAGGACAACCAACTTTGGCCTAGGCCAGGCTGGTGGATTGTTGTGGTTTGATTACGGGTGTCTTGTATGGAAGGCACCCATGTGTGTTTGCTTACTTTTCTGCAACTCATAACATGCATATTTACTTTATGTCAGTGCAGTAGAGAGCGGAGTGAATAAGTGAGGTCCTTGTACTTTAGTTTTCTATCTTTACTTTCCTGTGTTTATAACTGCTCACAATGCACTCATAATTATATAACTATTTTTATTTATCTGCTTCTATATTTCTATAAAGTAGAATATTCATAGGGACTAATGTACGTATAAAGAGATGTAATTTTTATTTCACAGATTTTTCTATATAGATTGAGTTGTAAAGTATCTTGAGTTATAAAAGGATCAAAGATAGCTGTTTATATATATACAAATGGAGCTCCAAAAAGTAATATCCTCCCTCAGTAGGATGTTCCTTTTTGGAATTCCATAGAAGACTTGGAGCCTAAAGACCATATGTAGTTATACTTGATTCTACTTTCTTGTAGGCTTAGAACCCAAGTTTATTGTGGGGCATTGCCACCTTTACTTTATTGTAGGCCCTGGATTATAATCTTTAAATTTTATATTAATAAAATGAGCTCTTTTTATATATGCAATTGTTCATGCATCATTAGCAGACGAGTAGATTCTCTATTTTTTGTAAGTATGTTATATTACATCTAATTCAAAGTTCTTTAACCATTCCTTGATTCCTAGGATAGAGCTATCTAAAATCACATTTATTGGCGATTGTTATGATTAGGATTGTTAGATGGCATCCCACTCTAAGAAGGTGGTAAGTCTAGATTATATACACTCTTAAGGTTACACATTCCTTCTTCTAACTAAATCTAAACTTCCAAATCTAATGTCAAAATCTATAATCTAAAGCCTGATAATGAAAATTTAAATTAGCCTAAATATTTAATTATTCTTATATATAAAGTTTGAATTTAAGACTTCATTTAAATCAAGAGTATTCTCTTAGGAGATGTAATTAACTATAGGGGATTGCCCCTATAGGGAGTCTAGATCCCAAAATAATCTAACCCTATCTTAGTTTCATTTCTAAGATAGGGGAAAGATCTGTGAAAGTAGACTTTACTTTATCTATTTTTTAAAATTTATTTTCATAGTCAAAGGATAGGTGGATAGTTGATTTGCTATTATGGGTGGATCAAATATCCTCTATACTTGATTATGGAAATAAATCTATGATTTATTCTACTAATTGGAAGGATAGGAGAATGTGTTTATCATCCTTTGGGATGATTTATACATTTCATATGTTGCATCTGATTAGGAAAGTAAATTATAACTTTCTTTCTTTTCAATCGATAGAAGGACATTAGCTACCCTTCGGGGCGGTATAATGTCTATTTATGCAGATTTAATTGAAAGAAAACATTCAAATATAAATAAAATAAATCATGTGGGAATAAAAGCATTTAAAAAAAATAAAAAAAATTTCTCACAAGTCATAGGCCTGGAACTTATAAATAGATGTTATTGCTGGTGCTAGATGATCTCCTCATGCCTTATTAAACTCATTCTCTTTTTTTTCCTCATCCCTTTGGTGTCAATGAAAGAAAATGTGGAAGAAACCATTAGAGTAGAAGATCAGGAAATTGTCTGCTAGTGTGGGATATATATGTTGGTATTATCAATCTTGGTGATGAGTGATTAGATGTCCTAAAGCATGGTTTTGCATATACTAGGTTGATGGTGGGTGAATGGGAGATAGATTTCTAAAATACTTAATGATCATGTGAGATTTATCAAATGCAGTGTTAGACATGACAGAATAGGTGATGACATATAGAAGTGGGTGATGTTTACTCTATCTCCTGCCTTTGGAAGAGCAGAAGTGCGAAGAACATGTTGGATGATACGGGCATTCTGGTTAAGTGATTGGATGAGAGGATGGTGTTGAGTTAGGGGGGGTATTCCTAATGGTTAGATTTATAATGGTCCAATTATTATCACCCTTAGATGCTAAGTTATGTGGCTGAACCCCTTAATATAAAGATGAAAATATTTTACAAGGTTCTATTAGGTAATTTTTATACGATGTATACAGACATAAGAGTTCATATAAGTGAATTCAACATTTACTCGTAGGCTTGCAAATAATTCAGTTAAGAGTTCATAATAGAAGGGGAAAGCAAGAATTAATAAAAATTGAAGAGTGGTGGATACAAAGTGTTATAAAACTTGATAAGTGAGAATTATTTGGTTCTAGATGCTAGAAGGTGTGATGTGGGCTTCTTTAATATGGTGGTAAGCAGATTCATCCTAGATTTTCTAAAAGGGGTCATCAACAGGACAATGAGAGAAACTACCTTTAAGGGCAATGAAAATAGAAATATGTTTACAAGTAAACATGGCTTCATATATGCTGACAAACATTGATGAAATATTGCTATGAGCAAGTGAACCCTTTCTTTTATTAGAACAATGAGCTAATTCTTTTTTTGTGCTAAGGATTTCATCGATATTCATAGAATCAAGATTATAGGTGTTAACTAATTCACTTGATAAAAATCCTAAAAGAGGCTTAACTTGTGTATAGTCAATATGGTTAACCAGAGAAAATTTTCACAAGTATATTACCTCATAAGAACAAGTTCAGCATATGACATCTAACAAAAGTGAATCAACATGCATAAGCATTGGAAGAAGATTTATATTCGCAAAGCCCTTTTTTCTTTTAAACAACACTTACATCTCTTCACTTTTATTGAGAGAATTCAGGTAAATAATAAAGATGGGAAAATATATGATTGTAATTCATTCATTTTGCATGTACATTTAACATTCAAACACAAAGCGGTATATATGTGAGATTTTCCAATTTAACTAAAATTCCCCTTTAATACACATGATATTGGGGCATCACAATGAACGCATCATTCTCTAACAATGAGGATTTGTCAAATACACATAATCACCATTTGGCAAAATATTCATAATGGACGTTAATCTCATTTGACTATCTCCAGTCAATACTCATACTCAATGTAATTAAAAGATGGACAACTCAAAGCAATTCCATTCCCTTCCAACAAATCATGGCATTTTCTCCCAAAAACTATAGAACTTTGCATTGCATTGATGCATACTCAAGATCAAAATAGAAAACATATGAAATTGAGCAATGTGGTTTCCAACCTTTATACTATATAATATCAAGTGTGTATGGGAAAACCTTCAACAAATCCAATAATATTGTTTGATGTCAAATATACATACACAACACTTGTCAGGAGTCTGTAACCAATATAACATTAAATTATATAAAAAAAGTAGTTTATTTGCGTCAAATTTTGACAATAACCATGATTGAGGAATGAAAGTATAACATAATAATCGTAACACCAAGTTAGAGCGAGCAACCACTCATAGAAACTTTGTTGACGAAAGAGAAATACTCCATATCTCTCTTATTCATCATTCCAGCTTAACACTTATGCCCAAAATGTAATCATGAGAAAGTGTTTTTTTGATGGCATTTCATCCTTTCCAAAGACTCATACATCTTTCTAACATAAAGCATATAACCTTGCCCTTGAACCCCACATTTCCAAAACTGAAACATGAAGCGTATGTAGAATTTCCAACAAGCTCACAATCCTCACTTAAGCGTATGTATACAGACATAAGAGTTCATATAAGTGAATTCAACATTTACTCGTAGGCTTGCAAATAATTCAGTTAAGAGTTCATAATAGAAGGGGAAAGCAAGAATTAATAAAAATTGAAGAGTGGTGGATACAAAGTGTTATAAAACTTGATAAGTGAGAATTATTTGGTTCTAAATGCTAGAAGTGTGATGTGGGCTTCTTTAATATGGTGGTAAGCAGATTCATCCTAGATTTTCTAAAAGGGGTCATCAACAGGACAATGAGAGAAACTACCTTGTAACACACGGACTCACTTACCACCTACCATTTTTGGACTACTACTGATGGAAAATAGAAGGCTATTAGAAGAGAAAGGTTGAAGTGGTGTGATTCAATCCTTAAAATTGCCCCTTTTTATAGATTTAAGTAGATTATATAGAACAATTGGAGATTATATATTATGATTAGAAGATGTTAAGGAGGTATTTGGTACCACTCTTAACCAAAAGGTTTGTACAATAAGGCTAGGTGTTAATACAATACAATTGCGTAATTAATATTATACCGACCAATTTAAATTCATCCAATGACCATTGACAAGTGGATTTTATAGTATAAAGAGATGGTCATACAGTCTGATCATCAATTATTGGCCGATCTAGGTTGTTAATTTCATGAGTGGTGAGGATGTGTAGAGGTGAGATGATCGTACAATATGAATAATGTTCATACTGTATGGTGTGAACACTTTTTTTATTTTTTATTTTTTTGGAAAATTTGTTTAGTGTGTGATGATTAAGGAATTGATCTAATTATTATATCATTTATATTATACAATGAGTAGATCATCCCGTACTTTCTTTAGGAATGGAGTGGTATCTACATTACCCTTAAAAAATGATCTATCTAGGAGAATTATACTTAGCCTTTCAAACCATTCCCTAGGTGCTTTTTATGACCCATATAAAGCCTTTTTAATTTGTACACATGATTGAGAAAGGTTAAATTTTCAAATTATAGGGGTTATTCTACATACACATCTTCCTTGATAACCCCATTTAAAGTACTCTTTGCATCCATTTGATACAACTTGAAGCCTCTAAAACATGTAAAAGCTAATAATACTCTGCTGGATTCTAATCTAGTTACAGGGGTAAAGGTCTAATCAAATTCAATGCCTTTAATTTAATTATACCCATTAGCTACTAATCTAGTCTTATTTCTAACCACTACTATAAAATCATTCATCTTATTTTTGAATACTCACTTGGTACCAACTATACTTTGGTCCTTATAGCTGATAATCATTCCTAACAAACTGGTTTAACTCTTCTTACATAAGTAGGATCCAAAATTCATTAAGTAAGGATTAGTCTATATTTTTAAGTTTTATCATAGAGATGAATGTAGAATGACTAACATCCTTCCTAAGTTCATGCATCATTTTAATTTCTATAGAACGACCTCATAAGATGACCTCCCTAGGATGATTAGATGAGTATATCGATTATCTAGGCAATGGCTCTTGAGGTTCTTCTCTATCACCAATGTCCATATTAATCACTACAAAAAATAATGGCTATTAGGGCACCTTAAAATGCCATAATGTGCATCTGTTAGGGCACATGATATATTGGGGCATCAAATAATGGTGTCACTTAGGTGGGCGTTGGCATAGGGTTAAGGGTATCTTTATGTGCCCTAAAAACTAAACATTCATGACATATAATTTTGATGGCATAGTCTCATCAATGACACCTATAAGGTGTCCTAATAGACAAGCTTTTCTGACACCTTTAAATGATGGAATTTGTGAATAAATATAACAAATATTATGTGTCATGATAGGTTAATTAACTTTACTAACATATTTATTTGATGGAATATGTTTAATAATAAGGCACATTTAAGTTTCCCTAAGATATATGATTTCCCAACAATTCAATTTAATGAAATATCTTTTAGAAAATGACATTATTATATTCCTCAATATATGCTATATCAATAAAAATTACATTCAATTATCAATTAATTATGCTGACTCATAATATTTCAATTGCAAATAATTAATCTCCAATAAAATTTCTAAAAATCTCACATATGTACTCTACTCCTTGGGTAACATCTACTTTTTCATCTTCTTTTAACCATGGCTCAAAAGATTTATCAAATTCATCAAAAACCACATGGGTGGACTCATCTATAATTAGCATCCTCTTATTAAATATCTTATAGGTTTTTCTTATAGAGGAATAACCATGGAAGACTCACTCATCAGACTTATGACAAACTTTCCTAGAGTAGATTTTCTATTGATAAGGATAAATCATTTACATCCAAAGGCATGAATATGTGAAAGATTTGATGCCCTACCCTTAAGAAACTCATAAGATTTCTTATTTAATTTTGGTTTAACATTCACTATGTTCAAAACATAATAAGCAGTATTCATCGCTTCTGTCCAAAAATATTTTGGGGGAGAGTATTTTGCTAACATAGCCATAGCAGTTTCCATAAAAGTTTTATTTTTTTCTTTCTACTATCCCATTATGTTGAGGGGTCCTTAGGGCAGAAATGTTTTTCTCAATTCCTAACTCCTTAAATAAAGCTTCAAACATATGATTATCAAAATCTCCACCATGATTATTATGGATAGTTGAGATCTCACATCCTAATTTTCTTTGAATCCAAATAGAGAACATTCTAAACTTCTCAAATAATTCACTTTTATGAATTAAAAATCTAACCCAGGTGAATCTTGAATAACCATCAACAATCACATACCCAAAGATTATCCCACCTAAGATGGATATACTAATGGGACCAAACAAATATATATTCAAGATTTGTAGTGAGTGGTGGTGATGTCCTTAATGGAATGAAATGACAACTTAAGTTGTTTTCCTAAATGGCAAGCATCACAAAGGTGGTTCTTAGAAAAGTCTAATTTTTGTATTTCTCTAACTAGGTTTTTCTAAGTTATCTTCTTAAGGGTTTTCATGTTTGTATAACATAGTCTTCTATTCCATAGATATGATTTATATATAATAATTTTCAAACATAAAGTATTTAAATTATCAATACAAGATAGATCAAGCATGTAAATATTATTTACCATTTTTCTTATAATTTTTTTTCATTCAGACTAATCATGCATTTAGTAGAATTTTTTTTTATATCAAAGCTCTTCTTATAAAGCTAACTGATACTAAGAAATTTATGTTTTAATAAATCTACAAAAGAACGTTTTCTATAACAAAAATTTTGGAATTACCATTCATATATGAACCCAACACTTTTCTAATGGTGTTGTCTCCCAATGTTACCTTGCCCCCTGGCCTAGCCTCCAACATAATGAATTGCTCCAAATCTCTAGAGATGTGACTTGAACATTTGTTGTCCCAATACCACATGCTATCACTAGGCATTTCATGATAGCATCCTTATAAAGTCCATAAGTGGTTATATTTGGGAACCCAAATGAGTTTGAGCTCCACTTAATACTTTATTGAATGAATGCCATGGATGTTATGCTTTGATGGAAATGATTTGGGCCTCCACAAGATGTGTTCTATGGTGTACATTACAAGTGTGGGTTCTGTGTCCCACAATGGCACAAGAATAGCACCTAACACCTGTGAATGAGTTTACTAGTATATTTTGAGTTTTATGCCTCTTCCTATTGATATGAGATGCATGCTATATCCTTAGATGTGGCTATGTATAAATAATACCACACGGGTTCTATTGAAATACATTTTTTTCAATCAAATATTCATTTATGTTTTTCTTAACTCCTAGTTCAACTAGTAATTTAGGCTCTTTACTATCTAATTATGATGCAAGTGCATCAAACTCCTTTGTTATTTTGTCTAAATCAATATGCTCATTTTTGAAGGAGTTACACAACTTGCTTAGTTCAAGATGTTTCTTATTCAAATCGTAAATTCATCTAATAGAGATGCATGTTATTTATCTAATGAAATATGTTTAGATTTAAGATCATCGTGCTCTCTAACTTACAAATCATGCTCATATTTTAGATCAAAAATTCATTTTTTAAATTAGCATGCAATTTTTTTAGCTTTATATAAGATTCATGAATTTTCTAGAAAATATAAAATAATTCATCATAGGTTAGGTTGAATACCCGATCTTGATCAGAGTTTGTAACACAGTTATTTGCTATTAAACATAGATTTTTTACCTCATCCTCAGGTTCTTATTCTGAATAGTTTGAAGCTAAATCTACCTAGATAGCCTTCTTTGTCATTTACTTCCTTGGTAGGTTGAGTTTTTAGGTTGGGGTAGTCGAATCTTAAGTGTTTTGGCTTCTTGCATTCAAAACAAATTACTTCATATAAGCTTTTATGAAAATTTCCTCCTTTACTCTTGCCCTTTTCAAAATGGCCCTTCTAATTTCAATTTAAGAAGCTTTTGAATTTCCTTGTCATAAGGGCTATATTAACATTCTCATTTAATTTTGAGCTACTATTGTCTTAGTCAGTGGCCTTTAGTGCTACGATGTTCTCCTTTCTTTTCTCTCCAGCATCTTATAATCTTTGATTTACATTTTGCACATAGATAATAAGAGAGCCAACTATTATCAATTGAGCAAACATTTAAATCATGAAATTCATTGATAGTAGTAACCTTTGCATCAAAATTATTAAGTAAATAATGAAGGATTTTGTTGACCTTATTATAGTTTGACAGTTCTCTACCTAAAGTTTACTGGGATGTCACTATTTGAGTAAATTTATTATACATGTTAGAGATAATCTCATTTGGTTTCATGCAAAATAGTTCATCATCATACAATAGTATGTTTAAAAGAGATTGTTTGACCTCATTAGTACCCTCATTTACCTAATCTATCCCAGATTTCCTTATTAGTTATAGAGGTAGAGACTCTCATATAGTCTTCTAATTTAAGAACACAAAAATAATTTAAATATTTAGCATTCAGTTATGTAAGGTCTCTATCTCCACTACTTAATTTATTAAATGCTATTTTAGTTTTGATGCCATTTACAAATCTAGATGCTGTAGAGTATCCTTCTTGTATCATTTGCCACATACGAAAGTCAATCGATTGTAAAAATATAGTTATACATATTTTTTAAAAATTAAAGGGAATATGATCAAATAAAGTTGGTCAAGTTTTTGAATAACCCTCCATAACATTTCTATTTCTGAGGTTTGCTTTAGTTCTTTTCTCAAGTCTTATTAAAACACTAATTTTGAGATCCGCTCTATTACCAATTGAAAGTTCAAATGTTGGTTGTTAGACCAACTTGAAGTACAAATAAAAAGTGAGAGGGGGGTGAATTGGTATTTAAAACATTCCATTTAAAAAAAATTCCTTTTGGAAGATTATTACCTATTGAAAATTAATATGACAACATTGATCTAAATAACACTTTATTTTGATTTTAAATAAAACATGTAAAGATACAAATATTTTTTAGTTTTTAATTTCTTAATTTTTTTTTAATTTTTGAGAAAAAAGCAAGACATATGTTTAATGAATAATAAAACTAACAAATCATAGATGCAAGAAGTAACGTGCAAACAAATAAAAGCAAAATTTGGAACAAACACACAAGAGATTTTTAGTGGTTTGATCACCCTTGGCATACGTTTGCACCCAATAGTACTCTACTCTAAGTGTTGCACTAAAACCTAGTGTCTCTCCTTTTGCCCCTCAGCAAGGTAGAGAATCCCTTACAAATCTTATCCACCTCCTTGGAGTAATCGAATCCCTTTCACATTCCTAGTGTGGTAGAGCAATCTAATCCCTTTCACCTCCTCAATGAGGTGGAGAAGCCAAATCCCTTTCACTTTCCCATTATGGTGGAGTAGCTAGATCCTTCCCATGAAGAGACTCTTCCTAGAGTTTCCCTCAAGCAATGACGCTGACCTTAAAAGAATAAGGTACAAGATCACTGAGCAATCGTGTATAGAAACGATTCTCACACTTTCTCTTATGTCCCCACAAGAAGCTTCTCTATTAAGACCTTACATCTCTCTCTCTCTCTCTCTCTCTCTCTCTCTCTCTCTCTCTCTCTCTCTCTCCCAAAGAATAAATCCTTCTTCAAAACTTTCTCATAGAAGCCCCCCCCCCCCCCCCCCCCCCCCCCCCCCCCCCCGCCCCCCCCCTCCCCGCGCCCCATGAAAAAGTGGCAAAACATTTTATAAGATGAATTAGGGATGATATTTAAATAAAGGCTCAAATTAAAGATAAAAGTCAAGTTAGCAAACTTTATTCACACAATGTGATCAGAGATCATACAATATGATTAGTTTAAGAAACCCTAGTTTATTCTATATGACTAATGAGTCATAGTACGATCTATTTAAATATAATATATTGATCTTATAATACGATACTTGGATCTTATTATATGATTAATTCAATTTTTGTAAGATCATATAGGATATTATCCAAGTTGATCAAAAATCATATCTACCAATCTTCCAATATGATTAGCTTCATATTATTTGATTAGTTTGATAAATTAAGTTTTGTCCAGGATGATCATTGGGATGGTTGAATTTTGTTTATGCAAATTATCCAGTACGATCAACATCATACTATATGATCTACCGTATTAATTAAAATTTTATTTGTTTGACTATTCACATGAATTAATTTTGGTTATATTTTGTATTGTATGAATATGTTTGCACCATATGATTAGTTAAAAAAAAAAAAAAAAAAAAAAAACTTATCTAAATACGATTGGTGGCTAAGGTTTATATTTAAACTGATTGCCCTGTATGATTTGGTTTGTACAATTTAATTAGTTAAAAAATATTAATTACTCAATTAGCTGTTATAACTGATTTATGATCAATAGATCATACGGTATGATGTGGATTGCATACTACAATCTAAAAAAAAAGTTTTTACTCCCAATTATCGGTTTCCATGATCACTAAGCTGGTATATACCTTTTACATGACTTTTGACTCAAAATATATAAAATGAATTACTAAAAAATACAGACTCTTGCAAAAATATCAAATCTACTCTACCCAATCTTGAATCTTAATCTTTTGTGTCATCGTGTATACTATACCTAAAATGTTAGTTTGCACAAGGAAAATATCTAATAATAATATCAAGAGAAGTAAAGTGAAAAAGCCAATAAGGTTTGTTATCATTAAAATCACATGCTTAAACTCTCGGATTGCAACACCAGTTGTCATCTCGACTCAGTTGAAATAGGCCTAAATGAGCCAAATATTGCCAAAAGTCCAAAAATTAATCTAGTGGCCCTCCTCCTCTGCAATCTAAAGTAGATCTACTCCTTGAGACTAAACAGACTCAACCTAGCAAAAATATAGCTCAATTTCTTAAACCATTGAGGTTAGAAACAAACATGAGTTCTTCATTAATAGGTTTTAGGAATTTATGAAAGGAACATTCAATCCAAGGGCATCTAGTCATTGGATTAAATGTTTAGTTCTTGATGAAGCTCTCTAATAATTTTGAGCAAGATCCCTTGATTCAATTTTGGGATCTTAATAAAATCTATCTATTACTGAGAAATCTAGTCAGAAAAGGAAGATGAAATCAAGGATGTTGGGTTTAATAAAAAAATGCAAATAGAGTTAGACATGATTTAATACAATACCCTACCATTTTGAGCCATTTAAATTAGAATTGTCTATCTTAAATTAGATAATGAATTATCCAAGCGGACCCCATCAATGACTTCCTAGCTAATTAGAGGTTGCTAAATGGGAAGTGCAACATGGTAAACCATAGATTTTGTAAATGGATTAAGAGTCACTGATGTCTTGGAATGATTAGTAAATAACATAAATGGGAATATGAAATATCTTTCTTTTGATGATGTTGTTTTCTTGAGTTTGGTTTAAACCTAGATGCATTACAGGTATGACAATAAACTTTTGTTACATCATCCTTGTAGTATAACATACATCCATTTATATAACAATCAATTTTTTTAACAGTGAGACCCAACTTGGATACTAATTTCTTTCTTTGATACAAATATATGGGGATTAAAATAACTGTTGGATTTGTTTCCTTGAGAAGATCAATCAAGTCATTAAAACAATCATGAGAAATATTATATTCAATTTTGGTACTTAGCATCCTCACAACAATCAATAATTCTAAATGAGTTTTATAACCATCCTAAATTTGTTTTTGAGCTGCATGTAGTAACTTAAAGAATTTTTTAGTTTATATGTGTGGTGGTTCTTCCATACTAGCTCTTAAATTAGGTTATGCTATATCAAAAATATGTTCTTCATACGGTCTACACATTTGACCTTCATCAACTATTTCAAAACCTATGGATGGACTGGCATGAGTATCTTTGTGTGGCTCATAATCTCCTTGTGAGGTAAAAATCCAGTAGTCTGGAATAAATCCCCTACAATATAAATTAACCTTTACATTATTAGGCATGGGAATGCTTGATTTTTGTGCTTTGAACATGGGCATCTAAACATTCCATCGAACTTAAATGAATGTAGTTGAGATGCAACTTGAATGTAAGTCTCAACTCCCTGCATAAATTCATATGTCAATCATCTTCAACCCAATATTAATCTGTTATACATCCAATATCTCTCTTCTTGGATAGTCATTTGGTTATTAAAGAAAACGTTCCCTATATAGTAGTGAAATCAATTATTAGAAAATAAGCATCCTTAATTCTCATTTAAATCTAAGAAAGAAATGTCATTTCTTATATTTTATAACCAAGTCTTTTTAGGTTTACCTCTACCTTTCTTAAAATAGTTCAAATTTAATACCTCTATTTTCCTAACCGGGTCATCAGAAGGCCGTCATTTTAATCGACCAAACCATCTAAAATCACTTTTTATTGATAATATCCCCACCTATTTCACCTTCACTCTGAACAAGATTTCTGATATATATAAAATGTGTACTCTTATTTATGACTTTATCGCCCAAATTCATAATCCCCTCATGAAAGAACCTTTACAATCTAAGGTAGACATCCACAATTCAAGTTTACCTTGAACCCCCTCTCTTGTCTTACCAATAAGAAGAATATCATCAAAAAAAGCATACACAAAGGTAAATCCTCTTGCAAATATCTATTAAGAACATCTATGATTAAAGTAAAAAAGATATCGGCTTAAGGTTGATCCTTGATGTAATCAAACTAAAATAGGAAAATACTTGGTCAAACTATCTAGTGTTTGAACACATGTAATAGCTCTTGCATACATATCTTTAATGACTTGAATATAATAATTGTTAATATATTTTTTTCTATAACTCTCCATAGCACTTCTCTTGGAACATTATCATATTCTTTCTCTAAATCAATAAATATCATATATAGATCATCATTATTCTCTCTATGATTAAAGTAAAAAGATATGGGCTTAAGGTTGATCCTTGATGTAATTAAATTGAAATAGGAAAATACTTGATCCGACCATCTAATGTTTGAACAAAAGTAATAGCTCTTGCATACATATCCTCTTATAAATGTTGAGTGAGAACATCCATGACTAAAGAAAAAAAAAGGGTAAAAGCACGGATATCAACTTGGGGCCAAGGCATTCACAAGTAGGAGTGAGGGCGTACGGGCAGAGTGAGGTCATCGACAGGTAGAGTGAAGTCTTCAATGACCAGAGTGAGGGCGTAAATGGACAGAGTGAGGGCGTCACTAGCCAAAGTTAGGGCATCAGCGGCCAAAGACTTTTGGACCTAGTCGGAGGTGAGGGCGAGAGTTATGTCTAGATGAAAAGTAGAATGTGAAGAAATGAGGAGGAAAATTTGAATTTCCAATTTTAGGTCAATTTTTAATGTTTTTTCAGTGGTTTGGTCCACAAGAATAAAATAACTTAACACTGGCAACTAAACTGCTGGTAATATGCAACACCTAAAGAAAAAACTAGTGGTATATATGGCAGTCATTTTACCACTAGAATGTCCAGCAATTTATTATTAAAAATTGCCAGTGAAAACTAGAGGTCACATGACCGGTTTAACTGTTGGTAATTATGGAAGTTTTTTGGTCGTCGGTAATACTGCCGGTAATTAGTAATTTTTTTGTTGGTTCTATTTCTTGACCCTTTATTGCTCATGTTTTGGAAGAACTTGATGTTTCAAAAATACCCCAAAAAAATTTGGCTAGGTCCAAATAACTCAGGGTATCTTTAATATGTTGAATTTGAAAACTTTCTATTTTTCTGTACTCACTACAGAATGCATGGGAACAGTATTTTTGAATGTTTTATCTTACATCCTCATCTTCGTAAACTAAAAGAACCCACTAGAGATCCTAAAGAATCTGAGACTTTACTTGTATCTTCTCTAGTTAGCATCCTTGAAATCAGTGCTAATCTCGATAATAATGGACCTGAAGTGATCAACAACCTATTGACATGCTTCTTAATAATGCCTCTAATTCTCATCCATTTTTTAAAATTATTTATCCCATAAAGGATGCCCACAATGTTTTACAAACTAGAAATGAGGATTCCCATGATGTTTTATAAACTAGAAATGTTGAAGGAGTGGAAAATATATTTTGCATGCTAGTCATATTGTATCTTCGTCTGTAGATGATCAAATTATGGGGATCAATACAGAACATTATAATGCTTTTGCATCATCTCAAATGCCTTATGGTTTTAATAAAAAAATTACTAAATTTCAACATTTTACTGGAGGTTGTGGTGATCCCCCCCTATTGTGCCAACTAATCATCCTACTTATGATGTGCAAGATAATATTGAAGGTGAACTTATTCAAGAAACTGATCTGGATAATCATCCTATAGATGGTTTAATTTCTAATCCTAATGTTACAAATTCTAATAATGCTAATGATTATGATAGTATAAATGATGAGGTGAATGATAATTATGATGATAGTATGGAGGATAAGAATCTTTGCTTTACTAGAGTTCAAGAAAAGAAGAAGAAGTATAAAAACCTTATTTTGTAATCTCCAAGGTGTACTTGCTCTAAAACTACAATTCATTCCTCTAATAATGTTTAAGTCTCTTAATTGGAGTATTAGGGGTGTTGGATGCCCTCTTCTCAGTTGATAGTTAAAAATATGTGAAGAATTCATAATATTTCTATTTAACTGTTAATCACTATTAATAAGGTTCTTCCTACTAGTCATTTTTTGAGTTTCAACCATGTTGTTGCCAGTTTCTCCCATAAGATTTTGTTGATTTGGAAAGATCCTATTCTTATTGATGTTATTAGTGATTTCCCTCAAGTTATTCATTATCATATTCAATTGTTTAATTTTAAATGCTATGCTTCTTTTGTCTATGCTTCTTCTTCATCATTCAATAAAAGAATTATGTAGGATCAACTTCTTAATTTTCACAATATGGTTTCTTTACCTTGATTAATTGGCAGGGATTTTAACATTATAGCCTCTTCTCTGAAATAATTGGAGGATTTCAACAACATGAACTTGGATTCCAATTTAGTTAATATTGGTTTTTTTGGTAATAATTTTACTTGGAATCTTGGTAATTTGTGGAAGCATTTAGATCTTGTGCTTTTAATAACCTTTGGATCAATTGTCTAATTGGCACTCATGTTGAGAATTTTAGTAGGTCTGTTTCCAACACTCTCCTCTCTTGATTCGTATCAATTGGTTCAAAGAACCTCTCCACAAAATTTTAGATTACAAAATATGTGGTTGTTAGATAGTTTTTTTAAAAGCATGGTTTAAGATAATTGGCAAGCTCATTTGCTTCCTGATAGCTCAAGGCATGAATATTTTTTGGCTGAAACTTAAAGGTTAAAGTTCAAAATCAATTGTTGGAACAAGCACAATTTTAAAAATGTCTTCACTAACATTTTAGTTGTTGAAGATATGGTGAATATAATGGTTAGTTATTGTCAAAATGACCCAACTATTGAGAATTGTAAGCTCTTAAATGATGCCAAAACTTCCCTTTCTCAACTTCAAGCCTAAGAAGAGGTTTTTTGAAAAAAAAAAGTAGCTTCTAAACATCTTGTTGAGGGTGAAAATAACAATAAGTATTTTCATGCCTTAGTTAATAAGAGAAGGGCTCATAATTACTTTCACAATATTTCTCTTCTTGATGGGTACACTCTTGAGGATGTTGTGGATATTGCCAATTCAGCTATGGAGCATTTTAAAAATTTTCTTAATAAAAGATTTATCCTAACCCTATATATTTTCCTCATCTTATATCTATTATTATTAGGGAAGAGGAAAATAGGGTCCTTACTCAGCCCCCCACCTGCAAAGAGCTCTTTTACATCATTAATTCTATGAATCATGATTTTGTGGATGGGCTTATTGGTTTTACGACTAAATTTTTTCAAAAAAGTTGGAATATTATTAATGAAGATTTAATTGAAGTTATTATGGATTTATTTTAGGGCAATCCTATCCCTAAATGTTTTGCTTCCTCTTACATTATTCTTATTCCTAAGAAGAATGTTACCAATTCCTTGGATGATTTCTAGCCTATAAGTCTTTACTCCTTTATCAATTTATTTCCAAAATTTTAATGGTTTTCTTAGCTCCTTTTCTTCCCCTTGTCAAAAAGGTTTTGTCAAGGGGAGATCCATTTCTGATAACATCCTTCTTGATCAAGTACTGCTTCATGATCATGATTCCATGGTGTGAGGGTGGAACTTTTTCCTTGAATTAGATGTTGCTAATGCTTCTGATAACATTAACTTAAACTTTCTCTACAACATTCTTCGGTTATTTGGTTTTAACTTGCCTTATATTAAGCTCGTTAAGAATCATATTGAAGGTTGTTATTTCTCTGTAGTTGTTAATGGTGAAAGAAAATGTTTTTTAAAGTCTTCTCAGTGTTTGAGAGAAGGTGACCCCACTTCTTCTACTTTTTTTTATCATAGCTGCTATGTATATGTCTAGAGGTATTGCTAATACTTATGATAAACACCCCAATTTTTCCTATAGGACCTTGGGTTGTTTCCCTATTTTTCATTTAAGCTATGTTGATGATATTATTATTTTTAATAATAGCTCTTTGACTATGCTTAATATTTTTAAGAGATTTATTCATAAATTTGATAATGGTAGTAGTCTTTTTCTTAATAACAATAAGAGTTATTTTATTGCTTCTAAAAATGTTCCACATGATTGAATCAATAACATTAAAGGTATTATTGGTTTTATGCATAATATTCTACATATTAATTATTTGGGCATCCCTCTTAACAAAGGCATGAAGAAGACTTTTCTTTTTGATGATTTAGTTTCTTCTATTCAAAATAGGCTTGCTTCTTGGGAGTGAAATCTTCTTACTTATGATTGTAGACTAACTCTTAATAAAAGTGTTTTGTATTCTTTACTTATTTATATTATCCAAACTATCAAATTCACTCTTGTAGTTTGTACTTGTTTTGGAGAGACATTTTAATAATTTTTTTTAGATGGGTACCCCCATTCATTTCAAATTACTCTGGTCTACTTGGAGTAATTGTTGTGGAGTGCTTGGTGAGGGTGGTCTGGGCTATAAAAGGATGAGTGATCTATCCCATGCCTTCTCCATTAAACTGTGGTTTCATTTTTTGTGTTAAATAATGTATGTTGGTTAAGTTTACGACCACTAAGTATTGTATTGGCAAGCATCATGAAAGTTTGATAAAAGATGTTAAATCTAAGTGAACTTTATCCTTATGTACATCAATGCACAAGGAATACTATCACTTGATGCGTAAGGTAATAAACTTGTCAAAAGTTATAATGATGGTAATGATAGTCTAATCAACACAATGTAATATCAATCATATATTTCTACCAACTTGTAATTTCTATAAAATTAAAATGCATAAAAGTAAATTACAAAAAATGAAAAACCAAAAAGAACACATTGGAATTTTATAATGGTTCGGTCAAATCATGACTTACGTCCACTCCACAAAGTCATCCTCTCTAGGTATTGCACTAAACCTTTAGTGACTCTCATTTAGCTACCACAGCTAGGAGGAGAACCCTTACAAAATCTCTTTTACCAACTTGGTGCGATAGATGACCATAATATTTTCACCCTCCTGGGGAGGTAGAGAACCTGGAATCCTTTTTCACCCTTATGGTGAAGGTAGAGAACTTGGAAGAATTTTTTACCCTCCTGGTAAAGACAGAGAACTTGAAATCCCTTTTAACCCTCATGGTGAAGACAAAGAACCTGATATCCTTTTTCACCCACCTGGTGAAGGAAAAGAAACTTAAATCACTTTCAAATTCCCTATTGCGATGAAATTTTTTTTTTTTTTGAGGGAAACCTGAGGAGGGGCTTACGTGTTAATATAAAAGTAGGATACAAGGTCCTTAAAGAGAACATTCAACATGCTAATGCTCGAAAGAGCTACAAAAAGATTCAAAAAGAAAACCTAAGAGCTTATGGTCCCTTCTAATAAGAATTATAAAATCACCTAAGAACATTCTAGGATACTGGAAGCATTTTTTACCCTCCTGGTAAAGACAGAGAACTTGAAATCCTTTTTAACCCTCATGGTGAAGACAAAGAACCTGATATCCTTTTTTGCCCACCTGGTGAAGGATAAGAAACTTAAATCACTTTCAAATTCCCTACTGCGATGAACTTTTTTTATTTTGAGGGAAAACCGAGGAGGGGC
Source organism: Dendrobium nobile (assembly GCA_022539455.1). NCBI lineage: Eukaryota > Viridiplantae > Streptophyta > Magnoliopsida > Asparagales > Orchidaceae > Dendrobium > Dendrobium nobile. The sequence goes on from CM039734.1 coordinate 24,872,263, forward strand.
CTCGTGTTAATATAAAAGTAGGATACATGGTCCTTAAAGAGAACATTCAACATGCTAATGCTTGAAAGAGCTACAAAAAGATTCAAAATGAAAACCTAAGAGCTTATGGTCCCTTCTAATAAGAATTATAAAATCACCTAAGAACATTCTAGGATACAAGCAGGAAGCTCCCAAAAAAGGAAGAAAAGAAAAAAGGAATTCATCACCTTCTTCTTGCAAAATTAAGTCATCTTGTCCACAAAAATCACAGTCCAAATAACTTGCAAAAATAAAAGTCTGCAAAAGGGAAACAAGCTTAATAACTCATGGAATAAAAAAGGATAAATGTAACTAAAAGGAAGTTACAACCAATTAGAATTGTAGTAAATAAAGATGAAGTACTTCGAAATATCAAATAAGAACTTCCCCTTGATCTTGATAATCTACAAACCCTCATTATAAACCTTGTAATCACCTAACTCCATAGGCACAAACGTAGTGAACCAAATAGAGAATGGTAAGAAATTCACATGGAAACCTAACCAAATAGAGTAGTCATACATAACCAAAGTCATACCAAAACTAATACCAATATTGTAGTAAAATGTATCTCTCAGCAAAAAAAAATAGAAAATAAAATTCCATGATCCTGCAATTTTTGGAGAGGTTTTCGGTAGAAAAAAAAATCTGGAAATGAATCCCATCATAAGAAATAAAATCCTCCCAACTCAAGATGAGGATTATGTAGCCCAATTGAAAAAAAGACATGGCAGCCATAAAATAGGATAAACCAGCATATATATAGGGATGTAAAAGATGAAATGAAAATTCCCTTCACTATAGTACAACCAATCTTCCAGCCAGAGAGGAGAATTTAAGCAGTCCACCATATAGGAAAACACAACTCCCATATAGTAGGATAAAATAGAAACATAATAATAAAAGAAAATCCCAGTCGGGACTAGCAGAGAATGAACACCCTCCTAAATGATTGGGAAAAAAATAAATGACATCCTCCCAGTAATAGTATACTAACATGCAATGCAATATAATGAGAACATGAACACCTAATAGAACGAAATAAGAAACAATCCAGAAAACCATAAAAAGAACAAAGCTTCAAAAAGACAAGAAGCATAATTACTTCTAATATAGGGCAAACCCAAATGATCAAGCCAAGCCAACCCAACAATTTTGGAAGGTATAGAAGACCCCATGTACTCCATAAGTTCCATTAAGTTGTAACCCAATTTGGCTAAGAAATCAGCAGCATAGTTACCTTCTCTATAAATGTGAGTAATAGAAAAATTAATGAGCGAAAGTCACTTCTTAATTTCTCTGATGGTGTAATAATGCGTGGGATTGTCATTAACATGCTCAGTAAATTTATGAATAACCAACATATCATTAACTTCAATCCAAATATTAGTAATTCCTAAAGAAATACACAATTGAATATCATATTTTAAAGCCTCAAGCTCAGCCACAATGGCATTGTTGATAGACGAAGGACTAGCGAAGGCCATAATGATCTGACCATTAAAATCATAGATCAGACCACCACAACCAACCTTAGAACATTTAAAAGATGCATCAATATTGAGTTTATAGCATCCATGGGGAGGCTTAATCCATTTAACGATAGTGTCTTTGCAAAAAAAAGTAGTAGACATAAAATTGATACCTAAAATCTATGTAGTTTGGTGACAACAATCGAAAGAATTGCAATTGATCAAACTAGCCAAATAAAGATGTCTCACCTTATCTTTAACCTTAAAGATAATGTTCAAAGAATTCATATATATATATATATATATATATATATATTATCATGTTTATAGTCATTTCTACTCTTCAAAAGGAACCAACAAATAACGATAGGTAAGATGTTACAAATATATTTCTTAGTAGTAAAAAACCAGTCATTCAATACCCTTTATTGTGTTATAATCCTAATAGAAATGCATTAAGAACATTATAAAAAAAAACCAAACTTTCAGCGTAATAGAACCATTAGCAAAAACTTGATTTAAAGTTTCACTATGGTAACAACATTGACATTTAGAAACAATGTTAAAATCCTTATTGGTAAGAATTGTATCCATAGGCATGTAGGTAATAAAAATTCTCCATATAAGAATAGAGTAAGAAGTAGGAAGACCTCTTTGCCAAATAGTATAAAAAAATCTAATTTTTAAGGTGACAATTTCGAAGAGAATGCCATACCTCTTTTAATAAAAAACTCCCATCCTTAGAATTTTTAAATAAGATGAAATCACACTTATCAAGTTGAAGAGGAATTTTCAAAATAAGAAGAATGATGGAATCAGGCACCATTTCAGAAAGATAATACACGTTCGAAGTCCCATTATGAATGAAATGAGAAACTTTACAGGCACTAGTAGGGTGTTAAGCAGATTATCAATAGAAGTGAGACCTAACCAATTATCTTGCCAAAAAAATGTCACCCGAGCCCAAGCCCCATTGAATAAAACACTCAGCATCCCATTTAATGGAGCATAACCTTTTCCAATTGAAGGAGTCACCTTTTTTTGAAAAAAAATAGGAAGAGGATGCATCCCAACATAATATTTAGAGATCATAAACTTAGCCCACATGCTTTTTTTAGATCTTAAATTGAACCACAATTTATAAAAGAACAAAGAGCCATATCATTTAAGTTCTTAAATCCAAGCTTACCTTTGTCTTGAACACCAGAGCAATTGTCCTAAGTGTTGAGTCTAGTAATTAGGTTGTTAAGCCTAAGTGAATGTCCCAAGGCTACCAAGAGGGGGGGTGAATTGGTAGTTTAAAAATTTAAGTCCCCTTTTGAAAATTATTGAACCGAAATAAAAATTTCTTTTAAATTTTGTAGAAAAATATTTTTCAACCACAGAGTTTTTAAAACTAAAATTTAAAGTGCAGAAATGTAAAACAGTAAAGTAAATGACACCAGATTTATAGTGGTTCGGTCTAAAACCAGACCTACATCCACTCCCCAGAGGCACCCTCTGAGTATTGCACTAATACCAATAGTGACTCTCCTTTTGCACCCACAGCAAGGCGGAGAAGCCTTTACAACACACTCTTTTCACCACTCCCCAGTGCGGCAGAGAACCGTCCGTCCTTTTACACAATCCCCAGTGTTGGCAGAGAACTGTCTGTCCTTTCACACTATCCCCAGTGTTGGCAGAGAACCGTCGTCCTTTCACACTCTCCTAGTGTGGGCAGAGAACCCTTCGTCTGTTTACACTCTCTAAGTGTAGGCAGAGAACCCTTCGGCTGTTCACACTCTTCAAGTGTAGGCAGAGAACCTTTCGGCTGTTCACACTCTCCAAGTGTCGGCAGAGAACCGGATCTCCTTGACAGATCTTCTCACAAGAATCTAGAAGGAAGAAGGAAAAGAGTGAAGTAATCCCAATTCACAAGTAGAAACTCTTACCTTTGAAATCCAAGTGAAGCCTTCTCGCTCCAGTGGTAGGAATCCTCCCTTGAATGCTCTCTTCCACTCTCTCCTTGGCTATTCTCTCAAGAGGCACGAAGATCAAATGACAAAAAGATTGGGTGGCAGTCTAATTTGGACTATTTATACAAAAGACAAGAAAAACCGCCCAAACACTGCAAGTATTCAATTCTGTACGCAGTGGATCGTCCCGTACGATCGTGGATCGTCCTGGACGATTTTACTTAAACGATTTGAAACGACCCCATTTGTATATGTGTACAAAATATCTTCGTACAGCTAATCATCCCGTACGAACTAGGTTCGTCCGGTAAGAACGGTTATTACAAGGTTGGTTCTAAAAACTGCTGAAAACCATTCTAAGTCAGTTAATCGTTTGGACGAAAATTTATTCGTCTGGACGAAAATTTTACAGAGGACCGATCGTCCTGGACGATTATTTATTTCATCTGGACGAAAATTTTTTAGAGGACCAATCGCCATGGACGATAATTTAATTTCATTTGGACGAAAATTTTCCAAAGACCAGATTGTCCTGGACGATTATTAATTTCGTCTGTACGAAAATTTTCCAGAGGACCAATCGCCATTGACGATAATTTAATTTCGTCTGGACAAAAATTTTACAGTGAACCAATCGTCCTGGATGTTAATTAATTTCATCCTGGACGAATAGGACTTAGAAATTTTTTTTTTTCCGAGCAAGTTCCTATTCGTTCCATGTCCTCTATAGGAGATAACTGTCTGATCGTCCAGTACGAACTGATATCATCCCGTATGATCAGTATAAATTTTATATGATCTCCTGATGTTTGTGTGTATGTTTTTATTCACTCAAAATACAATCACTCCCTTTCAATTTGATTTCTAAGAAAAGTGCAAGCTTTAAATTTTATAAAGTATCTCATGCTGAATTTAATTTGAAGTCTTCGTAGTCTGGAGTTCGTTTTTCCTGAAATGTTAGTACACACAAGAGCAAATACAATTCTTCCAAAAAATGTTAGGAGATAACTACACATTTGAACAATAATGTTTGGAATCATCAAAACTGCATAAGTTGCAAAAATGTAAAGCATGCAAATAGCAACTATCTTAACAATCTCCCCCTTTTTGATGATGGCAAAACGATTATTGTTTGTATGGTTTCAATTTAAACAAATCTCCTATCTCCTAAACTACCCTTGAATTGATGAATACATGAAAATAAGGAGGCATTTTGAACCATAAAACACAATTTTTTGATTTTAAAAAAAAATTTAAATAAAAACAAACTAGAAAACCTAGAAAACAATAACACAAACAAAACATACAAACATACAAACATACAAACACAATGATTTCTCCCCCTTTTTGACAACAACAAAAAGTGAAGAAGAAATAGACGAGAAATGTAAGTAATTGTATGAAATTCATTTGAAAATTTAATCTAAATGGTGATTGACACAAGGTATGCAATTTTAAACTAAAAACATTAGGTCAATCATAGAAATTCATAAAATTTAAGAAGTGATATAACATTGTAAGTAAGAAGAATTTATCAAAGACATGATTCAATTTAGACATTCCAATATAGAAAATCATTACAAGAGAGATGTAAAAAAAATTTTATATTTCAAAGTTCAATAGAATATAAATGAACATAAGATCAATTTGAATTAAGAGATTGAAAGAATTTGGAAAGAAGAGAATTACAACATGTGGCGCATTGCGCATCTTTTTCAAAATTTTTGGGCACATTTTTGTGCATCTTTTGATATTGGGCTAATTTTATGCCTCTTTTTCATATTTGCGAACCTTTGCGCATTCCTTTTGATTTTTGTACTTTTTGTACAATTTTCAAGAGTAATTGAGACCAATTCTTTCCAAAATTAATAATCTAAAATTTCAAATATTTCTAAGTGCATAAATATTACTTGAGCAAAGAATTACAAAATAAGAAAACATCTAAATTGCAATAATAATATTAACTTTTATGTAGTCTAAATTAATAGACATGAATTTAAAAGTTCTAATTACAACAAGTTATAAACAACTTTTAAATTTAGAAAGACTACATTTTCTAATGTAAATAATCTCAAATTACAATCTAATTTAAGCACTATGAAGATTAAATAATACTAATGAAATTCATAAAAATTAATCACATTTCAAAAACAAATCAAATTTGAAACAAGTACAACATGCATTGATATTAATGAAAGGATTGCACATTTCATAATATCTAAAAACAAATAAGAAAATACACTGAACTTAAAAGTAAAAACAAACATAAAAACAAATACTTAACATAAAAACTGATACAACAAAACATAAAACACGAGTACAACAAACACAAAGAAATTTATCTCTACTGTTTTGGAGGAGGAGGAGGAGGAATGCCACCGAAAAGGTTGAAGTAGGAGGCCATCAACATTACATTGGTATTGATTTCATGTACTTCATTTCTAATGCTACCAATGTCTTGTTGTTGCTGCATAAGTTGAGCATCAAGTTGATCAAATCTTTGATCAACATGAGTCTCATGTCTATCAAATTTTTCAATCAGATTCTGATAATCTGACTGAGGTGCAGAAGTTTGCACTTCTTCTTCTTCTTCTTCTTTTGAAGCACTGGCATGTGCTTTTTCTTTTTCTTTTTCCTCCTTGAAGAGCAATCTGAAGGAAGCATCATTATAGTAAACTGGCTCTTCGTATTCTTCATCAGGATGCACTAAGTTGTATTTCTTTTCCAAGATGTAAGTAACTAAGTGTCCCAAAGAGATGTTCCTTTTTCTCTTCTGATCTGCATGTCCTATTTCTGAAAGCCCATAGATATGATCTATGATAAGTTGGGCTTCGTCAATAGGATGACATTCTATAATAAAAAAGGTTAGAACAGAAAGGAGAGGGGTAATATTAATCCTATCACCAGCTTTAGGAATGATTGAAGATCGAAGGATATGCTGCATGATTCGGGCATTTTTGGTCATACCGGAGACTCTAGCAACATGATAGTCAAGACCATTTTGTCTAATTACCCGATTGACATCATACCATTTGAAACTGGTTTCTGTCATTAGAGTGTGGGCTCTATATCCTTCAGTTCTTAAGTTCAAAAAGGCTCCAATGTCATGCTTAGTGATTTCCACTTTTTGTTTGAAGACAAAGGAACTTATGCAAGAATGGTCGGAGTTAAAACTCATGTTTGCTAGGAAATAGTGGAAGGTTTGCTTGTTGTAGAAGTGGACGAGAGAAAGTATGAAATGAAATTGGGTTGAGGCAAAAAGGTGCATTACCTTAAAGTGTATCTCGCTTTGAATTAAAATGAGAGAGGGAGTTATTTTGGCAGAGGCAAAACGTGGAAAGGATTCCTCATTTGCTTTTGACAGGAAGTTTTCAGAGGCATTCCTGTTGGGTTTCTTTGCCAACACCTTTTGTCTCTTGCTTGAGGAGGCCATTGTCGATTTGAAGTAGAAAGGGATTGAAAGAGAAGTTTGAAAGTGTGATTATTAAGTTAGAAAGCCTTCATATTTAAAGAAAACGATATGTTCGTCCTGGACAAAAAAACTTCGTCCTGGACGAAAATCATCGTTCGTCTGGACGAAAATATTTCGTACAGACGATCAAATTCGTTCAAAATGTAACGGCTTTTCGTAATCAACACAACTTACGATGCGTCCCTTTGTACAGGCTTTTTGACTTGACCTATCGTATAGACGAAATTATTTCGTACAGCCGATCAAATAGTAACTCATTTTAATGTCTCTTGAAAATCGTCCCCTACAATGAAACGACATCTGTTCGTCTGGACGAACCAAATATTCGTACAGACGAAATCCATTTTAAAACTATCTTATCCACTCAACCGCTACATTCAATCGTCTAGATGTTTGAGAGAAAAAAATTGTCATCCTGGACGATCGTCAGATCGTACAGATGATCTAATTAAAAACTGCTCTCAGAACGGTTAAAATTCGCGCAAACCATTCTTTCTCACATCGTCCAGTACGAAACAAAATTCGTCCCGGACGATTTCCTCCAATTTTTGAATTTTGAATTTTAATTTAAGAAAATCAAACTAAACATTCAAAAACACAGAAAACATAAAACAAAACCATAGACCCAAAAACAAATTCATTCAAAACACACAAAATTTCACAAAATCAAAAACAAAACAAAAAACATAAATATCAATGTTGCAAAGACATTTTGTTTAGGCATTCAAATCAATAACACCAAGCCTTGTTCTTAAAGTACTGAAGGTATCAAGGGCTAAAGGTTTTGTAAAAATGTCTGCAAGTTGATTTTCAGTTGAAACATGTGTGAGTTCAATTTCTCCCTTGGATACATGATCCCTTATGAAATGATGCCTTATATAAATGTGTTTGGTTCTAGAATGTTGAATAGTATTTTTGGAAATGCAAATAGCACTAGTATTATCACAATAAATTGGAATAGTGCCTATAGTTAATCCTAAATCAATCAACTGTTGTTTTAACCAAAGTACTTGTGCCACACAACTTCCTAATGCAATGTATTCTGCTTCTGCGATAGATAGGGCTACTGAATTTTGTTTTCTGCTGGACCAAGAAACTAATGAATTTCCAATGAATTGACATGTTCCAGAAGTGCTTTTCCTATCCACTCTACAGCCTGCAAAGTCAGAATCTGAATAATCAATAATTTCAAAAGAAGAGCTAAACTTAGGATACCAAATTCCTAAGTTTTGAGTTCCTAGTAAGTATCTTAAAATCCTTTTCACTGCTGTCAAATGTGATTCTTTTGGATCTGATTGAAATCTAGCACATAAGCAAACACTGAACATAATATCTGGTCGGCTAGCAGTCAAGTAAAGCAAAGATCCAATAATCCCTCTATATTTCATTTGATCAACAGATTTTCCCTTAAGGTCCTTATCCAACTGAACTGAGGAACTCATTGGTGTACTAACAGGTTTAGCATTGTCCATTTCATATTTCTTGAGGATGTCCTTAATACATTTAGTTTGACTAAGAAATGTCCCTTCCTCAAGTTGCTTGATGCTAAAACCTAGAAAGTAATTTAAATCTCCCATTAGACTCATTTCAAATTCACTACTCATTGTATTTGAAAAATCATCACAAAGATTTTTATTTGAAGATCCAAAGATGATATCATCCACATAAATTTGAATAATGAATATTTCCTTTCTAAATTTCTTTAAGAAAAGAGTTGTATCCACACTTCCTTTTTCAAAATAACTTTCAAGTAGGAAAGTGCTCAATCTCTCATACCAAGCCCTAGGTGCCAGTTTCAATCCATATAATGCCTTCTTTAACGTAAAAACATGATTTGGGTATTTTGAATTTTCAAATCCTGGAGGTTGTTCTACAAAAACATCTTCTTCAATAACACCATTCAAAAAGGTACTTTTGACATCCATTTGAAACAATTTAAAACCTTTAAAACAGGCAAAGGCAAGTAAAACCCTAATTGCTTCAAGTCTTGCTACAGGGGCAAAGGTCTCCTCAAAATCAATTCCTTCAATTTGATTATACCCCTTAGCAACTAATTTAGCCTTATTTCTAATGACTACTCCTGAGTCATTCATTTTATTTTTGAACACCCACTTGGTTCCAACAACACTTTGATCTTTTGGCCTTGTAGTTAATTCCCAAACTTTATTTCTTACAAATTGATTTAACTCTTCTTGCATGGCCAATATCCAAAATTCATCAGAAAGTGCCTGATCAATATTAGTGGGTTCTATTGATGAAATAAAGGCTGAATGATTGACTTCCTTATTTAATCCACGCCTAGTTCTAACACCCTCACTAGGTTCTCCTATAATCAATTCTCTTGGGTGGTTTTTAGAAAATCTCAAATATCTAGGCAAAGGGTTTTCTCTTTCCAAATTTTCTTCCACATTTTCTTCCAAATTTAATCTATCAATCTTTTGGGAGTTTTCCTCAATCTCTTCTTAAATAATATTTGGTTCTTCTAAATTTCTAGATTCATCAAATACAACATGTGTGGTTTCTTCAATGACTAAAGTTCTTTTGTTGAATACCCTATATAATTTTCCAACACTTGAATATCCAACAAAAATTTCTTCATCTGATTTTGGATCAAATTTTCCTAAGGCAGATTTTCCATTGTTATGAATGAACACCTTGCAACCAAAAACATACAAATGAGACAAATTTGGTGTTCTACCTTTTAGTAACTCATAGGGTGTTTTATTTAAATTCGATCTCACATTCACCCTATTCAGAACATAACATGTAGTGCTAACCGCCTCAGCCCAAAAATATCTAGGAAGTGAGTATTCTGCCAACATTGCTCTGGCGGCTTCTATTAATGTTCTGTTTTTCCTTTCAACTACCCCATTTTGTTGAGGGGTTCTAGGTCCAGAAAAATTGTGATTAATCCCTTTTTCTTTACAAAAATTTTCAAATCTTTCATTTTCAAATTCTCCTCCATGATCACTTTGTAAAGATATTATTTCACATCCTAGTTTTCTCTGTATCCAAGTTGAAAAAGTTCTGAATTCCTCAAATGATTTACTTTTATGAAAAAGAAATCTAACCCACATGAATCTTGAGAAATCATCCACAATAACAAATTCGTATACCTTCCCTCCTAGACTTACAGTTCCTACTGGTCCAAAAAGATCCATGTGAAGAATTTCCAATGGTTTACTTGTTCAAAGATCATTATTGGACTTAAAAGAGGACTTCTCTTGTTTTCCTAATTGACATGCATCACAAAGGTGGTCCTTAGTAAAGTCTAGTTTTGGTATACCTCTTACTAAATTCTTTTGGGTAATTCTCCTAAGATTTTTCATACTAGAATGACAAAGTCTCCTATGCCAAAGCTAAGATTCATCAGAAATAGTTTTCAAATAGAAAGCAATAGGAGTATGAAATGAATTCAAATCTAGCATGTAAACATTGTTTACCCTTTTTCCATTTAAAACTTCTTTCCCATTTAGGCTTAATATGCAGTTAGTAGGTAAAAATTTCACATTATATACCTTGTCACATAGCTGACTTATACTTAACAAATTATGCTTTAAGCCTTCAACCAATAACACATTGTCTATAAAAAAGTTTTTGAAATTACCAATCATACCAAATCCAACCACTTTCTTTGTGGTATTATCTCCAAGTGTAACCTTGCCTCCATTCCTGGCTTCCAGCGATATGAATTGTGCAGTATCTCCAATCATATGCTTTGAACATCCGCTATCCAGGTACCATATGCTCCCACGAGGTCTTGTGTGAGAGCAATCCTACAAAAATATCAAATGTTAGACCTGGGAACCCAAACAAGTTTGGGTTCACCTTTTAGCAATTTATAATCAGATGCATGTATGATATGACTAGGTTTATGCATCTTAATTCTCCACACCAAATTAGTTTTCATCTTCAAAGTACAGGTGTGAGATATATGTCCAAAAAATCCACAATTATTACATTTAACTTTAGGAAAAGTATTCCTAAGTTTTCTTCCATTTGCTTGTCTTCTAAGGAATTCCATATATTTAGGATAATATTTAGGATTTGTAAAATCTTCAATTTTGGGGGGTATCCTATTATCCTCAAGAGCTCTTATTGTCAATTTATAAAATGAATTCATTTATTCCAAGAGTCTATTTGTATAATTGATTCGATATGTTTTCCTCTCAGATTCATCCTTAAAATTTTTAAAATCTTTTTCAAGATTAGCATAAGATGATTTTAGATTTTCAAAATTCTTATTCAAGCCATCATATTCATCAAGTAGTTTCATGTGGTTGTCATCTATTAATGCATAATCTTTCCTAAGGATTTCATGTTCCTTCTTGAGCTCTTCCAATTCTAAACTTAAACTAGCATGCATCTTTTTCATTTTCCTATATGCAACATGCATGTGTTTAGAAACTTCAAACAATTCATCATAGGTTAAGTCACATACCTCTTCTTGATCTGATTGTTCAACATTATCTGCCATCAAATAAAGGTTGGTGACTTCTTCTTCTTTTTCCGTCTCAGATGAGTCTGAAGCTGAGTCCGCCCAGAAAGCTCTTTGAAACTTCTTCTTGCCCTTCTTTACCATAGGTTTCTCCTCCACCTTCTCCTTACCAGGAGTGGCTTTGAGTTTTGGGCAATCAGTCTTGATATGACCTGGTTTCCTGCATTCATAACAAATCACTTCATTAGAAACCTTGCCATTTCTGTTAAACTTACCTCTATTCCATTGCTGGCGTCTCTTCTGCTTCCTCTTTAAAAAGCTTCTGAATTGTCTAGTCATCAGTGCAATATCATCTTCATCCTCAGGTTGTGAGTGTTCACTCTTTGACTCTTCCACTTTTAGTGCTATATTCTTCTCCTTTCGTGGTTCACCTGCATCAATCTTTCTTTGACTTACTCCTTGCTCATAAGCAATGAGTGAACCAAGAAGATTGTCAATAGAATAAATGTTTAAATCTTTAGACTCTATAATTGCAGTAATTTTTGCATCATAAGCAGTAGGTAAACAACGAAGAATCTTATTAACCATTTCAGCATTAGTTAATTCCCTACCAAATGCATGCAAAGAAGTGACAATTTGTGTAAATCTTGTATACATGTCGGAAATAGATTCATTAGGTTTCATGCGAAACAATTCATAGTCATGTAACAAGATATTGAGCCTTGATTGTTTAACCTCATTTGTCCCTTCATAAGTTATACAAAGTCTATCCCATATGTCCTTTTCGCTTTTGCAAGTGGAAACCCGTATGTAGTTTTCAGATTTTAAAGCACAAAAGAAACTATTTAGACATTTGGCATTTAATTGTGCTAAGTCACGTTCTTCTATAGTCTAATCTGCAAAAGGTATTTCTATCATAACTCCATCAACTAATCTAGTTGGTTTTGTGTAGCCATCCTGGACTAGCATCCACATGCGATAATCAAGTGACTGTAAGAAAGTATACATGCGTGCTTTCCAAAAATCAAAAGGAATATTGTCAAACAGTGGAGGTCTAGTGATATAGTAACCCTCAGGTGTGCTTTGGTTTTCGAAAGTAGCCATCTACATTAATCAAAAAGTAGTTCAAACTTATGATTTTGAAACGAAGATCTGATACCACTTGTTGAGTCTAGTAATTAGGTTGTTAAGCCTAAGTGAATGTCCCAAGGCTACCAAGAGGGGGGGGGGGGGTGAATTGGTAGTTTATAAATTTAAGTCCCCTTTTGAAAATTATTGAACCGAAATAAAAATTTCTTTTAAATTTTGTAGAAAAATATTTTTCAACCACAGAGTTTTTAAAACTAAAATTTAAAGTGCGGAAACGTAAAAACAGTAAAGTAAATGACACCAGATTTATAGTGGTTCGGTCTAAAACCAGACCTACATCCACTCCCCAAAGGCACCCTCTGAGTATTGCACTAATACCAATAGTGACTCTCCTTTTGCACCCACAGTAAGGCGGAGAAGCCTTTACAATACACTCATTTTACCACTCCCCGGTGCGATAGAGAACCGTCCGTCCTTTTACACAATCCCCAGTGTTGGAAGAGAACCGTCCGTCCTTTCACACTATCCCCAGTGTTGGCAGAGAACCGTCATCCTTTCACACTCTCCTAGTTTGGGCAGAGAACCCTTCGGCTGTTTACACTCTCCAAGTGTAGGCAGAGAACCCTTCGGCTGTTCACACTCTCCAAGTGTAGGCAGAGAACCTTTCGGCTGTTCACACTCTTCAAGTGTCGGCAGAGAACCGGATCTCCTTGACAGATCTTCTCACAAGAATCTAGAAGGAAGAAGGAAAAGATTGAAGTAATCCCAATTCACAAGTAGAGACTCTTACCTTTGAAATCCAAGTGAAGCCTTCTCGCTCCAGTGGTAGGAATCCTCCCTTGAATGCTCTCTTCCACTCTCTCCTTGGCTATTCTCTCAAGAGGCACGAAGATCAAATGACAAAAAGATTGGGTGGCAGTCTAATTTGGACTATTTATACAAAAGACAAGAAAAACCGCCCAAACACTGCAAGTATTCAATTCTGTATGCAGTGGATCGTTCCGTATGATCGTGGATCGTCCTGGACGATTTTACTTAAATGATTTGAAATGACCCCATTTGTATATGTGTACGAAATATCTTCGTACAGCTGATCGTCCCGTACGAACTAGGTTCGTCCGGTACGAACTAGGTTCGTCCGGTACGAATGGTTATTACAAGGTCGGTTTTAGAAACTGCTGAAAACCATTCTAAGTCGGTTAATCGTTTGGACAAAAATTTATTCGTCTGGACAAAAATTTTACAGAGGACTGATCGTCCTGGACGATTATTTATTTCGTCTGGATGAAAATTTTCCAGAGGACCAATCGCCATGGACGATAATTTAATTTCGTCTGGACGAAAATTTTCCAGAGACCAGATCGTCCTGGACGATTATTAATTTCGTCTGTACGAAAATTTTCCAGAGGACCAATCGCCATTGATGATAATTTAATTTCGTCTGGACGAAAATTTTACAGTGAACCAATCGTCCTGGACGATAATTAATTTCGTCCTGGACCAATAGGACTTAGAAATTTTTTTTTTGAGCAAGTTCCTATTCGTTCCATGTCCTCTATAGGAGATAACTGTCTGATAACTACACATTTGAACAATAATGTTTGGAATCATCAAAACTTCATAAGTTGCAAAAATGTAAAGCATGCAAATAGCAACTATCTTAACACTAAGAAGCCTAAATTAAAGCAGACTTGCCCTCTTTGCTACCACAAAGAAATTTGTTAAAAATTCTTTCAAGTATAATACTAACATTCACAATATGATATAACGTATGAAAGCAATAGATTGGAATAGAACACCTAACACTTTTAATTAAAACTAATCTCCCCCTAAAAGAGAGAAAATTAAAAGCCCTGGTAGAAAGTGTTATGTATAATAGAAAAAATGTCCCCAAATAAATGTGATCTTTTCTTGCCCTTAAAAAGAGGAGTGCATAAATATTTAAGGGGGAGATGCTTGTGAAAAAAACAAAATTATTCAGAATAGAGTTGACTCTCTAATTAGATATAAAATTAGTAGTGATGAAGCAACTTTTTTGAGGGATATAACTTATCCCACTAGCATCTTGAAAATTAACTAGAAATTTAAAGAGAATATTAAGCATTTTATTGGAGCCATTAATAAAGATAATTAAATCATTGGAAAACCTAAGATGAAATTTAGGGAACCCACCCATAGTGCTATATTGAAGAGTCGGGTGTTTACTAAACATATCATTAAGACCTCTATATAGAAACTCCACTGCCAAAATAAATAAAGTACGGCATAAAGGATCCCTCTGTCTTAGGCCATTAGCAGAACAAAAAAAATCATGAATTTTTTCCATTTATAATAATAAAAAAGAAATAATTTTCAATGCTATTCTTAATGAGCTTAATGAAGTCATTATTGAAACCAAACTTTTTAAGCATTGCATAAAGAAAAAACCAATTGAGATTATTATAAGATATAGTAATATCAATTTAAAAAATAGCATTACCACTTGAAATTTTAGCCTCTAAATCATGAACTAGTTCTTGAGCAAGGATAACATTATCAAATATAGAATGACCTTTAACAAAACTCATTTACTCTAAGGAGATAATATTAGGGAGAATTAATGAAGTCTAGCCATAAACAACATTGCATTAAGCATGTTGAAGAAAGAGAAAAGACTAATAGGACGAAAATCATTCCAAAAATTCTTAACATCATTTTTGTGAATTAAAACAATCATGGTAGTAGTAAAAAAATTAGTGTAAGGGTTGCCCTTGAAGAAATCAATAACAACATTAACTAAGTCCTCTTTAATAGTATGCCAAGACTTTTGAAAAAAATAGTAGTAAAACCATCAGAGCCAATAATAGAGTCCGAGTTCATATCTTTAAAGCTTAACCAAATTTCCTTAGTAGAAGGAAATTTAGTAAGCATCATGTTGACCTCTTCAGAAATAATAAAATGAATAAAAGAGAAATCTAAGTTTAAATATGGACATAAATTTTTACTAAACACATTCTTAAAAGAATCAATACCAGACTCATTAATCAAATCAGGATCATCAATATGAGGAACATTGGGAGTAGAAATTTTATGAATGTGACTATTAACTTTCTTATGATTGACAATATTATGAAATAACTTGGTATTCCTATCCCCTTCAACAAGAAATTTAGAAGCCACTTTTTGTTTCCAATAAACTTCCTCTTGCTCCTATAGTTTAAATAAGATATCTTTGGCCTCATTCAAATAAGAAAAATTCTCACCAGAAGGGTCGTTCATATACTTATTATCAGACATGACAACTTGATTCTCAGCATGCACAATATTAGAAAATAAAATTCTTAAGGGCAACTTTGTTCCACCAGTTAAGCTTTTGCTTTAGCCTTTTAAGCTTAAACCAAAATCTAGTCATACTAACAACATTATTAGAAGGAAATAAAGGGGCATTCCAGTTACCTTTAATAATGTTAAAAAAATAGTCATGAAGCATCCACATATTTTGGAATCTAAAAATAAAAACATTAAAGTCACTAATCTGGATTTCGGTAACTGCATTGTAGAAGATGGTCGAACTATCAAACTTCATGTGGAGAAAGTTTGTGGAAATTCTAATAAACTGAAAAAATCATTGGTGGTCAAAATTTTTGGAGGAGACATACCATTTTCTTCAATTAGCTATGAATTGAGGAAACAATGGGAACAATATGGTAAATTTCACCTTACTGTCCTAGGAAAAGGATGGATCTTATGTTCTTTTTTTGAAATAGAGCATATGGAAGCAGTTCTCACTAACGGTCCCTGGTTCCTTAATGGAAACATTGTTGGAATAGAGAAATGGACTCAAAGGTTTGTTCCTAACTCTCTTGAAGGGCTATCGGCTCCTATATGGATCAGATTGCCAAATTTATCGTTATTCTGCTGGGATGAAATAAACATCTGTCGTATTGCTTCTATGGTGGGGAAGCCTTACTTAATAGATGGTAATATGTTCCAATGGTGAAGAAGGGAAATCAGTCAGGTTTGTGTTTGAATTGATTTGGATGCTAAACTACCTACAGGTGTGTGGGTAGAGGGAGAAGAAGGGAGATTCTTCCAGAAGATAGAGAACAAGAGGCTTCCTAACCTTTGCTTTGAATGTGGGAAGATTGGACATAGCAAGTATGAGTGTTCAAAAAGTTTAATGATGAACAAGGAGAAAACTTTATTGATGGAGAAGGAGAATTCAAAAATCATGGTTGAGAAGGAAGTCGTGTAAGACAATCAAAAGCCAGGAAAGGAGGTGGCCAATACCGAGGAGTATGGACCTTGGATGTTGGTTAACTATGGGAAGAAGAAATTCAACAAAAACTGGAACAATAGACCAGTAGCCCAAGTGAATAGAAGCAACAAAGCATTTCAACCAAAGCAGTATGTTCCTATTAAGAAAGGAGTAAATGAAGACAATGGCTTGAAAGATCAGAGTAAACTAGAACAAAGCACTTCAGATGATATAGCTGATAAGCTAAAAGGAGGTGGCATATTGGAGAAAGTCTCCAACATGGCTGTTAATAATATCTTTAATGCTCTTTTTGACTTGGAAGATGGGGAGTTACTAGAACCATCCACTGATGTCAATATGGTCGAAGGAATAACTGTAAAAGAAGTTAATGAAGACATAAAGATCGAAGATAACAAGAAGGTTATGGAAGGAGCTGATTATGTTTTCACTGAAATGACATGTGCAGGGATTAATGGGAAAGAGGAATCTATACAATCTACTAAGAAGAAGAGACCAAAATTGCTAAGAGAACTGGGACCAATAAATTCATCTACAAGAAGCCGTAGAGTGGAGCTTGAAGGAAAAAGGTAGCTTGGGGAGTAATCCCCATAATTCTTTTTAATGAATTCCATAGCCTTTTGGAATTGTAGGGGAGCAAGGAAGAGAAGTGCTTCCCTATACCTTAAGGAGTTTGTGAAAAATAATGGGGTGTGCTTTGTTGGTTTGGTTGAAAATAAAATAACTGGAATTGACAGAAGTGAAGTTGATGGCTTGATTGGTAGCAGTTGGTACTTCTACTGTGTTCCGTCTTCTGGGCTTTCTGGAGGCTTGCTTATTCTATGGAATACAAATTATGCTGTGTTCTCAGTTGAAGATAGTTCTTCCCAAATGGTACTTGGTGATCTTAAAATGCTTAATAATGAAAGGTGGAAGGTGACCACAATTTATGGGAGTACAGAGGTGAACAAAAGGAGGGAATTATGGAATATGTTAGATAAGTATTCCATTAGTGATCTTCCTATGGCAGTTGGTGGAGATTTTAATTGTTTATTATGTAAAGAAGATAAATTGGGTGGTAGAAGATTTGTTTATCATCAAGGATCAAGGGAGATAGAGGAATGCTTTCTCAATAATGATCTTCATGAAGTTGGCTTTATTGGTCCTAGATTTACATGGTGTAACAATAAGGTTGGTGGTGCTAGAATCCTTGGAAGATTGGATAGGTGCTTTGTAAATACGGCTTCTTTAAGCTCTTCTTTTCAATTGGTTGAAAGACATTTGGCTAGAATAGTTTCGGATCATTGTTCTATCTTATTACAATTCTAGAAGTTCTGTCCTAATTCCAGCTAAATGATCAAATTTGAGAACTGTTGGGCTTCATACCAAGCTTCATTTTGGGTGGTGAGGAAGGAATGGTACAGGAACTATCAAGGAAGCAATTCTCAAGTTCTCAAAAAAAATTTTAAAAGAGCCCTGAAGTCATTATTCTATTGGAGCAAGTCTAAGCATAAAGAACTCAATAGGTTGAAAGATGATCTCATAGATGAGATTATGGAACTTCAAAATAAAGAGACTTCCGTAGGGAGTCTCTCTGAACAAGACTATTGGAACCTTAAAGCTAAGGTGATGGATCTTAATGCTACCATGGCAAGATTGAATACTTGGTGGAAGCAAAGGGCCAAAGTAAAGTGGCTCAATGAAGATGATGGTAATTCTAAGTTTTTTCATACATATGATAGTGCTAGAAGGAACTCCAACAAGATAATTAAGGTTAAAGATGAAAATGGGATGTTGGTGGAAGATCAAGAGCAAATGGAGGGAGTTTTTATGTTGTTCTTCCAAAACAAATGGGAATCTAGAAGGAGTAATCTAGAAGGTTGGCCAACACCTATCAATTGTTTGAATAATCAGGACAGGATTTTTCTGGATTCGGATTTATCTCTGGTTGAAGTAGAAGATGTCTTAAAACAATTGGGAGGGAATACTTCCTCGGTAATGATGGCATTTCTCATACTTTCATTAAGGTTTATTGGGATATCATCAAGGATGACTTTTGGAAGGCTATAAGCCATTTTTTTAAACATGGTGAGCTTAACAAGGAATGGAAAGAAACTCTTATCATTCTAATCCCCAAGGTTTTAAATTCCATTCTTCCAACTAATTATAGACCTATTAGTATATTTAACACTGTGTACAAGGTGGCAGCAAGGATAATTTTTAATAGACTTAATTTGGTCGTTCCTAAACTTATTTCTGTGGAGCAAGCGGCATTCATTAAGGGGAGATCTTTATTAGATCATATTTTGGTGGGACAAGAAATTTTTCACAAACTTAGAATCTCCAAAGATACTAAAGGCCTAGTTTCCTTTAAAGTTGATATGGAACAAGCTTATGATTCCATGGCTTGGCTTCTCTAAGAAGAGTATTGGAATACTTCAATTTTCCATCTAAAATTTTTGGACTTATCATGGAGTGTGTTGAAGATCCTATGTTCTCTATTATCATCAATGGCAATTGTTCTAATTGGATCCAAGCTAGAAGCAATTTTCGGCAAGGTTTTCCCTTTTCTCCCATTCTTTTTATTCTTTGTTCACAACTTCTTTCAAATGCTTTTCATCATAGCTCCTATGGTATCAAGATTAATCCAGAGGGACCTAGAATTTCCCATTTATTGTATGTAGATGATGTGATAATGTTTTCCAAAGCTAACATGAAAGAGGTATTGGGAGTAAAGAAAATCCTTCATAATTTTTGTGAATGGACGGGGCAAAAAATTAACTACAGTAAATCTGTGATTATGTTTGGGAAACATGTGGAGAGAAGAAGGAAGAGATGTATATCTAGTATTATGGGCTTTAAATATGTCAAAGAATTCTGCTACCTTGGGATGAAGATGGCTTTGAGGAGACTCAAGAGAGATGATTTCAATTTATCATTGACAAAGCTTTGGATAAGCTCAATCAATGGGGTAGCAAATGCTTATCTCTACCCGAAAAGATTGTTTTGATCAAATCAGTGCTGCTAGCTCTCCCTACCTTTCACGTGACTCATTCATTAGTACCTAAAAAGGTGCTGGAAGATCTGGTCAAAATAAGCAGAGACTTCATTTGGAATAAGAAAAATGGTGCTAAGGGGTTGCATTATGTTAGCTGGTCTGATATGTGTAAACCGATTGAGTATGGAGGACATGGGTTACATTCAAACATATCTAGAATGACAATTCCGGGTTTAATCAGAAAATCGGAGGCTAATGGAACTGAAAATTATCTAATGTGGAATCAGATCAAGAAGGAAAAATTAAATGCTCGAATGGAGGTTTTCTGGTGGAGATTGAAGAGGAATGCTATTTCTTCTTTACAATTTTTATGCTATAGAAGGCTCATCCAAAATGCTAACTGCCCAAGGGGTTGTGAGACTATAGAAGATGTGGAGCATATATTGTGTGGTTGCGGTAAGCTCAAAGAGGTAATTCAACATTTGAACCATTGGGGATTCGATATTCCAATGTGTAATAGCAGTGAACATTGCATTAATTGGCTGGAATCCAATGTTTCGAGGAAAGGTATGGTGGTTAACCTGTATTGCACTATTGTGTTTCTATCTTGGAAAAGTAGAAACAAGAGGATACATGGTGGTGTCGAAGATAACTTTAACTTTATAGCCTCAGATGCCATTTGTCAAGCTTCGGTCTCTCACAATTTTAGCCATTATAATTTGGGCTTTTGGGATGTTAATCAGTCATTAAGACTGTCTAATGCTTGGCATCCTCCTCCACCCAATTGGCTAAAAGTTAATGTCGGCGCTTCACTTTTTTCAAATTACAAGGCGGGTATAGCTGCTATTTTTCGGGATAGCAAAGGAAGGTTCGTCTATGCTTATGGTAAATCCTTAATGCATTGGGATATAGCTCAATTGGAGTTGCTTGCCATTAATTCTCTTAAAGAGGATATCAAGGATTGGATGTTCAAATTCAAAGGCATATTCATTGAAGGAGACAACTCAAACATCATCTCTTACTTTAAAAAGGCTTGGAAGAATGGGAAGTTCAATGATGATGGTATGGAATTTCTTACAAAATTTAATTTTGTTATTTTTAATTGCATTAGTAGAGAATGTAATAAGTTAGCAAACTTATGTGCTAATTATGCTTTAGTGAGTAACTTTACTTGGGATGTTTGCTCTGAGAATAAGGTTCCTCCTTCATTTTTTAATACATTGAAGGAGGAATCTAATTTGTAGCTGCTTTCTCTTTTTATTAGTATTATTAAGCTTCAGCTTTCTTCAAAAAAAAAAAAAAAAAAAAAAAAAAAACTAGCCAAGGCTCGATAGTATTTGAAGAAAAATCATTAATTTGAGCCCATTAAATTCTCCTTTCAATTCTATAACAAGAAGCATAAATAAAAGAAGAAATATTAGAAGCTCGAGTGACCCTCGATGATTGCCCATCCATGGTTTTACTATTTTTAATTTTCTTCTTGCCCACTTTGGTATAAACCTCCTACACATTATTGCCATGATGTTTGGAAATAGGGGCAATAATGAAACATCAGTAATACACTCAGATTTTTTTAATTGAGAAGCATCCTTATTAGGCACAAATTCTCCTTCCTCTATATGGTTATTCTCATCACCCTCACCATTCTCAGGTTGGTCACCACTGGTATGGTTTAAAGCACAAGTACTATGAATTCGCTCACTTTCACTTTGAAGATGCTACACATCCTTTTTGTTGTAAACAAGCTTAGACCCTTCTTATGTAGCCTCATTAGATGGTACCAATATTTCACTTTAAATATTTTGAATAAAGGATCCATTAATTTTAGGCATGGTATGAGCATCAACTATATGAGGAATATCTAAATTATCTTCCTATTCCAAACTAGGATTATCCATAAGTATTGTTTCATTGTTATCCTCATTTGCCATAGTAACATTGTCAACATGTAAATGATCATTAGAACATTCTTATTATCAGGAATCACATTTTTAACCTCCTTGTTACCTTTTCTATGGTTAGGATGAACCATGTAAAAATCATTGACTGAGTGACCATGAGCCTTATAGTGAGAGCAAAAATCTTGTTTTTTTTTCAAATTCGACCTTATGTAGATAACCACCGTTCTCTGACCCATGCCACATCTCTCTAGGATGTTTTTTTGGTGATATCTAATTTGACCAGAGTCTTGGTCACCGAAGGTCGGGATTGAGTGGCAGTGGCTTGGTAAGTTTGAGGAGGTCTACCAAAAATTGATCCCAAAGCGTATAAAATATGAGAATAATAAAAAATGAAGTATGAAATTAGCAAATTAAAGCCATATAGGAACTATAGGAGTCTCTTCTTTAATATCATAAAAGGGAGTCCACTTAAGTAATCTTATTTTACAATTATTGATGTAATAAGATCTTCTAGAAAAATTTGACTATAGTCCAAATCATTAGAAAGTTGAATTGCAACATGCCTACCATCCAATAGACCAATAAAGAATATTCCAGATAGTTTTAGATTACCAAAAAAAAGAGCTGATGGAAACTAGGACATTTCAAAGAAAACTTTCCAACCAACATAAATTTGTGAGGAGAAGCAAGTTTCAAAAAATCATCATCATAAATCACCAGCGCAGGAAACCCTTTTACTGAAGATTTAGTAAAAGAAAAAGCAAAATCATTTAAGGAAGCATTACCTGCTAGAACATCACAAAAAAAAAAAAACAACAACTTTGGGTCAGAGTCATTACCAGATACACAAAAAAAGCCTTTATTAGGTCTCATATCACTCGAAGGAGGAATACCCCAAGGGGAGGGAGTAGAAGAGAATGGACTAGCTGTCATGATGAAAACTAAAAAATTAGGAGCTGAAGGCTAAAGGCCTCAGGCCACAAACATTATAAGAAAGCCAAGAAGAATAAATAAAAACAAAACACAAAAAAAAAATAAATAGTAAAAACCACAAAGAGCTACAGGAGGAACCTGATCACCAGAGCCAAAGTGTACCAATAAGAGAGAATATGAATGTTGCTGAAGTGTATTGCATATTGTGGTAAACTAGCTCGGTCCTTTGACACTAAAGAGGTCTTCTTACCAAAGCTTCCCTAAAAACAAACCTTAACATACAGAGGAACTTATGTGTAAGTTTGTAGGAACAATAGTGTGGAACTCCCTCTCATTCTCCCTTACAACCCATAAGGATGTTCTCTCTCTCACACACAAACTCCATCTTTTCTCTCCTAAGCTCTACGTTCTCCCATCAAGCTTTCTTTAGAAGAAAATACCCAATGAATGCCTAAAAGACTATTAAAATGTATTATAAGAAAGCTTAAATAGAAGGCTTTAAGAACCCTAAAACACAATTCTGTCGACTGATCATACAGTAGGATTTTAGAACATCTAGTATAATTAGTTCATAAAACCCCTATTAGTAGTGCATAAAGAGTAAGGTGATGTACTATCAATTCAAGTATTTAAGCTGATTGTCTAGTACTTGTTGTAAATCTAGCTTCAAGGATTATAATTTTGATGATAACAAATATTATTGGCATTCCTATTTCTTTACTACTGTTATGATTGCACATCTATTTTAATTGCCCTACCTACTAATATTTTAGGTCCACAAGGTCAATTATAATTCAAGCCAGCTCAAAATTGGGTAGATTATGACTGAGTCAGTCTGTTACTTTAATTCCTGTGGTTTTTATTTTTTCTTGAGTCAAATATAATAAGGTGGATCCTAGTGCTAAGTAACATTGCACATACACACTTAGGAGGAGAAATTCTATAAGTTTAAAAGTTTTTTTTATTTTTAATCATATTGTACTGGATGATCCAAAATTATCCTAGCTGATCCATTAAAAATAGAAACTCTAATTAGGGCATCTATGTTAAGTCAGCTAGATTAAGCAAATCATCCTGGATGATCTTCACATCATCTTGGACAATATGCTCTAATAAAAAATACTTAGTCTCCTAACTCATTTAGGCAAGATATTATTTTTAGAAATTGTACATGAAGATTCCATATCATCTTGGATGATTCATTAGAACCATGCTTAAATTAGTCAGCTGATCCAGGAAAGTAATTAAGGTTAGATTACTTGATCATATCATTCTGGATGATTGTATGATCATCCTAGATGATTAGTAAGAAAAAAGTTTAATCTTCTCCTAAATGACCTGGATGTCTTGAACAATGTGCTAGATGATCAGTTATAATTCTTCATCATTCAGATGATTCTATTGGATGACCCAAACTATATGTTGGATGATAATCACTAATTTTGATCTAATAATATAGGATGATCCAAGCATCGTCTTGAATGATAAGTTATATTTCTTCATCATCTAACATGGATCTTCTGGACATCTCAAACAATGTGCTGGATTATATGTATAATTTTGAACTAGTTGTATAAGATGATGTCCTCATCATCCTAGATGATTAAAATAAATAATGTGTTCTAATCATCCAGCACACCTAGATCATCTTGGCTAGAAAGGTTAAACTACACTGATCATATAGGACGATCTGTCGATCATCCTGGACGATCTGTCGATCATCCTGGACGATCTGTCGATCATCCTGGACGATCTGTCGATCATCCTGGATGATCTTTTACAGCAAGTTACAAATTAGAGTAATTTTTAAGGCCTTATTTATAAGATCTCTAATTTATTAATGAGAGCATCTTTTACTATTGTCCTAACCTGGGAGAGCTTAGAGAAGGAGAGGGAGAGCTTGGGAGAGAGAGAGAGAGAGAAAGAGAGAGAGAGAGAGAGAGAGAGAGAGAGAGAGAGAGAGAGAGAGAGAGAGAGAGAGAATCTTGTGAGGTGTTCACAAAGGTTATTCCATGCAAGGATTCAAGTTGTCTTCTCCATTCATCATCCTTGGCTCCTTGGTGGCTCTAGGGAGGTCTTTGTCAGCATTAGATCAAGGTTCTCTGTATGCTTCAGGAAGAAGCAAAAGGAGTTTGGGTTCTCTGCCTCATCGAGGTCAGGGAAAAGGAGTTTGTAAAGGCTTCTCCACCTTACTGTAGGAGCTAAAGGAGAGTCACTGTGTTTTAGTACAATACATAGAGGAGAAGCTATAGGGAGTGGACGTAGGTCAAGTTGACTGAACCACTATAAAATATGGTGTGTTCTTTCTGCGTTATTCCTGCACTTTATTTTTGGCATATTAATTTATATGGTTGATTGTATTTGTTTTCAAATATTCAAAAATGTTTCAAAGAGATTTTGCTTTTTGTTTAAGAATTTTTAAAATTACCAATTCACCCCCCTCTTAGTTAGCCTCGGGCTAGTTCATAAGGGCTTAACAACCCTAACAAACTTTTAGTATGATGTAAGCATTGTCCAGTACGATGTAAGCATCATCTAATATGATTAGTTTAATTGAATTGGATTCTCATCTCGTATGATTGGTGATGATAAAATATCATTCCACATAAATATTGGGTCGTAAGTATGATTGGATAGAATCATCCTGTATGATATGACTATACCAATTAATTTAAATTTGATATGTAATTATAGGATTAATTTAGACAGGATTTAATTACATCATACAATATGATATCAATCATACAGTATGATTATTACATATTTTGAATTTCAAAATATTACCTAAATTTTGATTGGCGGCTAGGATAATGATTTAAAATAATCATCCTGTATTATCTATATCATACACTATTATTAGTTCTAATTGATTTAATTATCCTAATTAGTTATTTTAATGATTTTGTACAGAACCGATCGTACAATACAATATGGATCATATAGTATGATTAGTTTATAAAATTTAACTTCTAATTTTCTCATTATCTCACTAACCTGAGTGTGCGTGCATGATCACCAAGCTAGCATACACCATTACAGGACTTGACTCTAGAAATAAAAATAATAATAATAATAACCACTCGTTCTTTTAGCATACCCTATTCTACCCAATCTTGAGGCCTTAATCTTCTTTGGATTGGTGCATGGTGTACCTGAAATATTAGTACACACAAAAATAAATTTGCTCTACAAAATCTAGGAGATATGAATATGCAATCAGTAATGTTTGTTAGCATAAAAAGGATAAACTCAGTAGCTCGAGTTGCAACACATCCTACTATGTGTTTTTTAGAAAGGGTGATTACATGATTTGGAGGAGATTGTCTAATATTAAATTGGTGGCTGAGAACTTAATCCAATGGGGTCTGGGTTGGGGAAATATCTTCTTCTCGTAAGATCATTGGATAGCTTCTTCTTCTATTGATGTTTTGGTCAATACTAATTCTACTTTTACTGCTAAAGTGATTTATTTAGTTTCAGGTATTACTTGGGATTACGATAAATTATTGAAGGTGATCCCTAAATATGTGATTAGTGTTATTCTGAAAACTCCTTTGAATGTTGAATATGAAGAGTGCCTTTTATTTAAGCTTTTTAGCATTGGTAACTTTATATTGAAAGTAGCTTGGTTTTAGAATGAAGAAGCATGTCTCTTTTGTGCTCTCAATGATATGGTAGAAAGTATTACCTCTATAATTTTTATCTTCATTTGGAGAGTTATGCACTGGTATATCTCAACTGATGATAATTTGATATCTAGAGGTTTCATTCTTCTCTCTAAACCTGTTAACATAAATAAAGTGCAAAATTCAATCTCATATCATGCTCCTTTTTCTCTTCTTATATTAGCTTTTTTTTAATATGTATTTCCACTTTGCTTTCACAAAAAGGACTTTTTTCTCCTAAACTAGTTGACCTGCAATTCTAACACCATTCAAAACTCCAAGATTCTAGAGAGAGAAACCGTCGTTTTCAAATTTTTTTTGAGGGTTTTGTTCCGCTCTTCACGGAATTGGACGCTCAGGTGTTCATGGATGGCCGCCGGCCTTCTTCGGCAGCAGGAATTGGTAATGATAAGGAGGGAAGTTCTGTATTGCCGGTTACGGAGGTTGGTTGTCGATCTTCTTCAGGCTTGAAAACTGGTTTTAGGGATTCTTGTGATCAAGATTTGGGTGGTGTTTCCTGTAAGAAGGCTGGGGAAGGTATTTTTTCTCATCCTTTGGGACCGCTGTTAATAAAGGAGAATTTGGATTCGTCCAAGAAGAAGGTTTTTATGGATGGAAAGGGGAAGGAAATCGTTATTGAAGGGGAACCTGTTTCGCCTGTGATAGTTAATAATATATCTGAATTTAGTTCTGTTGATCCAGCAGCTACATCTTCAAAAATGAATATTTATGTTAACAGGTTCGACAGTTCTAATGTCATCTCTGGTATCGGCCATGGAGTAAAAGAGGATATTGGTAATTCTGGGGTTCATTTATTACCAAGTTCTGTTTCTCGTGATGCTAAGTTGGTAGACAAGATTAATGACACAATGCCTGTTAAGAGTTTGGCTAAAGGGGATGTTAACCCTTGGAGAAGGAAGCCCTACATTATGTTGAATTTCAATGAGAGTGCGATGGTCTTCTCGGAGGATGGTAAGATGGTGAAGCTGATTGAAGAGAAAGAGGTTTTGAATTCTCAGAAACTTATGAAGTCTTTGGTAATCAAGGTGTTTGGAAAGGAAGTTCCTCCTCATATAGTGGCTTGGGAAATGCGAAGACAGTGGAAGCCATTTGGGAATTTCCACTTTACTACCTTGGGGAAGGGGTGGTTTTTATGTTCCTTTGAATCTTCAGAGATGATGGAAGGTGTTTTAGCAGGAGGACCTTGATTTTTCAATGATTCTATTGTGGGGATGGAGAAGTGGTCTTTAGATTTTTCCACTCTATCTTTAAAAGGCTTAACCTCACCAATTTGGATCAGAATGCCTCACTTGCCCTTGCAATGTTGGGATGAAGTGAATGTGGCTTGCATTGCTTCTTCCGTTGGGAAACCTTTGATGATGGATGGTAATATGTTCCAGTGGGGGAGAAGGGAATTTGCCAGAGTTTGTGTAAGGGTAAGGTTGGATCAGTGCCTTCCTTTAGGAGTTTGGGTCGAGAGTATCTCTGTGAAATTCTTTCAAAAATTTGAGTATGAGAAAGTATCTACTCTTTGCTATGGATGTGGAATGGTGGAGCATCTTAAAAATGATTGCAAATTAAAGACTGCTGGGAACTCGGGCATGGAGATGAATGGTGGAGGGACTATGGAAGCCAAGGAGGTTGAGAAAGTTAAGGAAGATGTTGCTGATTCATCGTATGGTCCTTGGATTATGGTAAAGAAGAAGTTTAATCGAAGACCTGTTATTCATAAAGACAATCCAAGAGAAGTGAAGAAATAGTGGATGAAATTGGGTGGAGCTCATAATGAAGTGGAAAAGGATATAAATCATGGTAAAGATACTTTACACAAGGAAAATAATGTTGCTGTAGATGTTTACCTGGAAGAAGGGGAGATACCTGGTGAAGAGGAAATGGTGGATTCTGTTAGAAAATCTGTTTGTATTGAAGATTCTACGTTAAAGGCAAATGAATCTACTGGTGTTCCTCCGAAGACCAATGGTATGTTTGCTGTTGTTAATACCCTGGTTATTCCAGCTGGTTTAAATAAATTTGCTGTGTTAGATGGGGTGGAAGAGAATGGAATAGGAGATGTTTGTGTTAAAATTAATTTTGGAGATTGTGTGGAATTCAAAGAGGAAGGATTTCCTTCCATTATTGGAAGCCCTGATGATAATGATAAAACTAAGGGATTTGTGGAGAATAGGTGTGCTACGAGAAAGGAGATTGAGGCTGTTTCTAGTGGAGAAATAGTGAAAAATAAGCTTGCCAAGGAGCTTAAAGCTTTGGGACCTATTAAAATAAGTTCAAGGGGTAGAAATGTGGATGGCAGTTTGAAAAAAAAAAGGTGGGGGCTCTTCCCCTAAACTTTTTTAATGGAATATGTTATATTCTGGAGCTGTAGGGAGGCCAAAAAGAGGGAGGCCTTCCACTATTTAAAGGAGATTATCAAAGACTACAAAGTTTTTTTTGTAGGGTTGATTGAGACTAAAATCTCTTCTATGGATAAAGATTTGTTTGTAAGAATGATGGGGCTTGATTGGGATTTTTACCTTCTTCCTTCAGAAGGGCTTTCTAGTGGTATAATGGTACTCTGGAGATCGGATGTGGCATCCTTTTTGATTTTAAAAACTCAGATCAGTGTGTAGTTGGTGATCTCAATGTCTTCAATAGAGGAGTTTGGATGATTTCTACGGTTTATGCTAGTAAGGAGACTCTGAAAAGAAGGTATCTTTGGGAACTTGTTCAGGAGGTTTCCCACAGAGATATTCCTTCTATTGTGGGAGGGAATTTCAATTGCATCTTGGATCAAGAAGATAAGAAGGGTGGTAGAAGATTCAAATTCAATCAAGGTTCTTTGGAAATGATGAAGTTCATGAATGAGAATGACTATCATGAAGTGGGGTTTGTTGGTCCTAGGTTCACTTGGTGCAGCAACAAGAGTGGTGGAGAAAGGATCTTGGAAAGACTAGATAGGTGTCTTTTTAACTCCTTGGCTATCGAAAAAATCCAGATTACCGTTATTAGACATCTTGCTAGAGTCGCTTCGGACCATTGTCCGATTGTACTTAAGATGTTTGAATCGGTTTGTATAAGTAAAGGTGGTTTGAAGTTTGAAGATACTTGGCTTTCTTATAAGACCGCTGAGAATATTTTCTCTAGAAGATGGAGGAGACCCTTTCTGGGAGATGACATGGAGGTTCTCAACAAAAAATACAAGAAGACCTTGAAAGATTTATTTTATTGGAGGAAGGCTAGGTTGAAGAATTTCTCTTTGGAGAAAGACAGATTAAAAGCTGAAATTTTAACTTTACAAGAGGAAGAATCTAGGCATGGGTGGTTAACAGAGGTGATGCTATGTGATCGTTAGTTGTTATGTTTTTATGTTTCATGCAATGTTAAGTGATGTTGATGTTTATATTTTATCTCTTTTTTTTGTGTAATGTGATTTGTTAGTTTTTATATGTTTATGTATTTGTGTCTTTGTATTGATATAATCCATGCACAATGTACTATCTTCTACCAATGATATCAATAAAAGCTATCCTGTCTTGTTTTACTATTTTTTATTTTATTTCAAAAATGTGTGTTAGCCTATATGTTCATCCTTGAAATATTGATCTCATAAGTGTTATATTTAGAATTGTAATACAAAATTGATTTCATAAGATAATCCAATTTTTCAAAAATTTAAGTTGTGATTATTACTTGATCTAGTTAAAGAATGTCAATCTCATGTCTCTTGTTAGACTAACATAATTTTTATATTATAATTGTAATTATGATATTTTCTTATTTTGTATTTCTCTTATCAATATAAATATTATTGTACTTAGAGAAATTTGAGATTTTAGATTACTGATTTTGGAAAGATCAAAAATACACTTGATAATGTACAAATGTACAAAATATCAAAAGAATGTGTAATGGTTCGCAAATTGAAAAAGAGGCACAAAATTAACCCAAAAATAAAAAGATGCACAAAGTGTGCCACAAAAATTGTAAAGATGCGCAAAGCACCACAAGTATATGCTCTTTCCTCAATCTTTTAATCTTTAAATTCAAATTAATCTTCTGTGCAATTTTATTTTGTATTGAATTTTGAAATATATAAATTTTTTATTCATCTACTTTGCAATAGTTTTACTTATTTTATTATCTAAACAGATTCATGATTTTGATATTTTTTCTTCTTGTCTATGTTATATCTATACTTAAATCATATGAATCTTTTTATTTCTCTAATGCATTTAATTTTTACTTGCAAATATAACTCAATCTCTTTAAAGGATCGATTATCAAAGGATTTTTATATGACTTCTTACATTTCTGGATTAGTTTGGTTTGTCTCTTCTTCTCTTTTTGCTGTTGTCAAAAAGGGGGAGAAATATTATCTAAAGTTTTTTTTATGTGTTCTTCTTAAGTGTTTTAACGTGTTTTAACATGTTGTTCGTATTTTTGTGTTTCTATTTTTTTATAAAAATTTAAAAATTGGGATTAGTTAAATAAATATGCCCCTTATTCTCACATGCTTATTTATTCAGGGGGAGTTTAGGAGAAACTTAGGAATTTAAAAATTATACAAACAATAATTATTTTGCCATCATCTAAAAGGCGGAGTTTGTTGAGAAAGTTGAAACTTAGCTTTGCGTGCTTCATTCTTGCAACTTATATGTTTTGATGATTCCAAATATTATTATTTTGAGTATTACTTTCTTCTAACACATTTTGGAAGAATTGTTTTTTGGCTCTTATGTATACTAACATTTCAGGAAAATCATACTCTAGATTGTTGAAGACTTCAAATCAAAGATCTGCTTGTTATTTTTTTTGGTAACTTGGAGTCTGTATTTGTTTTACTTGAGTCATGGAGAGGGTGACTGTAATTAAGTAACTCAGTATACACACACCGTGGGAGAACTTTAAAATTCACAATTTTTAATACTGATCGTATAGGACAAATTATGTTCGTACGGGACGATCAGATCAGTTATACACCTCCAAGAGCAAATGGAACGAATAAAGGGTGAGGAAAATTTTTTTTTAAGTGATGTTCTTTCAGACGAATAGTCTCATTCATCCCTGGATGATGTCCTCTGGATTTTCAATTTGAACTATTCATCCAGATAAATAGTCCAATTCATCCCTGGACGATGTCCTATGGATTTTCAATTTGAACTGTTTGTCCAGACGAATAATCCCATTCATCCCTGGACGATGTTCTCTAGATTTTCAGTGTGAACTGTTCATCCAGTCGAATAGTCTCATTCGTCCCTGGATGATGTCATCTGGATTTTTAATTTGAATTGTTCATCCATATGAATAGTCCCATTTGTCCCTAGATGATGTCCTATGAATTTTTAGTTTGACCTGTTCGTCCAGATGAATAGTCCCATTCATCCCTAGATGATGTCCTCAAGATTTTCAGTTTATTCTATTCGTCCAGACGAATCGACACCTCCGTCCCTGGATGATTTTCTCTGTTCTTTGAACTTGTGATTCATCCTATTTTTTTGTCCCAACGAACCTTTGAAATAATTGTTCATACCGAACAAACTATATTTGTATGGGGCGATGATCGGGTACGAAGGAATTTCATACCAATGCACAATTAGTTCGAACGCAATAGTTTTTACACTGTTCGTATGTACAAAATTCGATCGTACAGGACGATCAAGTATGTACTGAATTGAAATTTTGTAGTTTTTGGATGGTTTTTCGTGTCTTTCTTATAAAAGGTCCACCTAAATCTGTCTTGAAATCTTTTTGTCTATTGGTCTTCATGCATTCTGAAGAGAGATTCAAGGAGAGAGTGAAAGAGAGTGTTTGAAGGAGAGTTCTTACTACTGGAGCGTAAAGGGGTCACTTGATATTTAAAGGTAAGAATCTCCATTTATGATTTTTGATTACTTCACTCTTTTCTCTTGTCCTTCTAGATTTCTCGTGAGAAGTTCTTTTGAGAAGATCCGGTTCTCTGCCGATACTTAGAGAAGTGTGAAATGATGAAAGGTTCTCTGCCTACACTTGGAGAGTGTAAACAGCGGAAGGTTCTCTGGATACACTTGGAGAGTGTGAACAGCGGAGGGTTCTTTGCCTACACTTGGTGAGTGTGAACAGCGGAAGGTTCTCTTCCTACACTTGGAGAGTGTGAACAGCTGAAGGTTCTCTGCCTACACTTGGAGAGTGTGAATAGCGATAGGTACTCTACCTACACTTGGAGGGTGTAAAAGGATGACGGTTCTCTACCGCACCGGGTAGTGGTGGAAGAGAGTTTTTGTGAAGGCTTCTCCGCCTTACTGTGGGGGCAAAAGGAGAGGCACTAAGTGGTAATAGTGCAATACCTGAAGTGGGAGACTTCAGGGAGTGGATGTAGGTCGTGTTTGATCGAACCACTATATATCTTGTGACTTTTTATTTTCTGCTACTTTTTTACTTTATTGTTTTCTGTTGATCTGGGGTTGAAAAATTTTTTTCAAAACATTTCACTGTAAGATTTTTTATCGGTTTAAAATATAAAAGGGAAATTTTTAAATTACCAATTCACCACCCCCCTCCCCCCCTCTTGGTTAGCCGTTGGGACATAAGCTTAGGTCTAAGAACCTAATTCAAACTTAACAAGTCTCAACAGAAACCCTAACCCGTACCAAACCACATTAGAAAAATGATGTCACTACTCCAGTAACCAAGACACTAATAATTTGCTAAAGAAACAGAGAAATATAACTCAAAGACACATAAATAAATAAATAAATCCTTATAGTAAGACCCTACAAGCTAAGATAATAGGTGAGATGAATAGACCCAAAGGGCAGCATTGCAACCAACTTCAAAGTAGCCATATAGCTTTATCAGCATTAATAAAGAGAAGTCCAAGAGAACCCACGAAAGGCCCCCAAAACTGCACAAAAACCAAACACAAACCAAAAGTTATAGTTTCTAAACCCAAATCACCAATAAATCAAATCCCAGAATTCCAAATATAATCATATAAAGATCATGCCCAGCCAAACACCCAGAGTAAATAAAGATATACCATATAAAGGCTAGAAATAATGAAGATCATATTTTTTTTATGTAAAAAGGCAACACCACCTCAAGTGTGTTGTTTCAGTAAGGTCATCAATAATAATATCTAGCTGCCACATAAATTTAATCCAAAACCACCTCAAACACCGTGGACCGATATAGCAGATGTAGATAGTATCAGACCAAACTAAATGACATAGTGTTGCGGATCAATGGTTTATCATTTTGATGATAGAAAACATTTTTATTTCTCTACGACTATCTTATGTACTGACATTTCAGGTTCACACGATCGAACTGCAATTTGGAACCAGCTCAAGATTGGGTAGACTAGGTCTAAGTCAATTTGTACCTTTTTTCTTTCTTGAGTCTGTTGTATTTGTTGTGGCTCTTGATGCTTTGTAACATATAAGAGTTTCTGTTTTGGTAATATCATCCTGGACAATATTTATATCGGCCGGGATGATCTGTCCAAAAGCAAAAACTCTAATTAGGGCATCCTCATTAAGGCAACCGTCATTAGCTGATCGGCCTGGACAATACCTATATAGGCCAGGACGATAGTCTCAATTCAGAAAGAATCAGTCGCCATAATTAGTTTAGGAATTCCTTATTTTAGGAAATTGGCCAGGATAATCTTTATATCGTCCAGGCCAATCTATCTCAATTATGCCTAAATTGATCTGGTATCTTTGGAAAACATTAATGGTTCATTGATACGATCACATCGTCCGGGATGATTGCCTGATCGGCCGGGATGATGTCCTGGACGATCTACATCGGACAGCTCGAATTCAGGGTGATGATCAGGATGATTGAAATTAGTTTTAAACTAATCGGCCTGGACGATCATGATATCGGCCAGGATGATGTAACCAATTTTCTTCTGATCGTCCCAAATCGTCCCGGGCTAATGAGCTGAATTTGTACTGATCGGCTAGGATGATATACCTATCGTCCTAGACGATAATGTCAGCAACTTGCATTAATCAGCTCATTTTTAGCTCTTCTATTTAAGCTATGATAAGGCACTTGGTAAGTGTCTTTGGCAGCCATTGTAGCTTCGTTCTTGTGGGGGAAACTTCAAGAGAGAGCTTGAAAGGGAGAGAGGAAAGGGTGGAGTTTGAGAGGGAGAAGATCCTGTGAGGGGGGGAACTCAAGGGAGAGTGGAGGGGATTCCACACGGTTGCTCCGGCGAACTCGCACATTAGTACCATCGGATTCAAGGCTTGTCTCGAGGTAAGTTCACCAAAGAAGAAGATCTCTTTGGTGTCAAAGGACCCGGCGACTCCGCGGCACCGGGGAAGGTGGAAGTTATTTTGTAAGGGCTTCTCCGCCTAGCTGTGGGGGCTAAAGGAGAGACACTTGTTGGAGGGTGCCTCCAAGGAGTGGACGTAGGTCAAGGTTTGACCGAACCACTATAAATTCGGTGTGTTCTTTTCTTATTATTGCTTCTGTATTTATTTCTTCCGCACGTTATTTCTATTATGGTGATATTGGTTTTGGTTTGTGTTTTGATTTAAAGATTCTTCTTTTCCAATTCACCTCTCTCTTTATTTAGCCTTGGGACACTTCTATAGGGCTTAACATCCCTAACGAACTTTCTAGTGCCATCAGAGCACTTTCAAGTGGTATCAGAGCCGTTTTCAAAAAAAAAAATAAGTTTTTAAAAGCTTTTGAATTTCAATCCATGGCTAATCGTAATCTTGCAGAAGGTTATTCAATTACTAGACCTCCTTTATTTGAAAATATGTCTTTTGATTTTTGGAAAACCCACATGTCTATTTTCTTGCAATCGATTGATTTTCACATGTGACATATAATTTTAACTGATTATTCATCACCGTCATGTATTATTTATGGAGTTAAAACTGATATTCCTTTTAATCAATGGAATAGGGAAGAACAAGTAAATGCTCAATTGAATGCAAAATCTTTAAACTGCTTTTTCTGTGCTTTAAATTCTAAAGATTTTATGTTAGTATCCACGTGCACTACTGGTAAGGAAGTTTGGGATAAACTACACACCATATATGAGGGCACTAGTGAAGTCAAGCAATCCAAGTTGAATTTGTTAATGCATGATTTTGAACTATTTTCCATGAAACATTATGAGACGATCTTAGACATGTACACTAGGTTCATTCAAATTGTAACATCATTGCATGCCTTAGGAAAAGAGTTTTCAAATTTTGAAAAAGTGAATAAAATTCTTCGTTGTTTACTTGAAAAATTTGATGCCAATGTTGTTGGTATTTGTGAATCAAAAGATTTGAATGATTATTTTATTGATAATTTGATTGGCTCACTCATTGCCTACGAGCAAGGTTTGGGTCAAAGACTTTTGGATGCAGGTGAAACGATTGTTCTAAAAACTGAAGATACGAAAAAAGATTGCTTAGTTGGTGATGAATGCAATTGCTTGTCAAGCAAATCATAAAGCTCACCAAAGCATAAGCAAAAGTGGGAAAAAGGTAAAAGTGGTAAGGATGTCCAAATTTCTTCTAACGTTATTTGCTTTCGATGCAGGAAGCCTGGACATATAAAAAATCAGTGCCATAATTTAAGAATTCTTCCTACGAAAGAAAAGGGCAAGGCGAAGCAAAATTTAAACTGGGGAAATAATGAAAGGCAAAAAATCTCATGGGCAGATCTGGTTTCTGAAGCATCGGACCAGGAGAGAGATAATGGTTAAAAGCCTTTCGTGTTTTTGTGTTGTGTTTTTATTTTTATTTATTTTATTTTTTTGTTGTCTTTTCTTTGAAATTTTTGTTTTTGTGAAAGATTTTTCTCTGATCAACACACACATTCACTTTTCTAAAAATGAAAAATCTACTTCCTAATTTTTTTGAAATCTTTGGTAAGTTGTGTTTGACTTCTCTAAAACAGTTAAAGGAGGAAACTCATGTTTTTGACTCTGAATTTCTATTTTCTAAAAGAGGTAATTCTACTTTTGATTTAAAATCTTCATCATATTTTAAATTGGATTTTGAAACTGATTTTTTTTTCATCTCCCTACATTTTTTCTATCGCATAGAAATCTTTTGCAAGATTGTTGAATCCACTTTAAAATTTTCTTAATCAAGTTGTTCATGTTGTCAATAATTTGGGTTTACTTTCGTTTTGAAAATATAAGAAAGAAAGTATATTTTTTGAAAAAAATAATAAAAAAGTGGCCAATGATGCCAAACCAAAAGATGCGCAATGACGCCAAATTGAAAAAAAAAATAATACATAAAGTGTATTAAAAATCAAAAGATGCTCAAAGAGCCATTCAAGTGATAAAGGGCATAAAATGAGCCCACACAAAAATATGCTTATTTTTTCTTATACTACTAAAAGCCTAAGAAAATCCTTGATATGTTCGAAACTTGTGCTTGAAAATCTTGGTTCCTGATTCAGCAATTCGTACATTGATCTTCTATTAGATATATTTTTTGAAAGGAGTTTTGAAAAATTAATGTTTCTTTTTCCTATTTATTCCTTGATTTGGATATTGGATTAAAAAGTTTTTGAGCCTTTAAAAGAACTTGAGTTGGGCCTATCAAACTCTGAATTTCTAACCTTTTCTGGGCTATGTGTTGTCAATCCAATTCTACTAAGTTTTTTATTAAAACCAAGAGGTAACTTTCTCATTTTAAGAATATTTATTTTTCACTAGATCAGGGAATGTTTTTTTTTTCTTCTTTTGATCATTTTCTTTTTTTTTGTGCATCCTCTCTTTTTGATAATGTCAAAGGGGGAGAATGTATTGTTAAATTTGTATGTTTTTTTATATCCTTTTTTTTCAAAAGTAAAAATAAAAAAAATATTTTCTCCCCTATTTTTAAAGGTTTATTCTAGTGAGGGGGAGATTAGGAGAAATTGTTTTTTTTTTGAAAAATCAAATTGAATTGTTTGTCATCATAAAAAAGGGGGAGATTGTTGTGGATCAATGGTTTATGATTTTGATGATAGCAAACATTTTTATTTCTCTACGACTGTCTTATGTACTGACATTTTAGGTTCACACGATCAGACTGCAATTTGGAACCAGCTCAAGATTGGGTAGACTAGGTTTGAGTCAATTTGTACCTTTTTCCTTTCTTGAGTCTGTTGTATTTGTTGTGGCTCCTGATACTTTGTAACGTATAAGATTCTTCGTTAGTAATAATGGAGGTTCGAAGAACATGCTGAATGGTTCGAGCCTTACGATTAAGAGTATACACCTTAGGTAAATGAACTTTATTTCCAAACCCTCTAATAACCTCATTTATCATAGTCCAGTCAAAGTTGGAGGAAGAAGTGAAAGTATGGGCTTTAATCCCTTGAGTCCTTAAGTTTAAAAATATTCCCATTTGTGCTTTTATTATCTCTACTTTCTTCTTAAAAACATATGATCTAATCATAGTTTGGTCAGAGTTAAAAGACATATTTGCAAGGAAGTAATGGAAAGTTTCCTTGTTTTAGAGGTGGACTAGACTCAGAATAAATGCAAACTGTGTAGAAGCAAAAAGTTCCATAATTTGAAAAGTGATTTGTTCTTGAAGAAGGACTCTAAAGGCGATGATTTTGGCAGATACGAACCTAAGGAAGGATTCCTCATTTTCTTTTGACAGAAAGTTTTCTCCAGGGTTTTTAAAGTGGGTGTTAAGATAGTTGCTATTTGCATGCCTTACATTTTTGCAACTTATGTAGTTTTGATGATTCCAAACATTATTGTTCAAATGTGTAGTTATCTCCTAACAATTTTAGAAGATTTGTATTTGCTCTTGTGTGTACTAACATTTCAGGAAAAACGAACTCCAGACTACGAAGACTTCAAATCAAATTCAGAATGAGATACTTTGTAAAATTTGATGTTTGTATTTCTTTGAAATTAAATTGAAAGGGAGTGATTGTAATTGAGTGAATAAAAACATACACACACACACATAAGGAGATCATAAAAAATTTATACTAATCGTACTGGACGATATCCGTTCGTACGGGATGATCAGACAGTTATCTCCTATTGAGCACATAGAACGAATAGGAACTTGCTTCAAAATTTTTCTAAGTCCTATTCGTCGAGGACGAATTTACAATCGTCCAGGGCGATTGGTCCTCTGGAAAATTTTCATCCAGACGAAATTAATAATCATCCAGGACGATCTGGTCTCTGGAAAATTTTTGTCCAGACGAAATTAAATTATCGTCCATGGCGATTGGTCCTCTGGAAATTTTTTGTCCAGACGAAATAAATAATCATCCAGGACGATCGGTCCTCTGTAAAATTTTCGTCCAGACGAATATATTTTCGTCCAGACGAATATATTTTCGTCCAAACGATTAACCGACTTAGAACGGTTTTCAACAGTTTCTAGAACCGACCTAGTATTAACCATTCATACAGGACGAACCTAGTTCGTACAGGACGATCAGCTGTACGAAGTCATTTTCATACACTTATACAAATAAGGTCATTTCAAATTGTTTAAGT
The DNA here is from genome assembly GCA_022539455.1 of Dendrobium nobile. Taxonomy (NCBI): domain Eukaryota; kingdom Viridiplantae; phylum Streptophyta; class Magnoliopsida; order Asparagales; family Orchidaceae; genus Dendrobium; species Dendrobium nobile. The sequence goes on from CM039734.1 coordinate 24,910,904, forward strand.
AAAATCGTCCAGGACGATCCACGATCGTACGGGACGATCCACTGCGTACAGAATTGAATACTTGTAGTATTTGGGCGGTTTTTCTTGTCTTTTGTATAAATAGTCCAAATTTGACTGCCACCCAATCTTTTTGTCATTTGATCTTTGTGCCTCTTAAGAGAATAGCTAAGGAGAGAGTGGAAGAGAGCTTTCAAGGGAGGATTTCTACCATTGGAGCGAGAAGGCTTCACTTGGATTTCAAAGGTAAGAGTCTCTACTTGTGAATTGGGATTACTTCACTCTTTTCCTTCTTCCTTCTAGATTCTTGTGAGAAGATCTGTCAAGGAGATCCGGTTCTCTACCGACACTTTGATAGTGTGAATAGCCGAAGGGTTCGCTGCCTACACTAGGAGAGTGTGAATAGCTGAAGGGTTCTCTGCCTACACTTGAAAAGTGTAAACAGCCGAAGGGTTCTCTGCCCACACTAGGAGAGTGTGAAAGGATGACGGTTCTTTGCCAACACTGTGGATTGTGTGAAAGGAAGAACGGTTCTCTGCCTACACTGGGGATTGTGTAAAAGGACGACAGTTCTCTGTCGCACCGGGGAGTGGTGAAAAGAGTGTGTTGTAAAGGCTTCTTCGCCTTGCTGTGGGTGCAAAAGGAGAGTCACTATTGGTATTAGTGCAATACTCAGAGGGTGCCTCTGGGGAGTGGATGTAGGTCTGGTTTTAGACCGAACCACTATAAATCTGGTGTCATTTACTTTACTGTTTTTACGTTTCCGCATTTTAATTTTAGTTTTAAAAACTCTGTGGTTGAAAAATATTTTCTATAAAAATCTAAAAGAAATAATTTTATTTCGGTTCAACATAATTTTAAAAGAGGGCTTAAATTTTTAAACTACCAATTCACCCCCCTCTTGGTAGCCTTGGGATATTCACTTAGGCTTAACAATCTAATTACTAGACTCAATAAGTGGTATCAGAGCTTCATTTCAAAATCATAAGTTTGAACTACTTTTTGATTAACATAGAAGGCTACATTTGGAAACCGAAACACACCTGATGGTTACTCTATCACTAGACCTCCACTGTTTGACAATATTTCTTTTGATTTTTGGAAAACACGCATGTCTACTTTCTTACAGTCACTTGATTATCGCATGTGGATGCTAGTCCAGGATGGCTACACAAAACCAACTAGATTAGTTGATGGAGTTATGGTAGAAATACCTTTTGCAGATTAGACTATAGAAGAACGTGACTTAGCACAATTAAATGCCAAATGTCTAAATAGTTTCTTTTGTGCTTTAAAATCTGAAGACTACATGTGGGTTTCTACTTGTGAAAGTGGAAAGGACATATGGGATAGACTTTGTATAACTTATAAAGGGACAAATGAGGTTAAGAAATCAAGACTCAATATTTTGTTACATGACTATGAATTGTTTTGCATGAAACCTAATGAATCTATCTCTGACATGTATACAAGATTCACACAAATTGTCACTTCTTTGCATGCACTTGGTAGGGAATTAACTAATGCTGAAATGGTTAATAAAATTCTTCGATGTTTACCTACTGCTTATGATGCTAAAATTACTGCAATTATAGAGTCTAAAGATCTTAACATTTACTCTATTGACAATCTTCTTGGCTCACTCATTGCTTATGAGCAAGGATTAAGTCAAAGAAAGATTGATGCAGGTGAACCACGAAAGGAGAAAAATATTGCACTAAAGGTGGAAGAGTCAGAAAGTGAACACTCACAACCTGAGGATGAAGATTATATTGCACTGATGACTAGACAATTCAGAAGCTTTTTAAAGAGGAAGCAGAAGAGACGCCAACAATGGAACAGAGGTAAGTTTAACAGAAATGGTAAGGTTTCTAATGAAGTGATTTGTTATGAATACAAGAAACCAGGTCATATAAAGACTGATTGCCCAAAACTCAAAGCCACTCCTAGCAAGGAGAAGGTAGAGGAGAAACCAATGGTAAAGAAGGGCAAGAAGAAGTTTCAAAGAGCCTTCTGGGCGGACTCAGCTTTAGACTCATCTGAGACTGAAAAAGAAGAAGAGTCACTAATCTTTGCTTGATGGCAGACAATGTAGATCATTCAGATCAAGAAGAGGTATGTGATTTAACCTATGATGAATTATTTGAAGTTTCTGAACACATGCATGATGCATATAGGAAAATGAAAAAGATGCATGCTAGTGTAAGCTTAGAACTGGAAGAGCTTAAGAAGGAACATGAAATCCTTAGGAAAGACCATGCATTAATAGATAACAACTACATAAAACTACTTGATGAATATGATGACTTGAATAAGAATTTTGAAAATTTAAAATCATCCTATGCTGAACTTGAAAAAGATTTTAAAAATTTTAAGGATGAATTAGAGAGAAAAACATATCGAATCAATTATACAAATCGAATCTTGAAAGATATGAATTCATTCTATAAATTGATAATAAGAGCTCTCGAGGATAATAGGAATCCCCCTAAACTTGAAGATTTTACAAATACTAAATATTATCCTAAATTTATGAAATCCATTAGGAGACAATCAAAAGGAAGAAAACTTAGGAATATTTTTCCTAATGTTAAATATAATAATTGTGGATTTTTGGGACATATAGCACACACCTGTACCTTGATGATAAAATCTAATTTGGTGTGGAAACCTAAGATGCATAAACCTAGACATATCATACATGCATCTGATTATAAATTGCTAAAAGGTGAACCCAAACTTGTTTGGGTTCCGAGGTCTAACATTTGAGAGTTTTGCAGGAGTGCTCTCATACAAGACCTCGTGGGAGCATATGGTACCTGGATAGCGGATATTCAAAGCATATGACTGGAGATACTGCTCAATTCATAACGCTAGAAGCCAGGAATGGAGGCAAGGTTACACTTGGAGATAATACCACAAAGAAAGTGGTTGGATCAGGTATGATTGGAATTTTCAAAAACTATTTCATAGATAATGTGTTATTGGTTGAAGGCTTAAAACATAATATGTTAAGTATAAGTCAGCTATGTGATAAGGGCTATAATATAAAATTTTTACCTACTAGCTGCATATTAAGCCTAAATGGAAAAGAAGTCTTAAATGGAAAAAGGGTAAACAATATTTACATGCTAGATTTGAATTCTATTCAATCTCCTACTGCTTTTTGTTTAAAAACTGTTTCTGATGAATCATGGCTTTGGCATAGGAGACTTTGTCATTCTAGTATGAAAAATCTTAGGAGAATTACCCAAAAGAACTTAGTGAGAGGTATACAAAAACTAGACTTTACTAAGGACCACCTTTGTGATGCATGTCAATTAGGAAAACAAGTGAAGTCCTCTTTTAAGTCCAATAAGGATCTTAGGACCAGTAAACCTTTGGAAATTTTTCACATGGATCTTTTTGGACCAGTAGGAACTGTAAGTCTAGGAGGGAAGGTATATGGATTTGTTATAGTGGATGATTTCTCAAGATTCACATGGGTTAGATTTCTTTTTCATAAAAGTGAATCGTTTGAGGAATTCAAAAATTTTTCAACTTGGATTAAAAGAAAACTAGGATGTGAAATAATCTCTTTACAAAGTGATCATGGAGGAGAATTTGAAAATGAAAGATTTGAAAATTTTTGTAAAGAAAAAGGGATTGATCACAATTTTTCTGCACCTAGAACCCCTCAACAAAATGGAGTAGTTGAAAGGAAAAACAAAATATTAATAGAAGCCGCCTGAGCAATGTTGGCAGAATACTCACTTCCTAGATATTTTTGGGCTGAGGCAGTTAGCACTGCATGCTATGTTCTGAATAGGGTGAATGTGAGATCAAATTTAAATAAAACACCCTATGAGTTGCTAAAAGGTAGAACAACTAACTTATCTCATTTGCATGTATTTGGTTGCAAGGTGTTCATTCATAACAATGGAAAATCTGCCTTAGAAAAATTTGATCCAAAATCAGATGTTTTGTTGGATATTCAAGTGTTGGAAAATCTTATAGGGTATTCAATAAAAGAACTTTAGTCATTGAAGAAACCACACATGTTGTATTTGATGAATCTGGAAATTTGGAAGAGCCAAATATTATTGAAGAAGAGATTGAGGAAAACTCCCAAAAGATTGATAGATTAAATTTGGAAGAAAATGTGGAAGAAAATTTTGAAAGAGAAAACCCTTTGCCTAGAGATTTGAGATTTTCTAGAAACCACCCAAGAGAATTGATTATAGGTGAACCTAGTGAGGGTGTTAGAACTAGGCATGGATTAAATAAGGAAGTCAATCATTCAGCCTTTATTTCAACAATAGAACCCACTAATATTGATCAAGCACTTTCTGATGAATTTTGGATATTGGCCATGCAAGAAAAGTTAAATCAATTTGTAAGAAATAAAGTTTGGGAATTAATTACAAGGCCAAAAGATCAAAGTGTTGTTGGAACCAAGTGGGTGTTCAAAAATAAAATGAATGACTCAGGAGTAGTCATTAGAAATAAGGCTAGATTAGTTGCTAAGGGGTATAATCAAATTGAAGGAATTGATTTTGAGGAGACCTTTGCCCCTGTAGCAAGACTTGAAGCAATTAGGGTTTTACTTGCCTTTGCCTGTTTTAAAGGTTTTAAATTGTTTCAAATGGATGTCAAAAGTGCCTTTTTGAATGGGGTTATTGAAGAAGATGTTTTTGTAGAACAACCTCCTTGTTTTGAAAATTCAAAATACCCAAATCATGTTTTTAAGTTAAAGAAGGCATTATATGGATTGAAACAGGCACCTAGGGCTTGGTATGAGAGGTTGAGCACCTTCCTACTTGAAAGATCTTTTGAAAAAGGAAGTGTGGATACAACTCTCTTCTTAAAGAAATTTGGAAAGGAAATACTCATTGTTCAAATTTATGTGGATGATATCATCTTTGGATCTTCAAATAAAAATATTTGTGATGATTTTTCTAATATAATGAGTAGTGAATTTGAAATGAGTCTAATGGGAGATTTAAATTACTTTCTAGGTTTTAGCATCAAGCAACTTGAGGAAGGAACATTTCTTAGTCAAACTAAATATATTAAGGACATCCTCAAGAAATATGAAATGGACAATGCTAAACCTGTTAGTACACCAATGGGTTCCTCAGTTCTGTTGGATAAGGACCTTAAGGGAAAATCTGTTGATCAAAAGAAATATAGAGGGATTATTGGATCTTTGCTTTACTTGACTGCTAGCCGACCAGATATTATGTTCAGTGTTTGCTTATGTGCTAGATTTCAATCAGATCCAAAAGAATCACATTTGACAGCAGTGAAAAGGATTTTAAGATACTTACTAGGAACTCAAAACTTAAGAATTTGGTATCCTAAGTTTAGCTCTTCATTTGAAATTATTGGTTATTCAGATTCTGACTTTACAGGCTATAGAGTAAATAGGAAAAGCACTTCTGGAACATGTCAATTCATTGGAAATTCATTAGTTTCTTGGTCCAGTAGAAAACAAAATTCAGTAGCCCTATCTACTGCAGAAGCTGAATGCATTGCATTAGGAAGTTGTGTGGCACAAGTACTTTGGTTAAAATAACAGTTGATTGATTTAGGATTATCTATAGGCACTATTCCAATTTATTGTGACAATACTAGTGCTATTTGCATTTTCAAAAATCCTATTCAACATTCTAGAACAAAAAACATTGATATAAGGCATCATTTTATAAGGGATCATGTATCCAAGGGAGAAATTGAACTCACACATGTTTCAACTGAAAATCAACTTCCAGACATTTTTACAAAACCTTTAACCTTTGATACCTTCAGTACATTAAGAATAAGGCTTGTTGTTTTTTATTTGAATGCTTAAATAAAAATGTTTTTGCAACATTGATATTTATGTTTTCTTAGTTAATTGTCTTTAATTTTTGTTTTGATTTTTGTGATTTTTTGAGTGTTTTGAATGAGTTTATGGTTTGTCTTTATTTTCTGTGTTTTAAATATTTTGTTTGATTTTCTTCAATTAAAATTCAAAAATTGGTAGAAATCGTCCGGGACGAATTGTTTTCGTACTGGACGATGTGTCAAAAATTCAGTTTACGCGAATTTTAACCATTTTGAGAGCAGTTTTAATGAAGTTCGTCTGTACGATCTTATAATCGTCCAGGACAAAATTTTTTTTCTCAAACGTCGGGACGATTGAATGCAGCGGTTGAGTGGATACGGCAGTTTTAATTGTGAAGTTCGTCCGTACGAACTTTTGGTTCATCCAGACGAACAGACGTCGTTTCATTGTAGGGGATGGTTTTCAACAGACATTAAAATGAATTAACTTTTTGATCATCTGTACGAAAAATTTTCGTATGTATGATCGGTCAAGTCAAAAAGCCTGTACGAAGGGACGCATCGTAAATTGTGTTGATTACAAAAATCCGTTACATTTTGGACGAATTGGATCGTATGTACGAAATGTTTTCGTCCAGACGAACGATAATTTTCGTCCAGGACGAACTGTTTTTGTCCAGGACGAACGTATCGTTTTCTTTAAATATGAAGGCTTTCTAACTTAACAATCACACTTCCAAACTTCACTTTCAATCCCTTTCTACTTCAAATCGTCAATGGCCTCCTCAAGCAAGAGGCAAAAGGTGTTGGCAAAGAAACCCCATAGGAATGCCTCTGAAAACTTCCTGTCAAAGGCGAATGAGGAATCTTTTCCTTGTTTTGCCTCTGCCAAAATAACTCCTTCTCGCATTCGGATTCAAAGCGAAATAAACTTTAAGGTAATGCACCTTTTTGCCTCCACCCAGTTTCAATTCATACTTTCTCTCGTCCACTTTTACAACAAACAAACCTTTCACTATTTTCTAGCCAACATGAGTTTTAATTCCGACCACTCTTGCATAAGTTCTTTTGTTTTCAAATAAAAAGTTGAAATCACCAAGCATGACATTGGTGCCTTTTTGAACTTAAGAACTGAAGGATATAGAGCCCACACCCTAATGACAGAAACCACTTTCAAATGGTATGATGTCAATAGGGTAATTAGACAAAATGGTCTTGACTATCATGTCGCTAGAGTCTCCGGTATGACCAAAAATGCCCGAATCATCCAGCATATCCTTCGATCTTCAATCATTCCTAAAGCTGGTGATAGGATTAATATTACCCCTCTCCTTTCTGTTCTAACCTTTTTGATTATAGAATGTCATCCTATTGACGAAGCCCAACTTATCATAGATCATATCTATGGGCTTTCTGAGATAGGACATGCAGAACAGAAGAGAAAAAGGAACATCTCATTAGGACACTTAGTTACATACATTTTGGAAAAGAAATACAACTTAGTGCATCCTGATGATGAATACGAAGAGCCAGTATACTATAATGATGCTTCCTTCAGATTGCTTTTCAAGGAGGAAAAAGGAAAAGCACATGCCAGTGCTTCAGAAGAAGAAGAAGAAGGAGAGCAAACTTCTGCACCTCAGTCAGATTATCAGAATCTGATTGAAAAATTTGATAGACTTGAGACTCATGTTGATCAAAGATTTGATCAACTTGATGCTCAACTTATGCAGCAACAACAGGACATTGGTAGCATCAGAAATGAAGTACATGAAATCAATACCAATGTAATATTGATGTCCTCCTACTTCAACCTTTTCGGTGGCATTCCTCCTCCTCCTCCTCCAGAAGAATAGAGAATGAGAGATGAATTACTTTGTGTTTGTTGTACTCGTGTTTTGTTTTTAAATGTTTTGTTGTGTTAGCTTTTTATTTTTAGTGTTTGTTTTTAGTTTGTCTTTATTAAAAAGTTCAGTGTATTTTCTTAGTTGTTTTAATATTATGAAATGAATATGTAATCCTTTTCATTAATATTAATGCATGTTGTACTTGATTCAAAATTAGTTTGTTTTGGAATGTGGTTAATTTTTATGAATTTCATTAGTTTTATTTAATCTTAATTGTACTTAAATTAGATTATAATTTGAGATTAATTACATTAGAAAATCTAGTCTTTCTAAATTTAAAAGTTGTTTATAACTTGTTATAATTAAAACTTTAAAATTCATGTCTATTCATTTAGACTACATAAAAGTTAAATATTATTATTGCAATTTAGATGTTTTCTTATTTTGTATTTCTTTGCTCAAGTGATATTTATGCACTTAGAAATATTTGAAATTTTAGATTATTGATTTTGGAAAGATTTGATTTCAATTACTCTTGAAAATTGTGTAAAAAGTACAAAAATCAAAAGAAATGCGCAAAGGTTCCCAAATATGAAAAAGAGGCACAAAATTAGCCCAATATCAAAAGATGCACAAAAATGTGCCCAAAATTTGAAAAAGATGCGCAAAGCGCCATATGTGGTAATTCCCTTCTTTCCAAATTCTTTCAATCTCTTAATTCAATTTGATCTTATGTTCATTTATATTGTATTGAACTTTGAAATATAGAATTTTTATACATCTCTCTTGTAATGATTTTCTATATTCGAATGTCTAAATTGAATCATGTTTTTGATAAATTCTTCTTATTTACAATGTTATATCACTTATTAAATTCTATGAATTTCTATGATTTACCTAATGTTATTAGTTTTAGATTGCATACCTTATGTCAATCACCATTTAGATTAAATTTTCAAATGAATTTCATATAAATTACTCACATTTCTTGTCTATTTCTTCTTCACTTTTTGTTGTTGTCAAAAAGGGGGAGAAATTATTGTGTTTGTATGATTTGTTTTGTTTTGATTATTTTGTTTGTATTTTGATTTTGTGTGTTTGACTTAGTGATTGTTTGTGATAAAATTTTTTGAAAAATAAAAATATTGTTCTTTGCTTCAAAATGCCTCCTTATTTTCATGTATTCATCAATTCAGGGGGAGTTTAGGAGATTTGTTTAAATTGAAACCATACAAACAATAATTGTTTTTCCATCATCAAAAATGGGGAGATTGTTAAGATAGTTGCTATTTGCATGCTTTATATTTTTGCAACTTATGTAGTTTTGATGATTCCAAACATTATTGTTCAAATGTGTAGTTATCTCCTAACAATTTTAGAAGATTTGTATTTGCTCTTGTGTGTACTAACATTTTAGGAAAAACGAACTCTAGACTATGAAGACTTCAAATCAAATTCAGAATGAGATACTTTGTAAAATTTGATGTTTGCATTTCTTTGAAATTAAATTGAAAGGGAGTGATTGTAATTGAGTGAATAAAAACATACACACACACATAAGGAGATCATAAAAAATTTATACTGATCGTACTAGACGATATCTGTTCGTACGGGACGATCAGACAGTTATCTCCTATTGAGCACATGGAACAAATAGGAACTTGCTTCAAAATTTTTCTAAGTCCTATTCGTCCAGGATGAATTTACAATCATCCAGGACGATTGGTTCTCTGTAAATTTTTCGTCCAGACGAAATTAAATTATCGTCAATGGCGATTGGTCCTCTGAAAAATTTTCGTCCAGACGAAATTAATAATCGTCCAGGATGATCTGGTCTCTTGAAAATTTTTGTCCAGACAAAATTAAACTATCGTCCATGGTGATTGGTCCTCTGGAAAATTTTGTCCAGACGAAATAAATAATCGTCCAGGATGATCGGTCCTCTGTAAAATTTTCGTCCAAACGATTAACTGACTTAGAACGGTTTTCAACAGTTTCTAGAACCGACCTAGTATTAACCGTTCGTACAGGACGAACCTAGTTCGTACAGGACGACCAGCTGTATGAAGTAATTTTCGTACACATATACAAATAAGGTCATTTCAAATTGTTTAAGTAAAATCATCCAGGATGATCCACGATCGTACGGGATGATCCACTGCGTACAGAATTGAATACTTGCAGTATTTGGGCGGTTTTTCTTGTCTTTTGTATAAATAGTCCAAATTTGACTGCCACCCAAACTTTTTGTCATTTGATCTTCGTGCCTCTTGAGAGAATAGCCATGGAGAGAGTGGAAGAGAGCATTCAAGGGAGGATTTCTACCATTGGAGCGAGAAGGCTTCACTTGGATTTCAAAGGTAAGAGTCTCTACTTGTGAATTGGGATTACTTCACTCTTTTCCTTCTTCCTTCTAGATTCTTGTGAGAAGATCTGTCAAGGAGATCCGGTTCTCTGCCGACACTTTAATAGTGTGAATAGCCGAAGGGTTCGCTGCCTACACTAGGAGAGTGTGAATAGCTGAAGGGTTCTCTACCTACACTTGGAAAGTGTAAACAGCCGAAGGGTTCTCTGCCCACACTAGGAGAGTGTGAAAGGACGATGGTTCTCTGCCAACACTGTGGATTGTGTGAAAGGACAAACGGTTCTCTGCCTGCACTGGGGATTGTGTAAAAGGACGACGGTTCTCTGCCGCACCGGGGAGTGGTGAAAAGAGTGTGTTGTAAAGGCTTCTCCGCCTTGCTGTGGGTGCAAAAGGAGAGTCACTATTGGTATTAGTGCAATACTCAGAGGGTGCCTCTGGGGAGTGGATGTAAGTCTGGTTTTAGATCGAACCACTATAAATCTGGTGTCATTTACTTTACTGTTTTTATGTTTTCGCATTTTAATTGTAGTTTTAAAAACTCTGTGGTTGAAAAATATTTTCTATAAAAATCTAAAAGAAACAATTTTATTTCGGTTCAACGTAATTTTAAAAGAGGGCTTAAAATTTTAAACTACCAATTCACCCCCCCCCTCTTGGTAGCCTTGGGACATTCACTTAGGCTTAACAACCTAATTACTAGACTCAACAATGGGGTCCCTTAGCAAGTTCCTTTTGCCTGTCTCCTTTGCTTGAACTAGACATGGAGAATATCAAGAAGATTTGGAGGATTGAAAGAGTTTTTAAAGTAAATGAGATTTGAGTTCAAAACCTTTCAATTTAAAGAAAAAAGAATTTTTGTACGAACAAAAATCATTTCATCCAGGACGATTGGGTTTGTACGTACGAAATAAATTTCGTATGTACGAATGAATGTGTCCAAAAATGAAACGACTTTTTGTAAATAAGCAAGTTACGAGGCATTCCTTCATAAAGACTTTTGACCAAACGATCGTACAGACGAAGAGGTGTTTATCTGGGATGATCAGTTATTTAAGTTTATTTTTATGACGGTTTGAAACACCCCCCACTTTGAATTACCACGTGTTTGTATGTACGAACTGAAAGTTCATATGTATGATCAAAAGTAAATAAACGGATCTTATCCGTATAATCATCTATATGCATACATATGATTAAATACAGATCGTCTGGATGATCTTCACAATTGTACAGATGAACAATATTTAAAAAAATGAAAAACTGCATGCAAAACCATTTGAATCAACAATTAATACGCTACACGATTTGTCTCGTACGAAAATAATTTCATATAGACGAATTTCACACTTTAAAATTGTCATGCCAACTCTCAAAAATCATGAATCTTGATGTGAAAGTACACAAAACAAATAGATAGAAGATTGCAAAAATAAGCACGAACAAAACATTGAAAAACACATACAGAAAATCACAAAATCAAAAGACACACAAATAAAAATATCAATGTTGTAGAAACATTTAATTAAGCGTTCAAGTCAATCACATCAAGTCTTGTTCTTAATGTACTAAAAGTATCAAAAGCTAATGGTTTAGTAAAAATTCTGCAAGTTGATTTTCTATTGATACATGATTGAGTTCAATTTCTCCTTTGGTTACATGATCCCTTATGAAATGATGCATAATGTCTATATGTTTGGTTCTTGAATGTTGAATAGGATTTTTAGAGATACAAATGGCACTAGTGTTATCATAATAAATGGGAATTATGCCTATTATTAATCCTAAATCATTCAACTGTTGTTTCAACCAAAGTACTTATGCTGCACAACTTCCTAAGGCAATGTATTCAGCTTCAGCCGTAGATAGTGCTACTGATTTTTTTTTCTGCTGGACCAAGAGACTAAAGAATTTTCAATGAATTGACATGTTTCAGAAGTACTCTTTCTATAAATACTACAACCTGTAAAATATGAATCGAATATCCAATTATTTCAAATGAAGAGCTAAACTTAGGATACTAAATTCCTAAGTTCTGAGTTCCCAATAGATACCATAAAATCCTTTTCACTGCTACCAAATGTGAATTTTTTGGATCTGATTGAAATCTAGCACATAAATAAACACTAAACATGATATCAGGCTGGCTAGCTGTCAAGTAAAGCAAAGATCCAATTATCCCTCTAAATTTTTTTTGATCAATAGATTTTTACTTAGGGTCCTTATCCAACTAAACTGAGGAACTCATAGGTGTATTAACAGGTTTAATATTATCCATTTCATACTTTTTGAGGATATCCTTAATATACTTTGTCTGACTAAGAAATGTACCCTCCTCAGATGATTCACTCTTATGATATAGAAATCTAATCCATGTGAATCTAGAATAATCATTAACTATTACAAATCCGTATACCTTACCTCCTAGACTTACAGTTCCAACTGGTCCAAAAAGATCCATATGTAATATCTCCAATTGTTTACTAGTTCTAAGATCCTTATTACACTTAAAAGAGGACTTCACCTATTTTTCTAATTGACATGGATCGCAAAGGTGATCCTTAGTAAAGTCTAGTTTTGTTATACCTCTCACTAGGTTTTTTTGGGTAATCCTCCTAAGGTTTTTCATGCTAGAGTGATAAAGTCTCCTATACCAAAACCATGATTTATCAGAAATAGTTTATAAACAAAAAGCAGTAGGAGTTTTAATAAAATTTAAGTCTAGCATATACACATTATTTATCGTTATACCATTCAAAACATCATTACCATTTAGGCTTAACATGCAGGTAGTAGGGAAAAATTTTACACACTATCCTTTATCACATAGCTGGCTAATACTTAATAAATTATGCTTTAAGCCTTTTACAAGTAGTACATTTTCAATAAAAAAGTTTTTAATATTTCCAATCATACCTGGTCCTACCACTTTCCTTTTGGTGTTATCTCCAAGTGTAACCCTTCCTCCACTCTTTGCTTCCAGCGATATGAATTGAGTAGTATCTCAAGTCATATGCTTAAAGCAACTATTGTCCAGGTACCATATTCTTTCACGAGGCCTTGTGTGAGAGCGATCCTGCAAAATCATCAAACGTTAGACTTGGGAGCCCAAACATGTTTGGGTTCACCTTTTTGCAAATTATAAATAGATGCATGCATGATATGTCTAGGTTTATACATCTTAAGTTTTCACACCAAATGGGTTTTCTTCTTTAATATACAGGTGTGAGCTATATGTCTAATCAATCCATAATTATGATATTTGACTCCTGGAAAGGCGTTTCTTAATCTTTTATAGTTTCTCTGTCTATTTATGGATTGCATAAATTTAGGATACAAAATAAGATTCGTGAAATTTTAAAGTCTTGGTGGTATCCTATTATCCTCAAGAGCTTCTATCTTAAGTTTATAAAAAGAATTCATATCTTCTAAGATACGATTTGTATAGTTTACTCGATACAATTTGCTCTCTGATTCATCCTTACTATTTTTAAATTCTTTTTGAAGTTCATCATAGGATGATTTTAAATTTTCATGGTTCTTATTCAATTTGTCAAACTCATCAAGAAATTTAATGTGTTTGTTATCAATTAAAGTATGATCTTTCCTAATGATCTCCTATTCTCTTTGTAGTTCCTGAAATTCTAAGTTCAGACTAGCACGCATTTTCTTTAACTTTCTATATGCAACATGTATGCATTTTGAGACTTCTAAAAGTTTATTGTAAGTCAAGTCACATACCTCTTCTTGATCTGACTGATCAAGATTTTTGGCCATTAAGCATAGATTGGTGACTTCCTCTTCCTTTTTAGTCTCTGATGAGTCTAAAGCTGAGTCCGCCTAGAAAGCTCTTTGGAATTTCTTCTTGCCTTTCTTTATAATTGGTTTCTCCTCTACCTTCTCCTTACTATAAGTGGCTTTGAGTTTGTAGTCTGACTTAATATGTCCAAGTTTCCTGCACTCATAGCAAATAATATCATTTAAAACCATGACATTTCTATTAAATTTACCTCGATTCCATTGCTGGCGTCTCTTTTACTTCCTCTTCAAAAAGCTTCTGAAATGTCTAGTCATCAGTGCAATGTCATTTTCATCCTCAGGTTGTGAGATATCACTCTCTAACTCCTCCACTTTTAGTATTATGTTCTTCTCTCTTCGTTGTTCACTTGCATCAATCTTTCTTTGACTCACTCCTTGCTTGAAAATAATTAGTGATACAAGAAGATTGTCAATAGAGTAAATTTTTAAATCTTTAGACTCTGTAATTGTAGTTATTTTAGCATCATAAGTAGTAGGTAAACAATGAAGTATTTTATTAATCATTTCAGTATTCATTAGTTCCCTACCCAATGCATGTAAAGATGTGACAATTTATGTGAATCTTATGTACATATCAGAAATGGATTCATTAAGTTTCATGCTAAACAGCTCATAGTCATGCAACAAGATATTAAGTCTAAATTATTTAACTTCATTAGTCCCCTCATAAGTTATACAAAGTCTATCCCATATGTCATTTCCACTTTTGCAAGTAGAAACCCGCATGTAATCTTCATATTTAAGAACATAAAAGAAACTATTCAGGCATTTAGCATTAAGTTGTGCTAACTCACGTTCTTCTACTGTCTAGTCTACAAAGGGAGTTTCAACTCTAACTCCGTCAACTAATCTAGTTGGTTTTGTATACCCTTCCTGAACTAAGATCTACATCCAGTAATCTAGTGACTGTAAAAAGGTTGACATGCATGTTTTCCAAAAATCAAAAGAAATATTGTCGAATAAGGGAGGTCTAGTTATAAAGTAACCTTCAGGTGTGTTTTGATTTCCAAATGTAGCCATGGTCGTTAATCAAAAAGTAGTATAAACTTATGATTTTGAAACTAAGCTCTGATACCACTTGTTGAGACTTGTTAAGTTTGAATTAGGTTGTTAGACCTAAGTTTATGGTCTAGTGGCTAATTAGGAGGGGGGGGGGGGGGGTGGATTGGTAATTTAAAAATTTTCCTCTTAAATTTTAAACCTATAAAAAATCCTATAGTGAAATTTTTTGAAAAAGATTTTTCAACCACTGATTAACAGAAAACAATAATGTAAAAAAGTAGCGGAAAATAAAAAGATATAAGATTTATAGTGGTTCGGTCAAACACGACCTACATCTACTCCCAGAAGTCTCCCACTTCAGGTATTGCACTATTACCACTTAGTGTCTCTCCTTTTTCCCCCACAGCAAGGCAAAGAACCCTTCACAAAAACTCTCTTTCACCACTACTTGATGCAGTAGAGAACCGTCGTCCTTTTACACCCTCCAAGTATAGGCTGAGTACCTATCACTATTCATACTCTCCAAGTGTAGGCAGAGAACCTTCAGCTGTTCACACTCTCCAAGTATAGGCAGAGAATCTTCTGCTATTCACACTCTTCAAGTGTAGGCAGAGAACCTTTCACTGTTCAAACTCTCTAAGTCTAGGCAGAGAACTTTCCGCTGTTCACATTCTCCAAGTGAGGCAGAGAACCCTTCGTCCCTTCACACTTCTCTAAGTGTCAGTAGAGAACCGGATCTTCTCGAAAGATCTTCTCACAAGAAATCTAGAAGGACAAGAGAAAATAATGAAGTAATCATAATTCACAAATGGAGATTCTTACCTTAGAATATTAAGTGAACCTGTTACGCTCCAGTAGTAAGAACTCTCCTTCAAACACCCTCTTTCATTCTCTCCTTGAATATCCCTTCAGTTTGCATGAAGACCAATGGACAAAAAGATTTCAAGATAGATTTTAGTGGACCGTTTATAAGAAAGACATGAAAAACCATCCAAAAACTACAAAATTTCAATTCAGTACGTACTCGATCGTCCCGTACGATCAAATTTCATATGTACGAACAGTGTAAAAGCTATTGCGTAGGAACTCAATGTGCATTGGTATGAAATTCCTTTGTACCTGATCATCATCCCGTATGAACATAGTTTATTCGGTATGAATAATTATTTCAAAGGTTTGTTGGAACAAAAAAATAGGACGAATCATAAGTTCAAAGAACAAAGAACATCGTCCAGGGTCAAAGGTGTCGATTCGTCTGGATGAACAGAATAAACTAAAAATCCAGAGGACATCATCTAGGGATGAATGGGACTATTCGTTTGGACGAACATGTCAAATGGAAAATCTAAAGGACATCATCCAGGGATGAATGAGACTATTCATCTGGACAAACAGAATAAACTTAAAATCTAGAGGACATCATCCAGGGTTGAATGGGACTATTCGTCTAGACGAACAGTTCAAACTGAAAATCCAGAGGACATTATCCAGGGATGAATGGGACTATTCATTTGGATGAATAGTTCAAATTTAAAATCCAGAGGACATCGTCTAGGGATGAATGGGACTATTCATTTGGATGAACAGTTTAAACTAAAAATCTAGAGGACATCATCTAGGGATGAATGAGACTATTCATCTGGACGAACAACACTTAGAAAAAAATTTTCTCACCCTCTGTTCGTTCCATTTGCTCTTGGAGGTGTATAACTGATTTGATCATCCCGTACGAACATAGTTCGTCCTGTACGATCAGATTAAAAATTGTAAATTTTAAAGTTATCCCCCAGTGTGTGTGTGCTGAGTTACTTAATTACAATCACCCTCTCCTTGATTCAAGTAAAATAAATACATACTCCAAGTTTCAAAAAAGAAAATAATAAGCATATCTTTAATTTGAAGTCTTCAACAATCTGGAGTATGATTTCCTTGAAATGTTAGCACACACAAGAGCCAAAAAACAATTCTTTCAAAATGTGTTAGGAGAAAGTAATACTAAAAATAATAATATTTGGAATCATCAAAACATATAAGTTGCAAGAATGCGAAGTATGCAAAGCTAAGTAGCAACTTTTTCAATAGTTCCCTATATAAACTCTTGCTTGTGTTTTATGCTTTTTCCTTACAACTGTTATCATTCATGATCAGCTACCTCTTTGGCCTATCTATGTGGATTTTTCTCCATTTGCATCCTTCCATCCCATTTCTTTGTTTATCGTTATTTCAGGTCGAAACTCTTGAGGGTATTAGTATGCCTTGATCCTTTTCCTTTATATAATGGTTTGGATGGGTTTTCCTTTTTGTTTTGTGCTCTATTCATACAAAATCATAATATCTTATGCATTTTCATTATTCTAGTACAATCATAAAACCTAATTGCTTGCCTATACTCTAGCTTATTTAGGTGGTATTATCAATTATAGCTTGTTACTGAATTGGATGTTTCTCCCTTCTCTTTTTATCTATTATTCTATTTTTACTTTAATATTAACTATGCTATTGATCTATACCTAAGCATATATATGCTCTACCACTTGGCATTTCAGATTTTTTATGTGCATATTTTTGTCTCCATGCATTTTTTTAGGAAGTGCGTGTTGAAAGCTAATAATTGGATCTTCCTATTTTTTGGGTGTGGGCTCCTGACCACCCTAGAATATTCCTAGATGATTTTGTACTTGTAATTAGAAGGGACCTTCAACTCTTAGGTTTTTATTTTACTTTTTTTGTAGTTCTTCTGAACCGTAGTGAGTTTAAGGTCCCTCTAAAGGACTTTATAATTTTCCCTTTTATTTAATGCATTGCCCCTGCCATGTGTTTTAATAAATAATTTAATACTAAAATTTGCTCAATCAACTGTAAATCAATTAATCTTTAAAGGAAAAATAAAATCCCCATCAGAAAATTAAAAAAATTAAAAAATATAAAAAAATTTAATAAATAATTAATTAAAAAATTAAAAATAAAAATAAACTCCAAAATTTCTTTAAACTCTTGTTATCATCATTAGAGGTCTTTTATGACCTCTATTGATGATTTCAATATATTAGAGTTGATTTGGCTCAAAAATCAAAGTTACTAATTACTTGAATTTGTTAATTCATTTAATAAGCTAATAGTGTTAAAATTAATTAAATAAATAAAAATCCTAAATATATAAACTAAATTGCATTAAAGTCATAAGAAAATAGAATTTATTATAAATGATAAACCTCTAAAATTGTAAACAAAATTAAAAAAAAATCAAATTTTGGTCAACATAACTAAATAAAGAAAATAATTCACATAGAATTAAATGTATAAAAAATAAATAATACTACATAAATAAAAATAAATGTAATATAAAATGAGTAAACATAAATGCATAAAAAATAAGTCAATTTAATTTAAATTTAAATTTTCAAATAAATCCAAGTTAAATATATAAAATAAAAATAAATTAAAATTTAAATAAATAAATAAAAAAAAATTAGAATGATTAACTTAAATAAATTAAAATTTTTTAAAATAAATTAAATAAAATAGCTTAAACATTTAAAATAATTTAATTAAATTTAATGAAAAATTATTTAAATTTAAGAAAATTAAAATTATTTAAATAAAATAAAAACTTGTGTAAATTATATAAAAATAAATTGATTAAAAAATAAATAAACCATAATTATAAATCAAATGCAACTTAAATTAGTTATATAAATCAAACAAAAAGAATTAAATAAATGGAAGAAACTTAACTAGATAACTTTAATAGTCTTGAAGGCTATATGTACATGATTGATCATTTAGAAGAAATCATACACATAGCATTTGAAAGCTTAGGACCTTTTTATTAAGAGCTTCAAGGTTTTAAGTGATTAATTAATCGGGCTCTATAAAACCTAAATAAATAAAACTCTTAAGTAAAATGTAGGACTATAAGCACTTGATTTGATCTCTTAGGGGGAATCAAATGCATTGTAATTATCAGCGTAGGAGGTTGATCAATGACTTCTAGCACATTGGAGTTGTTGAAAACTATGTTCTTTTAAACTTAAAGCTAAATAATTTAAACACTTAAAAATTTAAATAAAACCTAAAATATTAAATCATTAACACTTAAATTTAAATTAAATCCTTTTCAACTTAAAAAAATAAATATAAATTATAGTTAAATAAAAATTAAACCTAAGACATATCCAATCCAAACAACTTGACACACACTTCAGATATTTTGTTAGGCCAACCAACTCTAGCCTAAGCTTGAATGGTGATTTGTTGTGATGTGAGATACCTTGTATGGAGGGTGTCTATTTGCTTTATTTGTTTACTTTTTATATTATGAGATTTCATACATTCATTTCGCTGATAAATATTGGCACTGCACAATTACTTTATTTGTAGTGTACCTTACTTTTCAGTATATTGTATTTGCATTTGTGGAGTTAATGTCAATATTTACTTTTCTACATTGGGTAGAATGCAAATAGGTGGAAATGTAAAGTATAAATCTATAATTGTAAATCTAAATTTGTATCTCTTGTAGTAGGTAGATTGAGTTGTAAAAATGTAAAGAGACATAAAAATTTTTATGATGAATTCTTATACACACTTGTAGGTTCTAAACGAAAATGACTCTTCTTCCTTTAAAAATCATTATTTTTTAGAATTTTATAGAAGGTCTAGGAGACAAAAGATTAGAAGGATAAAGTTTGCAATCATATTTAAATCTTCTTGTGGTGGAACTTTGCCACACACTTGTAGGTTCTAAACACACTTGTAGGTTCTAAACGAAAATGACTCTTCTTCCTTCACATTATATAGAGTAAAAATCCAAGCCTTTTGTGGTGGAACTTTTCCTCCATTCTTTTATAGCATACTCTAGTTTATACTTTACTTTTCATTATAAATAAATGAATTAAAGTTTTATTTATACATTACTTCATAAATCTTACATCATGCATTGTGCTAGTTAGGTACATTTGCATATTAAAGAGTCCTAGTTAAATTTTCAACAACCTTGATTCAATTAATAAAGAGCATTCTATCTTACATTCAAAAGGTGTTGAATAACTCTTATGTTGTTAGATGGTAGTCCATTACAAGTAGACATAAGTTCAGATTGTGTACACATTCTTAATTTCTCCTCTCTAAGAAGGGTATCCAAATCCTAAATAATTTGCTAATGAAACATAAGAAAATAAGTAAATCATAAAACCTTTCCTACCATTCAATTCAATGAATCTATCTATAATGAAATATTTGATCAAATCTTTATAAATATGAAAAGTCTAGTATTCACTTGAATCAAGAGTTTTCTCATGACTTGTCTTGGAATGTAATTAGCTATAGAGTTTTTCCTTTATAGGGAGTCTAGAACCTAGTAAAAAAAAACTATTTTAGTTCTCTAAAGTAGGAGAAAAATATTTTGGAGGAAGACTATAATTTTATTCTTTGGTTATTTTCATTTTTAAAATGATAGATGAATGTTAATTTTAGCTTTTGAGATGAATTTTACATTCCCTATGATGTGTTTGATTATGCAAATAAATATCATTTCTATTTTATAATTGAGAGTGAACCTTTTGTCTATCTTTCAAGATAGTATAATGTTAATTATGAAAATTTGATTAAAGAAACATAAAGTGAGTCAAAAGCTATAATTTACTTGTCCACATCCACCATTCATGGTTATGGGCCATTTGGGATTTCTTCAATGTCAGCCCTATATTCCAAAAACTTAAATAATAATAATAGTTCACATATCTTGCATTTACAAAAGACTGTGATCATACTTTTAAAATGATTAAGTGGAGTTGTTTCTGACATTCCCATTCTAACTTAGAACATAAGTCTAGGTGCATCGGACATTCCTAAAACTCTTTTTAAGAGTAAAAAATATAAGTCCCAACATTCTTATTTTGTATATCATTATATAAGGTTTGAATCACTACTATATAGTGATTCACTTTTTATTAAAGTTCTAAGGTAGACCCAAAACACAAGTCCTCACCTTCTAAAAATATAATCCCATATTTCAAATAAAATTCCAACTGAAACTCAAAAATTCCATCTTAAATTATAAAATCCAACATAGGATAGACTAGGTTTAGTTATCATTTGACTCAAGAAGAACTATTCAACATTGAGTTATCTCTTTTGAAATCCCTGCTCTTATCCTTATCTTTAATCAAGAGTTTTCTTAAGAATACCCTTCTTAAGATGAAATTAACTCTAAGGGATTTCTATTATGATGAATTGGTAATTCCAAATTAAAAATATACCCTATCTTACTCTCATTTGGTATGAGTGTTTTAGAAGGATCCTATTCGGATAGATGTTATTGGAGATTTTACTCAAGTTCTGTATTATAATATTGAATTTATAAATTTGAACTGTTATGCTTCTTTTTTGTATGCTAGGTCTTCTTGTATTACTAGAAAAGTTTTATGTGAGCAACTCACTAACTTCCACAATATTTATAACTTGACCTTGCTTATTGGTGGTGGTTTTAGCACTATTTATAATCCCTCTAAGTGTATTGGGGGATCTACTTCTATTTATCATTCTATGGAGGACTTTAATAATATGATTATGGATTTTAACTTATTGGATATTAGTTTCTATGGTAATAAATTTACTTGGAATTGTGGTCATATATGGTGACGGTTGGACCGTGTGTTGTTTAACGATAGCTACATTAACTCGTTTAATTATATTTCAGTTGCACACCTTAGCAGAACTCTTTCTGATCACTTGCCTATTTTAATTAGCCTCAAGATGAGGCATCCTTCACCTCACTTTAGATTTCAGAACATGTGGTTACTTCATGATTCTTTTCTGGACTTGGTTCAGGAAATTAGCATGCCCCTTTGCATCCTGATAATTTTATCTTTAGCATGAATAGAATATGGTTTAAATTGAAAAGACTTAAGTAAAAAAGTTAAGTGGTGGAATATAAATGTTTTTAAGAATATTTTCACCAATATTTTGAACATTGAAGATAAAGTGCACCCTATTGAGCTTAACTGTTAATTGTTTCATTCTGATGATAATTTCAGTTTCCTTAGGGATGCTAAAGAATGCCTTTTTAAATTACAAGCTAGGAGGAATCCTTTTGGAAACAAAAAGTAGATGTGAAGCACCTTGTTGAAGGTAATAATAACACCATATATTTTCATGCATTGGTCAAGAGGATATTGAAGCTCCATTAATAAAATCACTCATGATGATGACTCTGTTACTGAGGTAGTTGAGGAAATTGCTAATTTGGCAGTTCAACATTTTTATAACTGCCTCAACAAGGACTTTCTTCTTACCCTATTAATAACCTTTGTGTTATCCCTAATCTCATATCTAATGATGATAATGATTTTTTCTCTAAAACCCCTACTTAGAGGAAATCAAAGAAATTGTTCATAATATGAATGTTGATTATGTGGCTGGGCCAGATGGCTTTACCACTAAGTTTTTCCAGAAAGCTTGGTGTATTATTAGTAATGATCTTTTTTCTGATGATATAGATTTTTTTTTCTTGTCACACTATTCCTAAATTCTTTACTTACACTTCTATTATTCTCATTCCTAAAAGCAATTATGTTAGTAATTGGAATGATTTTAGACCTATTAGTTTCTATACCTTCTCTAGTAAGTTGATTTCTAAAATTCTTATGAATTGATTAACTTCTCTCATTCCTAAAATTATTTCTCCTTATTAAATGGGTTTTATTAAGGGTCGAGCTATTTCTAATAATATCCTTTTGGCCCAAGAATTTGTCATGATCTGGTTGTTAGGGTGAGAGGTGGCAACATCATTTTGAATCATGATATCTCCAAGGATTATGCAACATTGATTGGAACTTTCTTTATAATATTTTGTATTTGTTTGGTTTTAATTTGGTTTTTATTAGTCTCATCAGGAATGAACAAAATATTCCATGATGAGAAAAACCATATATGTTTGTTTCAAGAAAAACCATATATATCAAGAAATGTAATTCAAACAAACATTATACCATATGGTTTTTATTAGTCTCATCAGGAAAAACAATATATATATCAAGAAATGTAATTCAATGCAAATGAACAAAATATTCCATGATTCCATTGATATCAAGGAGCTCATACAAACATATTTCTCATTTCATTCCACATAACAACATTCATCTAACATCACCACTGAGATTCAAAATAACATATGAAAACACTAAACTCATAGAAGAAACATCACAACAACAAACACAAAAGCTTATAAGCAACAATGACACGAAGTACATATAGTAGTCAGAGGGTCCCTGATATGGAGGAGGTGGTGGGCTGAATATTAAAAAGTAACTATTCACCATAGTTATATTTGTGTTGACCGTGTCAAATTGACCATGGATCCAACCCATATTTTCCTGATATCTTTTTCCCTATTAATTTAAGTTATTCTCAATTTGATCAAAGCATTGACCAAAATAAGTTTTCAATCTATCAAAGCGCTGGACCATTTCCTGGTAGAAATTCTGATCAGGTCCAGGTGCAGGTGTAGGTGTTGGAGCATGAGCTCCTCATTCTTCCTCTGAATCATGACTCTCAAAACTCTAATCTTGGCCAAAAAGTGCTCGAAAAGAGGCATCAGTAAAATAAATAGGGAGTTTAATAGGAGGATTAGGATGGATAATATTATACTTCTTTTCTAAAATGTATGCAACTAGATGTCCTAAAGCCACATATTTCTTTCTCTTATGATGTGAAAGTCTAATTTTAGAAAGATTATAAAGATAATCCATGATGAATTGGGCTTCATCAAAAGGTTTTTCAGTCATTATTAAATAAGTGACTGTGGATAAAAGAGGAGTCATGTTAATGTGATCACCAGCTTTTGGAATAATTGAGGTTCTCAAAACATGCTAGATGATCTTGCACTTTGATTGAGAGTATAAACTTGAGGCAAATGACCCACATGGATGACACCTCTAAGAGTTTAATTAAAATCAAACCAATCAAAATTGGCTCTTAAGATTAAAGTATGGGCTCTAATCCCTTGGGTTCTCATATGGAGAAAGTTTTCTAGATCTTCCTTTATAATATCTACCCATTGCTTAAGAACATATGAAGTAATTATAGAGTGGTACTGTTTAACTTTCATGTTGGCCAAAAAGTATTAAAATGTCTCTTTATGATAGGCATATATAAGAGTTATGATAAATGGAAGTTGAGTTGAAGCAAATATGGGCATAACATAGAAATGAAGATGACCCTATATGAGAAGTTGAGAAGGGGTAATTTTAGCAGTAGAATACTTAAAGTAGGCATCTTCATTCTCTTAGATAAGAAGTTGTCATCCCTATCAGTTCTAGAAGAAGATCCCTTAGAGAGGCCGAGTCGTTTGCTGCTACTAGCCATTCCTAAGATGAGGGCTCTAGAGGGTTCAGAACAAATGAAAAAGAGAATTAAAAATGTTACCAAATACCCTTCTATTTAAAGGAAAATGATCTATCATACACTACAAAATTATGATTGTACGTATGATTTTAAAATCATATGTTATGAAAATATTTTTGTATGTATGAACAAAAATGGTAAAAAATGAAATGGCTTTCATAAAATGCCATTTTTGAGGACTAAAACCTCTTTTATTGCACCAATTATCTGTGAAAATAATGTGGAGCTAACTTTGCCTAATGTTAATACCCAAAATGATGTAAATTTTGATTCCATCCATTCTTATATGATTAACAAAAATTTATTAGATTTGAATGGTAATATGCTTTCTCACACCCTCTCTTATCCCTTGAATGATTAGGAGAATGAGATTGAAGCTAATGATATTCTGTTGGAGGAAGGTGAACTTGTTTCTATGGAGAATAGCTCTCCTCTTGGAAAATGCATTGAAGGCATTACTGTAAGGGATTAAGGTAATATGGAGAATGATGGGATATTTATGGAGGATGAATGTCCTCAATAGATTAGTCAAGGGATCCAACAAAATGATAGTAAAACTCCTTGAACTTCTCATTATATTAGTGATGCCTTTATCGATACTAAGGATATGGGAATTGTTGCTAAATGTTTTGCTAAGGATGATAATGATACTAGTTTTATTAAGCTGCATAGTAAAAGAGGTAGGAAGAAACAACATTTTATAATGCAATCTCCTAGAACCACTCACTCGCATACTACTCATTAATTATGTTTTTTTGTTTAATTCTATTATTTGGAATGGGAGAGGAATTGGTTGTCCCTTTTCTGGAATTCATGTTAAGAATTTATTTCATGTTCATAATATTTCTATTCTTGTGGAATCCCTTATTTCTTCTTCTAGGTTGATAAACACATCTCAGTTTTTGGGTCTTAATTATGCTATTTTGAAAGTGGTTAACAAGATTTGGGTTTTTTTGAAAGACCAGATTAAAATTGATTTATAGGTGATTTTACTCAAGTGTTGCATTGTCAAGTTTTAAGTTTTCAATTTTCATTGTTGTTGTTCTTTTGTGTATGCTGCTTCATCTCGTTACATCAGGATATTGCTTTGTGAACAAATCATTAATTTTCATAGTATTTGAAATTTTCCTTGGCTTTTTGGTGGTGATTTCAATGCTATTACTAACCCTTTTGAAAGGATAGGAGGTTCTTCTCCTTCTTATCGGTTTATGGAGGATTTTTATAATATGATTTTGTATTGTAATTTAATTAATGTTGATTTTTTTGTAATAATTTCACTTGGAATTGAGGTAATTTATGGCAACATTTGGACCTTGTGCTTTTTAATGACTCTTGGCTTAATACTTTTAACTCCATTAATGTGCAGCTTCTTAGCAGTACTTTTTCTAACCATTCTCCTTTGCTTATTAGCCTGAATTTTAGACAATTTAATGGTTCTTCTCATTTCATATTTCAAAAACCGTGGTTACTTTATGAAGCTAACTTCACTCTTTTAAAAAATGATAAAGAGGAGTTTTTTAAAGTCTAAGCTCAGGAAGATGTTTTTTGGAAGAAAAAAGCAGCTGCTATACACTTGGAGAGAAACTCCCGTTCAGTTTTCAAATTTTCCATTTCCCGGTTATCTGCCACCTTCATCACTGGCACTTAGGTGATGATGGCAGAAGGCCGCAGGCCATCAGTTGGAGCACCTGGTCAAGCTGGAGGATTAGGTGGATAAGTTAGAGAAGACGAACATCATCATTGGATGAATCTCAGTCTGGATGAGAATGACGTGCGTATAAGGCTGACTGCGCGACCTTTGGTAATCAAGAAGGTGAGTGATTCAACCATTAAGAAGAAAATTGATTTTGTGGAAGGAAAGATAAAAGATATTTTGAATATCTCTACATGTATTACTCCCCAAATTTTGAAGACTAGTGTGGAATCGCACCAGAAATCTAATGAATTTGAAGCTTCTTTATCAGATATGAAGATTTATGTTAATAAATTTGATTATTCAAATGCAATCCCTGACCTCAGGCCAGCGATAATTATGAATTTCTCGAATGAGGTTAACAATAATCTTTCTTATGATGACAAGTGAATATCTTGTGATAATAAAAACGTAACGGCTAAGTTAAATTTACCAATCTCTGAGAATGTTTTAAGTAACTCAATGAAAGTAAGGAAGGAAGGAGCTATCATTAAAGACGGGTCTGAGAAAGAAAAACTCAGTCCTATTCCAAGTGTATAGAACTTGGAAGATGAGATAGGAGGTGGTATAGTTTCTGTTATTCTGGGGTAGGATAATTCCACTTTAGAGCAGAGAACCTTTAAACTAAGCAATGTCAGAAACTATATATCTGGTGATCTTGGAAATTGCAAATTGCCTACTAGCTGCTTGGAGAACACTAAACAATGGTCTAGTAATGAACTAAAGAATTCTTGGAGTAAGAAAACAAACATAAGAGCAATTGATATTGATTTTGGTGAAGGATTCATTGAAAATGGTACAACTAATAAACTGTATACAGAGAATGAGCTGGAGAATTCAAACAGACTTTAAAAAGATTTGGTGATTAAAATTTTTGGTGACAACATTCCTTTCCATATCATTAGTATGGAGCTAAGGAGGCAATGGGGAGTTTTTGGAAAGTTTCACTTGACCTTACTTGGTATGGGCTAGGTTCTCTATGCTTTGGAGAATCAAGATGTGATGGATAGGGTGTTCACCACCGGGCTGTGGTATGTGAATGGGAGTATAGGGGGATGGATAGATGGACCCCATCATTCTCTCCTACTTCCTTCAAAGGATTGACTGTCCCTATATGGATTCGTATGTCGAATCTTCCATTACAATGTTGGGATGAGATCAACGTATGTAGGATTGCTTCCATGGTAGGAATTCCTTATTTGATAGACGGGAACATATTTCAATGGGGGAGAAGAGAATTTGCTAAAGTTTGTGTCCGGGTAAAGCTTGATGAAAAACATCCCTTGGGAGTTTGGGTTGAAGGAAGTTTGGGTAAATTTTTCCAATGCATTGAATTTGAAAGACTTCCCACATTATGCTTTACTTGTGGGAAGTTAGGACACTTGAAAGAAAATTGCATTGAAAGAGTAGTTCCCATTTAGCCTCAAGCACTCAGTGTAAACCAGAAGGAAATGTAGGTTTTGGTGGAGATACTGATAAAAATAAAACTCATGGAGGTGCTCATGATTCTGGAGATGAATATGAACCTTGGGTCCAAGTGAATTATGGGAGGAAGAATTAAAAAAAAGCTAGATTTTAAACTCTTAGAAAAACAAGTCAATAAGAGGATTGTTGAGAAGAATCCTGAAGATTGGCTACTCAATGCTGCTGGAAGGAATGCTTAACTGCTGAAGGATAAAATAAATGCTATTGGAAATACTAAAATAGTTATTGTGTTGGAAGAAAATACTACTGTAGTAGGAAGGCCCGAAGAATCTGGAAGGAATGCTGAACTGCTGAAGAATAAAACAGATGCTGTTGGAAATACTGAAACAGTTACTGTCTTGGAAGAAAATACTGTTGAAGTAGTAAGGCCCGAAGAATATGGAAGGTATCTTTAATCTCTCCAGATAGATGTAGATCAATCCAGAATAGAAGAAAAAATGTTCAATCAAATGTAAATTCCATCATTTCAGAAGTTCAGTCCAAGAAGGCCTCTTGTCTGCTTTGTTTGGTTATTTGGGAAATTGCATGGACTGCAAGCAAAATGATAGCTACTTCACTGATAACAAGTATGATTGTTTAAGTAATCTGAATGAGGAAGATGAGATGGTTATTGAATCTCCTGTGAAGATTATTGAGCAGAAGAAAGGAGGTGAGAGAGTTTCAAATTTTGTCAAAAATATAAATTATGGAGGGAATTTTAAGGAAGATGGAAATTCTATAAATAAAAAGAAAGGTGCTAAGCAATTAAAGAGCCTGGGTCCAATCAGATCAGAAGCCAGAAATAGAAGAATGGAAGGAGATTCAAGGGAGAAGATGGGGAAATCTTCCCCTCTCACCCAAAAATGACTTCAATAGTGTTTTGGAATTGTAGAGGAGCCAAGAAAAAAAAGGCTTCTCTATATCTCAAGGAGGTGGTGAAAGACTATGATGTTTTGTTGATGGGTATTTTGAAATCTAAGATGACTAGTATTGATAGCAATGATGTCAATTCTTTGATTGGTTCTGATTGGTATCACTTTCATGTCCCTTCAGAAGGATTATCTAGAGGTATTGTGGTAACTTAGAGAAGCAGTTTGGCATCCTTCACTATTCTAGAATTTTCTTCCCAATACATCATTAAAGATTTGGAAGTGGCTAAAAAAATCAAATGGAGAATAGCTACTATATACGACAACAAAAATGTTTACAAGAGAAGATATCTTTGGGAAAGGTTGGATGATTATGTTAATGTTGATTTTCCTTTGGTCATTGGTGGGGACTTCAACTGTATACTTTCCAAGGAGGATAAAAGGGGTGGTAGGAGATTTACCTTTTCTTTGGGTCTTAAAGAGATGAAAACCTTTCTCACTTGCAATGACCTCCATGTGGTAAATTATGTTGGGCCGAAATTTACCTCGTGTAACAACCAATCGAGTAATGACCAGATCCTAGAAAAGCCAGATAAATGCTTTGTGAACTCTTGGGCCATTAATTTTACTCAAGGTTTAGTGGTAAAACATCTTCCCATAATAGCTTCAGACCACTGCCCCATTATGTAAAATATTTTTGGATTTCAAAATTTGGCTAAAGTAAAAATTAAATATGAAGATGTTTGGTCTTCATATTCAGCTTCGGCTATAATGAAAACTAGAGGGAGCTCAGCTCAAGCTCTCAATCAGAAAATGAATAGGGCCTTGAAGTCTCTATTCTTTTGGAGTAGAGCAAAGTTGAAGGACTTGAATCAACAAAAAGAGAGGTTAAAGCAAGAAATTTTGCAATTGTAATTAAAAGAAGCAGAGGCTGGTTTTTTACCAATTGAAGACATTTGGTGTTTAAAGACCAAATCAGTGAGCTCAATTCAACTTTACTTCGCCTCAACACATGGTGGAGACAGCGTTCAAAAGGGAAATGGATGGCTGAAGGTGATTGCAATTCCAAATTTTTTCAATCATTTGCTAGTGCTTGAAGGAACTCAAATTTTATGTATAGCATTAAAGATGAACATGGAGCCATTATGGAGGATTAACATCATATTGAGAACGTTTTCCTAAGATTCTTCAAGGGAAAATGGGGAGAAAAAACATGTTCCTTGGACGGGTGGCCTAAACCAAAAAGAATGCTGAATGAGGAGGATAAAGCATGCTTAAGATAAAACTTCTCTATTGAAGAAATGGAAAAAGTGATTAAAGAATCAGTGGGATTCATTGCTCTGGGAAGTGATGGCATAACATACTCTTTTTTCAAGAATTATTGGTCTATTATCAAAGAGGATGTTTGGAATGCTTTGAACCAATTCTTCACATCAGCCAATATGTGTGTGAGTTGGAAAGAAACTATCATTGTGCTGATCCCTAAAGTAAGTAATCTTTCTACTCCATCCAATTATAGACCTATAAGTTTGTGCAAAACAATTAACAAGATAGCGACAAAAGTTTTGTTGAATAGAATGTGTGGCATGATCCCAAAATTAATCTCTATTGAGTAAGTGGTCTTCTTAAAA
Organism: Dendrobium nobile; assembly: GCA_022539455.1. Lineage (NCBI taxonomy): Eukaryota > Viridiplantae > Streptophyta > Magnoliopsida > Asparagales > Orchidaceae > Dendrobium > Dendrobium nobile. Next base: position 24,940,801 of record CM039734.1, read on the forward strand.
GGGAGATCAATTTCAGATAATATTCTTATAGCTTAAGAAATTTATCATAAGTTTAGAACTTCTAAATCTTCAAATGGGTTTGTTCCATTCAAAATCGACATGGAGCAAGCATATGATTCCATGGGTTGGCCGGCTCTAAACAAATCTTTGGAGTGCTTTGGATTTCCAGGTTTTTTCTCTAAACTTATCATGGATTGTGTTATAAATCCATCTTTTGCTCTGATGATTAACGGGTAACTAACTGATGGGATAAAGGCAAAGTGTGGTTTTCATCAGGGATGTCCATTGTCACCATTCCTATTCATCATTTGCTCTCAACTATTGTCTAATGCTCTTTTAAAAGAGGACTCAATTGGCAAAAAAATTTGTTCCAATGGCCCAAAGATCTCCCATTTGCTTTATTCAGATGACATAGTAATCTTCTTGGATGCAAGGTAACATGTGTCATGAATATCAAAGGAATTTTGGAGGAATTCTGTGATATAACTGGGTAGAAAATCAATGAAAGCAAATCAATTATTTTATTTGGCAAAACAGTGAGGAGGAAAAGGAAGGCTATTTCACACATCATGGGATTCAAATCAACCAAAGAATTTTTTTATCTTAGAGTCAAGGTGGCTTTAAGAAGACTAAGGAAGATGGATTTCCAGTTTGTAATTGACAAAGTATTAAAAATGTTAAATACTTGGGGTACCATGTTCATCTCTTTGGCGGGGAAGATCACACTAGTTAAGTCAGTATTGCTCTCAATCCTATCCTACCAATCTACTCATTCTTTAATTCCAATTAGTACTTTGAATGAGATTGATAAGCTTTATAGAAATTTTATTTGGAGGAAGATGAATGAAGATCTAGGACTTCATTAAATGAGTTAGAATAATATGTGTAAACCTTTGGAGAATGGTGACCATGGATTGCACTCATGTTATACCAAAATGGGATCTTTAAGAGCAAAGCTAGCTTGGAAATATGTACATGATAAAGACTCTATGCTGCATAAATGCTTATACCCAAAATATGGAAAGATCTGGGATCAAAATGCTGGTAGGAAATCTTGTTCACCGGCTTGAAAACTAATCAAGGATGGAGGTAGGTGTCTTAAAAAGATAGTGAGATGGAAGATAGAAAATGGGGAGTCAATTGATATCTTCAATGATATATGGATCATGGACATGAGCCTTAACAAGTGGCCAACATTCGTGGGGAGCATAGACTGCAATGTGAAAACTGTTAATGACTATATAATGGAAGGATGTGGCTGAGATGAAGAAATACTTTGGTGATGAGCTAATAGGGAGAATTTGTAAAGTTCAACTTTTTTTTCAAATAGTCAGGATGACGAACTGGAACTCATTCAAGAAGGTTTGGGTAAGTCTATTTTAGCAATGGCTTATTTGGCGGGAAATCAACATTTTGAAGAATAAAAGTTTTGGAAGTGTTTGAAAAAAGCAAAGCTGAATGCAAGGGTGGAAACATTCTGGTGGAGATTATTAAATAACGCTTTACCAACTTTTAGCTTCTTATCATACAAAAGATTGCTTTCTAATAGCTGTTGTCCAAGGGGATGCAATAAAACAGAAGATATGGAGCATTTGATAGTGAGTTGTAAGAAATTGAATGAGGTTATTTTGCTTTTAAATCAATGGGGGTCTATGATACCAACAGCTATCTGCTTTGAAGATCGCTGGAGTTGGATGAGGAGTATAAATCCTTTTATGTTAAACATCTTTTGCAACATTGTTTACTCACATGGAAAGGGATGAATGAGTTAATCCACAGAAAATCTGAAAGATCGGCTGTTTATATAGCTTCTGAATCTGTCAATTATGCAGCTATTCATAAAGCTTTCGAATGGAGCAATTTGGGAAGGTTGAATGTCAATCAGCAATTGCTGTTGGACAAAGCTTGGATTCCTCCTCCTCCCGATTGGTTCAAAGTGAATGTTGATGCAGCTTTGTTATCTTCTTACAAAGGAGGAATTGGTGGATTATTCAGAGATTACAAAGGGAGGTTCCTTTTTGGCTTTTGGTAAAACTTGTGAACATTGGAATAGTGCTTATTTGGAGCTTTTTGCTATGAAGGCTATTAAAGAGATGTTAAAAGATTGGATGATGGAATATAAAGGCATCATGATAGAAGGAGACAATGCAAATGTAATCAAGTTCATTCAAAATTCTTACAAAAAAGATGGGAATAAGTTTGAAGAGTTTTCTTTTATTAAAGATTTTAGTTATGTAATCTTTAATTGTATAGATAGGAGTGGTAATAAGTTAGCGGACTTATGTGCTAACTATGCCATTTTTGGTTCTTTTTGTTGTGATGATTTAGTTCTCAATAAGGTTCCTCGTTCATTTATTGAACTATTGAAGGAGGAATCGGTAGGTGATGGTTTATAGTTGCTTTCTTGTTTTTTTTTCTCGCTCCCTTTAATGCAATTATTGCTTTATCAAAAAAAAAAAAAAAGGTTAAAGGTGATAACAATACTAAATATTTTCATTTATTGGTCAAGAGGAAAAGGGATAAAAAATTATATCAATAAAATTCAACGGGAGGATGGTTCTATTACTAAGAACACTGTGTAGATTGATAATTTAGTTGTTCAATATGTTCAAACCCATCTTAATAAGAATTTTAACATGGCTAAGATTATTGATCGTTCTTTTATTCCTAGCCTTATATCTCAAGAGGGGAATGTGAATCTCTCTAAGCCTCCTTCGTTCTAGTAAGTTAAAGATACTCTGTTTAATCTGAATAGTGATTCTGTGGCTGAGCCGAATGGGTTTTCCACTCAATTTTTTAAAAAATCTTGGCACATTATTAATATTGATATTTTTGTTGCTATTTTGGATTTCTTTGCGGGTAATTCAATCCTTAAGTTTTTTACTTCTTCCTCTATGGTGCTTATTCTCAAAAATAACTCTGTCAACACTTGGAATGATTTTAGACCTATCAGTCTTTATACCTTTTTTAACAAATTGATTTATAAAATTCTCTAAATCGTCTTACCTATCTTTTACCTAAAATTATCTCTCCATCTTAGATGGGTTTTGTGAAAGGTAGGGCCATTATGGATAACATTTTTTTTTGATCAATAATTCTATCATGACTTGGATGTTAGGGTGAGAGGGGGTAATTTAATTTTAAAGCTTGATATTACAAAGGCTTATGAAAATATTGATTGGAACTTTATTTATCATATTTTGGATTTTTTTAGCTTTAATTTAGCTTTTTTTAAGCTTATTAAGAATTGTATTGAAGATGTCTATTTCTCTATTATTGTTAATTGCTCTAATAATGGTTTTTTTAAATCTTCTCATAGTTTAAGGCAAGGTGACCCTATTTCTCTCGCTCTTTTTTTTATTGCTGCTGAATTTTTATCTAGGGTTCTTACCAATCATTTTGAAAATAATCCTATTCTTTTTTTTAGAACTTTGGGTTGTTTTTCCATACCTCACTTATGTTTTGTTGATGACTTTATTGTTTTTACTAATGCTTCTATTAATCAAATTCATAAACTTATGATTTTTTTTTATCAATTTGACATGGTTAGTGGCTTATCTCTTAGAAAAAATAAATTCTATTTTATTGCTTCTAAGAGGATTTCTGATGATCATATTTTAGCCATTAAATATTTAACTGGTTTTATGCATGCTCATTTACCCGTTAAGTACCTTGGTGTCCATCTTTTTAAATGTACAAGAAAAACTTTTCTTTTTGATGATGTTATTGCCTCTGTTCAAAATAAGCTTATTTTTTGGGACTCTAACTTTCTTAGCTTTGGTGGTAGAGTTACTCTTATCAAAAGTGTTCTCTGTTCTTTACCAATTTATAGTTTTCAAACTATTCTTCTGACTCAAGCTATTTGTAATAGAGTTCATAAGCTTATCAATAACTTTTTTTGTAAAGTTAATTATACTAATTCCAAAATTACTTGGGCTGCTTGGGATAAATGTTGTGGTGTTTTAAATAAAGGAGGTTTAGGATGCCAGAATATGAATAATTTAGCTATGGATTATTTTAAAAACTTTGGTATAATTTTTGTGCGAAAGTTAACCTTTGGACTAATTTTATGTTTTCCAAATACTGTGTTGGCATGCACCCTACTACTTGTTGTTTTAAGTAATGAAATTCTAGAGTGCGGCAAAGGCTTTGCAAGGTTAAATGGGATGTTGAGCCCTTCATTACTTGGGGGCTTGATTAAGGTAATGCTTTCTTTTGGCAAGATCGATGGTTAGATAAACATTCTATTGATTCTATTTTGAATTCTTCCTCTATTGCTTCGCTTAAGGTTAATTCTTTTTTTAAAGATAATTGTTGGGACTATGAGAAACTATCTAATGTTATTCCTGATTGCATTATTCATCAAATTCTAAACTTACCTATCAATATTGCTTACAAAAATATTATCTTATGTGATTTTTCCAAAGATGGTGGTTTTCACTTAAAGAGTGCTTGGCATGTTTTTAGATCTAGGAGAAATATTTATAATATTTTTTCCTTGATTTGGGGTAAGAGTATTCCTACTACTGTGGCCGTCTTTGTATGGAGAATTTTTCGTAAATTTATTCCCATGAATGATAATCTAACAAAAAAAGGTTTTATGTTGCCATCCAAGTGTCAATGTTGTTACCATTTGGAGCATATGCATCATGTTTTAATTTCTGATCCTATTGCTATTAAAACTTGGGTTTATTTTGATGATCAATTTCAGTTAAACTACTTTAATGCTCATTTATCCCTCAAATCTATGCTTAATATGTGATTCTTAAATTCTAAATGGCACATTCCTATTGTTATTCCTTCTCTCTAAAAGTTCGTTAGGGATGTTAGGCCCTATAGAACTGGCCCAAGCTAACCGAGAGGGGGGGGGGGGGGGGGGGGGGGGTGAAATGGTATTTTAAAAAATTTCTTTTCACAAAGAACAAAAATCATCACATAAACCAAAATCACACCACGAGAAAAATAAATGCGAAAATTAAAAGTGCGGAAGCAAGAAATAAGAACACAAAAATTTATAGTGGTTCGGTCAACTCGACCTACGTCCACTCCCTGGAGGCACCCTCCAAGTATTGCACTACAATCCTGACTCTCCTTTAGCCCCCAAAGCCAGGCGGAGAAGCCTTTACAACGAACCTCCTTTTTGCCACCCTGGCAAGGCAGAGAACCTATCTCCTTTTGCTTCCTCCTGAAGCTGGCAGAGAACCACAACCAGATGCTGACTCCTTACCTCTGCCGACCCTTCCACTGATGAGAAACTCTAGACGAAGAAGAAGCAGAGCGATCCTTGAAGCAACCCGTGTGAATCCCCTCACAAGCTCCCCCTCACAAGATCCTCTTATTGCAAATCTATTTTTCATGACTTATGTTTTGATGATTGACAAACACTATGTCTCTTGGACTACTTGTTGCTTCTAACTTTTCAGGAATCAAAGATCGGACGATCAAGAAGGAGCCAAGTCAGGATTGCGTAGGTTTAGGGTTGAGTCCGTCTGTACTTTTAATTTTCACCTTTTGAGTCTACTTGTAATGGTCAAAGAGACTGAAGCTAAGTAACCCTATACACACACACTTGAGGGGCTTAGAATTTCTATTTTTGCCCACATCGGCCCGGCCAATATTTATATCGTCCGGGACGATCTGCTTAAAATAGAAAGTCTAAATAAGGATTCTTAATTAAGGCAGCCGTCTTTAACATATCGGCCTGGACGATAAGTGTATCGGCCAGGACGATCAGCTCAAAATAGAAAGAAGTAGCCGCCATAATCAATTAAGGTATACTGTAATTTTAAATTATCGGCCAGGACGATACACGTATCGGCCTGGACGAAATTACCAAATTATGCCTTAATTGATCAGGAAATCAAGGGAGTAATTAAGGATGATTGATACGATCATATCGTCCTGGACGATCGCAGGATCGGCCAGGACGATCCATTCAAAAAATCTTAAGTTACTTTAGGACGATAAATATCGGCCAGCTCGTATTCAGGGCTATTGTCAGGCGATTTTCCTCTGATTTGAACTGATTGGCCAGGACGATCAAGCCAATTTTTAATCGTTCAGTTTTGCATCCAGGGCGATGCTCTGGCCAATCTTCTTTGATTTGTACTGATCGGCCAGGCCGATTTCCAGATCGGCCTGGACGATATTGTCGGCAACTTGCAATTAATGAGCTCCTTTGAAGCTCTTCTATTTAAGAGCTCTTGTTCAACATTTTAGAAGACCTTTTGGCTGCTGCCTTGACCTGAGAAAACCTTGAGGAGAGAAAGAGAGAGAGGAGAGAGAGATGATCTTGTGAGGGGGTTCATAAGGGTTGCTTCAAGGATCGCTCTGCTTCGTCTTCGTCTAGAGTTTCTCATCCGTGGAAGGGAAGGTAGAGGTAAGGAGTTTGCTTTTGGTTTTGGTTCTCTGTGAGCTTCAGGAGGAAGCAAAAGGAGGTAGGTTCTCTGCCTTGCCAGGGTGGCAAAAAGGAGGTTCTTGTAAGGGCTTCTCCGCCTAGCCGTCGGGGCTAAAGGAGAGTTACGTTTTGTAGTGCAATACTTGGAGGGTGCCTCCAAGGAGTGGACGTAGGTCGAGTCGACCGAACCACTATAAATTTCTGTGTTCTTTTTCTTGCTTCCACGCATTTAAAATTTGGCATTTATTTCTGTGGTATGATTTGGTTTATGCAATTTTCTTTCTTTGTGAAAAGAGTTTTTAAAATATCAATTCACCCCCCCCCCTCTTGGTTAGCTTGGGACTAAGTTCATAGGGCTTAACATCCCTAACAAACTTTCAAGTGGTATCAGAGCGGGATTTGAAAATTAAAGTTTAAAAACTTTTTTGAATTTGATCCATGGCTAACATTGGGAATCGTAACACTACGGAAGGGTATTCCATTATCCGACCTCCCCTGTTCGATAACCTACCTTTTGATTTTTGGAAAACTCGCATGTCAACATTTTTATAATCTACTGATTATCGCATGTGGATGCTTATTCTAGAAGGTTATTCTCCACCTTCTCGTGAAATTAATGGTGTGAAAACTGAAGTTGCTTTTACTGAATGGACTTTTGATGAACGTGATTTAGCTCATTTAAATGCGAAATGTTTGAACTGTTTTTTCTGTGCTTTGAAATCTGAGGATTACATGCGTGTCTCAACTTGCAAAACCGGTAAAGAGATTTGGGATAAATTGTGCATCACCTATGAAGGTACCAATGAAGTTAAACAATCCCGTTTAAACATTCTCTTGCATGACTACGAACTTTTTTGTATGAAACCTCATGAATCGATTTCTGACATGTACACTAGGTTTACTCAGATAGTTACTTCATTGCATGCACTAGGAAAGGAACTTTCGAATTATGAAAAAGTTAACAAGATTTTGAGATGCTTGCCTTCGTCTTATGATGCAAAAATTAATGCCATCACTGAATCTAAAGATTTGAACACCTATTCTATTGATAACTTACTTGGCTCACTCATTTCTTACGAGCAAGGGGTGAATCAAAGAAATGTTGATGCAGGTGAAAAGAAAAAAGAGAAAACAATTGCATTGAAGGCACACAAATCGGATTCTGAATCTTCCGGGTCTAAAAGTGATGAAGTTGCCTTCATCACTAGGCAATTCAAAAGCTTTCTAAGGAAGAAACAAAAGCATCATCAAAGTTGGAGAAAAGGTAAGGATCATAAACATGTTAAAGGATCTTCTGATGTTGTTTGTTTGGAATGCAGGAAACCTGGACATGTCAGAGCCGATTGCCCTACACTTCAAGATCATTCAAGCAAAGAAAAGGAAAAAGGTGAGGAGAAAGCCAAGTCAAGGAAGGACAAGAAGAAAATCCAAAGAGGTTTTGGGTAGAATCTGGTACTGATTCCTCTGAGACAGAACTAGAGGAAGAGACTACGAACTTGTGTTTCATGAGAGAAAATCAAAGTGATGAGGAAGAGGTATGTAAATCAACCTATGATGAATTGTTTGAAATTTATGAAAAAATCCATGCATCATACAAAAAACTTAAGAAGACTCATGCTAGTCTAAAATTAGAACATTCAAATCTACAAAAAGAGCATGAAGTTTTTCTCAAAGATCATGCAACGATTGATTCAAATCACATGGCTCTTCTTGATGAATTTGATGAGTTGAACAAAAAGCATTTGGAATTAGTTGATGAACACAATGCATTAAAAGTTTCACACACCTCACTTAAGGTTGATCTTAATCTAAAGAGATTTAGAAAAATTTGGGGATGGAGAATGATGCATTAAAAAGAACTAACTTGAGGATTCAAAATGATTTTGATACATATAAGAAAAATCGGATGACTTCCACTTTTGATCTTAAGCCATAACCTAGGAAGAGGCATTATAACTCAAACCATTTGAGAAATCCTTTTCCTGGAGTTAGATGTTACTCATGTGGCATGCTAGGACACATCTCACACACTTGCACTGTTCATCATAGTACACATTGGGTGTGCAGATCTAAGATTCATCATTCACAGCATACCATACCTGTATTGTATTCTACTTTTCCTAAGAAGGATCCCAAACCTATTTGGGTTCCTAAATCTGACTGATGTTGAGTTTTGCAGGTGTGCTCTCACCAAAGTCCTCGTGGGAGCATAGGATAACTGGACATAAGGAGGCTTGCAGCTCAAAATTGCTTAAACTCGCTGCTTTATCACGTGCTTGAAATGTTAAGTTTTTGTGTTTCTTTTTATTTTATTTTTGTGCTTACTTGGTGGTAGTCTAGTTTGCATTGTTTTCATTCTTTTTGTTTGTTTTTATGTGTTCTGTCTTCGCGTTGCTCTTTAAATTTGGTCTTTCATATGATGAATATTTTCAAGCCTTTAGATTTTAGAGTTTTAGAGATAGTGTTTAGCTTTTTCTAAATTGGTTAAAGGGAGTAAACTGTTGATGTTTTCCCTTCTTCTGACTTTATTTAGTGGTATGATTTTCTTCTCTAAACAAAAGTCTAAACTCAGTTTAACCAATGGCTTTTCATCTAAGATCTTTTTCTTATCTTGCTACATTAATTTATCTTATGCATAATAGCCAAAGTTCTTAAATATCATTAAGGCTTTTGAAATCTTGCCATCGCATTTATCACATAATTTTGATTTTGTGTTGTAGATTGTTCTTCCCTATGTTAGAGAGAGAGCTCCTATTCTCTAATATTTGGAGGATATACTCACAACTAAGTTTTTTTTAAGGGTATATTAAAGAGTTTTTAGCTTGCAAGAGTTAAAAAGGAAAGAGGCCAATGAAGCCAAAATTGAAAAGAAAGCCATATACACAAAAGTGTATTCAAATCAAAAGATGCTCAAAAGAGTCAATCAAAATGACAAGAGGAATAAAATAAGCCCACTAGATGCAAGCTATCCTCTCTTTGGTAAAACTCTTAAAACTTAGAAAACTCATTGATTACGTGATACTTTCAAAGACTTGATTTCAATTTCCATGATTGAAAAAATTACTTTGGTTCATTACATATGAGATATTTTATTTGTAAACAAATCTTGAATGGATCTTATTATCCTATTTAGTTATTCTGAGTTAGATTCTTATTTTCCAAAAGAATTGTGTACCCTGAAGGATGTCCGATCTAGGGTTAACAGAATCAGATGCTCTACCTTCTTCTGATTGGAATTTGATAAACTTCTTGATCTCTTGGAACTCTAAAAGTTTAACTTTTTGAAAAAAATTATCATATGATGCCTCTTTAAATAAAAAAAAAATAGAAAAATTAAAATAAAAAAATATTCGTTTTTCCTTGTGTTGTTGTTTTTGTTTTTCTTTTTCTGTGTTTTGACTATTTTTTTTTTATTTTTTTATTTTTGAGGGTCTTGATCATCACCATCTTTTCCTTGTTTTCAATTCCTTGTCACATCGTCTTGGCCGATATTTTTATCATCCTGGACGACAGGACAAATTCTCTTCAAAATCCATCTGCTGAAATTTTCTGTGCTTGATGTAACTCATCGTCCTGGACGATACTATATCGTCCTGGACGATACTATATCGTCCTAGATGATTTGATCAAACTCTGGTGATAGTCCTGGCCGATGGAATATTTCATCTGGCCGGTGCATGTTAGGTGCATCGTCCTAGCCGATACACTGGATCGTCCTGGACGATCCACGTGTCAGTATGTTTTGATCTTTAAATTCGGCCCCGAACGATCCATTATTGGACAATCGGCCGGGCCGATCCACTGTTCGTCCTGGACGATACACGTGGCAAGCATTTTAAATGTTTTAACTTTGGCCGAAACGATCAATTATTGTGCATCATCCTGGACGATACACCTAATCGGCCCGGATGATCTACTTTTTCAATGGTCGTCCGGATTGACTCCTCGGCATGATCGCCTGTGTCTAATCGGCCCGGCCGATATCTGATCGGCCCGGACGATCAGACCGCCTTTTTGACCAATCGGCCTGTTCGTAATTATTGAACCATATCGGCCTGGACGATTCTGCGATCGGTCAGGACGATATGGCCGTTTCTTTAATTTCAGGCCGTTCCAGCCATGATTTTCCACTCTTCATCCTTTCTCCTCTTGTGTTTTTGCTTAGTCCTCTCTATGGCTGGTGGGAAACGCGTCCGACAAACTTCTGGGAGCTCTTCGAGGGCAAGGATTGACCCTCGATTCAGGGAAGCGGAAGATGAAGCCGGTTACCATCGTTACAAAGAATGTGGGATTACTGTCTCAAGAATCATCAATCCTGCCCACATCTCTTACCCCGTAATGGATCTTTTCGCCCACACCTCCCTTTGCTTCATTCTGTCTCTTACTTTCCCTTTCAATTCAGAGTTTCTTTAAGAGTTTTTCGCAAACCTTCGCATCAACCCTACCTTCACAGCCCTGACCTCCTATGTGAATGGACGCCCTGTCGAAATCACATATCAGGATTGTGTTGATCTTTTACAGCTATCCACCACCAGGGATAAGCTGCACCTAATCGCCACTGACCCTGATCTTGACTGGTCCACGACAAATCATTTCCTTCGCCAGACCAATGTACCTTACCATGTTGGAGAGACTAGCTCTTTAGTCAAAGATGCTAGGACAATCCAACATGTCCTTCGCATATCCGTAATTCCAAAAGCCGGCGACCGAATCCACATCACCCCTCTACTTTCACTCACTACTTTCAACATCATGGCTCATAGGAAATTTAATACTGCGGACCTAATTTTCTGATATATTGATCACTTAACCACAATCCGTGATCCAGGCCACAAAAGGAAACCCAATCTAGCCTTAGGACACATCATAGCCTATGTCCTTGAAACCAAATACCAACTTCAGTATCCTATTCCACCAAACCTCCCAACTCCCTTCTACTCAAAAAATTCCTTCAGCACCCTTCACAGTACTCGTCTCCACCCTGAAGAACCTCAGGGGGAGAGAGAGGAGGAGGCTCCCGCTCCCTCTCCTATTGCTGATCCTGTCCCTCTCCACTAGCACTCTCCGGTTGATCAGTTGATTGAGAGGTTTGATCGTTGGGAGACTCGGTTTGATGCCTACGTTGCTGCACAGGAGCAGCAACACTTTGAGGATATTACCCGCTACGAACAACACCATGCTGAGGATTTAGCCCGGCTTGACAGTTTCCTTACTCAGCAGCAGCAGCAGCATGACCAGGACATCGCCTGGTTCAATGCTCAGTTTACCACGCTTGCCAGTTACTTTTAGCAGCCACCTCCTCCACCTCCATCTGATGATCAGGATCCCTCATTCTTTTAGTCTGTGTTTTCTGTTGTTTGTTTCCTGTTGTTTGCTTTTAGTCATTATTTGTTTTTGGACCCTCTTTTTGTGATGACAAAAGGGGGAGTAGGTGTGGTAGGAAAAGTTGTTTAGGTGTGGTAGGAAAAGTTGTTTGTAACTTTGAAAATCTAATGAATGTTTTTGGATATTTTTCCTACTTGTGTTTGCCATCATCAAAAAGGGGGAGATTGTTGCAAATCTATTTTTCATGACTTATGTTTTGATGATTGACAAACACTATGTCTCTTGGACTACTTGTTGCTTCTAACTTTTCAGGAATCAAAGATCGGACGATCAAGAAGGAGCCAAGTTCAGGATTGCGTAGGTTTAGGGTTGAGTCAGTCTGTACTTTTGATTTTCACCTTTTGAGTCTACTTGTAATGGTCAAAGAGACTGATGCTAAGTAACCCTACACACACACACACACTTGAGGGGCTTAGAATTTCTGTTTTTTCCCACATCGGCCCAGCCGATATTTATATCGTCCGGGACGATCAACTTAAAACAGAAAGTCTAAATAAGTATTCTTAATTAAGGCAGCTGTCTTTAATATATCGGCCTGGACGATACGTGTATCGGCCAGGACGATCAACTCAAAATAGAAAGAAGTAGCCGCCATAGTCAATTAAGGTATACTGTAATTTTAAATTATCGGCCAGGACGATACACGTATCGGCCTGGACGAAATTACCAAATTATGCCTTAATTGATCAAGAAATCAAGGGAGTAATTAAGGATGATTGATACGATCATATTGTCCTGGACAATCGCAGGATCGGCCAGGACGATCCATTCAAAAAACCTTAAGTTACTTCAGGACGATAAATATCGGCCAGCTCGTATTCAGGGCTATTGTCAGGATGATTTTCCTCTGATTTGAACTGATCGGCCAGAACGATCGTGAGATCGGCCTGGACGATCAAGCCAATTTTTAATCGTCCAGTTTTGCATCCAGGGCGATGCTCTGGCCGATCTTCTTTGATTTGTACTGATCGGCCAGGCCGATTTCCAGATCGGCCTGGACGATATTGTCGGCAACTTGCAATTAATGAGCTCCTTTGAAGCTCTTCTATTTAAGAGCTCTTGTTCAACATTTTAGAAGACCTTTTGGCTACTGCCTTGACCTGAGAAGACCTTGAGGAGAGAAAGAGAGATAAGAGAGAGAGAGGATCTTGTGAGGGGGAGCTTGTGAGGGGATTCACAAGGATTGCTTTAAGGATCGCTCTGCTTTGTCTTTGTCTAGAGTTTCTCATCCGTGGAAAGGTCGGTAGAGGTAAGGAGTTTGCTTTTGGTTTTGGTTCTCTGCCAGCTTCAGGAGGAAGCAAAAGGAGGTAGATTCTTTACTTTGCCGGGTGGCAAAAAGGAGGTTCTTGTAAGGGCTTCTCCGCCTAGCCGTGGGGGCTAAAGGAGAGTCACGTTTTGTAGTGCAATACTTGGAGGGTGCCTCCAAGGAGTGGACGTAGGTCAAGTCGACTGAACCACTATAAATTTCTGTGTTCTTTTTCTTGCTTCCGCGCTTTTAAAATTTGGCATTTATTTTTGTGGTATGATTTGGTTTATGCAATTTTCTTTCTTTGTGAAAAGAGTTTTTAAAATACCAATTCACCCCCCCCCCCCCTCTTGGTTAGCTTGGGATTAAGTTCATAGGGCTTAACATCCTAACGAACTTTCACCTCTCTCTCTCCCTCTCTCTCTTTCTCTCCTCAAGGCCTTCTTAGGTCAAGGAAGTAGCACTAAGGTTTTTCAAAATGTTGAACAAGAACTCTTAAATAGAAGAGCTTCAAAGGAGCTCATTAATTGCAAGTTGCTGATAATATCGTCCAGGCTAATATGGATATCAGCCTGGCCGATCAGTACAAATCTCAGAAGATCGGCTAGAGCATCGCCCTGAATGCAAACTAGATGATTTAAAATTAGCTTGATCGTCCAAGCCGATCTCACGATCGTCCCGGACGATCAGTTCAAATCAGAGGAAAATCATCCATAGCATCACCCTGAATTCGAGCTGGCCAATATTAATCGTCCTGAAGTAACTAAGGTTTTTGAATAGATCGTCCGGGCTGATCCTGCAATCTTCCAGGACAATATGATTGTATCAATCATCCTTAATTACTCCCTTGATTTCTTGATAAATTAAAGCATAATTTGTGAATATCATCTAGGCCGAGCAATGATCGTCGTGGCCGATTATTTAAAAATACAGTATACCTTAATTGTCTATGACGGCAACTTCTTGCTGTTTTGAGCTTATCGTCCTGGACGATACACGTATCGTCCAGGACGATCTGTTAATGATGGCCTCCTTAATTAAGAATCCTTATTTAGACTTTCTGTTTTAAGCCTGATCGTCCAGGACGATATAAATATCGTCCTGGCTGATGTGGGTAAAAATATAAATTCTAAGTTTCTCAAGTGTGTGTGTGTAGGGTTACTTAGCATCAGTCTCTTTGAACATTACAAGTAGACTCAAGAAGAGAAAAAACAAAGTACAGACTAACTCAATCCTAGACCTACACAATCTTGAACTGGCTTCGTCTGTTCATCCGATCTTCAATTCCTGAAAAGTTAGAAGTAACAGGCAGTCTAAGAGAATCAATAGTGTTTGTCAATCATCAAAACATAAGTCATGAAAATAGATTTGCAACAATCTCCCCCTTTTTGATGATGGCAAACACAAGTAGGAAAAACTCAAAAAAAAAGTTCACTAGAAATTCAAAGTTATAAGCACATATCACTAAAAATTCAAAGTTACAAGCGCATACCCTTTTTCCTACCACATCCTACTCCCCCTTTTGTCATCAAAAAAAGAGGGTCCTAGACACACAAAGGAAAAAGAAAACACCAAACTACAAGACAAACTATAGAAAACAGAAAACAAACAACAGAAAATACAAACTAGAAAAACAAGGGACCCTTATCATCAGATGGAGGTGGTGGAGGTGGCTGCTGAAAGTAGCTAGCAAGTGTGGTAAACGGAGCATTGAACTAGGCGATGTCCTGGTCATGCTGCTGTTGCTGGTGAGTAATGTAGCTGTCAAAACGGGCTAAATCCTTAGTGCGGTGCTGCTCGTAGCGGGCAATGTCCTCAGAGTGTTGCTGCTTCTGTGCAGCAACGTAAGCGTCAAAGCGGGTCTCCCATCGATCAAACGTCTCTATCAATTGATCAAATGGAGAGTGCTGGTGGAGAGGAACAGGATCAGGAACGGGAGCAGGAGTGGGAGACTCCTCCTCCCCAGCCCCCCGAGGTTCCTCATCCCCAGGGTGGAGACGAGTACTATGAAGGGTACTGAAGGAATTATTTGAGTAGAAGAGAGTTGGGAGGTTAGGTGGAATAGGATACTGAAGTGTGTATTTGGTTTCAAGGACATAGGCTATGATGTGTCCTAAAGCTAGATTGGGTTTTCTCTTATGACCTGGATCGCGGATTGTGGTTAAGTGATCAATGTATCGAAAAATTAAGTCCACAGTATTAAATTCTCTACGTGCCATGATGTAGAAAGTAGTGAGGGAAAGTAGAGGGGTGATGTGGATTCGGTCCCCGGCTTTTGGAATTATGGAGGTGCGAAGGACATGTTGAATTATCCTAGCATCTTTGACTAAAGAGCTAGTCTCTCCAACATGAAAAGGTGCATTAGTGTGGCAAAGGAAGTGATTCACCGTGGACCAGTCAAGGTCAGGATCTGAAGCGATTAACTGCAGCTTATCCCCGGTGGTGGATAGCTGTAACAGTTCAACACAATCCTGATATGTGATTTCGACAGGGCGTCAATTCGCATAGGAGCTCAGGGCTGTGAAGGTAGGGTTAATGCGAAGGTTTGCAAAGAATTCTCGAAGAAGCTCAGTATTAAAGGGAAAAGCAAGAGACAATGAAACAAATGGAGGTGTGAGCGAAACGATCCATTACCGGGTATGAGATGTGGGTAGGATTGATGATTCTGGAGACAGTTATCCCACATTCTTTGTATTGATGGTAGGCAGTTTCATCTTTTGCCTCCCTGAAATGAGGGTCAATCCTAGCCCTCGAAGAACTCCCAGAAGTTTGTTGAACACGTTTCTCACCAGCCATAGAAAAGAGTTAGCAAGGAGACACAAGAGAAGAAGGGATGAAGTGAAAAATATGGCTGGATCGGCCAGAATTTAAAGAAACGACCATATCGTCCAGGCCGATCACAGAATCATCTAGGACGATATGGCACAATAATTGCGTACAGGCCGATTAGTCAAAAAGGCAGTCCAATCGTCGGGGCCGATCAGATATTGGCCAGGATGATTAGACATTGGCGATCTTCCCGAGGAGTCAAGCCTGACGATCGTTGAAAAAGCAGATCGTCCGGCCGATTAGGTGTATCGTCTTGGACGATGCACAATAATTAATCGTACCGGCTGAAGTGAAGATATTTTAAATCTGTGCCATGTGTATCGTCCAGAACGAATAGTGGATCGGCCAAGACGATTGTCCAATAATGAATCGTCCGGGGCTGATTTTAAAGATTTAAACGTGCTGACACGTGGATCGTCCAAGACGATCCAGTGTATCGGCCAGGACGATGACCATAAATGCATTGGCTAGGATGAAATATTTTATTGGCCAGGACTATCATCATGATTACAACAGAGTTCGATCAGATCATCCAGGACGATATAGTATCGTCCAGGACGATGAGTTACAGCAAGCACAGAAAAGACCAACAGATGGAATTTGAAGAAATTTTGCCCTATCATCCAGGATGATAAAAGTATCGGCTAGGACGATGTGACTAGAATTTGAAAAACAATGAAGGATGGTGATGATCAAAGCCCAAAAAAAAATAAACAAAATAAAAGCAGACAAAAACACAGTAATAGAAAGCTAAAAATAATGAAAATAAAAAAAAACAAATATTTTTTGAATTTTAATTTTTCTAATTTTTTTTTATCAAGCTTTCATATGAGAAGTTCTCAAATAATTAAGCTTTAGAGTTCCACAAGATCAAGGAGTTTAGCTAATCCTAATCAGACAACGGTAGAATATCCGATTCTGTTAACCTTAGATCAGACGTTCTTTATAGTACAAATTTTCTTTTGAAAAACAAAATGCTTAACTTAGAATAAACCAAATTGGACAAAAATAAGATCTAATCAAAACTTGTTTACAAAGAAAAAATCTCATAAATAATAAAACAAAGTAATTTGTCTCAATCATGGAATTTGAATTCAAGCCTTTGAAATCATCAAGTAATCAATGAGTTCTCTATGTTTTAAGAGTTTAGAGAAGAGATAGTACCTTGAATTTAGTGGGCTCATTTTATGCCTCTTTTGTTTTTGAATTGGCTCTTTGAGCATCTTGATTTTTGATACACTTTTGTGTATTAATATATTTCAAATTTGCATCTTTTCATTTTCCTTCTTAATTCTTTCAAGCTAAAATCCCTTTAATAAAACCCTTAAAAAGACCCTTAATTGTGAGTATATCCTCCAAATATTAGAGAATAGGAGCTCTCTCTCTAACATAGGGAAGAACAAGTCACAAAATAAAATCAAAATCATGAGATAAAAATAATGGCAAGATTTTAAATAACTTGAAAGATATATAAGAACTTTGGATATTATGCACAAGATAGATTTTTTGTAGCAAGATAAAAAGAATCTTAGTTTCAAAAACCATTGGCTAAAATGAATTAGACTTTTGTTTAGAGAAGAAAAAATATACCGCTAAACAAGGTCAGAAGGAGGGAAGCCATCAACGGTGTTTCTCCCTTTAACCAATTTTAGAAAAGCTAAACACTATCTTCAAAACTCCAAAATCTAAAATCTTGAAAAGATTCAACATATGGAAAACTAATTATAAAAGCAAAGTGAAAAAAAAAAACAAATTAAAACAACAACAAAGCGGAAATAAAACACAAAAAAAAAGAAAACACATTTCAAGAAATTATTGAAGCAGCAGGTTTAAGCATTTATGAACTGCGAGCCTTCATATGTCCAGTTGTCCTATGCTCCCACAAGGTCTTTGGAGAGAGCAGTCCTGCAAAACTAAACAACAGTTAGATTTAGGAACCCAAACAGGTTTGAGCCCCTTCTTAGGAAAAGTAGAATGCAATACAGATATGGTATGCTGTGAATCATGCATCTTAGGTCTGCACACCCAATGTGTACTACGGTGAACGGTGCACGTGTGTGAGATGTGTCCTAGCATGCCACATGAAAAACATCAAACTCCAGGAAAAGGGTTTCTTGAATGGTTTGAGTTATAATGCCTCTTCGTAGGTTCTGGCTTAGGATCAAAAGTAGATGTCATCCGATTTTTCTTACTTGTATCCAAATCATTTTGAATCATCAAGTTAGTTCTTTTTAATGCATCATTGTCAATCCTCAAATTTTTATCAATCTCTTTAGATTTCTTAAGGTCAGAATTAAGTGAGGTGTGTGAAACTTTTAATGCATTATGTTCATCAATTAATTCCAAATTTTTTTTGTTTAAATCATCAAATTCATCAAGAAGAGCCATGTGATTTGAATCAATCATTGAATGATCTTTAAGAATGACTTCATACTCTTTTTGCATACTTACAAGTTCCACTTTTAAGCTATCATGAGTCTTCTTAAGTTTTTTGTATGATGCATGAATTTTCTTACAAATCTCAAACAATTCATGATAGGTTGGTTTACATACCTCTTCCTCATCACTTTGCTCAAGATGATCTTCCCCCATTAAGCACAGGTTTGTAGTCTCTTCCTCTGGTTTAGTCTTAGAGGAATCAGTACCAGATTCTGCCCAGAACACCTTTTGGACTCTCTTCTTGTCCTTCCTAGACTTAGGTTTCTCCTCACCTTTTTTCTTTTGTTTGCTCGAGTGATCTTGAAGTGTAGGACAATCAGCTCTCACATGTCCAGGCTTCTTGCATTCATAACAAACAACATCAGAAGATCCTTTAGAATGTTATGATCCCTACCTTTTCTCCAATGATGATTTTGCTTCTTTCTTAGAAAGCTTTTGAATTGCCTTGTGATGAAGGAAACTTCATCGCTTTCAGACCTGGAAGATTTAGAATCTGATTTGTGTACCTTTAGTGCAACTGTTTTCTCCTCTTCTTCTCACCTGCATCAAGATTTCTTTGATTCACCCCTTGCTCATATGCAATGAATAAGCCAAGTAAGTTATCAATAGAATAAGTGTTCAAATCCTTAGATTCAGTGATTGCAGTGATTTTAGCATCATATGACGAAGGCAAAGCATCTCAAAATCTTCTTTACTTTTTCATAGTTTGAAAGTTCTTT